>CM024516.1:52717528-53917528 GCA_014182375.1 Eucalyptus virginea | reverse complement strand
CAGCCGCGCACGCGCGCGGCACGTGCGGTCGGTTCGCCGAACCGGCCCGACCGCTCGGCCGATCCGTCCGGTCCGACCGGTCCGACGACCGACGACCTGACCGTTGACCGACGATCGTTGACCAAAAAAAAAAAAAAAAGGGAGGAAAAGAATGTGTTTCTTTTTCAATTAAGTCTATGTGGATTGTTTGTGATCCCTTATTTGTTCTGCATTTGTTGCAGGAACAGTTTTGCATTTGTTGCAGGAAAAATGCCTCCCCTCAGGTTGCGCACACCTATTCGCGCAATTACCGATGAACAAAAGGAAAGGCTTTCTAAGTTGATAGCTGAGCTGACTGATCATCGGTGGGAGAGTGGTGACTTAATTGATCATGTCCTTGAGGTCAATGAGAAAATTCAGAAGGTCATATGGAATGGTCATCCTATGCCACAGTCAGAGATGATGCGATTTTTCATGAACACCCTTCCACCTGAATGGCAAGGAGTGTTGAATCGCATATGGGATGTCAACAGAGCTGCTTCTTATAAGAAAATCGTGATGGATTTTGTAAATGAATATTACTGGATTATTACAAGGGAAAAGATCAAGAAATTGAACAAAAGAGGATCTTTCCCAGTTCGTGTGCTGACTTTGTGTTAGTTGTATTGGCTGATTTTTGTTAAGTGTGCTTTGTGGACATATTATGTAATGTTTACTACCTGATTGTTGTTGATGTAGCAACCGATGTCTTGATTATATTAGTTGAAAGCATTATTGTTTTATTGGATATCAATTATTATTTGCTTTCTGTTATTGATGGTTGCTGTGGGTAGTTAGCTGTGGGTAGTTATAGAAGTTTTTGTAGCTTCATAGAATTTACTTTGCATAAGACAATTATATTAATGATAATTTTAAGTTAGGATTTTTGGAGAATGATTGGAAACAGAGTGACCTTTTGATTCTGAAGCCTTACTTGAAATTATTCATTAATATGATGGGTCTATGCAAATAGGGATGCATAATTGATAGGCATTAATAATTCGTGCATATATGTCTGATGTGTTCAGATCAATGGCTTCAGCCACAAAGAGCATAGTTGCCGAGCTGAACAAAGGTGAAAAGCTCAATGGTGACAACTATGAAATATGGCACATGAAAATCCAATATGTCTTTGGAAGAGCAAGAGGCACTTGAAGCTCTTAACGACCATGGTAGAACCCGAAGAAGGAAACACCGCACAAAGCACAAGAGAGATAAAGAAGCTTTTGTTGCATGGAAAAGAAAGAACTCTCTTGCTCGCATCACATTGCTGAGCAGCATGGAAAATGACGTCATGCGAGAGTTTAGGCGTTTTAACAATGCCAAGGAAATGTGGGAGGCATTGGCAGCTAGATTTGGTCATACTTCGGTGACCAGACTGAGACAGCTCACTATTAGATTTGACTCTTACAAGAAGCCTCATGGTCAGACCATGAAGCAACATCTTAGAAAGATGTCAAACATGATAAATGAGCTGAAAGATGCTGGCCATGTTCTCACAGATGAGCAGCAAGTGCAAGCAGTGATTCGTTCCTTGCCTCAGAGTTGGGAGCATATGAAGGTGCACCTGACCCATAATGAAAATATCAAAACTTTTGAGGATGCAGTGCGCCATCTTGAGCTGGAAGAGGACCGCCTTTTGGCGGCTAAGCCGGATGCTGAACTCTATCATGCTAGTTCTAGCTCAAATGGAGCTTCGAGCTCCAAGCGCAAACGTCCTAACTGGCTTGATAAAGGGAAAGGCAAGGAAACAGGTCCTTCAGGGAAGAAACCCAAGTTTAACCAACATGGAAGAGGAAAGCGTCCTCGCATGAAAAAGCTTGCAAGGGTGAAATGCTACAACCGTGACAAGAAGGGTCACTATGCTCGCGATGTCGTGAGCCAAAGAAGGTATGCACCCCTTGTACTTTTCAGAACTTTGCTTTTGTGTCGAGTTCTGTGTTCTTAACTGAGTCTAATCCTTTGTGGACTGTGGATTCAGGAGTGACAGACCATGTAGCGAAGGATAGAGGATCCTTCGTGGAATTCCGACGAGTACCAACTGGAACTAAGTGGATCTATATGGGAAACAACTCCAGAGCTGAAGTGAAAGGAATTGGCACATGCCAACTGAATATGCGTGGTGGATGCACTTTGTTCCTACATGATGTGTTGTATGCTCCGGAGATTCGTCGGAATTTAGTGTCTGTTTTAGTGTTGGTTAAATTAGGTTTTGATATGAACTTCTATAACAGAGGTGTGGATTTGTTTTTGGATACAAATTACTATGGTTGCGGTTATTTTCTGGATGGTTTCATTGTATTAGATATTGATTATGTTAATGCAAATATTTGTTATTCCCTTCTCACGTCTCCTAATGCATATGATAATGATGTGAATGTGTGGCATGCTAGACTTGGTCACATTGGCCAACAGCGTATGAATAGACTAGCCATAGAGGGCTTGTTGGGCAACATTGAAAAAGTCGATTTGCCCATATGTAAGCATTGCCTAGAAGGGAAAAACGACAAGGAAACCATTTGGAAAAGGTAAAAGAGCTGAATTTCCTCTGCATTTAATCCATTCCGATGTCTCGTGGTCCAATGAATGTGAGAGGAAGGCATGGGGCTGTTTACTTCATCACTTTTATAGATGATTATACTCGATTCGGATATGTCTATTTGATTTCTTATAAATCTGAAGTAATAAGTTGTTTCAAAAGATTTATGAACCTGGTAGAGAATCAATTAGACAAGAAAATAAAAGCATTGAGATCCCATCGAGGTCGAGAATATTTATCTGATGAGTTCAGAAAATTATGTGATGAAAAAGGAATAGAAAGACAGTTATCTATTCCATATACTCCTCAACAAAATGGTGTTACGGAGAGAAGAAACAGAACCCTACTGGAAATGGTTAGGTCCATGATGGCACATGCTAACTTACCTATTACCTTTTGGAGTGATGCGTTGTTAACTGCTGCCTATATACTTAACCGTGTACATTCCAAATCAGTTACTTCCACCCCATATGAGTTATGGACAGGTAGAAAACCGGACTTAAGTTTTCTTAAGCCATGGGGTTGTGCTGCCTATACACATGAGTCCTCACAAGTTTGGGAAATTGGGTCCCAGAGGAAAGACGAGTATTTTCATAAGGTACTCAGAACACTCGAAAGGGTATGTGTTCATAGGTGAGCAGGAAAGTGGGAGTATAACTGAATTTGAATCATGAGATGTCTCATTCTTAGAGGATGAATTTCCTAAGAAGGGCGAAATAGGGGAAGATTGTTCCCTATTTGAGACCTTGGATCAAGATAATGATATTAGTGGAGTTCATCCAAGTGGGAGTAATATGAGAAGTGATGAATTGAATTCAACTCATTCTCAATTACAACCACATGATGAGACGACATCATCATTACCTAATCCAAGTGGGAGCATAATGGGGAATGATGTGCAAAGTGTACAATCTCCCATACGGCGAACAAGTCGCCAAAGTATTCCCCGTCGACATTTTGGCATTGAAGGGGAAACTTTTATGGTTGCTCCACAAGATGAGGATGAGCTAAGAAATATTAATGAGGCTCTGAATTGCCCTAGTAAGGAAAAATAGATTCATGCAATGGAAGAGGAAATAGAGTCAATGAAATCAAACCAAGTCTGGGAACTGGTTGATCTTCCAAAAGGACGCAAAGCTATTGGGAACAAGTGGGTTCTCAAAATAAAGTGAAAGGCTGATGGCTCGATAGAAAGGCATAAGGCTCGCCTTGTGGCGAAGGGGTATAATCAACAGGAAGGAATTGATTATGAAGATACATTTTCTCCTGTAGTGAGATTTACCTCGATTCGCATCATTCTGGTAATAGTGGCTAGTTTGGATCTTGAGTTACATCAAATGGATGTAAAGACTGCTTTCCTCAATGGAGAATTAGAGGAAGAAATATATATGGAACAACCTGCTGGTTTCATAGTAAAATGCCAAGAAGAAAAGGTATGTCGACTTTTGAGATCGATATATGGCCTCAAGCAATCATCGAGACAATGGTATATACGTTTTCATAATGCCATAATGGCATATGATTTTACAATGATTGATGAGGATCATTGTGTATATGTCAAAAGATCCAAAGATCAATTTGTGATCATATCATTATATGTTGATGATATACTGATTGCCGGAAGTAATATGGAGTTTGTTAATACTGTCAAGAGTTGGTTGTCTTCCAACTTTGAGATGAAGGATATGGGTGAGGCTGTATATATTCTTGGAGTTAAGATTTCAAGAGATCGTTCGAAGAGATCGTTGTCTCTTTCGCAAGAAACATATATAAATAAGGTTCTTGAACGATTTCGTATGCAAGATTGTAAACCCATAGACACTCCTATTGCGAAAGGTGAAGGATTGAGCCATAGATTGTGTCCAAGGACTCCACAAGAGAAGGAACAAATGAAACATGTTCCTTATGCTAGTGCTGTTGGGAGCTTGATGTACGCTATGATGTATACAAGACCCGACATATGCTTTGCAGTTGGAATGGTGAGTAGATACCAATCCAATCCAGGTCCAGCACATTGGAAGGCCGTTAAGAGAATATTGAGGTAACTGAAGGGAACTGCTGATTACAAGTTAAATTACCAAGGAAAGGATCTGCGACTTGAAAGCTATTCAGATGCTGATTGGGGAGGAGATTTAGATGAAAGAAAATCTACCTCAGGATTTGCTTTCTTACTGAACAATGGCGCCATATCATGGAGTAGTAAGAAGCAAACGTGCATAGCCTTATCCACAATGGAAGCTGAGTTCATGGCATTATCAGCAGCAGTACAAGAAGGAGTTTGGCTTAAGAGATTTATGGATCATTTAGGTGTTATTGAGAAAGCTGCATATCCATTATTGGTTAACTGTGATAGCCAAGCAGCTATAGCGTACATCAAAGATCCAAAATATCATGGCAAGACCAAACATATAGATACCAAGTATAACTTTGTAAAAGATATGGTTGCACGAAAGGATGTGAACTTACAGTATATATCTACGCATAGAATGGTAGCAGATCCTATGACAAAGCCAATACCTAGAGATGTGTTTTGTAGTCATGTAAAATCTCTAGGATTGCGTAGAGTCTGATGTACTGAATTGTAATTTCCCTGAGTTGTTCACATTTATGAAATTTTGATTTTCATTGATTAATGCCTATGATTTTTTGTGTGATCTTTATGCATCTTAATGCTCAGTGCATTATTTTAAGTTGAGGATGTATGTCGGACAGATAAAAGATTAGCCCACTCACACGGGTAATCGCCTCTATTTACTGTGTGATAAATAGAGATGAGACTGTTTTTAAGCTTATTATCTAAGTGATGATCGAGAGCTCAAGCTTAAAATACGAATGTCGCCTTAACTAAGTGTTAAGATGAGGACATAATACTTACGATGTCCGAAAGTAAAATACCCCACATATTTTACTTTATCTGTCTAAGATGCCAGATGTGAGTTCTGATAAATTTTGTGAATGAGTAGGTACGTGAACTCAAGTTAGACATTGGGTATGTATGTACTATCATCTGTACGGTATTGAAAAATGTAGGCATACGCTCCATGGGAAAGGAGTTAATACCGTAATACGTATTTCATACTACGTATGCATGAGACAACCAATAAGAGTGGCAAAAAGTTTGATCTCAACTTTTATGACGTGTGAGACTCTTGAGGAAAAGAGTTCCTCAATTTTAGTGCCCTCATGACTTTTACTTATTCTCAAGATTTTTATTTAGTGTTTGCTATCTTAGGATGTTGCCAATGGTCATGAGTTGATTCGATCTAATGGGACATTTCTAGAAAAGCAAGCTGAACTGAAATTGAGAGTTTGAAGGAAAGAGGAAGATCGATTTTGGAGAATCACATTGTACTTTTGTATTCACTGGTCGACCAATTATGACTGTCTTTGTGATAATTATAATTGTGAATACAATATATATATCATTGTATAAAAGAGATCAAGAGAGATATTAATGTGATCGATCGATCTAGGGTACTGCATACTAAATCTACTCAGAGTATGACGCCCATTATGAGCTGCTATATATTCCTAACAGATGTTTAGCAACGAGCTCTCAAAGTATGCTGGTCGCACGGATTATTCACCGGTATGAATGTTGAAGAGAGGTAAAGAGAATCCTGTTCGGCCCACCATGTGCGAGTGGGAGATGATGGTTTTATTAGTAATGGGCTTAAGGCCCGTCCACCCATGTTTGGCCTAAAAGCCCGGCCCACAGGAATAGGGCCCGTGGATGGAGGGACATATAAAAAGGAGGAGAGAGAGAGAGAACGTACCTGTTGGAAATAGAAAACGTACGTACGCCTCCCTCCCCTTCTCTCTCTCTCTCGCTTTCTCTCCCAAAAGGAAAACAGTGAAGCGCAAAGGCGAATTTGCTTCATCGGATCAAACAGGGCCAAGTTTCTCTTCCTCTATCGGCGTGGTGTTTAATCTGTGGCTAAAAAGGTACGCTCGAATCCGTGGTGTGCTTTAGGATCGGTGATACGTGTTGTTTTCCCGGGCTCGTCTTCCGCATTGATTTAGGGGTTCGATTTAGTGTCGAATCCGCTTTTCGGGGATCTGTTATTCCCAACACTAGGAGCATTGGCAAACGTTGCCGATCGTGTTTTCCTCGCGGCGATCGCCCTGATCGACTCAAGAGCGCTGCGCGCTGAAATCGTGTAGCGCATGATCTCGTTTCGCCACCTTCGACGTGGGCTCTCCAAGTTCAGCTCAAGAAGACGGCTCTCCACCTCTTGCGCTCTCGATCACGGCGGCACCCACGAGGCCAATGCGTCTTCCGTGGCTTCCCTCCTCGCGCAATCTCGGCAGCAGCCCGATTCACCGAGCTCGACCCAAGCCCACGCCAAGAAGGTGGCGACCCTCTTGTCCGGATGCGATGACAGGCGAGGGTTGAGCCGGATACACGCCCACGTGGTCCACTCCCGGTTGTTGGACTCGAATCCCGTCGCGTTCCACTGAAACAACATCATAAGAGCGTACGCGAGGCTAGACGCCCCGAGAAAGGCTCTGCTCGTGTATGCGTTCATGGCGAGGGCGGGCGTTCCGCCGGATTCTTACACTCTTCCGATTGTCTTGAAGGCGGTGTGCCAATCTTTTGATTTTGAAGCCGGCAGGCAGGTCCATGGTGTCGCCGTGAAACATGGGTTGGGGTGTAATGAGTTCTGCGAGAGCGGGCTCATCAGTTTGTACGCCAAAGCGGGAGATTTCGGTGATGCGCGCAAGGTGTTCGATGAAAATGCTGACAGAAAGTTGGGTTCTTGGAATGCTATGATAGCAGGTCTTGCCCAAGGTGGGCGCTCCAGGGAGGCTATTGACCTGTTTATAGAGATGCGGAGAAGTGGCTTCGTGTTGGATGACGTGACTTTGGTCAGCGTAACATCGGCTTGTGGAAGCATTGAGGACCTAGATTTGGCACTTCAATTGCACAAATATGTTTTTCAGGCTAAAAATAGTGAGAAAGCTGATATTTTGATGTTCAACTCCCTTATTGACCTGTACTGTAAATGTGGTCGGATGGACTTAGCATACAAAGTTTTCCTTGGGATGGAGGAAAGAAACGTATCATCCTGGACTTCTATGATCGTGGGTTATGCAATGCATGGGCTGGTAAGTGATGCTCTTGAATGCTTCCATTGCATGAGAGAGGCTGGCGTGAAGCCTAATTTTGTGACCTTTGTTGGAGTACTTAGTGCTTGTGTACATGGAGGGATGGTGCAAGAGGGAAAATGTTACTTTGATATGATGCAGAAATATTATGGAATAAGACCTCGTTTACAGCATTATGGTTGCATGGTTGATCTGTTTGGTCGAGCTGGAAGGTTTGATGAGGCTAAAGAAATGGTGGAAGGGATGCCGATGAAGGCAAATTCAATTATTTATGGATGTTTGTTGGGTGCTTGTGAGAAGCACGAGAACGTGGAAATTGGTGAATGGGTGGCTAAGCATTTGCAAGAGTTGGAACCGTGGAATGACGGTGTTTATGTGGTATTATCTAATATTTATGCCAGCAGAGGTATGTGGAAAGAAGTGGAGGAAATGAGAGTGGTGATGAAGCAGAGAAGACTTGCTAAGCTTCCAGGTTATAGCTTGGCAACAAATTCAGAATGATAGTTGATAGATTGAAGTTCTCAGTTTTCATAGCTATGCGAAATAGTAGTTAGTTGATGGCACCCTGGAATTATCAAAGTTTAGTTCTCACAATCTTCACAAGTATCTTTTTCTTCTTTGGAAAGCCATAGTGATGAAAGTTTTTGTGCGGTTTGGAGGAAAATCTTTTTTTACCCTTGTATTGCAAGAGCCAGCAATGCGATAGTGGCCAGCTGATTTTATTCTAACTTAATAAGAAGGAAATGAATTCATGAGCACATCTTGGTGAGGTACTGTGTCAAGGATAGGTTCTTTTGGGTTTTCTCTTACTGGGAAAAGCATTAAATGAGTCGATCACATCTGATAAGAAGCTATGGAGGGACCATGCATGATGCATTAATGAATTGACGTTCACGGTGCTAATAGTATGTGAGCTGCTTCAGACAAGGCAGAGACTGGAAATCTGATGAATTTAGTGAGAAAAGCGGCGAGGTTTCTTATGGGAGGTTGCTCATAGTTTCAGTCTGCTCTATAGGACATTCTTTTTGTCTCTTCCATATTAACTGCTTCAATTATTTTATTTGCAGCTCTTTCAGATTAATTAATAGCACTCACCTTTTGCATCTGTTCTTATTTATTATGAGAATCAATTGATGTATTAGCTCACTATTTTGGCTTTCAAGCTGCAATTAATTCCAATATTGCCTCTTTCTTGCAATGAAAAGAGAAAAGGAGAATTGGGGGACATTATAACTTCACTGATTTGCTGACTACCCGAGAATGCTTGAATGAAGCACTTTTTCCAGATTCTTGCTTTTTAAGATCTGGACACAATGCCTATTTTCTAGAGCCCATTCTGTCAGATGAGTCATATTCCTCCTGGCAGATCTGTTGGTCCTGGTTTACAGTCAATTCATACTGGATGGTATCAGAAGAGAAATTTACAGCTCTCAGTTAGTTATCTTCCCTTGCAGACCATTAATTAATATAATTGAAGAGATGACTGTTACAAACAATGTTCCTCCGATCATTTGGTTGAAAGCCAGGTGCCACATCTCCAATCATGCTATTACACATGAATATAAGTTGGAAAACACAATTTTTGTATCAGAACTGGCTTCTAGGCTCACACATTACCAGAAAAAGTTCTTCCCTCTCTGCAGAAGGACTAAAGTGTGTCGAATTGCAAAATAACATTGAAGGTTGACAAATGGAGCCATTCAATTTCAGATTTGAATTCTTGTAAGTAGGGACGGAGTTACTGTTTTTCAAGTCAAGTTTCTTCCGTGTGGTATTTTGTGGTAATGGAATATAACAGGAACACTTTGGAAGGGACTGGAATTTAATTGCATTGCATAGGTGACTTTCTGCCGTTGGATACAAAAGGTGTGCAACTTGTTGAGCTGCGCTCTTTCACAGTTGCCCAATTTATTGGAAATCAATGCATTTGGTGCGAGAAAGACAAACATGACAAGTGGGATTTATGCCCCTTGTGTGGATAGAGCAGCCTCCATTCTTTCTGCCATGCGTTGGAGAGCAGAACCATAGAACTCTGTCAGACCTATCTCAGTCCCTCCAATTGGATTCGCAACAAAGGACCAAGTTATAGCGGTTGCTTGTTTTTCAGCATCTTTCACATGTGTGAGTTCAGTTGTTGCCAATAAAGATTTGAACCCCATCGTATTACTATCCATGATCTCATAGCTGAAGCTTTTGTTTACAGGACCGATAGCAAGCAGCTTCTCCAGTGCCCAGTTGGTAACTGCCTCCTCCGAACCGTCCTTGGAGATTTTCGTGACAGCAGAATATCGGACGCAGCCAGGCTGACCCACTACGCCTTTGACTCCGTAGCACACATCTATCATGGGGAGCCACTCGTGGAGGTTGAAAAAACCCTGCAGAAGTGGCCATATCTGGTCCGGACTGGAGCCTCTCACTCAGGCACTAACCTTTATTTCCCACTTCTTCTCTGCTTCACAGGCCATAGCAATGCAGGCTTCAGGCTTCGGCAGTTAGCATTTAGCATTTGATTGAACAATACTGAAATAGTGAAAGCATTAGTTGTCAGGGTACGAGAAAATATAAGTGTTGGACAAGTGCTCATAGGTTGGCTTCAGTTGGTCAGTGGATGTTCGTGGGCGGGTGCTTTGGGGTCCCATGAACATGTGAGATATACTCAGAGCACTTCTCGTCAGTTTGTGAAGAGACATTCTGGAAGTGGCACGGGAATCATGCGGGCCCAAAAGAAACATAATTGTTTAAAAATGACGAGCCTGGACGATCAAACAATATAAATGTGATTAAATGAAAAATAATAAACTTAGACAAGGGAAACTAATTGATTCTGATTGATTGTAATTAATTTAGGGGATTTTTGTATATTTTTCATAATTGATTCTAATTGATTGTGATTGATATTTTTCTACTTTAGATAGTCATCCTGTAAATGTATTCTTCATTCGGTAATGAAGAATACTATATTTTCCTGTCATCACAATTCTCAACTACTAGCAAGAGAAACAATCATGCCGCCGAGTAGTGTTTTTAAACTTTAGTGGTCGTTGCCTCTCTCTCACTATGCAGGCTTCAGACTTCAGCAACCAGTAATGAAGTAGCTGACTTAACGGAGTTGTTAATAGGCACTTCTCAGCATGTTCAAATACTGAAAGCACATATACGGTGCGTTGGCAGTGCACCGAAATAGATGTTGACATGAGCCGTAATTAATTTTAAACCGATTTATTGATCCCTTGCATGCTCATGTCCCTATGGGATGCTGATTCGTTGAAAGCACGCCGGAAGACTCATGTCCGTATGGGATGCTGATTCGTTGAAAGCACGCCGGTTGCTTCCGATTCTATCGTTTTGAGAAAAGCATGAGACAGCCTAGCCATGATGGACAGATTCTGCAAAAGGACGGTGTCCTGATGCTTCATCAGCTAAGTAGTTTTCATCAGATAAAGATCAGCATATCAGCTGTTTCCTAGGTTGACAACCAGACACAATGTGGTGGATCTTGTTTAGAGGACATTGGTTGCAAGATCCCATGCTAAGTTGTGTGCACGTTGGTTGTTTGTTTGTAAAAAAAATAAAAATAAAAGGTGCTTTTCTTCTAGTCTGTTTAAAGAAAAAGAATGGATTGTGGGCTAAACCCACAATAACTGCGCGGGGGTGCACAAGTTAGGCGCAGTTTAATTAGAACTAACCTCTTTATTTTATTTATTAATTTAATTTCGTACAGTCATCTTATTAACTTTTATTAGTTGAAATGTTATATTTTTCATTCAGTATTTTTGGAAATTATGAAATTTAGAATTTTATTTTAGAAAAATATTTTTTTTTATTATCTTTTATTCTGAATTTTATATATCTTTTGAAGATAACCTTTGAAAATTACCTTGTTCAGTTTGCAACTTTTCCCGAAGGGATATCTTTGTTCACTTTGCAACTTTTCGTAAAGTGATACATTTGTTTACTTTGCAACCTTTTCTAAAGGGTTGCCTCTATTCATTAAAACCAAGATAAATATGTTAGTTTCGGCATGAATGTGTATTAAGTTTTTTCGAGTTTTCTTTTCAAAATTACAATCATCATTTCAATTGTTCCTTTTTAGAGACCTTCGAGCAATATTAGAATTGCTATATAATATTCTTAATTGAGACTTTGTAATATCTTAGATGATAATTGCTAATTACCATTAGCAACATTGTGAGGTAAATAAATCCTTAAAAAAAGTGATATAATGTCTTAAAGCTTAACTTAATTTTTCTATCTAATTCGAAGTCATATTTTTCCAAAAATTTTAAGGATTTATACGTTCAATAATGGAGTCAAAGACAATGAAAGTTTATGATCAAATTGAACTAGTTCGACAAGAAAAACTTTGCTCTCTGGAGGGACAAGATGATGTTCCCACTCACTACTCTGAAAATATCCTACATACTAGGTCCTAAGTTTGCGCCGATAGAGGATCTGCAGCCTACTACTGAAGGAGGATGAATTGCTATGTTGTGGACACATTATGAATATACTATATGATTAATTGCATGACTTATTCACTGAGATGAAGTCAGCTAGAGAAATCTAGAACATACTCTAATTCAAGTACAAAGAGGAGGAGCAAGGTACCAAAAAATATTTAATCGCGAAATAGTTTGATTTCAAGTTTAGTGATACCAAACCCCTTGTTAGAATAAGTCCATGAATTACGGGTTCTTGTCACAAAATTTGTACTCTCAAAATTGATATTTCGGAAGCTTTTCAAGTTAGAGCAATTATTGCAAAATTGCCTCCAAGTTGGAAAGATTATGGAAAAACTGATGCACAAGTCAGAGGACATCACCTTAAAGCAAATAAAAAAACATCTTTGTATTGAGGAAGAGTCACATTTACATGATACTACCGTTATGTATGATTCCAAGGTGAATGCTATGGAAAGAAAACGTAAAATCGACCAAAACTTCAAAGTAAGAAACGGGCATGAATTTAAGAGAACACAAAAGAATAAAAATGGTTGTTGTTTTGTTCGTAGCAAACAGAGACACAATGCTAAGGATTGCATTCACCACAAGAGCATATCAAATGACAAGAACATTTCAACCGTGAAGGCATATGCAAATTTGATTGAAGAAAACTATGTGGCGAAGATTTCAATCATGTTGTCAAACATGAAAATTTCTTAAATTAATGATCTAATGGTTATGGTTTCTGAAATCGACTCTAATGCAGTCCAATCCAATTAGTGGTTAAATTCTAGAGCAACAGTTCATGTGTGTAAAGATAAGTACAATTTTGAAGAGATTATTGATTCAAATGTTCAAGAGGTCCTGATGGCGAATAATGCTCTTGCAAAGGTTGCTAGCAAGGACATGGTGGAGATAGACTTTACTTTTAAAAAGAAGATTACTCTTCTTAATATGTAATTTACACCTGAAATTAGAAAGAACATAGTTTCTATTGTTTACTTTGTAAAAGGGGGGGTTTCGGATTCTGTTTTAATCCCAACAAGGTTATCCTATCAAAGAATGAGATGTTTGTTGGCAATAGGTTATGCAAATGTACCAACTAAGTATCAATAAAAATATTGCTATTTCTGTTTATATTGTTGAGTCTCCACATCTATGGCATAGTAGGTTGGTACATGCAGATATTCATTATTTAGATTTGATAAATTTTAATGGCGAATTTGATAAATGTGAATTTTGTGCATAGTCCAAATTAACTAAGAAACTATTTCCTAGTGTTAAAAGAAATTCAAATTTATTGGATTTGACTCATAGTGATATATGTGAATTCAATGGAATGCTAAATCGTGGTGGTAAAGTTATTTTATTGACTTTGTGGACGATTGTAGTAGATATTTGTATGTTTATCTCATGATCTTAAAGGATGAAGGCATTTACCATGTTTAAGAAATATAAAACTGAAGGAGAAAATCAATTAAAAAAAATAAACAAAGTTCTATATTCATATAGAGGTAGAGAATATTTTTAAATAATTTTTCTTCATTTTGTGAAAAATAAGGTATTATTCATCAAGTTTAGACACCACATACTCCACAACAAAATGGTTTGGTTGAAAGAAAAAATCGATCTCTTGAAGAAATGATTAATTATATGCTTTCAAATTCAAGGCCACCAATTACTCTTTGGGGAGAAGCATTGCTTACTACATGGTATATATATAATAGAATATCATCCAAGAAAAATAACATAACCCCTTATGAATTATGGAAAGGTAGAAAACTAAACATGTCATACATTGAAGTGTGGGGGTATTTGGCATGCTATTGAGTACTAGACCCCAAGAGAACAAAACGTGGACCTAAAGCTATCAAAAGTGTTTTCGTTGGATATGCCAAAAACTGTAAAGCTTATATAGGCTTCTTGACTTAGAGTCCATTGTCATTGGAGAATCGAGAAATGTTGAATTCTTTGAGAATAAATGTTCCAAGGGTTCTAAAATTATTGAAAATAATTCAAAACCTGTAAAAACTCAAATAGATTCTCATGAGAAAAAAAAAAGTGATTTTAAAGACATGGCTGAATCGGGAAGAAGCACTAAAGCTAGAAAATTAAAAGACTTAGGCCTAGGTTCTATTACTCATGTTTTTCTTATTAAAGGAGACAAAGATAATAATGTGATAAATAAATATCATTTAGTATTAAATTTAGAAGACGATCCTAAATGTTTTAACCATGTTACGTCTTATAAAGATGCTTCTTTTTGGAAAGAAGTTGTAAATGATGAAATGGACTCAATTAGGTCCAATAATATTTGAGTATTAGTAGATCTACCAAAATAATCCAAGACTATAAATGGGTTTTTTTTTTGAAGAAAATATCATTCTAATAATTCTATCCAAGCTTTTAAGGCTATACTAGTGGCCAATGGATATAGACAAAAGGAAGGAATAGATCATTTTGATATGTTCACTCTTGTACCACGTATAATTTCTATTTGAATTCTTTTTTCTTTAGCTTCCAGTTATGATTTTTGTGTTCATCAAATGGATGTTAAGATTGCTTTCTTGAATGGAGACTTAAACGAGAAAATTCATATGGAATAACCAAAGGGTTTGGTTCTTCCTGAAAATGAAAGAAAGGTATGTAAATTGATTACATCTCTTTGAGGGCTTAAGCAAGCTCTTAAACAGTGGCATGAAAAATTTAATTCAGTCATATTGTCTAATGGTTTTATATACAATACTGATAAGCGTATATACTCTAAATTCACTAAAGACTAGTAGTTCATGAGAACGTTTCTGTTTCTCAAGATTTCTGTTCTTTTGTTCCCCCGAACAAAAAAAGAACAAAAAACCCGTTTGGTAACGTCAAGTTATTTTTTTATTCCGGGAATAGAAAGTTAGCCCAAGAATAGATTTGGAGTAAAAACGAGAAGCAAAAAAAAGTTGCTTGTTGTTCCCAGAAACAATTTCTAGAAATAAGCTAATTTTCTTTTTTATTTTTCTTTTATTTCTCTTTCTTGCCGCGGCCACCTTCAACCGCCCAGAGTCACTGCCCACCACCGCTGGTCGCCGGCCGCCGGAGGCCGGCGGGAGGGGGCGGCCGATGGGCTATGTGGCGGCGGTCGACAGTGACGGTCGGTGGCCGATGGTCGTGCAGCGCGGCGCGAAGGCGGGTGGCGGGTGGCAATGGCGAGGCAATGGGCGTGGCGGCGATTCGTGAGCAAGAATAAAAAATGAATAAATACAAAAAAGAAACCGTTGCGTTATCAAATGCATTTCTATTCTTTTTCTATTCCAAGAGTAGAAATTTTGTGTAGTTACCAAACGGATTCTTTTACTCAGAAATTGTTCCTCGGAATAGAAGTAGAAAAGAACTATTTTTGAAAAAAAAAAACTCTTCCCTAGCCAAGAAGCGTTGTCATGCGCAGCCTTAGTGTGTTTGCATATTAATGATACACTCATCTTTGGAACGAACATGACTAGATTTGTTGAGATTAAAAAGTATCTAACTTCCATGTTTAAAATGAAATATTTGGGTGAAGTAGTTACTATCTTAGGTATTAAGGTTAAAAAACATAATAGAGTTTATTGTTTGAGCCGATGTGATTACATTGAAAGATATTCAATCTCAACATCTTTGTTTTAAGGAAATTAGTACTCCATTTGATTCCGGTACTAAATTAAATTACAATACCAGTAGAGCATTAACACAACTTGAATACGCAAGTGTTACAGAGTCTTTAATATATGTGATGCGTTATATGAGCTTATTCTGTATGCAAATTGAGTAGGTATACTAGTAATTTAAGTATAGAACATTGGAAAGCAATTACCGGAACTTTTGATTATCTTAAGAGAACTAAAAATTTAGGATTATTTGATAATAATTATCCAGCCATATTAAAATTATACATCGACGCTAGTTGGATTACGAGTATGGGTGATAAACATTCTACTACGGATGGATATTCACAAAAAAAAAAAAAAAAAAAAAAAAAGAGCTTGCAAAGTGAACAGAGATAACATTTCGAAAAAAAGTTGCAAAGTGAATAAAGGTATTCTTTCGGAAAAAGTTGTAAGCTGAATAAATATATTTTTAAAAGTTATCTTGAAAAGACATATAAAATTTGAAATAAAAATAATTATAATTAATTTTTAGGAATAAAATTTTGAATTTCATAATTTCCAAAAATACTAAATGAACAAATATAACATTTTGACTAATAAAGGTTAACAAGATAAAGGTATAAAATAAAATTAAAAAATAAAATAAAGGGATTATGCTAATTAGACCACGTCAAAGTCGCGCACCCTCATGTGAATATTGTGGGTTTAGCCCACAACCCATTATTTTCCTTTGAACAAATTAGAAGAAGCTTACCCAAATGATTTGGAAATTACTTTTTTAAGTTAAAGATAAGAAAACTTTTTCTTTTGACTAAAAGGAAAAATTTTGTTAATTCATTTTCCTAAATGATCCAAACGTGAAAAATGAAATCACAATCCAAAAACCATAGAACCCATCGGAAATTCACGCACGGCAATCTGGCGCGACAAAAGTGCAAGGAAACTTCCGGACGACGAACTTGTACCGCAGAACCGACCAACAACAACAACAAGGCGAAAAAAATGCACATCTTCACCCGCCAAGTCTAAAAGCTACTCACTACGCACGTCCAAAGTTGAGCTGCATCATCCACAGCGATCCCGGATCGAAACTATTGCTTTCGCCCCCACGCGATCGCTCGACGGGATAGGACGCGGGGGGCCCCGATCCCAGCCTCGGACCGCATTTCGTGGGCATTAATTCGCAACGCCGGTGCGGCAATAATGGCGAAAGATCTTCAAAATAAACAAAAGACCGTGATGATGATGATGATGATGATGATGGGAATGATGATTTCCCCCACTTATCTTCCTCCTCGCACGGTGGGACGACTTTTGCCCCCTCCCCACTCGCCCCTTAAACCGTTCCAAACCCAGACCCCTACAAACCCCCATTTTTCAGAGAATGTCAACGCCCGGGTTTTCAGGATCGAAAGCCATGACCGAGGGTCGGACGAGGAGGAGGATGCCGCTTTGCGAATTTCGCTCCGTGCGGAATTGGGCCCCCTTCGCTCGGGCCTCCGCCTCCTCCTCCAAACCCAGACCCCTACTACCACCCCCAATAATGGCGAAAGATCTTCAAATTTTTCCCCTTCTGCCCGAGTCCACAAAGGCTGTGCATGGGTCCATCAAGGTTGAGCCCGGGAACCTCGGTTCCATGCTTGGGTCCACTGAGGCTAGACCTGAGACCCTAGTGCCTGTGTTTGGTTCTGCGATTGCCCATGTATAAACTACTAAAGCTCGAATAGTATATGTCTATTTAAGAAAATCAAATTATGTTTTCACACGAAACGATATAAAATATTTTTCAGTTCATTTTCAAGTTTTAACCAAATTCCGGGAAATATTGTCATCTTATTAAAAAAATGACTTCCCTCAAAATATTTTCTAGAAATATTATATATTCTGTGAAATAATCATAGCCTCAAGATTATGTCGGTCACGTATGATCACATCTTCAGTTTGAGCAAATATAACTCTCGCTCATTTTTCTGGCAAAAGGGAAAAATTCCTTCAAAAGCGTACATATATATAAGCGCAATTTGGACGTACAAGATGGTGCTTTAAATCCAATGCAAATGGGGAATAGTGACCAATCTTATAAAACCGAATCCGACGAATAAAAATTATCAATTTTTATAAATTATATCAAATGTCTCCCATACGAATCATTGCGAAAATATTAGAGAGCTACTACGTACTATTGCACACCGCATCACTCAGCTCCAAGACTACCATACGAGCACAGAAGCAAATCATCAGATTCAGACGAGATCAGTATGCTTGACCGAGAAGAGCCTTCTCCATGCTCCTGGCCATGACCTGCAAGGCCGACTCGAACCACTGGTCCAAGTCCTCGTGTTTCCAGCCGTTCACGGGCTCGACCTCATACCGCCACATGATGCAACACCCCTCTTCCTTAGGCACGACTCGGCCTGTGGCTACGTAGGAGTTGAACCCGATATTGCTGTCTATGATGGTATAGCTTAATGTCTTGGCGACTGGGTCGATCGACAACAGCTTCTCCTTCGCCCAATACAGGGTGCTTGTCTTGGCCTGACTGATGGCCCGGTCGAACGGGGCATTATTGAACCCAGCACAGTAACGGATGCACCCGGGCTGGCGAGGGACGCCCTCGACCCCGGTGCAAGCAGTGAGGGTCGGGAACCACCTTTTGAGGCCAAAGAAGGCCTCCACGAAGGGCCATATTTGGTCTGCCTTTGGACCTGCCAAGTCTGCACAAGCTTGGCCTTGCCATTTTGGTCGGGTTTGGTTCTTCTCAGAAGTCACATGATCAATGTTTGCAGACTCCATTTTGGCTTTGTTAGTTCTTCAAACAAAGTGGCGAGAGAGAGAGAGAGAGAGGGGGTGGGTGGGGTAGAGATGAGGGCAAATTAGGCTTGTGTTTTTGAGCTGCGGACATCAAGGTTTATATAGAGAGTGAGAGAGGATGTTGAAGACTTGAAGTTTTGTAATCCGAAAATGCCTTCCTACAAGTAGCACATAGTGCTTGTTACCAAGAAAATCAAATATTTGATTAAAAGTATCAAGAATCGCAATCTTGACGCTCTTGCCCAGTACCTTCTTTCGAGAAGATCACCACAAGTCTGAATCAGTCAATATATCCAGTTAAGTCTACCTCTACTTAAAAGTTGAAGTCAATGAATTATGGCACAACTATGATATATTAACTGTTGTACATCATATCAATTTTTCAATGTGAAACTTCTTTAACACAACTCACATATGTATCCTAACACAAATACTGAAAACATGGTTGTCAGGATGTGCATGGAAATATTGGTGTCAGATATATAGATATATTTATGAGATTTTGTGTATTTCTCTTACTTGATTTTGGTTGATTGTAATCAATGTTTTGCTACTTTAGATATGACTAGATAGTCATATTGTAAAGCCTATGTACTATTCATTTGGTTATAAAAAGAATATTACATTTTTAAGTCATCATAATTTAGTGTCAGAGCCATCATTGAACGCAATATCGAGTTTGTTTCTAACAATGTGCATTGGTTGCTTTTTCTCTATCGAGTGTGTTTCTAACAATGCGCATAGGCTTCGTTCCTTCACCCTGTCGTCATCATGCCAACTGTATAAGCCGCATCACTCCACGTAGTCATCACGAAGCCAGTCGTATAGGCCATGTTGCTTCCGTTCCTCTACCAAGCCTGTATCTTTTGCTATTTGCTTTGGAGAATAGACAACACTACTAGATTCTCCGACAAATAAAATCCTAAAATTTCACAGCAAAAGGATGTCGGACGCCCCCACACATGCTGCCACGTCTGGAAGACACTGAAGCCCGTCGCCTTGTAGGTGCTTTTCCGACGCTTTTAGCTGGCTCTTTTGACAATACATTCCATGTTTTCCATGAATAAAACCATGCGCATTGAAATAAATTGCATTTCATTGAATATTATATTCTTTGTGGCACCGTTGGACGTATTTCTATTTCATCTGTTGAATCTTTTCTCCAAACTCAAGTTGACCTATGCGTTAGAAATATAGATATATCTATGGGATTTTATATTTCTCTTAATTGATTTTGATTGATTCTAATTGATATTTTGCTACTATAGAAAGCCATCTCATAAATGTATTCTTTATTTAGTATGGACTGAATGTTATATTTTTCTATCGTCACAATTCTACTTATGGCTCCTCAACAAACCTAAGATTGTCCTAAGAGATCCGCCCACATGAGGTCAGCGCAACAAAACAGATGTTGACATGAGCCCTTATTAATGCTAAACCCATTCGATGATCCCTTGCACGCTCGTGTCGCAATGAGGTGCTAATTCTTGAAAGCATGACCGTTTGCTTCTGATTCTACCGTTATGAGAAAAGCATGAAACGGCCTAGCCATGATGCATTGATTCTGCAAAGAAATGGTATCATGATTATTGCAGAACGCGAGTGATCGAACAATAAAATAAACAGAACAAGAAAATAAATGAGACACCAAATTTACGTAGTTCGGTCATAATGATATATGTCTACGGGGAGAACAGTGATGAATTCCACTATAAATCAATCGATATATGGAGATTATATATTCGAATCACTCAAATACTCATGGTATTTTTAAACCCCAATTACACCCAATAACGCACGTAGTATTTAAACACCACAATTCTTCACAAAATAATCTCTCAATCTTATGAAGGAATTATATGCAAATCTTATCACAAAATTTAATCAACTTCAACACTATAACTTATTGGATGTAATTTATGAACAAATTTCGCTTCATGAACAACAAGAAGATCCGTTGCCAAGCACCTGAGCGCCTTCGGACATTCCTCATGATAGAGCAACCACGGCACACGAAAGATGGCGCTTCCCTCACTCATAGTGTCAAAGTTGGATAGCTCACCTCTTTTTCAGCCTCAACGAGCCCAACGTGATGCTTCAAGCTCGCACGCACATGATAAAATGCTGCTGAGTGGAGTCGCCGCCATAGAGCTTCCAAGCGAAGTTCATGGAGACCAGATGGTGGTGGTCGGCATTAAGCTCGCAAAGTAGGGAACTGCTAACGTGCGCTTTGGTCAAGGTCACCGAACCTGACAATCGCATTTTCGCACTACATGTTATCAAGAACGACAGTGAGAGGGAGGAAGGCTCGGGCTTAGGGTTTCTATGAGGTGTAGATATTTCTGTTTTTCGAAGTCAGGTGTGTTTATGAAGGTTTCTGCAACTTGAAGTAGGTTCTCCTTCCGTTTCATTCAATAACCTTTAATTTGCATTCCCGTATGCATATGATGCAACTCTCTTCTCTAACACAGCTGAAAAGCTAACAATTAGGTTTTAATCAAAAAAGTTGCTTAGAGCTGCCATACTTTTATGATCATTAATACTGTCTAAACACAACTTTCTCTTTGACTTCTTTGGTTATTTTCTCACTTTGCTTCGCTTCATTTACTGATTCAAAGTGATGACATCCACTTATGTCTACATTCTGTAAAAGTTTTCCTAATGTGGACTACATTAATTGACATTATAATTTACTGTTTTACAGGGTTTGGTTTAAGGTGAGATAGAAGGTTTCTTAATTAGTCTAATATGGGGCTGGCTAGTGTAAAGCCAAGTTGAGCATGGCCCGTAATGAGAGGATCTAGTTGAAAACTCTATAAATAGTGCTCAAGTTTTTCCTCTAACCCTAATTCTTACATGTATCCTCACATAAGGAGCGTTAACCTAGCATTAAAGGATGAGGGGGCCGTCTCATTAAGCTAGTGATACAGAGGGCAATAGAAGAGAAGGGCTTACGCGTGGATCATTGTTTTTCCATTTCCGCATCAAGAACGATGGATCTCAAAATAGGTGCAATAATCTTTCTACTCAATCATCTATACTCTTGTTCTGATTATGGAGATCTTGAGATTGCACGTTTTGCATCCAACATGTGGTATCAAAGCAACCATAACCCTAGAACTCGAACGTATAGAACTTTTGCCTTAATTTTGTGATTTTGTGATTTTTTGTTCAATAAAAATTAAATTAAATTACAAATTCGGGCTGGGCTCGTCAAGATGAGCAAGACCTTGGGTGGTGCGTCGCTGGGGGAGGCCATACACGCCCCCACGCACCGCTAGGGCGTCGGAGATGCGCCCCACACACCCTCACACACCCCCATGCGCAGGGCGTGGCTCACGCTTGCAACGCACGCGGGTGCTGACGTCACAATGACATCAGCGACCCAGGCCTGACCCGACTCGATAAGCGACCGACTCAACCGACCCAACCCGAGGACCCGACCCGACCCGATCAACCGGTCGGACCGCCACTGATCGGACTAGTTTTGACCAAACTTTACACCCTTGCGTGAGCTCCACACGCTGCGCACTCAAGCGGTGCATGCGGACGCGTGGAATCTTTGATGGGCGAGTGGCTGGCAGCGTTAGGTTCGTATGATCATCCTTTATGTTGTGGTGTATTTATTTTAAATGTTTGATGATTTTATGGATGTGAAAATACATACGGAACCCTAAATACGTGTGTTTTTAGTGTATTTTTGCGTATTTTTCTTATATTTTTCTATGATTTTGGAAATACAGGTGTTAGGTTACTGGTATGTGTTGACACCTAATTTTTTTTTTTTGCCCAAATTATTGCATATAGATTAATTAATTAAAAAAAAAAAAGAAAAAGATTAAAAAAGTTGAAAAAAAAAAAAAAAAGAAAGAAAGTTGTGGCCAATGATCTAAATGTGACTAGCCAAGCCCAGGAGGTCAGATTGGAATTAAAATGGCAAATTGGGGCAAAAATGCAATTTCCAAAAGTTGAGGGACCAATTTGCAAAATTTGCAAAATTTTGCCCGAACCCTTAAATCATTATCTTGGCCCCCAATTGAGTTGAAATTGAACTTGGGTCAGGTCTAATTAATCGAATCGGGCAAAAAGGACCTAATTGCATTGAATTTGGCATTTTCGGGCAAGAAAATGGCCAACTTTGAGGGACTTTCTTGCAAAATTGGGTGGAGATAATTGCGAAAAATGGTCAAGATCTTAAAATACTATACATGAGCTTTCTAATTGATCGAAAAACGCAGCCAAATTAGTGGATTAAAGCACTCAAATCAGCAGCCAAAACTCAGTCCACGAGTTGGTCTTAATCCGGAGTTGCTGAGCAAGCAATTTGGTGGCCCCACCATATCCTCCTCAGCTGCCCAACCAGCCCGATATTTGCACGTGATGGAAGGCCATATATAGCAGTGCAAGTGGACGGAAATTGGTCAGGGATAAGCTGCTGAAAGCACCGGAAAATCGCAGCAAAACCGCACACTCAACAGCTGCAGAAGTTAAAAAATTGGCTAAGTCAGGAGAGTGGGTGGACTAGCTCAGTTGGCAGGCTTGGTAGGGGGCAAAAGCCGACCAAAAATCCCTCAATTCATGGGATAAGATCACTGAAGCAAGGTCTTTCAAGGGATGAAAAAAAGAGACGAGAGAGAGAGGGGAGCTCGGAATCGATCTCCAAAAAGCCCTCAGAAGCAACTCCAGAAAAGCAAACCCAGAAATTCCAGATCAACCTCCAGAGAGAAAAGGAGATTTTCACACACCTGCGGCCAAAATTAGCCAAAAACTTCAACTAGAGAGTGAAACTTCATTCAAATATCTTTCCAACCATAGGTCGCACGTCCCAAATGGAGATCGGGAAGGCCTCCTAAAGCCCCCCGAAACAGTGCCCTTCTGGCGGGCCAAGAAAGTCCGAAAATTTTTGTAGGTGTTGAGCCTGAATTGTTCACGAGTGAGGAGAAGTGAGTGCTTTTGAGAAACTTGGGAGGCAAATGAGGAAAGCCATGACTTACAAGACAAACTATAATACATATAGTTTGGGTTGATTTGAACTTGGCCAACAAGGAAGGTTTGGAAGTCTAATTTTGGAAGTCAACGAAAAGCTTCGTTGTCACTTTTTCTTCTGCAGATCTCACTTTCAGCTTGAAGGAACCAACTTCCACGTGCTTCCAGAGGACAATTTCGTGGTTTCCTTGGCCAAGAGTCACTTGAAAAAGAAACTAGGAAGCAAGGTAAGCATCCTAGATGTATTTTTGTTCGAGTTTGAACATGTTTTGATCATGAAAATCGAGAAGGAAACTAGTCCGAAGAACTGATTTCTGAAGCTAAAATTTTTCTAAGTGTTTAAAACCTCTTCAATGCCCCTACATGCTTGACTTGTTACTCCCCTTTGCATGCTTTTTTTTTTTCGTCGTTGTGACTTTGATGAATGTTACATGGGAGTACAAATGATGCATAGGACAACCCGGTTTAGTCTTTAAATCTCCTTGTGAACCATGAAACCATCCATAACATGAGCCAAAAACCACATTGAGACATGGTTGGCCAGCATAGATCATGCATGAATGCTTCTTGGAGAGTTCATTTTGATGCGTTTGGTTGATCGTTTTCGGTGATGTTTGTTGCATTTGAAAGTAAGTGTTACCTATTTTCATCTAGATGGAGTAGTATTTCATATAGATGTTGTATGTGTTAGTTGTCGGAGCTTCAATATGAGCATTTGACATGGCTGTTTGACTTGGGTTCATCACCAGATTTGCAAAACAGCCCTAACCCGCATATTGGAAGCTGTTTTCAGTTCGGTTTTTGCATGTTCTAGGCTGTGATTTCTATATAAACCTGTTCCTTGCATGTGGTAGTATAATCTTGATACTTTACCTCCGCATGAGATTGCTTATGGGTTGAGATTGAAGGCCATGAACATGGCCCGATGAAGACGTTTTGAGGTGATTTGATGCAAGCCAAGTATTCGATAAAATGTTGGAACCAAGTTTCAACCTTGAAATGATCGATTTAAGCTCTATCATTGTAATATGTGTGTGCTGTGTTGTTCAATGTTAGCATAGATCGGTTTAAGAAATTATTATTATTATTTTTAAAAAAAAAATTAAAAAAATGAAAAAAATATGAAAATTTCAAAAATATAAAAAATGTTAGATAGCATCAAATTAGGAAAAATGACATATATGAAATTTTCCTAATTTTAAAATGTCATTTTCCTAATTTAATGCTATTTTGGTATTTTATAATCATTTTTGTAAATAATCCATTTTCCATAGATTAAAATTATTTAGAGTAATTTCATGCATATAGAGTAATTTCATGCATATTTAATTCTCATTTTGCTCACGGGGTCCTGTCCTGGGGCGTGATAACAAGGCCATGTAATATTATTTGCCCGACTTGTATCGGGTTTACCTTTTCCGCGTTTATTTTCAAGTCATTTCAATTTCTTGGATGTTTATTTACGCGCTGTTTTTCAATAATTTGAGTGTAAATTTCTCTTCTAAATTATGTTAGGATTAGTCTAGACATAAAAAAAAAAAAAACTACAAAAACATTTGCATGGATACTTAGTGATTTCATAAAGATTATAATTGGTAATCAAGATTGTGTGGCCATTTAGATAAATAACCTTCCAAGTTAGTGGTACCGCAAGGGCGCTAATAGAAACATTGGCGTAAACAAGTCCCCGTTCCTAGAAATCTCTGGTTGCGTAGAATCGAGACAACACTCCCGTGTCTTGATTGGTTTCTAGCCGACCTCCATAGGCTAGTGGCGACTCCTAGAATTACATAGGTTGTTAAGAACTAAAAAATGAAAATCCAACGTCACGCGAGGTATGGGCTTGGGAGAGCCCACGCCTAATTTAGGGCCATTGGTCCACCTTTTTAGGCAAATACCCCTAAACCTTTCTTTCTTTCCCCTGGACGAAAAAAAAGAGGTGGTGACAGCTTGGCGACTCCGCTGGGGACTTGGTTACAAACCTTAGAGGACTTAGGCCGTAATAATTTGGTTGGTTGTTCACTAACATGGTCTTCATTTGATAGCGCATGTCAAAGCCACGTGGAAGACAAGGTTAGTCCACTAACAACGTGTTAATTGTTTTTGTAGGTTTGGAGTAATAAGGGGTGGAGTGTATGTTAACCCATTTCTTTTGTAGGGAGGTGTAGGAATGTATGTCTATATGGATGAAATTGAAGTGTTATTTGGATATCAATTGTTGTGTGTGCCTTTATACTTACCTTAGCACTACACATTTACACACACAACCCGCGATCTAAAACCCCGATCGCACTAGGAAGCCCATAGGAGGTGCCAAAAGATGGAACCCGTGCGGGGAATGACCCATGGTTATCCACTTTTGGTCCCGCTCATTTTGATTAATGATAAAGAGAACTGTCCGACGTAAGTGCGGAGTGGGGAAAACTCTTTTGATCTAATTGAAATGGGAACCTTTAGCCTTTAGAATCATACCTTTTAGTGAGCCTCACGAGTCGACATGCGATGTGTCTTTGTGGTTGCCGCATTTTTTTTTTCCTCTCTCTCTATCAAAGGTACTAGTATTTTATTCCCCGATGTAAATAATGTTTTTTGTGCATATAATGTTTTATCATTAAGTTTAGCTTATTTTGTGACATACGGTGATTGATCAAAATGCCTATTTAGGTTTAGATACCATGGGTTTCCCTGAGCTTCGTATCATCCCTATCCCAAAGAAGGCGTTGTTAGACATGTGGGATGCACTTGATGCGGACAAGAAGACTTTTGTAGAGAAGAAACTTGGCTATCTTATTTTTCTCTTATATCGAGAGTCCCACGTGCCATTAGTGAAGGCCATGGCTCATTTTTGGAACCCCAAGACTTCAACGTTCGTGTTTGGTCATCATGAATTAACCCCAACTTTAGAGGAATTAGAAATCATTGTTGGCAATGTCCCTGCATTCGGTCTTGTTGACCCTCCTTTAGGAGTAGATCCTATCCCACTATTGAGTCAATTCCTAGGAGTTCCTCCTCTTGAAATTAAAGAACTTCTTAATAGGAATTCAAAAGGCCTCCCTTTGTCTTTCATTGAACAAAGATTCCGTAGTCTTCTCCCAAGCCCAAATCCTCAAAATGCTTAAATTTTCCTTCTAGCATTCTTCGGATTCGTTCTTTTCCCGTTCATCCAAAAGACAATGGATCCTAGCCTTGCTCATGTTGTCTATAGAGTCCTTCACCTTAGGGGATTTACACACATGCTTCTTGCCGAAATGTTCCTCTCTCTCAACCGTTTCAAAGAGGACAAGGGTTCAATCCTTAGAGCACCTATAGGCATCCTTCAAGTTTGGATTCTCTCTCACTTAAAAGTATTTGGAGGGAATTTGGCTATTATCAACATTGATAAAGATACAAACCCTCTCACCAAACTTAAGGATATAGAAAAATTCCTCCATGCTTGGACATTCCGTAAATGGGTAGAACTTTTGAAAATATCACCCCAAACCAAATCTTGTGGCAAGCCCCTTGGATTC
The DNA here is from genome assembly GCA_014182375.1 of Eucalyptus virginea. Taxonomy (NCBI): domain Eukaryota; kingdom Viridiplantae; phylum Streptophyta; class Magnoliopsida; order Myrtales; family Myrtaceae; genus Eucalyptus; species Eucalyptus virginea. The sequence goes on along the minus strand of CM024516.1, from coordinate 53,890,479 downwards.
GCTTCCCTAAAGCACGACTTATGAGTAGTCACGATGACCCGATTCCACTCTTAGGTTTGACAGGATCTACATCTTATTACCCTTTAAGAGTAGTTCGTCAATATCGAGTACTTCAAGAAATCCCTCCTCCTTTAAAGTCGGGGTTGTTTCGTTTTGACTTTCGCGATAAGGTTGTCAAGGGGAACCAAATCGAAGACATGAAAAGAGAAGTGGAAAACATCATTAACATCCTTCATCATTGCCCACCGAGGGATATTGAGTGGGTCACCGAGTTGGAAGGAGAAATGAGGGAGCACCACGCATCAAGAGGATATATTGATCGCCGTATTGACCCCGAAGTTGCCGTCGTCATTCCAAAGTTTCCTACGAAGCCAACTCCGAAGGAAATCCAAATGGGGCGGATTATAAGGGAAAGGGATGAAGCCTTAGCTAAGGTGGAGCGTTTGACCGAAACAAACAAACGCATCCGCAAGTTGCTTTGAGGGAAAACTAAAGGATTAGTCATATTCCATTAGAGTTGTGTTTTTAGAAAAGTTGTATAAGGTTTTCCTTATATGAAATATTAGTAGCAATGTTTAGGAGTTCCTCTACTTTAGTGGATGTATAGGGATCTTCCTTCACAATTTTTGGTGTAATTAGTGATGTTTTCCCCTCCCTTATAATTACTTTGATTCTAATGGAATATGAGATGGGCATTTTGATCAATCATCATGTGTTACCCCTTTAATTGTATAACTTCCTATGACAAAATATTGATAAGAAGCCACTTATGTGAGATTCGGCTTATGCAAGGGGTTTCTTATTTCTATTTTGTTATAAGAAAATATAAAATTGAAGGGTTTTAAGTTTTTTATTGTATTTTCTTTCTCATCTTCTGTATGCTGATTTGTTTGTTCTTTTGTTTTATTTAACCAGGTACCGACAACACGGCTTTACGACGATCGCCCATTAGGACCCGTTCCGTAGCTGCAAGGATGAATACAGAAGAACAAAACGCCCGTTTTAACGCCTTGGATAATAGAATCACCGACTTGGCAACCCAATTTGCCCAATTTGCGAACGAGATTCGAGCTAGTCTAGTGGCTGCAGCCCCCAATAGAGACACGCTCGTGCCTACTCCTGAGGCTAGCAATGCCAACGTTAGGGAGAACGTTGTTGAAGAGATGCCCCATCAAACGCCCGTAGTGGTGGAACAGGATCCCATCTCGGAAGCCATCTCAGCTCGAATGGAGGAGGAGAACAACAAAAGATTTGCTAAGCTTGAGGAGAAGCTTAAAGCCATACAGGGATATGAAACTAACATGATCGAGGATCTGTCTCGATACGCCAAAATGGACTTTCCCGAGAAGTTTAAAGTTCCCGATTTCACTAAGTATGATGGTACCGGCGATCCAAAAGTCCATCTGAAGTACTATTTGAATAGGATGGGGCGCTATGCACAGAACACCCCATTATTGATTCAAACTTTTCAGGAGAGTCTATCCGGCCCGGCCTTGCAATGGTACATCTGTTGGAACCGAAAAGATGGAAAAATGGGAAGAATTGGCGGAGGCATTTGTGCTACAATATAAATACAATACCGAGATTGCCCCGACGCGCAAAGTGTTAATGCGCACGGAGAAAAGGAGAAATGAGTCCTTCAGGTCATTCGCGCAAAGGTGGCGCGCCTTGGCTGCTCAGGTTCGACCACCACTGGATGATGCGGAAATGGTGGAGCTTTTCCTTAACACCCTTCCTCCAGACTTTTACAACAAAATGATTAGCTCTGACTGTGGAAACTTTACCCGTTTGGTTGCCATTGGAGAGAGAATTGAAGAAGCCATGCATGAAGGTCGGATAACCGAAGGCACAAGCAGGAAATTTACCAATAAGAAGGAGAAAGAAGTAGAAGTAGCTTACGTGCAAGGCCCAACCGAATCAAAACAATTTTCGAATCCTCAAAATCCTTCTGCATCACGAGGGAGGTACCAGAATTACGAGCCCAAGAAGTGGACGCCGAGGCAATTCACACCTTTGCCTAGGCCCTTGTCCAAACTGTTACCCATGTTGCTGCAGAAAGGGTTGGTAGCTAAAGAGATTCCTCGTGACAACCCTCCTAAATTCCTAGGGTTTGACCTTACAAAGTCTTGCGAGTACCATATGGGTGAGAAAGGCCATGATGTGGATAATTGCCGAATACTCGAACAAGGTCCAGCTTATTGGACAAAGATATCTTATCATTTAAGGAGATGCAGCCCAACGTCAAGCAAAACCCTTTACCCGTTCATGTCGGGGATGTCAATATGATTGCTGAAGGAGAGGAAAGGAACGTGCAAATGGTCAGGGTTGACGTCCACAAACTATATGAAGATTTGATTTTAACTGGCTATTACAAAAGGAGCGATGAAGTTGTCCCAACTGAGAAGAAACTAGAGCGTGTCACCAGGATGATCAACATGGGCATAATCCGCAATGGAGGAGGAGGCCAAGCAAATGAGACGATGACAGCTGTAATTGATTTCTCTCCCGAGAATTCTTGTTGTGAATTTGGGATGGTTGTGGAGATGCCAGTCGAGGAGGTAAGCACTGTCAAAATACCGAATGATGTCGACGTAGCCAAGGAAACCGAACCGTTAATCATAAATGAAGGAGAGGCCTTAGATGCTGAATCCAAGCTCAAAGCTAAAAGAGTTCGCGGAGATCGTGCATTTTTGAAGATGGCATTAGAAAAGGGCGAAGTGGTAGATACACTAGGCCAACCAAGTGGAAAGTATGACTATCTCGTCAAATACTCACCTCCTCCAAGCTTTTTCATGGATCCTAAAGAAACCGTCCCTGATGGGTGGGGAGGCATGGACGACTTAACCGAGCTCAAGGAAGAAACCGTCGCCATGATGACACCTGTAATCATCGATTTATCTATTGAAGAAGAGCACTGGGACTCTAATGAGGGCGAGTTTAAACACGTGGTTATTGATTTGGCGGCCGAGGAGTTCGCGAACTTAGAGCTAGGAGAGGCTGAATCCAAACGGATGGTAATTGAGTTGCCACCATGCGATCCAAATGAGATCCCAAAAAGCCCTGTCACTAGTTTCGATCCTAAGGCAGTCCCATGGGATTATGGGACAAATGAAGTCGATGCTGTTACCCGATCAGGTCGCTGTTATGCACCCGCAGAAGCTATGGAAAAGAAAGCTGTCACTAATGAGGAAGCGAAGCAATTTTTGGCGATGATCAAATCTAGTGAGTTTGATGTAGTAGAGCAGCTAAGGAAGATGCCCGCCCAGATTTCACTCTTGGAGTTGTTCAAGACCTCCGAGAAACACAAAAATGCACTATTGAAGGTTCTAAATGAGATACATGTACCGGAGACCATTGGGGACAAGCAACTGGAGGAGTTCATTGGGTCCATTCTCTTGAAGGACCAAATCTCGTTCTCGAGACGAAGATCTTCCGGAGGAGGGACACGATCATAACAAGGCCTTACTCATATCGGCCAAGTGTTGCGATATGATAGTAGCCCGAGTCTTAATTGATAATGGGTCCGCTCTGAATATTTGTCCATTAGCCACCCTTCGTCATCTCGGGGTTGGTAAAGAGCAAATTAAACCATCCAAGTATACCGTCCGAGCTTTTGATGGTGTAAAGAAAGAGACAATCGGGGAAGTTGAGCTCAACCTTTTGATCGGCCCTACCTCATTCCTGACAAAATTCCAAGTGTTGGATATCCCCAGCGCTTTTAATTTCTTATTGGGTCGACCCTGGATCCATGCCGCTGAAGCTATACCTTCCTCTCTACATCAGATGGTTAAGTTCATTTCGGAGGGGAAAATTGTAACCGTTCGTGCTGAAACTGATTTTAAGATCTTTCAAGACACAGCCATCCCGTATGTGGAGCCTGAGGAGAAGGAGGAATCTAGCTACCATACCTTCGAGCTAGTCTCAATGGTCCATGTACCCATTGGGACCGCTCTTAAGAGTCCTGAAATGTCTGGCCCGTCTATCATGTCAAGTAGAGTGCTATTGAAGTACGGTCATACTCCCGGATTGGGATTGGGAGTGTATGCCCAAGGTATTACCAAACCCATTGAAGCCCCCAGGAATCATAAAAGAGTGGGTTTAGGCTACCAAAAATATCTGGAGAGTCAAGTGAAATATGAAGAGCTTGCTGGTCAAGGCGTATACGGCAGAGGTAGAGGCCGAGGTTACCGTGGAGGCCATATGGGCCGAGGCAATCGTGGAGGCCGAAGTATGCATGGGGAACACATGGGCCAAAGTAACCGTTGGGGTCGAGATGTGTGTGGAGGTTATATGGGACGAATTGAATATGGAAGTTGCACTAATGCAATACAAAATCAGCAAGGCTTACTCCTTCCATCACTAAAGGATCTTTATCCACCATTGGAGAAGACCTTTATCAAGTCACCTGAGCTACTACAAGAAGAGGAGGGAGCAATCTTAGACATAGCAAACCTATTTGGTGCCAACTATGTGTGTGTCACCTTTGATGATGACAAGGCGGAGCCTTCTGCGGGCTTCTTCCAGCTTTCGGAGTAGGGATGCTACTTACCTATCCTGTTTAGTTTTATGTCATTTCCTTTATGTATGTTTTATGTCATTTCCTTTATGTATTCCCTTACATGGGAAGAGTTGTCTAGCTACTTTTGTTATTTCCGTTTGTAATCAAGGTATTGGACTGTGAGCCGTGGTCCAAGATCTGAACCTTGTAAAACGGCCTTATCATGTTAATACAAATGCATCCATGTTTTATTAAGGGCGTGAGGAAGTATTCCACCAGTCCTATGATGATGCTTTGAGGCTTGGACTTCCTCATGACTCCTAGTTTTCAAAGTTTTGGGAAAAGATGTCTGAGGATATGAGGACAATCTCCTAATTCATATTTTTTTCAAATTGTTATTCAAAAAGAATTTTTGAATGTGCATCATGCATGGCATTCGTTAAGTGATTTTACTGACCCCCTCATTTGCATCTCAGGCATGTCATTCGACATAATCATGATGCATATATATGTGACTCGGAATTGCCTGATGAAAGTCTCTTCGAATCTGACGAGGATAATGATATCCAGAAAGACATCGAAAGAGATTGGATTCGTCATGAAGAATCTAAACCCTTGACAGCCGAACAAACAATTATTGTAAATCTTGGTGACACCGAAAATGTTAAGGAAACCAAGATTGGGGCGGGCCTTTCAGAGATCGAGGCAAAAAGAATGGTTGAGTTCTTAAAGGAATATCAAGATATATTCGCATGGTCCTACGCGGATATGCCAGGACTAGACCCAGAAATCGTGGAGCACACTCTGCCAACTGACCCAAATATGCCACCAAAAAAGCAAAAACTTCAAAGAACGAAACCTGAACTTTCTAAGAAGATTGAGGAAGAAGTTATAAAGCTATTAAAAGTGGAATTCATCGAAGTATCCCATTATGCTGATTGGATTGCTAATATCGTTCCGGTCATGAAGAAGGATGGACGGGTCAGAGTTTGCATAGACTATCGGGATTTAAACCGAGCAAGCCCAAAGGATGATTTCCCGCTACCGCATATTGATGTTTTGGTTGATAGCACCGCGGGATTTGAACTATTCTCCTTCATGGATGGGTTCTCTGGATACAACCAGATTAAGATGAAAGAGGAGGATAAGAGTAAAACATCCTTCATTACGCCATGGGGGACCTTTTGTTACAGGGTAATGCCGTTTGGCCTAAAGAATGCGGGAGCCACATATCAAAGAGCAATGGTCACCTTATTCCATGACATGATGCATGAGGAAATAGAGGTATATGTCGATGATATGATTGCCAAATCAAAGCATGGAGAAGACCATATTAGGGTTCTAAAGAAGTTATTTGACCGGCTCAGGAAATTTAAGCTGAAACTTAATCCTGCCAAATGCATATTTGGAGCAAAGTCTGGGAAGCTATTAGGTTTTATGGTCAGCAGCCGAGGCATTGAAATCGATCCGACGAAAGTTAAAGCCATTTGCAACCTCAAAGCTCCCTCTACTGTCAAGGAAGTTCGAAGTCTCCTGGGTAGATTGAACTATATCGCAAGATTCATTTCTCAATTGTCGGAGACAGCCAAACCATTCTTCAAACTCCTGAGGAAGAATACTAAGATTGAATGGGACGCCGAATGCCAGAAAGCCTTTGAAGAGATAAAGCAATACCTTCTTCAGCCACCGGTGCTGGTACCACCAGTTCCAAGAATACCACTGTCCTCTACTTAACCATCCATAAGGAGTCACTAGGGACCATGCTTGCCCAAAAGAGGCCAAGTGATAAAAAAGAATATGCGATATATTATCTCAACAAGAAATTCACTTTTTACGAGATGAATTACTCGAAGTGGAAAAAACATGTGTAGCATTGATTTGGGTATTGCACGGCTACGCCAATACACTCTTCACCATCGGATTTTGCTCGTGACGAGAAATGACCCAATCAAGTATTTGCTAGAGAAGCCAGCTTTAGTTGGGAAGATGGCTAAATGGCAAGTCCTAATTTCCGAATTTGATATACAAAGCGTAGCACAAAAATCAGTCAAAGGGAGAGCCATAGCCGATATGTTGGCTGAAAATCCTAGAGAAGCAGAATTTTTCGACACAACGGACTTCCTGGACGAACGTATTTTGGCGGTAGCAAATGATAAATGGACCATGTACTTCGACGGGGCTGTAAATTTATCGCTCTCGGGGCGGTTTGATCTCTCCAGTGGCCAACATTATCCCGTAGCTGCAAAATTGACATTCCCTTGCACTAATAATATCTCAGAATATGAAGCGTGCATCATCGGCTTGCAATTAGCCATTGACATGAATGTCAAGAATTTACAGGTATATGGCGATTCTGCACTTATTATTCTGCAAACAAAGGGTCGCTGTCGGACACGCGATCATAAGCTGATCCCATATCATGAATTCCTTGAAGAATTAACGAAGGAATTCGAGGAAATATCCTTTGAATATTTGCCAAGGTCCCGAAATCAATTTGCTGACGCATTGGCCACATTGTCATCAATGTTGCATGTGATGGAGGGATTGGATATTGAGCCATTAAAGATCGAGATTCTCAAGCATCCCGAGCTTATTGTATGTCAGTTGAAGGCGAGCTAGACGGAGAGCCATGGTACCACGACATCTTGAATTACCTCCAACTGGGAGAATTTCCTCAAGGATGTGAGGTAGCTGACAAGAAATATATCAAGAAGCTAGCGTCAAAATTCTTTGTTTCTGGCGGTGTGCTCTACAAAAGATCATTTGATTCAGTCTTGTTGAAATGTGTCGATGCTAGAGAAGCCAACCAGCTAATGAAAGAAATACACGAGGGAGAGTGCGGACCACACATGAATGGCCACCTTTTAGCAAAGAAGATCATGAGGCTCGGATATTTCTGGTTAAGCATGGAAACCGATTGTATCAAACATGTTGAAGGCGAGCTATTGTCATCGGTGTCGGATTTACGGAGACAACGTCAATGCCCCACCTAACGAACTGCACTTGATGTCTCAGCCGTGGCCATTTTCCATGTGGGGAATAGATATAATCGGGCCAATTAACCCCAAAGCTTCTAATGGGCATCGCTTCATTTTGGTAGCTATTGATTATTTCACAAAATGGATTGAAGCGAGTTCATATGTCAATGTCACTGCGAAAAACGTAGCCAAATTCATTCGTCGTGACATCATTGCTCGTTATGGTGTACCAGAAGCCATTGTTACTGATAATGGCTCGAATCTGAATAACAAGATTGTGGACGAGTTGCTTCGTGAATTCCAAATTCGCCATTTGAACTCGTCACCTTATCGCCCGCAAATGAATGGAGCAGTGGAGGCAGCTAACAAAAACATAAAGAAGATCCTATCTAAGACGGCAGACAATTATCGTGATTGGCATGAACAATTGCCATATGCGTTGTTGGCATATCGAACCTCAATACGTACTTCGACGGGGGCAACACCTTACTCACTTGTATATGGTATGGAGGCAGTCTTACCGGTAGAGGTGGAAATTCCCTCGTTGAGGATTCTCTCGCAGATTAAACTCTCGGAAGCTGAGTGGATGCAGCAGAGATACGAACAGCTGAATATGATTGATGAGAAGAGACTTAGTGCACTATGCCATGGTCAATGCTACCAAAAGCGAGTTGCAAAGTCCTTTAATCGCAAAGTTCGACCGAGACATTTCCAAGTGGATGAGCTTGTGCTGAGGAAAGTATTGCCTATCATACCGGACCCACGCGGAAAATTCACTCCAAATTATGAAGGCCCTTATGTCATTAAGAAAATACTACCCGGTGGGGCTTTAATTCTGGTGGAAATGGACGGCCGCGAGCTGCCAAAGCACATAAACGCTGATGCGGTCAAGAAATACTTTCCATGAATGAAATCAAGGCTATATAGCCATTTCTTGTACAACCCGAGTCACTTAGCACTTGCATCATGCATTTCATGCATACATTCTATACATGCATATGTATTCGTGTTATGTGTATCTAGTTGCTTTGGTGGAAAGATTGTAAAATGAAGAAAATTAAAATGACAAAACAAAAGGCAATGGTCCACATTCGAGACATTCCCAGAAGTTGTCGAATACAAACTCAGGAGAAGGGTAATTTGGTATCATTTCTGATATACCCTCTCTAACCTCTTTTTTTGACGTAGTTTCCCTATTTGGCAGGAACGTTAGTATCCGAAGAATAAAGCCAAGAAATTGATTTAAGCGGAATACATATCGACCAAGCAAATATGTGGAGGTAACACATGTCCAATTCACCTAACTTGGTTTAAAAGATGTGTTATTCTAGAGACGGTTCAATTAAATAAAAAAGAAGCGCCTCATGGACACTACCAGCGCTTCGGCCTGGTGGTATGGGGAATGAAGTGGTCCGGGAATGGCCAGGGTTCGATCCCTGGAAGCGGCAATGAGTTTGCCATAAAATGTAAAAAAATAATAAATAAAAAAAATTTGCATCTTTTACTTTTGCAAAAGGAGGAAAGCGCTCAAACTAATGAGACCAAAGACCTGAGAATCTCTTCAAAGCCTTAAAACAATAGGTTCATGCCACTGTTTGCTGCCAAATGGTGAAACTGATTAAGGGGTCACTTGACTACTAAGGCACAGGTAAATACTCTTCTTCTTAAAATCAAATGGAGAATTTCCAATAAAAAAAAAAAAAAAAAAAAAAGAGAGAGAACACTTAATGTTTTTCTAGAAACAAGCACAAAAAATGGAAATTGAGGAAACAAGTTTTCCACAAGGTTTGCAAAAATCTTCTTTATTTTTAATTTGTCCATCCACTCGATGGATCACTCATTTCGAATCAAAATTCTCTATGGAGGTTAATCCACCTAGATGATCTCAACAAAATTGAAAGGTGATGTTGCTTATGCCAAGCGAGAAACACTTAGGATGAGGAAAGGCAATCCATTTCCAAACATGTCCTTTAAGCACTCTGGGATTCGAGTGAAAAAGAAAACCCATGTCGTTTAAGGTCAATGAATTCATTCGCAAGCGGTACATAGATCAAGATGATAAGAGGCATTTCTTTCTTCTATCATATACACTACAGGTGACAATAGTTAGCCCATTTGAGCCTTTTAACGTGAAGAATTTTCTACAAAATACCCCTGTCAAGAACCACCCCACGATGGGGCAATTATGGAGGTTTGGGTTGACATTATTTGGAGAGGAAAGATGAGAAAGGTTTCTTTGCTCTCACTTGCATAAATCTTTTTGCGGTAACTTCAGGTGAATTCTTATGGAAGCTCGAAGCATCCCAAGGTGAAGAAGAGCATTCTTTTCTCTACCCAAACACCGATACCCTTTGCTTAAACCAAGTTGAGCCTAATCGTTCATTTCTAAAACCCCAGGTGATGATTATCTCCCCACATTGGGGAAAGGCATATGATTTACCAACAAAATCGAGAATATTGGTAATGTTTGTAAATGCCACTCGAGAGTCCTAGATGCTCAAAAGAGAATGAAAACTATGGGGCATGAAAAAGCGGTGTGCCTGGTAAAAGCAAGGCTAATGCCCAGGGAAAAGAAATGCTTGCATTGAAAAGAAAATCATTGCAAATGCAAAAGTCATTATGTTAAGATGATTAGTCAAAGGACTTTCGAGACAATTTGAATTTTAAAAGCCTAGCGCTTTTAAAAAAAAAGAAGAAGAAGATGGATAGATGATATGGTAATGATGCCATGATAATCACCAACTCTCAAATTATTCTTTGAAAAAGTGTTGAGCCTTTTGAGCCTTTCACCGAACCAATATTACAACCTATTCCCGAAGTCTCTTCAGATTGGGATAATTCGAGTGGAAATTGGGATTTTCTAAAGAAGATGCCGCTTGAAGAAGTGAGAGCAAGGTTGTCTTTTCTCATCTTAAGGTTTCTTGACTTGTAAACCCGGCGAAGATGTGATCGGTGATTAATTCATTTCATAGCCAATGATGTCTATCCATTGCTAAAACCATGACCAAACCTGCACTACGGTCCTCCTAAAAGACCTTTTAGATTGGTCAATGTGTACTTATTGCGAATGATTCAAAGCCTTGCACACTGGAAGAGTGAGATTGAGTGATCAGTTTATTTCCCATATGAGTAAATGGGATCAAATAGCCATTTTCTTGAGAATATGCGAGAAGCCCTTTCTGACTAGGGGTCCTTGCTTGGCATACTTAACAAACCTTTCTCATAAGTCAAGGTCATTTTGACAAGGACTTTTCTCCCAAGAGAATTTGACGATTAATGATATCATCCAAGCATGATGACAATTTTGCGAGTTTGTCAAGTAGTTGGAATTAGCTTGATTTGTTTATGCAATCATTGCTTTCGCATTACCGACACACTTTTGATATTGTTTTTGATGACATGTGCTGAAATTGATCTTATCTAGTATGCTTTCACTACTAGAATACTTGTTATAATGAATTCTATTTGATGTGCAGTGTCCATTTCAAAATATTCTCGAATGACAGGTTTCTCAGTGAAACCACGCAATTTCAAAGGGTTCATGAGATACCCTTAAACCATGCACTTTCAAGAGTTCTTGGTTACCTTTAAACCATGCAATTTCAAAGGGTTCATGGGTCAGCCTTAAACCATGCATTTTCAAGAGATTCTTAGTCATCCTCAAACCATACAATTCGCACGGTTAGTGGGACTGCCTTAAACCACAAGGCTAGTGAATTTGCCTTAAATCACACGGTTAGTGGAACTGCCATAAACCACACGGTTAGTGGGTCTGCCTTAAACCACATGGTTAGTGGGTCTGCCTTAAACCACACGGTTAGTGGGTCTGCCTTAAACCACACAGTTAGTGGGTATGCCTTAAACCACACGGTTAGTGGGACTGCCTTAAACCACACGGTTAATGGGACTGCCTTAAACCACAAGGTTCGTGGGACTGCCTTAAACCACAAGGTTTGTGGGTATATCCTTAAACCACACTTTTCAAAGTGTTCACAGGTATATCCCTAGATCACGCTCTTTACATTAAGCTTACTTGCATTTTCATTTTGCTTTTGTCAAAAAAAAAAAAAAAAAAAAAAAAACAAAACAAAACATTAGGTGTCACCTTATCTTTGAAAGAAATCTCTTTGAGCTTCCTTCCAAAGAGGGGCAGCTGTTGACACCTAATTTTTTTGCCCAAATTATTGCATATAGATTAATTAATTAAAAAAAAAAAAAGAAAAAAGATTAAAAAAAGTTGAAAAAAGAAAAAAAGAAAGAAAGTTGTGGCCAATGATATAAATGTGACTAGCCAAGCCCAGGAGGTCAGATTGGAATTAAAATGGCAAATTGGGGCAAAAATGCAATTTCCAAAAGTTGAGGGACCAATTTGCAAAATTTGCAAAATTTTGCCCGAACCCTTAAATCATTATCTTGGCCCCCAATTGAGTTGAAATTGAACTTGGGTCAGGTCTAATTAATCGAATCGGGCAAAAAGGACCTAATTGCATTGAATTTGGCATTTTCGGGCAAGAAAATGGCCAACTTTGAGGACTTTCTTGCAAAATTGGGTGGAGATAATTGCGAAAAATGGTCAAGATCTTAAACTACTATACATGAGCTTTCTAATTGATCGAAAAACGCAGCCAAATTAGTGGATTAAAGCACTCAAATCAGCAGCCAAAACTCAGTCCACGAGTTGGTCTTAATCCGGAGTTGCTGAGCAAGCAATTTGGTGGCCCCACCATATCCTCCTCAGCTGCCCAACCAGCCCGATATTTGCACGTGATGGAAGGCCATATATAGCAGTGCAAGTGGACGGAAATTGGCCAGGGATAAGCTGCTGAAAGCACCGGAAAATCGCAGCAAAGTCCGCACACTCAACAGCTGCAGAAGTTAAAAAATTGGCTAAGTCAGGAGAGTGGGTGGACTAGCTCAGTTGGCAGGCTTGGTAGGGGGGCAAAAAGCCGAGCAAAAATCCCTCAATTCATGGGATAAGATCACTGAAGCAAGGTCTTTCAAGGGATGAGAAAAAGGAGACGAGAGAGAGAAGGGGGAGCTCGGAATCGATCTCCAAAGAAGCCCTCAGAAGCAACTCCAGAAAAGCAAACCCAGAAATTCCAGATCAACCTCCAGAGAGAAAAGGGAGATTTTCACACACCTGCGACCAAAATTAGCCAAAATCTTCAACTAGAGAGTGAAACTTCATTCAAAGATCTTTCCAACCATAGGTCGCATGTCCCAAATGGAGATCGGGAAGGCCTCCTAAAGCCCCCCGAAACAGTGCCCTCCTGGCAGGCCCGAAAAGTCCGAAAATTTTTCTAGGTGTTGAGCCTGATTGGTCACGAGTGAGGAAAAGCGAGTGCTTTTGAGAAACTTGAGAGACAATGAGGAAAGCCATGACTTACAAGACAAACTATAATACATATATCTTGGGTTGATTTGAACTTGGCCAACAAGGAAGGTTTGGAAGTCTAATTTTGGAAGTCAACGAAAAGCTTCGTTGTTGTTGATTCTGATTAAAGCAGCAAAGAAGCAGAAAAACCAGAACTATAGATATCGAGGAAGAAAGATGAAAAACAGAGAAAACAGAGAGAACAGAGCATGAAAACTGTCTTCTGCAGGTTCGATAAAAAGTCAAGTACGAACACGACTTAAACCAAAAAAAAAAATAACTGCGCACACACACGTTCAGCTTGTAACGCACCTGAACAAGTACTTAACTTCCTAAATAACACAACAACAACTGCATAACATAATTGACTAAGTGAGAAAATAAACTAGAACAATATAAAAAAACAGAACAGAGAAACTTTAGTCTAAAAACAGCAAAAGATCGATACATCAAAAATCCAACAAACTCCTCCTTGGATCGGTAGGCTGCTGCATACTCCAATTTTCTTTCTCAATGCCTCAAATCTTCCAGCTTGAAGTGGTTTAGTGAATATATCAGCAAGTTGATCTTCAGATCTGCAATAAATCAGCATGACCTCACCATTTTGTTGCACCTCACGTAGAAAGAAGAACTTGACCTTGAAATGCTTAGTTTTGCCATGAAAAACTGGGTTACGAGATATTGCTATTGCAGCTTGGTTATCCACATTGATCTTGATACATTCATTGAAGTTCAGCCAAAGGTCTTTCATTATCTTCTTCAGCCATAAGGCTTGATTTGCTCTTTGCAAAGAGGCAGCTATAAATTCTGCTTCAGCAGTAGATTGAGCTACAATTTCTTGTTTTTAGAACACCAAGTGAAACAAGGCGATCCTAAACGAAACAGTACCCGGATGTACTCTTCATATCATCCATCGAGCCAGCCCAATCACTATCGAATAACCTTGTAGATTGAATTCTAGACTCCTTTGAAACTTCACTCCAAAAGCATGGTTCCTTTCAAATACCTTAAAATCCTCTTAGCTGCAATCAAATGAAGCCGACTTGGATCACTCATAAATCGACAGAACACTTACAGCAAATAAAATGTCCTGGTCTAGTTGCCGTGAGGTACATGAGACAACCTATTAGACTTCGTACATCGAAACATCCACGGCTTCGGTTCCATCACTCTTCGCAATTTCTCTTTTCTTTTGCCATAGGTGTACCGACACTTCGACATTCTTCCATCTGAAATTTCTTCAAAATTTCCTTTAAGTACTTCCTCGACAAATGAAGATTTCATAAGGACTTTGCTTGATTTCCAGACCTAAGAAGTAAGCCATTTTTCCTAAGTCTGTCATTTCAAAACCAGCAAATAGGCCTTGCTTAACATTTTCTATCAGCTGAACATCATTTCTTGTTACCAAAAGATCATCCACATATAGAGATAGAACTACCACACTATGATTCACTTTCTTAATATAAAGAGTGAACTCACTCAAGCTCTTTTTAAAACCTAAATCCAGTAGATATCGATCAATTTTTCCATACCAGGCTCTTGGAGCTTGCTTCAGTCCATATAAAGCTTTATGCAATTTGTATACACTCTCTTCTTGCCCTTTAACACAGAACCCTTCGGGTTGTTCAACAAAAATTTCCTCTTCAAGCTCACCATTTAAAAATGCAGACTTGACATCAAGCTGAAAAATAGTCCAACCCTTCTCGGCTGCAACGGCTAACAAGAGTCTTCTTGTGTCCAGCCTTGCAACCGGAGCAAAAGTTTCATAATAGTCTACTCCCCATACCTGAGCATAGCCTTTAACAACCAGCCTTGCTTTATACTTGTTAACAGAGCCATCAGGATTGAGTTTTGTCCTAAAGACCCACTTAACTCCAATTACATTCTTATTTAGTGGCCTGTCTACCAATTCCCAAGTCTGATTTTTTTGAATCATTTTCATCTCCTCCTGCATTGCTGCAAACCACTTCTGATCTTCCTTGGCTTCAGCAAAATTTGATGGTTCGAGCATAGCCACATTACTCCTTTCATAGATCTCAGCAAGTGTCCTTGTGCCTCTTACAGGTTCATCATCTATACTTTCTTCCATTTCCCCTGTAATTTCATTAGTCTCCACATCAGTTTCAGGTTGTCTTTCAAAGTGCTTCAATTCAGTGTTCCTTCCATTTAACCAATTCCATTCATCTTCCTCTAAGAACATAACATCTCTGCTCACAGTAATCTTCCTTGTCTTTGGATAGAAAATTCTGTAAGCCTTTGATTGAGAGCTATATCCAACAAAATTCCAATCTCAGCCTTTTTATCAAGCTTATCCCTTTTGACATCGGGAATATGAGTATAACACAAACTTCCAAAAACCTTCAAATTTTTCACGAAGGTTTAGTGCCTTGCCAGACCCTCGAGAGGTGTTAGTTTCTCTAAAGCTTTTGTAGGTAATCTATTTAAAAGAAATACAGCAAGCAGTGTTGGCTGCCTCAGCCCAAAAACTTTTAGGCAAATTCTTTTCCCGCATCAAACATCTGGCCATCTCCATAATGCTTCTATTTTTCCTCTCACTAACCCCATTCTTTGAGGTGAGTAAGGGGCTGTAAATTGCTGTACAATTCCAGCTAGCTCACAAATCGCCTTGAATTTGTTAGCCGTATACTCGATCCATTGTCGACACGAGAGCTTTGATTCTCTTCCCACTTTGATTTTCAACTAATGCTTTAAACTTCATAAATACATCAGCTACTTCGGTCTTAGCTTGCGAAAAATAGATCCAGCTCATTCTAGTCAGATCATCAGTAAAAGTAATAAAATACCTGCTTCCACTTAAAGAAGGTTCAAACATAGGTCCACACACATCAGTGTGAACTAATTCCAGCTTTTGATATGTCTTCGAGACTCCTCCTTTGAAGGGAAATCTGGCTTGTTTGCCAAGAATGCAGGTTCTGCATTGTGGAAGCTCTTCCTTCAAGCTTGGTAAATCATCTACCAAGCCATTTTTCTGCATAACCAACATACTCCTCCTATGAACATGCCCCAATCTTTTGTGCCACGGCTCTATATTCTCTTCTGTACACTTCAAAGCCATCTCGCATCTCATTTGGCTTGAACACAAAACTTTTATCCCTCATTTGAACTCTCAAGACTTCATTGCTTTGTCGGTATCTTTAATGAGACATTCCCTTCCTTCGAACTTCACTATATAGCCCTTCTCCACTAACCGACCAACACTTAACAGATTCTCGGTCAATATTTGGCACAAAGAGGACATCCTTGATTAACTTCACCCCCTGGTTTCCTTTAACAGCAACTACACCTTTACCCCCGAACTTCAATATGCTATCCATTGCCAATTCGACTTTGGACTTTCTTGTTTTGTTTATGCTCTTGAATAGCTCTAAGTTGCCGAGTCATGTGATTAGTACAACCACTATCTATCAGCCATGTACTATTTTCGATGAATATTCACCAGCTGAAGCAACAAATAAGTGCTCTTCATCAACTTCACTCACTGCCACTTGTGCTTCTCCTGTTTGCTGATAGGCTTTCCCTTTGCAAATAGCTTCCATATGACCCAACTTGTGGCATCTTCTGCACCTCGCGTCTGGCCTTTTCCAGCATCTAAAGGACTGATGGTTGGTTCCACCACAAGATCGACATGGCCTTTTATTATTTTTCCATTTGCTAGATCCACCAAAGCATTTCCTTCTTTAGGCAAAAATTTCGAATCGCAACATTTCCCTTAAACTGAATCCATTTCTTCCCTTTGCCTCCATCATTTTGCTTTACTTTGGCTTGCAATGCCCCCTCAACATGATCTTCTCTCCTCATTAGTCTTCTATGCTCCTGTGCCTGCAAAGCATTCAGAACTCGCAAGTTTTATATCGCCAAATCCCTTGTGTTTTCCGGAGAAGCTATAGTAGCTTCAAATTTTTCTGGAAGAGATACTAGGATCTTCGAACAAGCCTATCATCCCTCAAATCGTTCCCAAAACTCGATTTTATCAGCTATTCCCACTAGCCTATCTCGAGTATTCCTTCACTAACTCGCATTCCTTCATTTGCTTTGTCTCTCAAATTCTCTCAAGAGATTCAACACCTTCATACCTCTTATCTTCTCATCTCCTTCATATTCTTCCTTCAAGAAATCCCATATGACCTTCGCAGTCACACTTCATAATTACGGTGAAGATGGTAGGCGAGACAGGCGGCATACGAGCAAGATTTTGCCTTGGCTTTTCTTGTGGTTCTCTCTTTATGAAGCTTGATTTGATTCATGGTCGGATTATTTGGAAGTGGAGCAACTTCATAATCATCCTCCACAGCTTCCCACAGATCATGACCCTCCGAAATGCTTTCATTTTAACAGCCCATGCTTGATAATTCTCTCCAGTAAATACTGGAGAAGCCATCGCAGAAAAACCACTTGAACCTGTCTCCATCACCCTCTAACCTCTTTGCACTACAATACTTGCTTAACTTCACAGTCCCTCAAGATCATTCGATGCTCGATACCACCGTTGATTCGATTAAAGCGGCAAAGAAGCAGAAAAACCAGAACTATAGATATCGAGGAAGAAAGATGAAAAACAGAGAAAACGAGAGAGAACGAGCATGAAAACTGTCTTCTGCTTCGATAAAAAGTCAAGTACGAACACGACTTAAACCAAAAAAATAATAACACACACACGTTCGCTTTGTAATCGCACCCGAACAAGTACTTAACTTCCTAAATAACACAACAACAACTGCATAACATAATTGACTAAGTGAGAAAATAAACTAGAACAATATAAAAAAACAGAACAGAGAAACTTTAGTCTAAAAACAGCAGTACTGATACATCAAAAAATCCAACAGTTGTCACTTTTTCTTCTGCAGATCTCACTTTCAGCTTGAAGGAACCGACTTCCACGTGCTTCCAGAGGACAATTTCGTGGTTTCCTTGGCCAAGAGTCACTTGAAAAAGAAACTGGGAAGCAAGGTAAGCATCCTAGATGTATTTTTGTTCGAGTTTGAACATGTTTTGATCATGAAAATTGAGAAGGAAACTAGTCCGAAGAACTGATTTCTGAAGCTAAAATTTTTCTAAGTGTTTAAAACCTCTTCAATGCCCCTACATGCTTGACTTGTTACTCCCTTTGCATGCTTTTTTCGTCGTTGTGACTTTGATGAATGTTACATGGGAGTACAAATGATGCATAGGACAACCCGGTTTAGTCTTTAAATCTCCTTGTGAACCATGAAACCATCCATAACATGAGCCAAAAACCACATTGAGACATGGTTGGCCAGCATAGATCATGCATGAATGCTTCTTGGAGAGTTCATTTTGATGCGTTCGGTTGATCGTTTTCGGTGATGTTTGTTGCATTTGAAAGTAAGTATTACCTACTTTCATCTAGATGGAGTAATATTTCATATAGATGTTGCATGTGATAGTTGTCGGAGCTTCAATCTGAGCATTTGACATGGCCGTTTGACTTGGGTTCATCACCAGATTTGCAAAACGGCTCAAACCCGCCTATTGGAGGCCGTTTTCAGTTCGGTTTTTGCATGTTCTAGGCTGTGATTTCTAGTTAAACCTATTCCTTGCATGTGGTAGTATAATCTTGATCATTTACCTCCGCATGAGATTGCTTATGGGTCGAGATTGAAGGCCACGAACATGGCCCGATGAAGACGTTTTGATGTGATTTGATGCAAGTCAAGTATTCGATAAAATGTTGGAACCAAGTTTCAACCTTGAAACGGTCGATTTAAGCTCTATTATTGTAATATTTATGTGCTGTGTTGTTAAATGTTAGCATAGATCGGTTTAAGAAATTTTAATATTATTTTTTTAAAAATAATTAAAAAAAAGGAGAAAAAATATGAAAATTTCAAAAATATCAAAAATGTTAGATAGCATCAAATTAGGATATAAATGACATATATGAAATTTTCCTAATTTTAAAATGTCATTTTCCTAATTTAATGCTATTTTGGTATTTTATAATCATTTTTGTAAATAATCCATTTTGCGTAGATTAAAACTATTTAAAGTAATTTCATGCATATAGAGTAATTTCATGCATATTTGAATTCTCATTTTGCTCACGGGGGTCCTGTCCTGGGGCGTGATAACAAGGCCATGTAATATTATTTGCCCGACTTGTATCGGGTTTACCTTTTTGCGTTTATTTTCAAGTCATTTCAATTTCTTGGATGCTTACTTACGCGCTGTTTTTCATTAATTTGAGTGTAAATTTCTCTTCTAAATTATGTTAGGATTAGTCTAGACATTAAAAAAAAACTACAAAAACATTTGCATAGACACTTAGTGGTTTCATAAAGATTATAATTGGTAATCAAGATTGTATGGCCATTTAGATTAAATAACCTTCCAAGTTAGTGGTACCGCAAGGGCGCTAATAGAAACATTGGCGTAAACAAGTCCCCGTTCCTAGAAATCTCTGGTTGCGTATGAATCGAGACAACACTCCCGTGTCTTGATTGGTTTCTAGCCGACCTCCATAGGCTAGTGGCGACTCCTAGAATTACATAGGTTGTTAAGAACTAAAAAATGAATCCAACGTCACGCGAGGTATGGGCTTGGGAGAGCCTGCGACTAATCTGGGGCCATTGGTCCACCTTTTTAGGCAAATACCCCTAAACCTTTCTTTCTTTCCCCTGGACGAAAAAAAAGAGGTGGTGACAGTATGTTATCACATAAACATTATAAAAATGCGATTCATTAATAATATACAATAATATTTAATTTTTATTAATGAATAAAGCAGTGTAATTAACATAATATGTGATTTTGATGATTTATTGCCCCTATCATTAAAGTTAAAATCACATGTATATGGTGTATGTGAAAAGTAAAGTTTATGTCCCCGGTATGAGAAAGTTTCAAGAATTCAATTAAGTAGTGACTACCAAAGTAGCACGCTTGATTAGATTTGAGAAATATCGGTCTCGTATAATCATTGGGATGTCTCCTAGTCTAATGTGTGGTCATACTCCCAAAGGAGGTGATTGTGTATCAGTTCATGGAGGGATACATGATGATGTGGTACATGAGTGACTTATTCATCGTGGTTCATATGCCCAAAGATGATTAATTCATGAATGTTTAAAATATATTCTCATAACCGCTATCATATGGGGAGTGTACAATTGCATGTCATGTATTCTGTCCAAAGATGATTATATGATTATGCATGTAACTCTCTGGATGTGTACTTGTACGTCAAGTTATACAGTGCTCACATGGTGCCAATTATATATATTGCTTTTTTTTCAGTCATCTTTTCTATAATTAATAACTCAACTATTATTGAGATTTTTACCGCTTCAAATTTTAAGTTGTGGACATATAATTTGTTGTTTAGGAAAATAACAATAGAATTTGCTTATTACCCATGAAGCGTTCTATTCAAAATATTTGAAAAGTAGTTTACCAATTGACTGCATGCTAAAAGATGATAGAAGGCTTAGTGGTTTGAAATTATGTTTTATTTAAGACCAAAATTAGGACACATCTGCAAAGATTGTGTTTAAATCCTAATGATATATACGTCTCATATAAGGTTGAAAAGGTTGTTTCCAAAAAAATTTTTGTCTAAGAAATAATCTCAAATATGTCTAAAGAAATAGTAGAAAATGTGATAATGTTGATATTTTGTCTACTCTTAACAGTTATCTAAATTTTTTTATAGAATATTGTGAAAGTAAAATGACTGAGATAAATAATAAAACAGTTAGAATTAGTGTTAAAGGTTGTCAGGCCTAGCCGTGGCGGTGAGTATTTTGGCAAGTATGGCAATGCTGAATAGCTTAAAGGGTTATTTGTCAAATACTTGGTAAATTCTGGGTGGTAACTTAATTTACTATGCCTGAAAATCCTGACAAAATGATTTGGCCGAAAAGCATAATTGCACCATAATCAACATAATGACAAGTATGATAAGTAAGACTAATTTATTCGATCTTCTATGGGTTGATATTTTGAAAATAACTCTTTTCGCATACAAAAACGTGTTTCTTACCAAAGTTGTTTTCTAAACTTCTTTTGAATTGTGGATTAAACGTAAATTTTAACTTGGTTCATATTAAAATTTAGAGGTGTCATGCAAAAGTGAGGTTGTACAATCTAATATTAAGTGCATTGCAATAAATTATTTTGTATCTTACCTAGATTGTTCAAATGGGTATTGATTTTATGACCCTAATGAAAGTATAATAATTATGGTACATACGGTAAAGTTTCTAAAGTTCGACATAATTGTAAAGGATAGCTGCTCTCGAACTATTAAGGATAATAGTACAATGGAAGTTACTGTATCTTTGTTTTTGCCTATACAGACAATTGTGTAATCTCATATACCATAAGCTAAACTTGTTGAGATTCAAGGTACTATTCTTGATATAATTTATGATGAAATTTCTCAAACCTTTCAAGTGTAGAATGAAGCGGTTGTATCAGGAGATCTGTTAGGGTAAGACGATCAGTTGTATCATCAGGCTATATAGTCTATCTATAAGAGCATGACTGCAATATATACTACATAGTTGATTTAACGACTTATATAAATGTTATTTATTGTCATCAATCAAGTATGTGATTAAATGCCATAAAAAGGCGATATGCAATCTATGAAACATCATAGTGTTTGGAAACTTAATGATTTACCTAAAGATAACAAGTTCATTAGTTGCAAATAGATATACAAAACTAAAATGATTTCAAAAAAATTGTGGAGTTTAAAGCTAAATTGGTAACTAAAGTTTTAACTTTGAAAAAGATGTAAATAGTTAATAGTGAAGAAATAAATTTTTTTTTTGGTAAATGTGAAGAAATAATTGTTTCTTTCTAGTATTTTTAAAGATTATTTTAGAGTGATTGTGTCATTAATAGCTCTTTTTGATATGGAGTTACACCAAATAGATGCTATCTTTTTAAATGGACATGTTGATAACAGAATCTATATAGTGCAACCGGAGGATTTTGCAGCAAATAATTCAAGTAAACTTGTGTATAGACTGAAAAGTTTTATTAATAGTTTTAAGCAAGTTTTCAGATAATATTATTAAAGTTTCATAATGTTGTTATTTTGTTCAATTGGGAACAAAGTAATTCAATATATATATATATATTGCAAGATCAAGATCAGTGGGAAGAAATTTATTTTTCTCATACTTTATGTATATGATATTTTGTTTACAGGTAGTGATATTGAGGTATTTTTTGTCCTTTGTATTGAGGTCCATAAGGATTGTTCTCGCCATATATATCGGATTTATCTCAGAGGACATTTGTTGATCGTATTTTGGAAATATTCAATATACATCATTGCAAGCTAGGAATTGCTCTTGTCATTAAGAGTGATGGACCGAATCCATTACATTGTCCTTATTTATATATTGAGAAAATCTAGTTAAATGGTATACCTTATATTAGTACACTTAAAAGTATAATGTATGCTTAAATTTGCATTAAATTAAATATCGTCTTTGCAACGGAATTTCTAGGTAAAAATTAATCAAGTTTAGAACACAATCACTAGATTGCTGCCAAGAAGATTTTAAGGTACTTAAAGAGGATAAAATATTATATGCTAATTTACAAACATGTTCAATTCTTGTAGTTAGTAGGGTATTCAGATGTAAACTTTGTTGGCTATTAGAATGACATGTGATCAATAATGAAATACATATTTATATTAGCAGAAAGTACAGTAAATAAAGTTCTATGTCATCTTCTACTATGTAAGCAACATTAGTAATATTCTTTTAGGTTGTTACTTAGGCTGTTAGGCTTCGGAACCTAATTAGGAAGTTAACGGTTTTTTATTTTATGGATAGGCCCATACAGCTACATTGTGACAATAACTTTGCAGTGTTATTTATTAATAATAACAGAAGTCTCAATGGGTCTAAATACATGGAGGTCAAGTTTTTGACCATAAAAGAATCAATGCAGAATGGTGACATTGCAGTAAATCATATTTCTACAGATAATATTGTTGCAGATCTACTAACTAAAGGCCTATGCCCGTGTGTATTTGAGCAACATGTCATTAGCATGAGCCTAGAAGTATCTTAGGATACTGTTGTTTAGTGAGAGCTATGTTTTATTTTTCCTCGAATAAAGTTTACATATGTATTTGTTACAATGTAGTAACATTTTAAAATATATATCAACTTTTACATTCAATAAAGTGTTCTTTGAATGAATTGTTATTATATTGTATATATATTGATAAACGTCTCAAGATATTATATAAGTGAAGGCTAGGGGCATCCGGTTATTAGCCTTGTACATATGTCTTGTTATACATAAAGAAAGGTTAACCGTAAAAACAAGGCATATGTGGGTTCATTGGAACTATAAAGACATTCTCTAATGCCACAAGTTTTTTGTGATGCTTAAGGTAATTAATTGAAAATGTTTTTCTATGAGAAATGTTATTCATTTGCTATCATGAATCCATGTTGAAGCACTCGTGTATAAGCATGTGTGTATACATGCAGTTACCATCATGATTTGATATTTGAGACTTTATGGGATAGGATTGACTATTAAAAATTATCTCTAGACCGATGTGCACACATACAATACAATTTCAATTAATATAACCCAAGTGGGAGAATGTAATAGTTTTCTTTATGTGGGCTACATTAATTGACATTGTAATTTACCATTTTACAATATTTAGTTTAAGGTGAGATAGAATGTTTTTTAATTAGTCTAATATAGAGCTAGCTAGTGTGGGCTGAGTTGAGCCTGACCCGTAATGAGAGGGCCTGGTTGGAAACTCTATAAATAGTGCTCAAGTATTTCTTCTAACCCTAATTCTCACATGTGTCTTCACATAAGAAGCGTTAACCTAGCGTTAAAGGGTGATGGGGCCGTCTCATTGAACCAGTGATACAGAGAGCAATAAAAAAGAAGGACTTACACGTGAATCATCGTTTTTTCGCTTCCGCATCAAGAACAATAGATCCCAAAACATATGCGATAATATTTCTACTCAATCATCTATGCTCTTGTTATGGTTATGGAGATCTTGGAACTGCACATTTTGCATCCAACACATTCTACTCTGGTCTGCTTGTTAGTAGTGAGATTCGATAGCTATACAAATTTTCTTTTTTGAGCTTACCCACCATAAAGTGAAGACACCCGATTTGCATGCTCTACCCGAAACAGCATCTAAAGATGGAAAAATAAAGATATACGCAACTCAAATGCTCTACTTGAACATGTATACTTGTATGCGACTATCACGCACTCATTTAATAAGTTGGATACACCATTTTCACGGCAAAAGAATGCTTCAAGTGCCATAACTTTGCCCAAATGGACACTTAAGTGCCATAACTTACGAAAGGTACACTTAAGTGCCACATTCGAAGAAAAACGGATCATTTGAGTGCTACTCTAGCCAAAGTCCGACCAAAACGCTGACATGGCATTTTTCCGGCAAAGCGCGCCCAAAACGACGTCGTTTTGCACGCTGACATGGCCAAATAATGCAAAAATGGCGTCATTTTAGGCTAACGTGGTAAAAAATAATAAAAAATTAATTAAATTTTAGTTGAAATATTAAAATTTTAATAATTAAAAAAAAAATTTAATAATTTAAAATTTAAAAAAAAATTAAAAAAAAAAAAAAAAAAAAAAAAAAAAAGGAGGCGGGCCGAGGGGTTAGCCCTCGCCCGCCATTGCACGCCGCCGTCGCCGGGAAGGGTCGGCGACGGCGGGGAGGGGGTCGGCCGGGGTCGCGGGCCCTAGCTAGGGGCCGGCGACCTCGACCGACCGGTGGCGAGGGCTCGCGAGCGCCCAAATCCGGCGAGCGGCGGCCCTCCCCGGCCGGGCGAGGGCCGCCGACCCTCATCGGATCTGGGCGAGGGCCACGACCCTCCCTCGCCCAAATCCCAAACACGAGGGTTCGCGGCCCTCGCCGGATGGGGCAAGGGCGACGCGACCCTTGCCCTAATCTGGGGCAAGGCTCGCGAGCCCTCGCCGCCGATCGCCCGAGGTCGCCGGCCCCGGCCGGGGCCCGGACCATGGCCGACCCTCCCCCCCGCGCCGGCCCTTCCCGGCGGCGGCGGGCGGTGGCGACGGCGGCTCGAGGGCTATCCCTCGGCCGCCTCCCCCTTTCCTTTTTTTTTTAATAATTTTTTATAATTTTATAATTTTTAATTTTTAATATTTCAACTAAATTTAATTTTAAAATTATTATTTTTTTTAAATATTTTAACTAAATTTAAATTTAAATTTAATTTAATTATTTGTTTACCACGTCAACCCAAAACGACGCCGTTTTTGCATTATTTGGTCATGTCGGTGCAAAACGGCGTCGTTTTAGGCTCGGTTTGCCGGAAAAATGCCACGTTGACGTTTTGGTCGGACTTTGGCCGGAGTGGCACTCAAGTGATCCATTTTTCTTCAAATGTGACACTTAAGTGTACCTTTCGTAAGTTATGGACTTAAAGTCCTTTCGGGCAAAAAGCTTAAGCGCACCTGCGTCCGCACGTCCCATTTTCACATATCTTCTTGGTCTGGTCTCTGGTATTGTAGCCCTATTCAACCTAGATATCATATCATGCAGTGACTGTTACTATTGCGGGCATCAATGCCATAGGATGACACTACAAGGTAAACAAGAATCAGATCAAGATTTATTACCCTTTGCTCGATAAGACAGCTTCTATTCTTTCAGCCATGACTCGAAGAGCAGCACTGTAGAACTCCGTCAAATCTTTCTCCGTCCATCCTTCAATCGGATTCACTGTGAAAGACCAGCTCATTCAACATCCATCTTCTTCTTCTGCATCTCTCACCGCCGTCAGTTTCATTGTGGCAGCCAAGGATTTGAACCCGACATTATTGCAGTCCACGATCTCATAAGTGAAGCTTTTGTTGACAGGGTCAGTTGCAAGCAGCTTCTCCAGAGCCCAGTCGGTGAAAACATCCTCGGAACCATCGGCGGAGCTTCTTGTGCCAGAGCAGTATCGGACGCATCCGGGCTCACCCGACATGCCCTCGACTCCATAGCACGTGTCTATCGTGGGGACCCACTTGTGCAGGCTGAAGAAATCCTCCAGGAGGGGCCATAGTTGGTCAGGACCTGAGCCTCTCACCAGGGCTCTAACCTTTCCTCCCCATTTTTCCTTTGCTTCACTGGCCATAGCAAATGCAGGCTTCAGGCTTCAGCAATTAGCAATTAGCATTTAGCAGCAGTGGAATAACATTAAAATAGGGAAAAGCTTTAGTTGTCGGGTTATGAGAAGGCATAAGCTTGGATTGTCATGGGAATCAATGTGTTGGACAATGCTCTCAGGTTGACTTCAGCTGGTCAGTGGATGTATATGGGGGCGGTGCTATAGGAGCACAAGAACATGTCGAAACACTGAGAGCATTTCTTGTCAGTGTGTGAAGAGGGATATTCTGGAATTGGCATGGGAATCATGTGGGCTCTTTCTCTCTATCACTCTCTCGTGTAGTTTGATATTATTGGAATATTGGAAACTCTTACCTAATTATGACACTTGTCTATATCAAAGGTGGTATTCATAGGCTTTGATCCTTTTATCAAAATGAAGGCCAAAACTTGTCCTTTTTCATAAAATCTCAACTTAAGATTTGTGATGCCAACGCACATAAAAATTAAGCATTTACGCGTCTTCGTGTTTAAAATTCAACGAGTTTTGAGAAAAGCGTTTTCTTGGAATGTTTATTGCTAATTATCGCTAAGGGCATGTATGATTGCGTATGATTGCGTCATCATACGCTGTTATGAATTCAAAAGATCCACGCAATGTCCTGCAATTCGCTTACATGGAATCCCCTATCGTTATTACAACTTTTCACGTGAACTTCTAACGCAAACTGATGAAATATTTTTTAAGTCTCTTGCTTAGCATGCTTGTTAATTAAGATAATCGTAATGCAAGTCTCAAAACTTATCAGTTCGTAATTTTGATCCTAGAACTTTCATCTTCGTGTATTTGAATCCAAAACTTGTACCTTTTGTCCACTTATGAGAGCGAAAAAAAAAACACTCATTTTATTATATGAGACGCTTTCTTACAATGTCGGTCGTAACAAGTTCTTACGCACACTTATGAGAGCGAAGCACACTCTTACGCACTCGCTTGTGGGAGCCGAGCTCACTTCCACTTATGGGAGTATTTGGCTATTTATAATCCTAAGCAGGTCGTCTTCCTTAGAAATATCTTCCTATATAATTCTAAAAAATACTAGATGTGGCTAATTTATTAACCACTCATTTCTACACTCTTCATAAAATATTTTATGAAAAAACATTTAGATATTTCACCTAAAAAAAAAAAAAATCTAGAGTTCTAGGAGAAGAGGGTGTTAGAAAAAATTAGGAAAAATGGAACGAAACTTTGAGGTGTGAAAATTTTGCCTTTAAGGAATTATTAGTCCCACAAGATTGCTAATGGTTATTAGCAAAAATTCTACATGATACAACTAAGTTTCAAACTGAAAATGTCACAGAGCAATTCTAAAACTTCTACAAGAACTCTCAAAAGTAAACAATTTGAGAATAAACGTTGTATCTTTTCTAGAAAGAGAAGAAAATTGAAAATGAAATATATTAAACCAGAAACATTGAATATATAAAAGCGAAACCCTTTTGTGAACAAACATACTGTTTCAAAAGGATATTATTTGCAAAGTTTGAAGACTTCCACACTTATATATTGCCTCACACAGGCATCTTTTTTATGTGTCTTTGTTCAAACAATCAGCAGAGAGGCGATAAATCTTTTTCTTTAATAGAAGGTAATAAAAGGTGACACAGAAAAATCGACTTTTCATATCGTATTGGTCTAAGTTAGTGTGCGGATATGAATTCAGTTCATGACCCCATTGTATTTGAGAGTCGGCCAAAATTCCTTCATTGGATCAAGATGAATCACGATATGGTTACATACAGTAAAAGCCAATCTGAAATTAGCTCAAGTACATATATAAGTGAATTTGGACATATGAAATGGTGCTCTAATTCCAATGGGAACGGGGAATAATGACCAAACTTACAAATTATTGCAAAGCAATTAGAGAGCTAACACGTGCTATTGCCCAGATTTTCACTACTATTGCACACCGCATCACAAAGCTTCAAGACTATCACACACGAGCACAAAAGCAAAATCATCAGATTCAGATGAGATCAGTTCGGGAATCCGATCGGTTTGCTTGACCAAGAAGAGCCTCCTTCATCCTCTCGGCCATGACCCGCAAGCCCGACCCAATGAACTGGTCCAGGTCCTGGGGTTTCCAGCCGCTCACGGGCTCGACCTCATAGTCCCACACCATTCGACAACCGTCTTCCTTAGGCATGACTCGGACCGTGGAGACGTAGGAGTTGAACCCGACATTGCTGTCAACGATGCTATAGCTGAACATCTTCTCTGCCGAGTCGATCGACAGCAGCTTCTGCTTCGTCCAGTTCAGGGTTGCTGCTGCCTCAGTGCCGCCACCGATGTCCTGTTCCTGGTCGACTGGGGTCCTGAACCCGGCGCAGTAGCGGACGCACCCAGGCTGGCCCGAGACGCCCTCGACGGGGGCGCAGGTGGCGAGGGTTGGGAACCACTTGTCGAGGCCGAAGAAGTCCTCCAAGAAGGGCCATATATGGTCCGCCTTTGGACCTGCCAAGTCCGCACAAGCTTGCCCTTGCCATTTTGGTTGGTTTTGGTTCATCTCAGAAGCCACAGGATCGATGTTTGCGGACTCCATGCTGAGGAATGCCAAATTAATGCGAGGTACAATAATATCTAGTTGCACGAGATCGAGATCGAGATCAAGAGAGAGATATGAAGGCTAGTGAAAGCTTGTGTTTCTAAGCTGTAGACATGAGCGTCTATATATAGAGGGAGAGAGCAATTATATCAATTCGGGTTTTAAATCTCTTTCAAAAAGAGAAAGAGAAAAAAAGAAAAAAATGAGAAAATATTAAATAATTATTAAAAAATTGTTTACGTCGACACCGATTGACCAAAATTGACCAGATAAATTGAATTTATATAAATTTAAAAGTTTTATGACTCGGCGAAAAAAATGGTTAGAATAAATTGGTATAATTTTATGATTTTTTGGTAATTTTCCCTTACAACTTACATCACATACAATAACCCTAGCACTATCCTATGTACCCATGGCCATGATATGGCTCTACCTTGTTGTAGTATTTTATGAGACAAAAAAAAAAGTTTCAAACAAAATTGGGATTGGACTTAAATTTGGTGTTTTTTAATGATATCAAAAAATATTTATGATAAAATAAAAACTAGTCTGGGAATTTCTTATAAGATGGAAAAATGTTTAGGATATAGTTGGGATTGAAGACCAAGTTTTGGGCTTTTTTTCTTTTTCTTTTTCTTTTTCTCAAGATGGTAGGCCTATAAGATCGTCCTTCCGTTGAAAAAGAGCACTTATTGCAAGGCATCATCATTCTCTCGTGGCGATATGGGTCTTTGTCGAGAGAGAACTGTGGGAGCTCCAACCATCCGTCGGTGCTTGCGCGAGATTACGGTGACCTCGGGAAAGAGACGAATGAATCACGTTTTCTTTGGCTGAAAACGTGAAAGTTCTTTTGACAAATTTTGAAGAGCAAGTCGCGGTGGGACACTAAACCATCTAATCGATTAGTTTGAAAAACCAAACTTAAGGCTAAAAGCATGGGTCGTCTGGTGAGAGCATGATATTTTCCCTTGTAAGGATGTGTTTGTTTGTGCAAAATACTTTTTCACGAATCAATTTATGTGTTTGGTTTGCCAAAAATAATTTGTCAATGGAAAATCATTTATGATTAAAAAAGATATGCATGCTTAAAGTTAGGAAAATAAATTCTTTAACTTGAAAAGAGGTAAACATTTTCCCAAAAGTATTTTCCTTTGTCATAAAATTTTCCTCGAAACAAACACACCTTAAGATTGAAAAATACATTGAATGACATGATTCTAATTATATCTCACATGTACATTTTCTCAACACCTAATTACACCACGAGACAATTGATCATGTGTATAACCTAATCTTCCTCCCCCTCCCCCCCAACACCCTAATCTTCCTTGAGAAAAGTGTCAAAAAAAAAATCTTAAACCTTTTGTATTAGTGTCAATTTAGTCATAAACCTTTTATTAGTATCAATTTAATCCTAAACATTTTAACTTGTTGCCAATTTAATCATAAATCTTTTGACTTAATGACAATTTAGTCCTTCTGACTAATTTTGGTTGACGTAAACACCGATCGGTTAATATGGATAATTTTTAATATTATTTTAATATCTTTCAATTTTTCATTTTCATTTTCATTTTTATTTTATTTTCTTTTTCCTTTTGGTTTTCTTTGTCTTTTTCTTTTCTATTTTTTCCTTTTCTTTTTCCTTCTCCTCCCCCTTCCTCTAGCCGATCACTAGCTTGAGTCCTCGCCAAAGGTCACGAGGGTAGCCTCGTGCTGGGCGGCGAGGCTCGCCCTTGCAAAATCTAGCAAGCTAGCTCAAGGCCATCCAAGCCACGATGGCGGCCTTGTGCTGGGCTAGCAAGGGTCACCTTTGCCGGCCGTGGGTGAAGCTCGACCTAGCCAAATCCGACAAGGTTGAGCATCGCCAGTGGCCAGTGAGGCTTGCCAGAGAGCAACGAGGTTGACCTCGATCTTGTTGGCTATCACCTCTAATCGATCGCCGAGGTTCAACGACCGGCTAGAGTAAGGGGAAGAGAAGGAAAAGGAAAGGAAAAGAAAAGGAAAAATAAAATAAAAAAATAAAAATATATTAAAATATTATTAAAAATTGTCCACTCCGGCCATGCCATGTTAGCCAACCGGTGTCCAGGTCAACAAAATTTGGTCAAAATTAGCTAGAAAGATTGAATTGGTGTCAAATTAAAAGGTTTAGAATTAA
This sequence comes from Eucalyptus virginea, assembly GCA_014182375.1. Taxonomy (NCBI): domain Eukaryota; kingdom Viridiplantae; phylum Streptophyta; class Magnoliopsida; order Myrtales; family Myrtaceae; genus Eucalyptus; species Eucalyptus virginea. The sequence continues at coordinate 53,859,709 of CM024516.1, read as the reverse complement.
ATTGGCGTCAATAAAAGATTTAGGACTAAATTAGTACCAATACAAAACTTTTCCCATTCTTCCTCTTTTAATGAAACTAAAAGAAGCCACGCCCTATAAACCTAATCTACAAAAGAAAGAAATGTATGGTAGTTTTCTATGTAATAACTTGTATCTCACTCCTCCTTTACTTTTTAAATATGTGCCTAATCTCAGGACAGTGGTTTTTAGCAAATAAATGAACAAAATTATCTTTCGGCAGTGGTTTATCAATACAATTGGGATTTGAGGTTGAGATAGTATCACAATTAAGTTATCTTGTTTTTTTTTTCGATTAGTTTTAATTAGCATATGAATTTAATTTTAGTTATCTTCCTCATTAATAATTTAAGTATGAATATTCTCATTTTTGCAACAAGTTCTCTCTTATTTATATCTTAGTCGTGTAGTTACAATGCTATGTTGCATCTAACTATTAACTATACACTTAACCCCCTTATAGGCATGCAGGTTTAAGTTCGGTGTAGTTTATAGGCATGTAGGTTTAAGTTCGGTGTAGTTTTTCCTTGGTTAGGATTTAATTGCTATAGCTTTGTTTGTCCTGGTTTAATGCATTTCCTTTTTTGTAATAATCTATCTTCTGATGCAACCAAATCACAGTCTTCCAACTTAGGTGTCACCTACCAATTATGCGAATTTTTTTCAATGTAAAATGCTATGTTGCATCTAACTATTAACTATACATTTAACCCCGTTATAGGCATGTAGATTTAAGTTCGGTGTAGTTTTCCCTTGGTTATGATTTAATTGTTATAGCTTTGTTTGTCCTGGTTTAATGCATTTTCTTTTTTGTGATAATTTAAGTTCTGATGAATATTCTAATTTTTGCAACTTAGGTGTCACCTATTTATATCTTTATTCAATGTAAAATTTTATAGGACTTATCATTATATCTTCTGATTTACATGTCAACTGTTAATTTCTTAATTTTGCTTCTAGTGTTTTTCAAAGGACTTCTAATGCTCCTAACTTTGTACTTTTAGCACGGTAAAAATACTAAAGTGGGGAATTAAAACAGGAAAATTCTCAATCAATTACTTTTTAATTATGTGCCTAATCTCAGGATAGTGGTTTTTTAGCAAATAAATGAACAAAATTATCTTAGGGCAGTGGTTTATCAATACAATTGGGATTTGAGATTGAGATAGTATCACAATTAAGTTATCTTGTTTTTTTTTTAATATTAGTTTTAATTAGCATCTGAATTTCATTTTAGTTATCTTCCATTAATAATTTAGGTGAATATTCCTACAACAAGTTCTACTTATTTTTCTTAGTCGTAAAATGCTATGTTGCATCTAACTATTAACTATACATTTAACCCCATTATAGGCTTAACCCCATTATAGGCACATAGGTTTAAGTTCGGTGTAGTTTTCCCTTGGTTAGGATTTACTTGTTATAGCTTTGTTTGTCCTGGTTTAATGCATTTCCTTTTTCGTAATAATCTATCTTTTGATGCAACCAAATTACGGTCTTCCAACTTAGGTGTCACCTACCAATTATACGATTTTTTTTCAATGTAAAATTTTATAGGACTTATCATTTTATTTTTTGATTTACGTGTCAACTGTTAATTTCTCAATTTTGCTTCTAGTGTTTTTCAAAGGACTTCTAATGCTCTTAACTTTGTACTTTTAGCGTGGTAAAAATACTGAAGTGGGGAATTAAGACAGGAAAATTCTCAATCAATTACAACCATATTGTACAAATGTTAATTCATCCTTAATTTTTCAAATTACCAACTTAATATTAAACATTTATGGTCGTTTCTATCAATTTTCACTGAAAATTGATGACGTGACGGTCCACTTATCACCAGCTATTTTATGTGGCACATTGCTACATCAGTAATTTCTTACAAAAATCAAACGAAAGACTATATTTGAATTTCACACAAAAGTTAAGGATTAAAATAGCAAAATTACAAAATTTAAAACTGATTTAATATCCATCTAACAAATTTAGAATTAATTGGATAATTTTCCAGAATTAAGGCCACCTTACATCTTGTCTTTTGTCGAGTTGGTAATCCTCTCTTTGCTTTTGCTTTTGCTTTTGGTTTTTTATTTTTTTTTATCATTTATGCAGACAAAACTTAGCATATGAAATTTCATTGTGTCATTCCCCTTTCCATCGGTTGTCATGGTTCATCCATTGTGAGTTGGCGTTCGTACGAGAGTCCAATTAATTCCGATAACGTCCTGAAAATGACGGGACATTGCACTCCAATCGGGACCACATGTGAAACAATGGATAACATATGTTAAACATGCATTTGAAATTCCATCATATATTTTGCTAGTGTGGTTGCAGATTGCCTTAGCCTTAAAAGAATAATATCACAAATCCATGAATTTTGATTTAATGATCACTAAATTTTGATCAAATATGTAATTTTATCATAGCACTTTTAATCTATTTAATATGATCATTAAATTATTTGTAAAATGTTCAATGCAATCTTTTTGTTTGTATCGGTTTCACATGGCCTAAGGAATAAAATGAACATTACTAATATTTCAGAAGTGGGTTAATGACCATTTTGACAGCTCTAAATGCAAGGACGGCATTGCCCATTGGGCCAAAATTCAAAAACCACACTACATATATAAAAGGTTCATAAATGACATTGTACATCGAATTAAAGTTGTGACACCATTTGTGTCATTTTCCCGAAAAAGCATCCAAGTCTAATTGGGTCCCACATAATACAACGATTTTCTCATCGGACTCTGTTTGCTTTCCATTAATTGTATGGCTATGGAATTAATAATTCAAATTCGTACCATGGGAGCCAAATGGGCTTTCAAAATATATCAAGTTACACTTATCATCTTGAACACAGTGTGTCTTGCTCGTGTAGTGATTATCATTTACTAAATATCAAATCCCCAAAATGGGACTGGGAAATTGGAAATGACAAAAGTTAGTTATTTTTTAAGAACAGTTGATGCTTTCTATTTTCGCTTTATTAAGAAATATGTGAATTATGGTAAAACCTCTGCCCACTTGAAAATACTTTTTAATTGTTCATTTTGCTCACACAAATAAATAGGCGATTTTTTTTTCATTTATTGACGAAAATATTTAAACATAAATGATTATTGATAATAAAAATATTTTTATTAACTAATTATTTTTAATGATGTAAATGATCATTTTTATAAAAATATTTTTAAATTATTTATTTTCCGCAAAATAGATAAGGCCTAATTTCGATATATTTCAACTCAGTCTATGGGAATTTGGTAAATCATTAATGAAGTAAATCGGATAAAACCGTTGCACGATGATCACATCACATGACATCTTGGCACAGTGTCATCCACCGAGTCAAGAAATGTCGTCTTCGGTGTTTGTTCGAGAATCGCACTAATGAAGACAGTTGAAGGGGGGCACATGTCGCGTCATTACTTTGGCCTCACACGCCATAAACGCTTTCATAAAGCGAAGAGCACGAGGCATGATTTTTCGGAGGACTAGGAAAAGGTACGAGGTTGTATTGTATGATCGAGAATGAGCCATTAGTCTATTCGAAGCTACTTTTTCCAGCTGTTATCTCCACTCTATGTGGTGCAACCTGTTCACCCCCTCCTTAGTATTTGTCAATGATATATTTATGTTTTATATGTAAACCGGATCGGTTTGTGTGTAAATATCAAATATGAGATATGCAATTGAATGGCATTAGGTGTATCAAATTTAAACTATTAGTTGTGCATGGTGGGAACTTATCACGGGATAAACTGCTACACCTTGGGAACCACTTTTTGAACCTTATTAGAATAAAGTGCTACATGGAGGGCACCTCAATTGGTGCGATCGTCTATGTATGATAGACTTAGCTATATTGTATGTTTCACCGAATAGCATATTTCTGATTCATTATTAATCATATTTAGGATCCGTAGAGAATATAATTGCTTACTTAATCAGTGATTTGCTTACTCGGCATTTAGGCTGATTCATCAACAGCGTTTGAAGAGTAGTCTGGATTGGGAGATAGGATACTGAGGTCCTAGGATAGGACTGCTCAATAAAATCTGAGTGGATTTTCGAGGGGTACCGCGTTGTAACTCGACGGCGACTACTCTAAGCCTTGAAGACGTGTCGGATGGTGGGTGCAGATAAAGCACCGGAATGAGGGACGAGGGCAATAACTGTTGACAATGGACGAGTATAGATGCTGCGATGGTGACACGAATAAACGGCACAGCTCTATGCGGACAAAAATGTTACAGAGTCCCCATATTAGAACTTGAGTTCGCACAAAGTCTGAGACCAAAAGATTGACTCTGATAAATAATAAGAAATAAAGTACTGTATTACTTGACACTAATGTGTTACAATCAAGGGATATTTATACTAAGAACAATGCGTATAGGAAAGTAATTAATTTAATATAACAAAAAAAAACTAGTTATTTTAGAAAATAACAAGAATTACATAATCGATTACAGTTTCAGAATGTTCTAACAAATATTCTAACATATTGAATCAACTGGCAGAATCATATGTATACAAGACTCTCATTTGTCATCCAATATATTAAATCAAATCTTATGTTTAATGTCGACGTTATTTTTTTATACAAAGTGGGCTTAAAATATATCATGTCAAAAACATGGGAGGTAAGATTGAATAATCAATGTGAACATAGCACTCACGCATAGGATGAGAATCCCGCATAAATATCTAAACACTATAGTCTAAAAAATCTCACATGGAGTCTATCAAATCCTTAAAGATATGGACATGTTGGGGTCACTTCCGCACCAGTTTCATCGCATGTAAGGTCATCTCATGAGATTGATCTCTCCCAAACTATGTCAAGGAGAGAGACGTGGGTTGCGTGGGTGTAACTTTAACTTTTCATCTTAAGATCTGACCAATCGTCACGGACTAAATGCGAGAGAGGAAATCGACCAAATTATGTGGTAGTCGACCAACAAAGAGAGAGGAAACATCTTTCACGTAAGTGATAGGCACCATGATAGAGTTCACCTCTGATCCAACCAGTAGAGGACACTAATACCATTCGTGCTGTGGACAGATTCCTAACCATAGCTTTCAGAAGAGGATCGACAAAAGCTGGTGCATTGGTTCTCCATGATTGTAGAAGTAAGAGGATGCACGAGATACTATGTTAGAAAGACCAACTTAAAAGCTCAACAGTAGTCTTACAAAACCTAACATGATGTTAGAGCTGCATTCTACACTGCATTCTACACTCAGATTATTTCCCCCATTCATAAAATTCCACATACCCTTCCTAATTCGACCTGTACACCAGTGGGTCTTTTATTATCCCTGTCCTTTGACTACGGGTTCATATGCTCTCTTCCTCCATCTATAAGTATAATTTTTTGGAACAGTTGGTATTGATATCACAAAATCTTTCAAGCTCTTGGAGATCTTTTTCTCGAGTTCCAAACTTTTGATTAATAAATAAATTACACTCCAAATTATAAAAATGCTCTAATGTAGGGAACGAAATATTCTCTTGCATCTCTTTTTTACATCAACAATACTTTAATACGTCTCTTGTGACAACAATACCTTCAAATTTTGGGCTATGTTCAAGGGACCAGGCTTGGCCCAAAAGTTAGGTGGAAGGAATCTCTCTCTGTCCACACCGATACCAAATCCATCCCCACCGCCACCTGTCTCCCTCCTCCTCCTCATTTCATCTCTGATCAGGGCTTCTTATGCCCATGACGGCTAGCCGGCTTGAACGACGATGAAGGCACCCGCAACGGCAAGTGTGTGACCGTCACGCACTACAAAGGAGACATAGCATTCCTCTGTAAGTATGGCAAGGACCAAACGTAAGTGTCAGGCAACATGATAGTGTTTCACCTCCAGTAGAGGACACTAATAGCATTTAGCGGTATGGACAGATTCCTAGCCATAGCTATCGAAAAGAGGATCAAGGAAAGCCGGTGCATTGGTTGTCCATGATTGTAAAAGGAATGAGGATGGACAAGATATCATCATATTTGAAAGACCTACTTAAAAGCTCAAAAACAGTTCCAACAAACCTAACATGATATTAGAGTTGGGTTTTGCCCAGATTATTTCCCCCATTTGTAAAATTCCACAGGCCCTTCCTAATTTGGCTTGTACGTCAGTAATTGTTTTATCATCCCACATTTCTTGATTATGGGTTTATATGATCTCTATATATATGATTTTCCTCCATCTATAAGTTTAAGTTTTTAAAACAATTGGTTTGGTCTCATAAAATCTTTCAAGCTCCTGGAGATCTTTCTCTCAGGTTCCAAACTTTTGATTAATAAACAAATCACACTCCAATTTATAAAAATGCCCCACTGTAGAGAAGAAAAATGTTATCCTGCATCTATTTTATACATCAACAATATTTTAATAGGTCTCTTTGCAATAACAATACCTTCAAATTTTGGGCTATGTTCGAGAGACCAGGCTTGGCCCAAAAGTTAGGTGGAAAGAATCTTTCTCTATCCACAGTGATACCAACTCCATCCTCACCACCATCAATCTCCCTCCTCCTCCTCATTTCATCTCCGATCAGGGCTTCTCATGGCCATGACGACTGGTCGACCTGAACCGTGACGAAGCCACCCCCAACAGCAAGTGTGTGACCGTCATGCACGACAAAGGAGATATGGCATTCCTCTATAGGTATGGCAAATGGCAATGACCAAAGCCCAAAACTTCACCAACGTATTTCAGATACTTGACTGGGTTTTATTTCTTCCTCAGCCTCTAATTTCTATCTTATGTATGGACTTTCCATCTAATGGCGCCCCTTTTATGGGCTAGTAATGGAATTATTATCATTCGGCAAAAGAAAAAAAAAAACTAGTGAGAATATTTAGAAGTCACCGAATGTAAAGTAACCGATGATTATTGACCCTCAATTAGTAATGAGAAGTTCATTTCTCTTACGATAATTTAAGATAAATGACTATTTCAAGATTATTGACTGGTGTTATGAACTCTAAAATTAAATTACAACAAAATTGGTCGAATTACAATTTGTTGGAGTTATATCAAAAAGGGAAGAACTATAAAGTATGACTTTTAATGCAAAATTACAACATTGTTAAAAGGAGTAAGCATCTCTTAAGATAAAATCGTTTACCTTATAGGAAGCAATATAATCTATCTTTAAAATGAGCACTTTGAATTGAAACTAAGGTTCGGGAATTGGCTTGTTGCATCATAGATGTCAAATAAAGTCCACGGATCATGTTCTATATTAGCAAAGTAGGTTTTTGTGCTGTAAATCACCTTTTAATCCATAAATTTCTAGTAAGTATAATAATCGTCTTATACTTTCAAAATGAAAAATCCAGTACAAAGATTTCGCTCTGGAGCGAAAACAGACACGTGCAATTACCCCGCTCCCTGGTTCGGACAACTGGACAAGACCTTTGACGTGATCGAACCCCGACGGGCAAACGTCGCAGCATACCCAGCGAATCTCGTTTCTGAAAATTATGCGCGCGACGCATGCTCATGTCAGAAAGTTAACGACAAAGGCGGGGTTGTCGTGACTGTACTGGAAATGTTTCTAGGAGCATTAGCAAACGTTGCCGATCGCGTTTTCCTTGCGGCGATCGTTGCTTTGATCGACTCGAGAGCTGCGCGCTGAAATCGTGTAGCGCATGATCTCGTTTCGCCACCTTTGACGTGGGCTCTCCAAGTTCAGCTCAAGAAGACGGCTCTCCACCTCTTGCGCTCTCGATCACGGCGGCACCCACGAAGCCAATGCGTCTTCCGTGGCTTCCCTCCTCGCTCAATCTCGACAGCAGCCCGATTCGCCGAGCTCCACCCAAGACCACGCCAAGATGGTGGCGACCCTCTTGTCCGAATGCGATGACAGGCGAGGGTTGAGCCGGATACACGCCCACGTGATCCGCTCCCGCTTGTTGGACTCGAATCCCGTCGCGTTTCACTGGAACAACATCATAAGAGCGTACGCGAGGCTAGACGCCCCGAGAAAGGCGTTGCTTGTGTACGCTTTCATGGCGAGAGCGGGCGTTCGGCCGGATTCTTACACTCTTCCGATTGTCTTGAAAACGGTGTGCCAATCTTTTGATTTTGAAGCCGGCAGGCAGGTCCATGGTGTCGCCGTGAAACATGGGTTGGAGTGTAATGAGTTCTGCGAGAGCGGGTTCATCAGTTTGTACGCCAAGGCGGGAGATTTCGGTGATGCGCGCAAGGCGTTTGATGAAAATGCTGACAGAAAGTTGGGTTCTTGGAATGCCATGATAGCAGGTCTTGCCCAAGGTGGGCGGTCCAGGGAAGCTATCGACCTGTTTATAGAGATGCGGAGAAGTGGCTTCATGTTGGATGACGTGACTTTGGTCAGTGTAACATCGGCTTGTGGAAGCATTGGGGACCTAGATTTGGCACTTCAATTGCACAAATATGTCAGAGTTTGAAAAATAAGCCAAGTATAAGAGAAAACAGAGAACTTGTAATTTGTATATCTCTGTATATGAATGATTTACATTGTATGAGTCCTTATTTATAGTACATTAAATGTCTAACTAAGGAAAAGAAAGAGAATATACATCAAATCAAATCCAATCACAGATTGACATAATTAATCAATTATAATCTCCTGTAATCTTGGATTGATTGATCATGATCTTCAGCTCGATTTTCTCATATCTCCAACACTCCCCCTCAAGCTGACGGCCGATATATGTCCAAGACGCCTAGCTTGCTCAGTAGATATGCGTGTTGTCTTTAACATAATGGTTTGGTAAAAATATCAGCAGGCTATTCCGTAGTTCCAATTCCATTTGTCTTGATTACTCCTTCTTGAATCTTGTCTCGAGTGTAGTGGCAGTCGACTTCAATGTGTTTCGTTCTCTCATGAAAAATGGGATTTGCTGCAAGTTTGAGTGCTGCGTCATTGTCGCAATATAGGTTTGTTGGCCATTTGACTTGTATCCCAAGATTTAAAAGTAGGCCTCATATCCAAACTATTTCACAAACGGTTTTAGACATAGCTCGATACTCAGCTTCAGTAGATGAAAGAGATACAATGGATTGCTTCTCCGTCTTCCATGAAAGCAATGACTTTCCCAATTTAATACAAAAACCAGTGATTGATCTCCGACTCATAGGACATGTGGCATAATCTGTGTCACAATAAGCTACCATTTCGAGATTGCAATCTCATGAAAGAAGTATTCCAAGGCCTGGACATTTCTTCAAATACTTTATAACCTTTCAAGGCGGCATTCATGTGAGATTCCTTCGGGTTATGCATGAATTGACTAGGTGTCTGTACTGCATAACATATGTTCGGTCTAGTCATGGTGAGATATATAAGTTTTCCTACGAGCCTTTGATAGCGGGATGGATCTTCAAGCAGAGGGTCGTCAATCTTAGATGATGATCCAGCATCATAGTCAATGGTAGTCAACTTGATATTCTAATTGATAGGAATGACAGCTGGTTTACATCCCGATAAGCCTGCTTCTAATATGATCTCTAACACAAATTTCCATTAACTAAGAGAAATTCCTAGTTCTGAACGAGCAATCTCAATGCCAAGGAAATACTTGGGAGGTCCCAAATCTTTAATACAAAAGCTAGAATGCAAATATTCCTTAAGTCTCTTGATGCCCAATTCATCATTTCCCATAATGAGTATGTCATCAACATATATCATTAGGTAGATCGAAGACGTACCTTTTGTCCAAGAGAATAGGGCATAATCATGCTTGGATTGTTTGAAACCAATGGCTGTAAGAGCTGAAGTGAACTTTGCATACCACTAACGAGAAGCTTGCTTGAGTCCATAAAGGGACTTACGAAGACGACATACTCCAGACTCCCCCTGTCACTGTAATCCCATTGGAAGATCCATATATATTTCTTCATCAAGATCTCCATGAAGAAAGGCATTATGGACATCCATTTGATGTAATTCCCAGTCCCGGAAAGCAGCTACAGAAAGGAAGGAACGAACAGTGACATCCTTCACAACTGGAGAAAATGTTTCGTGATAGTCAAAACCTTCACATTGCGTAAAACCCTTTGCCACTAAGCGAGCCTTATAGCGTTCCACGGAACCATCAGCCTTGTATTTGATCTTGTATACCCATTTACAGCCGATTGGTTTACGATCAACAGATAACGATACTATATCCCATGTGTGATTCTCTATCAAGGCATGCAACTCAGCTTCCATAGCCTTTTGCCATCGTGAATCACGAACGGCCACATCATAAGATGATGGCTCTATTTCTTCGGAAATACGACTAATGCAGCACATATGCTCCGCAAATAGACAATCAAACGAGACATAAGAGGAGATAGGATATGGAGTACCTGATGAGTTGAGAGAGGCACAAACATAATCCTTTGTCCAAGTTGGGGGACAAGTGGTTCGTTCTGACCGTCATGAAGGAATATGATCAGATGCAGGAGATGATACCTCAGAAAAAGACCGAGAAGATAATTGTTCAGAATTAGATGTCTCTTCAATTGACATTGTAGATTCCGGAGCTGAGTATTCTAGGATAGGTAAAGATGCTGCATTTGTCTCAATCACGGGAGAAGAAGTCGGGACATATATATAATGGGTATTCGGTGATAAATCTTCCTCAAATAGAAAATTTATGTTACGCTGATTTGAGCTTGAAGATTCACTTGAAGATACCTCATCCTAAAAAGGGAAAACATCTTCATGGAAAACCACGTCTCTACTTACAAAAAAGTTACTTGTCGATGGCTCAAAAACACGGTATCCCATTTGGAAAGTTGGATAACCCATAAAAATGCACCGTCTGGCTTGGGGACTCATCTTGTCATGAGGACCCAAGGCAGTAGTATAGCATAAGCAGCCAAAAACTCTCAAATGATTTACTTCAGGCTTCTTTCCAAATAAAATCTCAAAAGGTGCGCATCCATTGAGAACCCTAGTTTGCATGCGATTGATCAGGTAGGCTGCTGTGACCACACAATCTCCCCAGAAAATCTCAGGGATGAAAGCTTGAAATTTAAGTGCACGTGCGACTTCTAGAAGATAGCGATGTTTCCACTCAACAACCCCATTTTGTTGAGGTGCATAAGTGCACGTACTTTCATGTAAAATCTCGTGCGAGGAAAATAGGGATTGACAGTCATGACTAGAGAATTCTTTTCCATTATCTGTTCGAATACATTAAACAGATTTTCCAAACTAATTTTTTGTCAGAGTGAAGAAACTTTTTAAGTGAGAAAGAGCTTGACTCTTTGACTGCATAAGAAAGACCCATGTAGCATGAGTGAGAAAGAAACGAGACCCATCACGATGTGGGGGTATGATAGGGCCCCCAAATGTCTACTTGAATTAAAGAGAAATTTTTTGTAGTTCGGGATTTGCTCGTGGAAAAGGGAACACGTGATTGTTTTGCAAGAGGATGGGCATCACATTGAGGATGTGGAAAGGAAGCACTGTGACCAAAACGTCGATGAGAAAGGATAACCTTATCATTGGTAGCACCGTTACACAATGATTTTTTATTCACAGAAATACATGATAAATAAAAAATTTTGGGAAATTTTGTCCAAAAATACAATTCTTCTAAAAGACTACCCAAGCCCATCAGTTTGCTAGTCGAAAGAGCCTGAAAAAGACAGGTGTCAGAATTGAAGAGGATTCTACATGAATTATCCTCACAGGCCTTTGATACTGAGATAAGATTGAACTCAAACTGAGGGATATAAAGCACATTTTTAAGAGTAATGGAAGAGCTAAGATGTACTGTCCCTATTTTTGTGACATTTGTGGTATTTCCATTTGGAAGTAAAATATATTTATGAGTATGGGAAAAGAAACTCTCGTCACAGATAATGTGTCACTAGCACCTGAATCAATTATCCATGCATCATGAGAAATAGAGCTGAGGCAAAATGAAGTGCCTGAGAAGCCTGCCCTTTTATCATATATTTCCAGTTGTTTCAAGGCCCTCATGATTTGCTGATATTGATTTGGAGTAATTGACTAATTGATATTGTGCTTAGTGACTTGATTAGCTGAGGATTTCTTCTTTCCCTTTTCCCTGGGTTTACCGTGTAATTTCTAACAAGTCTCCACTGTGTGATGAGGGGGCATTTGCAATAGCTGCAATATAATTTCCCTTTTCCTTTAATATTTTCCTTCAGGCCTGATGTGGAATTACGAGGACCGTAGGATCTTTTAAAAGAGCCGTTGGATTCAGCTAAAACATTAGCTAAATAATGGCCGTCAAATCTAAAGAATTGATCTAAGCTGTCCATCCAAAAAGTAGGGTTTCCTTCGTCTCCCTTCTTTCTTTCAGCTACTCGAGAAAAGCTTTCTCCATGGAGCCCGAAGGGCTGCTCCGCCAGAGGGGGGACGTACGAAGAGCTGCCGGTCGGCGAGAGACCAGATCCGGGGGCGGCGAACGCCGTTGAGGGGCTCCTGGTTGCTGAAAAGCCAGATCCAAGAGCTGCGAAGGCCACTCCATCTCCGGTTCGCACTTGCCCAACCGTTGCCATCCTCTGGCTCTCCTCTTGGACCACCAATTGGAAGATCCGCCCGAGCGGTGGCGGCGGCTCCATTGCGAGTACTTGTGACCTGAAATGTGAGTAGCTCTCATTTAAGATTAGCAAAAAACGAGTCAATTTTTCCCTTTCTCGTATAGCCCTATATTATCGAAGGGTTTTCTCCGATCCCTCAAGTTTCTCCCCAGCAGCCTCAAGTTCGTTCCAGAGGGCTGAAAGTCGGTTAAAACATGCTGTGACGGACTGGTTTCCTTGCTTCAGATCAAATACGGCTTGGGTGAGCGAGAAGAGCTTAGCCCAATCAAGCTTTCCGTACATCTCACGGATGCTCTCCCAAATCGTCTTCAAATCTTCGGTTGGTGGAAGTCCGGCGGCCACCTCGGGAGCTAAACAGTTGTCGATCCATGTCCACACGAGCTGATTGCATTTGTGCCAGTGTCACTGCGAGCGGTCGTCAGTTGGGAAGGCCACGGTTCCGTCGATGAAGCCATCTTTCTCTTTCGTCACCAACGCCCGCCGGAGATCTTGAGCCCAGGTGCTGTAGTTTTATGGTCCAGTAAGTTGCAAGGAGATGAGCCGTAGCTCAGGGCCATTGCCCGGCGACATGTAGAATGGGTCGATGAGTTCCGGCCGGCCGCTACTCGCTGGAAAGGGAAACAGCAGGTACCCGGGTCCTACGTTTGGGTAGGGATTTCTTCCCTGACTCGCCGAGGATGATTTGAGTCCCGGGCCTGTGCCCATCGGGCCTATGCTCGGGCCTGTGCCCATTAGGCCTACTCCAGAACTCGAAAAACCTTCTCCATATGTGCCGTATGAAGCCCATGGTTGAATTGGCCCAATTCCCCACGGGCCCTAAAAGGGAAACCATGGGACTGGTGGCCATTGGGTTGGGCCGGAAACATTTGCTGGAGCAAGAACTGGGTTAGCAGTATGTTGGGCCATTGAACGTACCTCTTCAGATGGGTCGACTGAGCTTGGATTTCTGCTTTGAGGTGAGTTTGGGCTTTGCTCTACTGGAATCTCTCCTTCAGAATTCTTGACCATGATGAATTCCTTTGCTTTTTGCGGAATCTGGTTTGCAAGAAAGGAACAGAGGCAATTCGAAGATTTGCGGAAGCTATGTTGAAGAGTATGGCTCTGATACCATGTCAGAGTTTGAAAAATAAGCCAAGTATAAGAGAGAACAGAGAACTCGTAATTTGTATATCTCTGTATATGAATGATTTACATTGTATGAGTCCCTATTTATAGTACATTAAATGTCTAACTAAGGAAAAGAAAGAGAATATACATCAAATCAAATCCAATCACAGATCGACATAATTAATCAATTATAATCTCATGTAATCTTGGATTAATTGATCATGATCTTCAGCTCGATCTTCACATATCTTCAACAAAATATGTTTTTCAGGCTAAAAATAGTGAGAAAGCTGATATTTTGATGTTCAACTCCCTTATTGACCTGTACGGTAAATGTGGTCGGATGGACCTAGCATACAAAGTTTTCCTTGGGATGGAGGAAAGGAACGTATCATCCTGGACTTCTATGATCGTGGGTTATGCGATGCATGGGCTAGTAAGTGATGCTCTTGAATGCGTCCGTTGCATGAGAGAGGCTGGCGTGAAGCCTAATTTTGTGACCTTTGTTGGAGTACTTAGTGCTTGTGTACATGGAGGGATGGTGCAAGAGGGAAAGTGTTACTTTGATATGATGCAGAAATATTATGGAATAAGGCCTCATTTACAGCATTATGGTTGCATGGTTGATCTGTTTGGTCGAGCTGGAAGGTTTGATGAGGCTAAAGAAATGGTGGAAGGGATGCCGATGAAGGCAAATTCGATTATTTATGGATGTCCTTTGGGTGCTTGTGAGAAGCATGAGAACGTGGAAATTGGTGAATGGGTAGCTAAGCATTTGCAAGAGTTGGAACCGTGGAATGACAGTGTTTATGTGGTATTATTTAATATTTATGCCAGCAGAGGTATGTGGAAAGAAGTGGAGGAAATGAGTGTGAAGATGAAAAGAATGAACTGAAAGCTAAAGAATAAGCAAGAAGCTTTTGAATCTCTCTATTTCAATGTATTTGTAGTACAAAGCTGTACATCTCAGAACATCAATAAATAATCTACTATGTTCTATCTCTCAGTATCTTCATAGTACAAGCTATTCAACACAAAGCTTTCATCAATGGTGTGCTCTGTTTTCCTCCCTATCTTATGAACTCAGCGAAGCTGCTAAGAAGACTCCTCAAAGAAGAAGAAAGGAAAACTGAACTTAAAAACAGAAAAGAAGAAAACTGTTTCTAATCTATTTCATCCTAAACTGAATAACAGCACACGTGTAAATTGAGGTCTTCATCACCGACTCACTTCATGATGTGGCTTTCCCAGTCAAATAGTCTTCCCTGACTTGTGTGCTTCGCTTTGTGCTATACTTCCTCTGATCTTTACAATAGCTGCAGCCCTTTCGCTTTCATTATCTTCCTTTGTTGAAGTTGTGACAGCAGAGTAGTCACTCTGCGTTGGCTGAGTTGTTCTTATTTCCTTAACATCCCCTCTCAAATTGGGAAGGGCTAAGAATCCCATACCCAATTTGGTTCTAATAGTAGAGTGAGCAAAACGTGATAAGGACTTGGTAAAGATGTCAGCAAGCTGAAGATGACTTGGAATATATCGAACATTTATAGAACCTGAGGATACTTTTTCACAAACAAAGTGAAAATCAACTTCGATATGCTTAGTGCGAGCATGTAGGATGGGATTAGCTGTAAGAGAAATAGCAGATTTGTTATCACAGAACAAGAGTGTGGGTGATATGAGAGATATACCAATATCTCGTAGGACAAAGCTAATCCAAGTAAGATCAGCAGTAGTTGACGCAAGTGCTCGGTATTCAGCTTCTGTGGAAGAGCGTGATACGATAGGTTGTTTCTTGGCTGACCAAGAGAGAAGATTAGAGCCAAGATAAGTGCAAAAACCAGTAGTGGAACGTCTGGTGTCAGCACATCCAACCCAATCAGCATCTGAGTATCCGTAGAGGGCTGTAGAACTGTTAGAATGGAGGAAGATCCCTAGATGTGCTGTTCCTTTAACATACCGAAGGACTCTTTTCAATTTATGAAAGTCTGCAATTGTTGGATGCTGCATTTTCTGGCATAGCAGATTTGTTGCATAGGCAAGATCAGGTCGGGTGATCGTCAAATATTGAAGACCGCCTACTATACTTCTATACTCAAGTGGATCAGGAAGCAGAGTATCATCATTTGTCATAGCAATTGATCTAAGTGGCAAAGGAGTTGAGACAGGTTTGCATTCTGTCATGTGAGCTTCATTAAGTAGATCAATGGCATACTTGGTCTGACAAAGAAATAGATCTTGAGAAGTACGTTTGGCTTCAATTCCTAAAAAATAATGAAGATACCTGAGATCTTTCATGTGGAATTGAAGGCTCAGTTTCTTGATCAATGTAGCTAGAAGCTGAGCTAAACTGCCAGTCAAAATTATGTTGTCTATATAGAGTAATAACAGTACTGTATCTGAACGAGTATGAAGAACAAAGAGAGATGGGTCAGCTGTACTGCAGAAGAAGCCATTTTCAAGAAGAAAATTACTAAATTTATCAAACCAGGCACGTGGTGCTCGACGAAGACCATATAAAGACCTCTTGAGAAGACAAACACACTGAGATTTTTGAGGATGTATAAACCCAGGTGGCTGCTCCATATACACTGTCTCATTTAAGACTCCATGTAGGAAAGCATTTTTAACATCAAGTTGATGTATTGGCCAATTTTTCATCATAGCCACAGAAAGTACTATACGAATGGTAGCATTTTTAACAACATGACTGAATGTTTTAGTAAAGTCAACTCCCTCTTCTTGATGAAACCCTTTGGCAACTAACCGAGCTTTTAATCTGTCAAGACTACCATCAGGTGCTAATTTGGTTTTAAACACCCATTTACAGCCTATAACATTCATCTGGTTAGTTCTAGGAACTAGTATCCAGGTCTGATTTTCATACAGAGCATTCATTTCTTCTTGCATTGCTCTGTACCACCCTTCATCAGCTAAGGCCGATTTAACTGATCGTGGTTCCAGAGGCACTTTATATTCAGCCAAACATGCATACTTAGGATTTGGTTTTATAACAGCAGATTTCAGTCGAGTCTACATATGATGAACAGCAGCAGTACCTTGAGGATTAGATATAGAATTGCGTTGTCCTTGATCAATAATAATGTCAGTTGGTGTGACACTTGTGGAAGTAAGACCTGGTTGTTCTTTAGCAATTGAATCAGATTGCATCTGTGTGAAAGATGAAATTTGTGGCATACCTACAATGTATGATGTATCAATGTGATCATCTTCCAAATTAGGACTATACTAGAAATTTGTTGTATGGTCAGTGAAGCCATTGTTTACTAGTGCTGCACTTGGAGAATCGAGAAGTTTAACTTCTTCTGCCCATTGTTTGTACAGAGTAGTGTACTGTTCATATTCAGTTGTCAATTTCTTTGTGAATGAAAAGAAATTTTCATCAAACACAACATGTCTACTGATATATATACGACCATCAGTAGGTACAAGGCAGCAATACCCTTTATGGCATTCACTGTATCAGGGATTTGGGATCGAATTTATGTTGTGTATATGGTCTAAGACGAGGATAACATGCACATCCAAAGACCCTTAGATGTTCGTAACTTGGCTGATGATGATGAATTTTGCTGTAAGGTGAGTCCAATTGTAACTTTGGTGTAGGAAGAATGTTCACAATATAGTTAGCCGGCATGAAGGCATCTACCCAAAATTTCAATGGAACTCTAGAGTGATACAGCATAGCTAAACCCAGTTCAACTATATGACGAGGTTTCCTTTCTGAGCTTCCATTCTGTTCTAGTGTATGTGGGCAAGACATGAACTGTTTTATGCCATAATTCCTTAAATGATTCTGGAATCTGTTGCTTATGAACTCTCCTCCTCCATCACAATGAAAAATTTTGATTCTATGATTGAATTGCCTCTCGACTAGTTTCTGAAACTCAACAAAGATATCATAGAATTCTGACTTCAGCTTCATTGGATACAGCCAGCTATAGCGGGAAAAATTGTCTACAAAGATGACATAGTACTTAAATTTCTGAAAAGAACTAACTGGTGAGGGACCCCAAATGTCACAATGTATCTTTTCTAAAGGAACATTGGATGTAGTGTCTGATAAAGGAAAAGATAAAGCTATACTCTTTGCTATTTGATAGCTTCTACATATAGTCTATTTTGTTGTATTACAGTAAATCAACTTCTGATTCTGTAGATGCTTTACTATTTTCGAGTTTGTGTGAGTCAATCTCTGGTGCCACACATCTTCTGCTACAACTCTGTGTCTTTGAGTGAAGAATGCTTCTGTAGTTTGTGAGTCCACTTGGTAAAGTCCTCTAATTTTCCTTCTAAGCTTCATTGTTGTATTGGTGTGATTGTCCTTTACATAGACACCGGTTTTATCAAAGACAAATGAACAAGGATAGTCATCTGTTAGTTTAGAAACTGAGAGAAGATTCTTCTTTATTTCTAGAACAATCAGTACATCATTAAGAGGTAATGAGTTGTCCTCAGTATTTAACGGAGTATCACCAATATAAGTAATAGGCAGACATGACCCATTTCCTATCATGATAGTATCAGTCATTATACTTAGAGAGTGTATGAAGAATACCAAGATTTGCACTAATGTGAGCTGTAGCACCAGTATCTAGATACCACTCATTTCCTTTTGGATCCTCGAGATGCATTGCTGCCAATGCTATTGGAATATCTTCAGCTTGATATGAGTTATCAAATTGATACCAGCAGCGAAGTGCATCATGTCCTAAATGTTTACAAATTTGGCACTCCAGTCGAGCACTTCCTGTTATTTTCTCATCCTGCAGATGTTTATTGAAGGTTAGAGTTGAAGATGGATAAGTTTTGATGTCCTAATACCTCTGTGAGTAACTTGCATATGGTCGAAACCCCTAACTAGATCCAGGGAAGTCATTTTTCTGTCTAAACTGCTGATCCCCTTGATCCTGAATCAAGGTGTTTGTTCTGTAGTTCTGACTTCTTTCAGAATATCCATAACCACGACCTCTACCATTAGTAGCACGTCATCAACCATAGTTACGTCCCCCTTTGTAATTGCTTCTTTGAACTGCAAAACCAGAGTTCTGAGGGATATATTCTCTATCAGTGTTTCCTTTCTGCTATATTTCAGATTGTCTTTGTCCAAAATAAGCTAGATTGGGGTTATACTAGTTCCTAGAATAGTTCTACAATCTTGTTTCAAATCTTTCTAATTGTGCTATTACCTCATCATATTATGGTTGAGGTTTCAGGCAGTATATAGTAGTTCGAAAATTTTCATACTTAGAACCCAGTCCTTCCAAAACACCAAACATTTTGGTTATCTCATCTACAGGCTTTCCTATCGCATTTAGCTGATCACATATGGATTTGTATTATCTGAGATAAACAGAAAGAACTCGATCTCATTTCTGGCAGGCTTGTAGTTTTCCTCTCAGTTCAAACTCTCTAGCAACTGACTTCTGTGTAAAACGATTAAGAAGTGTCTACCATACCTCATAGGATGTTTCTAAGCCAATGATCAAGCTCATAATGTTTTCAAATACAGCTCCACTAATCCATGATGATACAAGCCGATCAGTTTTTGTCCAATCTGTGTAATCTGGATTTACAGCTTCAGTTTCACACCCTTCAAATTCAATCTGTAACATTCGAGGGGGTGATGGAATTTCACCATTAATGAAGCCAAAAAGTTCTTGGCTTCGAAGAAATCTGTGAAACTGTGCTTGCCATAACAGAAAATTGTCTTTAGCAAGCTTGATTGTGACAAAATTGGAAATATTAACATGTATTGGGAAAGGATACTTATGTGTTCTTGCTGCCATCTTCGTGTTCTCACAGCTTTGAAGAAGACGATGATAATGGTGATGTTATGATTGTAATCACAATTACCTTTGAGCAAACGAGACAAAATCCAGCACTTTGCTAACTTCGAATCAACAGACAAACTAAAAACCAAGATATTGCGATTTGCTGCAGCTTCGGCTCCTTCGATTGGATTCAGCAAGTGATTGCTAAATGGACCTTTCCAACAAGAATGATCGCAGGCTCTGATACCATGTGAAGATGAAAAGAATGAGCTGAAAGCTGAAGAATAAGCAAGAAGCTTTTGAATCTCTCTATTTCAATGTATTTGTAGTACAAGCTGTGCATCTTAGAACATCAATGAATAATCTGCTCTGTTCTATCTCTCAGTATCTTCATAGTACGGGCTATTCAACACAGAGCTTTCATCAATGGCGTGCTCTGTTTTCCTCCCTCTCTTATGAACTCAGTGAAGCTGAGTTGAATAGCCATTGATGAAAGTTCTGTGTTGAATAGCCTGTACTATGAAGATACTGCTAAGAAGACTCCTCAAAGAAGAAGAAAGGAAAACTGAACTTAAAAAATAGAAAAGAAGAAAATTGTTTCTAATATGTTTCATCCTAAACTGAATAACAGCACACGTGTAAATTGAGGTCTTCATCACCGACTCACTTCATGCCGTGGCTTTCCCAGTCAAATAGTCTCCCCTGACTTGTGTGCTTCGCTTTGTGCTATACTTCCTCTGATCTTTACAATAGCTGCAGCCCTTTCACTTTCATTATCTTCCTTTGTTGAAGTTGTGACAGCAGAGTAGTCACTCTGCGTTGGTTGAGTTGTTCTTATTTCCTTAACAATGAGAGTGGTGATGAAGCAGAGAAGACTTGCTAAGCTTCCAGGTTATAGCTTGGCAACAAATTCAGAATGATAGTTGATAGATTGAAGTTCTCGGTTTCCATAGCTATGCGAAATAGTAGTTAGTTGATGGCACCCTGGAATTATCAAAGTTTAGTTCTCACAATCTTCACAAGTATCTTTTTCTTCTTTGGAAAGCCATAGTGATGAAAGTCTTTGTGCGGTTTGGAGGAAAATCTTTTTTTGCCCTTGTATTGCAAGAGCCGGCAATGCGATAGTGGCTAGCTGATTTTAGCCTAACTTAATAAGAAGGAAACCAATTCATGAGCACATCTTGGTGAGGTACTGTATCTAGGATAGGTTCTTTTGGGTTTTCTCTTACTGGGAAAAGCATTAAATGAGTAGATCACGTCAGACAAGAAGCTATGAAGGGACAGTGCATGATGCATTAATGAATTGACGTTCCCGGTACTAATAGTAAGTGAGCTGCTTCAGACAAGGCAGAGACTGGAAATCTGATGAATTTAGTGGAGAAAAGCGGCAAAATTTCTTATGGCAGGTTGCTCATAGTTTCAGTCTGCTCTATAGGACATTCTTTTTGTCTCTTCCATATTAACTGCTTCAATTATTTTATTTGCAGCTCTTTCAGATTAATTAATAGCACTCACCTTTCGCGTCTGTTCTTATTTATTATGAGAATCAATTGATGTATTAGCTCACTATTTTGGCTTGCAAGCTGCAATTAATTCCAATATTGCCTCTTTCTTCCAATGAAAAGAGAAAAGGAGAATTGGGGGACATTATAACTTCACTGACTTGCCGACTACCCGAGAATGCTTGAATGAAGCACTTTTTCCAGAATCTTGCTTTGTAAGATCTGGACACAATGCCTATTTTCTAGAGCCCATTCTGTCAGATGAGTCTTATTCCTCCTGGCAGATCTGTTGGTCCTGGTTTACGGTCAATTCATACCGGATGGTATCAGAAGAGGAATTTACAGCTCTCAGTTATCTTCCCTTGCAGACCATTAATTAATATAATTGAACAGATGACCGTTACAGACAATGTTCCTCTGATCATTTGGTTAACAGCCAGGTGCCACATCTCCAATCATGCTATTACACATGTATATAAGTTGGAAAACACAATTTTTGTATCAGAACTGGCTTCTAGGCTCACACATTACTAGAAAAAGTTCTTCCCTCTCTGCAGAAGGACTAAAGTGTCTGTCGAATTGCAAAATAACATTGAAGGTTGACACATGGAGCTATTCAATTTCAGATTTGAATTCTTGTAAGTAGGGACGAAGTTACTGTTTTTCAAGTCAAGTTTCTTCTGTGTGGTATTTTGTGGTAATGGAATATAACAGGAACACTTTGGAAGGGACTGGAATTTAATTGCATTGCATAGGTGACTTTCCGCCGTTGGATACAGAAGGTGTGCAACTTGTTGAGCTGCGCTCTTTCACAGTTGCCCAGATTATTGGAAATATCCTATCAATGCATTTGTGCAAGAAAGACAAACATGACAAGTGAGATTTATGCCCCTTGTGTGGATAGAACAGCCTCCATTCTTTCTGCCATGCGTTGGAGAGCAGAACCATAGAACTCTGTCAGACCTTTCTCAGTCCATCCTTCAATTGGATTTGCAACAAAGGACCAAGTTATAGCGGTTGCTTCTTTTTCAGCATCTTTCACTTGTGTGAGTTCAGTTGTTGCCACTAAAGATTTGAACCCATTCATTTTACTATCCACGATCTCATTCATAGCTGAAGCTTTTGTTGACAGGATTGATAGCGAGCAGCTTCTCCAGAGCCCAGTTGGTGACCGCCTCCTCCGAACCGTCCTTGGAGATTTTCGTGACAGCAGAATATCGTACGCAGCCAGGCTGACCCGATACGCCTCCAACTCCGTAGCACACATCTATCATGGGGAGAGCCACTCGTGGAGGTTGAAAAAATCCTGCAGAAGTGGCCATATCTGGTCCGGACTGGAGCCTCTCACTCGGGCACTAACCTTTATTTCCCATTTCTTCTCTGCTTCACAGGCCATAGCAATGCAGGCTTCAGGCTTCAGCAGTTAGCATTTAGCATTTGATTTTTTTTTTTTTAATCTCAATTTAGCATTTGATTGAACAATACTGAAATAGCGAAAGCATTAGTTGTCAGGGTACGAGAAAATATAAGTGTTGGACAATGCTCATAGGTTGGCTTCAGTTGGTCAGTGGATGTTCGTGGGCGGGTGCTATGGGGTCCCATGAAGATGTGGGATATACTCAGAGCACTTCTCGTCAGTTTGTGAAGAAACATTCTGGAAGTGGCACGGGAATCATGCAGGCCCAAAAGAAAAATAATTGTTTAAAAATGACGAGCCTCGACGATCAAACAATATAAATGTGATTAAATGAAAACTAATAAACTTAGACACAAGAAAATAA
Organism: Eucalyptus virginea; assembly: GCA_014182375.1. Lineage (NCBI taxonomy): Eukaryota > Viridiplantae > Streptophyta > Magnoliopsida > Myrtales > Myrtaceae > Eucalyptus > Eucalyptus virginea. The sequence goes on along the minus strand of CM024516.1, from coordinate 53,836,933 downwards.
TTGATTCCGATTGATTGTAATTAATTTAGGGGGTTTTTGTATATTTTTCTTAATTGATTCTAATTGATTGTGATTGATATTTTTCTACTTTAGATAGTCATCCTGTAAGTGTATTCTTCATTTGGTAGGAGCTGAATATATTTTCCTGTCATCACAATTCTCAACTACTAGCAAGAGAAACAATCATCCCGCTGAGTAGTGTTTTTAAATCTTTAGTGGTCGTCGCCTCTCTCACTATGCAGGCTTCAGACTTCAGCAACCAGTGATGAAGTAGCTGACTTAACGGAGTTGTTGATAGGCACTTCTCAGCATGTTCAAATACTGAAAGCACATATACGGTGCGTTGGCAGTGCACCAAAACAGATGTTGACATGAGCCCTAATTAATGTTAAACCGATTTATTGATCCCTTGCATGCTCATGTCCCTATGAGGTGCTGATTCGTTGAAAGCACGCCGGTTGCTTCCGATTCTATCGTTTTGAGAAAAGCATGAGACAGCCTAGCCATGAATCATGATGGACTGATTCTGCAAAAGGGCGGTGTCCTGATGCTTCAGCAAAGTAGTTTTCATCAGATAAAGATCAGCATATCAGCTGTTTCCTAGGTTGACAGCCGGAGACAATGCGGTGGATCTTGTTTAGAGGAGGTTGCACGATTCCATGCTGCGTTGTGTGCACGTTGGTTGTTTGTTTGTAAAAAAAATAAAAGGTGCTTTTTCCATGTCTCACTTAGGAAAGTTAGGAGGAAATGGGCAACTTTTCTTCTAGTTTGTTTGAAGAAAAAGAATGGGTTGTGGGTTAGACCTACAATAACTACATTCGGGTGTGCCAATTTGGCGCAATTTAATTGGCACTAACCTCTTTATTTTATTTATTTATTTTATTTCATATAATTATCTTATTAACCTTTATTAGTTGAAATGTTATATTTTTCATTCAGTATTTTTGGAAATTATGAAATTTGGAATTTTATTTTAGAAATATAGTTGTTTTTATTATTTTTTATTCGAATTCTATACGTCTTTTGAAGATAACCTTTGAAAATTACCTTGTTCAGTTTGCAACTTTTCCCTAAGGAATATCCTTGTTCACTTTGCAAATTTTCGTGAAGTGATACATTTGTTTACTTTGCAACATTTCCTAAAGGGTTGCCTCTAATCATTAAAATCGAGATAAATATGTTAGTTTCGGCATGAATGTGTATTAAGTTTTTTTCGAGTTTTCTTTTCAAAATTACAACCATCATTTTATTTCCTTTGAGAGACCTTGGAGCAATATTAGAATTGCCTTCTAATACTCTTAATCAAGACTTTGTTATATCTTAGAGGATATTTGCTAATGACCATTAGCAATATTGTGAGGCAAATAAATCCTTAAAAAAAGTGATATCATGTCTTAAAGCCTCTGTAGCCTACTACTGAGGAAGGACAACCAAGTGTGGAAACCATTAAAAAGGTTAACAAGGAGAAGAAGAAACGTGCAGAGAATGAATTGCTATGTTGTGGACACATTCTAGATATACTATCCAATTAATTGTATAACTTATTCACTGAAATGAAGTCAGCTAGAGAAATTTGGAACATACTATAATTCAAGTACAAAGAGGAGAAGCAAGGTTCCAATAAATATTTAATCACAAAGTATTTTGATTTCAAGTTTAGTGATACCAAACCCCTTGTTAGAATAAGTCCATGAATTACAAGTTCTTGTCAACAAAATTTGTACCCTCAAAATTGATATTTCAAAAGCTTTTCAAGTCGGAGCAATTATTGCAAAATTGCCTCCAAGTTGGAAAGATTATGGAAAAACTAATGCACAAGTCAGAGGACATCACCTTGAAGCAAATACTAAAACATCTTCGTATTGAGGAAGAGTCACATTTACATGATAATACCGTTATGTATGATTCCAAGGTGAATGCTATGGAAAGAAAACGTAAAATCAACCAAAACTTCAAAGAAAGAAACGGGCATAAATTTAAGAGAACACAAAAAGAAAAAAAAAGGGTTGTTGTTTTGTTCGTGGCAAATAGAGACACAATGTTAAGGATTGCGTTCACCACAAGAGCATATCAAAGGATAAGAGCATTTCAACCGTAAAGGCATATGCAAATTTGATTGAAGAAAGTATGTGGTCATGATTTCAATCATGTTGTCAAACATGAAAATTTCTTAAATTAGTGATCTAATGGCTATGGTTTCTTAAATCAACTCTACTACAATCCAATCCAGTTAGTGGTTAAATTCTAGAGCAACGGTTCATGTGTGTAAAGAAAAGTACATGCTCAAGCAATTTGAAGAGATTATCAACTCAAATGTTCAAGAGGTCCTGATGGCGAATAACGTTCTTGCAAAGGTTGCTGGCAAGGGCATGGTGGAGATAGACTTTACTTTTAGAAAGAAAATTACTCTTCTTAATATGTAATTTATACCTGAAATTAGAAAGAACATAGTTTTTATTGTTTACTTTGTAAAAGGGGGGTTTCGGGTTCCGTTTTAATCCCAACAAGGTTATTCTATCGAAGAATGAGATGTTTGTTGGTAATCGGTTATGCAAATGACGACATGTATCAACTAAATATCAATAACAATATTGCTACTTTTGTTTATATTGTTGAGTCTACATTTATGGCATCATAGGTTGGTACATATAAATATTCATTATTTAAAGAATATTAAAAACTTAGACTTAATAAATTTTAATGGAGAATTTGATAAATGTGAAATTTGTGTGCAGTCCAAATTAACTAAGAAGTAATTTCCTAGTGTTAAAAGAAATTCAAATTTATTGGATTTGACTCATAGTGATATATGCGAATTCAATGGCATGCTAAGTCGTTGTGGTAAAGTTATTTTATTGACTTTGTGGATGATTGCAGTAGGTATTTATATGTTTATCTCATAATCTTGAAGGATGAATGCATTTACCATCTTTAAGAAATATATTATTGAAGTAGAAAATCAATTAAAAAGGAAAATCAAAGTTTTATGTTCAGATAGAGGTGGAGAATATTTTTTAAATAAATTATCTTCATTTTGTGAAAAATATGGTATTATTCATCAAGTTTAGACACCACATACTCCACAACAAAATGGTTTGGTTGAAAGAGAAAATCAATCTCTTGAAAAAATGATTAATTGTATGCTTTCAAATTCAAAGCCACCAATTACTCTTTGGGGAGAAGCATTGCTTACTACATGTTATATTTATAATAAAATATCATCCAAGATAAATGGCATAACCCCTTATGAATTATGGAAAGATAGAAAACCAAACATGTCATACCTTGAAGTGTTGGGGTGTTTGGCATGCTATCAAGTACTAGACCCCAATAGAACAAAACTTGGACCTAAAGCTATCAAAAGTGTTTTCGTTGGATATGCCAAAAACTGTAAAGCTTATATAGGCTTCTTGACTTACAGTCCATTATCATTGGAGAATCAAGAAATGTTGAACTCTTTGAGAATAAATGTTCCATAGGTTCTGAATTTATTGAAAATAATTCAAAACTTATAAAAACTCAAACAGATTCTCATGAGAAAAAAAGAAAAAGAAAAAGAGTGATTCTAAAGACATGGCTGAATCGAGAAGAAGCACTAGAGCTAAAAAAAATTGAAAGACTTAGGCCCATATTTTATTACTCATGTTTTTCTTATTAAATGAGACAAAGATAATAATGTGATAAATAAATACAATTTAGTATTAAATTTAGAAGACGATCCTAAATGTTTTAATGATGTTACATCTTATAGAGATGCTTCTTCTTGAAAAGAAGTTGTAAATGATGAAATGGACTTAATTATGTCCAATAATACTTGGGTATTAGTAGATTTACCAAAAGAATCCAAGACTGTAAATAGGTTTTTTTGAAGAAAATATCATTCCAATGATTCTATCCAAGCTCTTAAGGCTAGACTAGAAGCCAAAGGGTATAGACAAAAGGAAGGAATAGATTCTTTTGATACGTTAGCTCCTGTACCACATATAATTTCTATATGAATTCTTTTCTCTTTAGCTTCTATTTATGATTTTTGTGTTCATCAAATGGATGTCAAGACTATTTTTTTGAATGGAGACTTAAACGAGAAAATTTATATGAAATAACTAGAGGGTTTCGTTCTTCCAGAAAATGAAAGGAATATATGTAAATTAATTACATCTGTTTGAGGGCTTAAGCAAGCTCCTAAGCAATGGCATGAAAAATTTGATTCGGTCATATTGTCTAATGATTTCATATACAATATTGATAAGTGTATATACTCTCAATTTACCAAAGACTATGGTGTCTTAGTATATTTGTATATTGATGATATGTTTATCTTTGGAACGAACATGACTAGAATTGTTGAGATTGAAAAGTATCTAACTTCCATGTTTAAAATGAAAGATTTAAGTGAAGTAGATACCATCTTAGGTATTAAGGCTAAAAAACATAGTAGAGGTTATTCTTTGAGCCCATGTGATTACATTGAAAAATATTAAATCTCAACATCTTTGTTTCAAGGAAATAAGTACTCCATTTGATTTCAGTACTAAATTAAATTATAATACCAATAGAGGATTAATGCAACTTGAATATGCAAGTGTTATAGGGTCTTTAATAAATGCAATGCATTATACAAGACTTGATATAGCTTATTCCGTATGCAAATTGAGTAGGTATACTAGTAATCTAAGTATAAAACATTGGAAAGCAATTACTAGAACTTTTGATTATCTTAAGAGAACTAAAAATTTAGGATTATTCCATAATAATCATCTGGCCATATTAAAATAATACATCCACACTAGTTGGATTACAAGTGTGGGTGATAAACATTCTACTTCTTGATGGATATCCACAATAGGTGGAGGCGTTGTATCTTGGACGAGCAAGGAACGGATATATACAACTCATTCAACGATGGAATCCAAATTTGTTGCTTTAGTGGCAACTGAAAAAGAAGCTGAATGGATTAGGAATTTATTGTTGGATATCAAATTATGGCATAATCCTATACCTTCTATTTTTACCCATTGTGATAGTCAGGCCACTTTGGCAATGGTTTATAGTAGCACTTATAATGGAAAGTCTAAATATATTAGTCTGAGACATTAGTGTGTGAGGCAAGTGATTAAAAATGCTACCATAACAATTGTTTACGTGAGGTCAACTAATAATCTAGTCGATCCCTTAATAAAGGCTTTACCATGAGATATGATAAAAATGACCTCACAATAAATGGAGCTGAAACCCTTTATTTAAAATCACCAGTAATGGTGACACAACATTTTTCTTAAACATCATTAATTATAAGGTTTAATGGGTAAAAACAAATTATTGAAAGTAATTGTTTGGTATTGATGTTAGCCTTGATATGAGAAGTCGGTGTTATCTGTTACATTTTGTAGGTTGAATTGAATTTTAAATGAAGTATACTACAAATTCATAATGTGTTAATAGTAATAGAAACACATGGTAGATACTTTACTTATATGAGCTTAAAAGTGGGGTCGCTTCTTATAAAAATTGGGGTTGTTTTCTAAAGAGCTCATGAAATAAGACAAGCACAAGGGCATAATAGTGTTGAGTAAAATAGAACTTCTCGCTGAAACAAGAGGTTAATATATATGCGACATGTTCAATTCTATTATTTAAGGTACAAGTTTAAAATTGAACTATTGTCACTTTGATAGAGTTTTGAGATACTTGCACTAAGCATAAGTTTAACTTGAAATAGACCTTTATGTATCGAAATGTTGGTTATATATTTTTAATATTTTACTTTATTTTTGAAATCTTTGTCTTACAAACAAAGTGGGTTTGTAAAACAAAACCCTTCCATTGTGAAGCAAGTTAGCGTCTATTGTTTCTTGGTCCCTTCCTCAAAATGTGTTTTTTCCATTTCCCGTATAGGAAAGTTGGGAGGAGATTGGTCACTTTATAATATAAGCTTCTTCTAATTTGTTCAAAGGAAAAGAATGAGTTATGGGCTAAACCCACAATATTCATGTGCGGGTGCGTGATTTTGGCGTGGTCTAATTAGCACTAACCCCTTCATTTTATTTTTTAATTTTATTCCATACCTTTATCTTGTTAACTTTTATTAGTCAAAAGGTTATATTTGTTCATTTAGTATCTTTGGAAATTATGAAATTCAAAATTTTATTTTTAAAAAATTAATTATAATTATTTTTTATTTCAAATTTATATGTCTTTTCAAGATAACCTTTAAAAATATACTTATTCAGTTTACAACTTTTCTCGAAAGAATATCTTTATTCACTTTGCAACTTTTTCCGAAATGTTACCTTTGTTCACTTTGCAAACTCTCTTGAATGGTTGTTTTTGTTCATGAGCAATGCTAGAATAACGGTCTCGTTATTGCTTGAAAATGACCTATGAAGCACGGACACGCTGTCCGAGCTTCCATGTCGTGTCTGACACATGTTGACGTGTCTAACACGCTCGGACACGCAGTCAACGAGTGTCGAATTTTTCGACACGTGGTCAACTTTTCTCAACACGTTCCAACACGTGTGTCCGAGAGAGGATCATCGAAGAAGACAATGGAGGGTGGAGACGAGGGCGAGGGAGCGGAGGCGACGCCGTGACGTTGAAGGAGGGCCAGAGACTGAGACATTCTAGAGGGTCGCGATTGCGATGCTGTGATGGAGGGCCAACGACGAGGTTGAGGCTGTGGCTGCAAAGGAGGAAGGGCTGGAGGCGAGGCAGTGAGGCGACTGGAAGAGAGTAGAGAGGATCGTGTGAGAAGGAGGAGGAGGTCGCATTAACAAGTGATGGGGGGAAGGGGGAAGAAAGGGAAAGAATCGGAGGCGAAGAGGAGGGAAGGGGGAGGAGAAACAACAGGTGATGGGAGGGGTGGAAGAAAGGGGAAGAAATGAGGCGAGGGGCCTAGGGGTTGGGGTGGCATGGGGGTGGGGGGGAGAGAGAAACAACATGTGATGGCCCATCACGATGGGGGCCAAGGGGTGGGGGTGGCGTGAGGGGGAAGGGGTAAGAGGGAAATGATAGGTGGGTGGGTGGGTGGGTGGGTGGGTCGGGGACAAACGAGGGAAAGAAATCATAGGGGCGGTGTGGGGTGGGAGGGCAGGTGGGGGGACAAATGAGGGAAAGAAATCAAAGGGGTGGCGTGGGGGCATGGGGGCGTGGAGGGGGGGAGAGAAAATCCAAGGAAATGATAGGTGGGTGGGCAGGTGGGGGGGACAAACGAGGGAAAGAAATCATAGGGATGGCGTGGGGTGGAAGAGAAAATCTAAGGAAATGACAGGTCATTGGGGGAGAAATGAGGAAAAGAAACCGAGGGGGTGGGTTTGAGGTGGCATGGGGAGAGAGAAATGATGGAGGGAAATGAATTTTGGGTAACAAGGCTGCGTTTGGCAGTCCGGATTTGAGTCTGGATAGGATAACTTGTTATCCTATCCAATGTTTGGGAATGTCCATTGGATCGGACAAACCCGGATACATCTGGATAAAACACCGGATAAAAAATCCGGGGGAGGGGGTGGGATAAGCCCGGATTGGATAAAAAAAATTTTTAAGGAAAGAAAGAACTTAACAAAAAGAGAAGATATCATAAGCATCTACGTTAAATGGATGCCTCCGCCTCTCCAATTCATTTGTCAGCCCTCTTCTTTCACTTCTTCTCCCATCTTCGCTTCTCGTACGCCAGCAATTGGGTGCCCCTTCCTTTGGATCATGGACTTGCTGAATCTAATGACCAAGTACGTTGGGCGTCTCAAAGGAAGAGGGGAAGATGGTGATGGTGATGGTGATGGTGATGAAGCAACTATAAATTTTTGGTATCGTTGAAAATTTGGGATCTCGATTGATTTGAGGAAATGCAAAGACTACTTTGGTGGTTGCCTAAAATTCCCCCACCCCCCTCTCTGTCGTAGTCTAAGATTTACCGATTTGCGTTGCCGTTGCATGGCGATGTTGGTGCTCGATGTTTTCAATGGTGACCACTGCAGAGGTGGCCACAATTCCTAGATCTAGGGCTTTTCCATGGCCTTTAATTAATTGAATTTTCTATTTTATAATTTTATAATTTAATTGAATATCATATTTATTTTTTAATCTTATCCTAAAGTGCGCTAAACATTTGATAGGATTAGATATGTTCGCCTTTATTATCCAGAGGATTTAATATCCTACTTTATCCTATCCTATCCTGATTATTATCCCGACGACCAAACGCAGCCCAAGGGTTTGGGAAAAAAAAAGAGAGGAATATAATTTTTGGACGGCAATGCTATATTTGTTAAAAATAAATAAATTAGCTAAAATGGTTTCCAAAAATAAAAATATTAAAAGTTAAATAATGATAAATTTTAATTATTATAAAAGATCATAGATTTTTTTAAATAAGTTGATTATAATTTTTTGTTAGTTATTAGTTTCATCTATAATTTTTATTAAAATTAGAAATATGCTCCCAAATATGGGTATGCATTAACTATTAATATGTTTTTCAAATTTCCTATGAATAGATTTATTAATATTGTAAGTGTAAATTCATTGTAAGCTCTTTTTTATTATTTATTTATTTGTGACTTTGAATCAAATTAATTAAAAATAAAAATATTCATTTAATATATAACGTGTCCCAACGTATTGAAATTCTCTATTTTTCAGAAATGTCGTGTCGGCGTGTTATGTCGTGTTCCGTACTATTTAGAAGATGATGGGGCAATTTCAATCATTACTTTTTCTTCAAGAGGAGCCAGTTACTGGATTTGTTTAAATATCAAAACAAGGAAAATTGTTCAATGGGTTGCACCAGAAACCGAGAGTTATAAATTTTTCCTTTCTTCTATCCTCCTCACATCGCATGTTCTCCTGATCTCCAGCCCAACTTTTTCCGTGGAATCTTTTATTGCCAGGAATCATTCTTTCTTTCCGATTTTATAAAATTTAGTGCTTAATTGCTATAATAAACATGAGAGTTACAAAGTAATGGAAACATTAAAAATACAATAAACTCAATCAAATCCCATTCTACAAAGGTAACTCTAAAATTCCTTTAGTGAACTTCTTTAGGATATGTTTGTATTTTTCAATTTGAAAAAATGCTTGTTCGGGATAACTATTACGACGGCAGTAGCTAGTTTGACTATAATCACTTCTAAGCATGCCAAGAAGGGGTACTTGTACAAAAAAAAAAGAAATTGAGAGAGGGAAATCTAGGTGATTGACCATAGTGAGCTACCCCGTCATAGTGTTATTCCGAACAAGCATATTCTCAAATTAAAAAATACAAACATATTCTAAAGAAACATACCAAAATGATTTAGAGTTAACATGGTAAAATGTGATTTGAATTAGTTTACTATGTTTCTAATGTTCTAATTTTGTAATATTCTTAAAAGAACATGTGAGGTTAAGATGGCAAAAAAGAAAATTCTAATTTTCCTTTCCGATGCAGCCCATTGAGCAACTTTCCCTTTTTTTTATATACACAAATCCAATAGCCGGTTCTTCTTGAAGTGAAAGTGGTGTTGCACTATCATCTTCAAGCAATAACGACCGTTCCTTAGCATTATTCTTTGTTCATTAAGACCAAGATAAATATATCAGTTTCAGCATGAATGCATATTAAGTCTTTTCCGGTTTTCTTTCCAAAATTATGGCCATCATTTCAATTGTTTCTCTTAAGAGACCCTAGAGCAATACTAGATCTATTATATAGCATTCTCAATCGAGACTTTATTATATCCTGAATAATATTTGCAGCCTACAGGTAATTATTAGCAACAATATGATATTACGCATTAAAGTCTGACTTCATTTTTTTATTTAATTCGAAGTCATATTTTTCTTTCTGCTAAAAAAACCTATTCGAAGTCACATTCCAACAGTGCACGAAATTGACAAAATTTAGAACTTATATCGTGATTTTCTCCTCACTAATTTTGACTAGCTTGTTGAATAAGTCTCTCATATCTTCGCACTCTTGGAGCAGATGCGCATAAATGGTGCGGGGCTGGACACTAGGATAATGGCACTCTAAGTGGACGTATTGCCGCGTTAAATGGAGAGCTCTTGAATCCGCCGCGAACCTCATCGTACCAACGCATGAAAAAAATAAAGTCAAAATTGACATGGATACTCCGCATTTGTCTGAAATAGCATTATTCGACCTGTCAAAGTTAATTGAAAGATACCTAAACTCAAGTTAGGTATGTTTCGCTAAAAACATTCTTCGGAAAAATAAGATAGCGATAATTGTTTTCCTGATCAATGAAAAACCTAGTGCCCATGTTTAGTTCTGTGATTGCTCATGTGTAAATTACTAAAGCTCAAATAGTGTGTCTATTTAAGAAAATCAAATTATATTTTCACACGAAACAACATAAAATATTTTTAAGTTTATTTTCAAGTTTTAACTAAATACCGGAAAATATTATCATCTTATTAGAAAATGACTTCCCTCAAAATATTTTCTAGAAATGTTATATATTCCGTGAAATAATCATAGCCTCAAGATTATGTTGGTCATGTATGATCACATCTTCAGTTTGAGCAAATATAACTCTCGCTCATTGGCAAAAAGGTAAAAAGTCCTTCAAAAGTGTGTATATATAACTGCAATTTGGACGTACAAGATGGTGCTCTAAATCCAATGCAAATGGGGAATAGTGATCAATCTTATGTAACCGAATCCGACGAATAAAAATTATCAACTTTTATAAATTATATCAAATGTCTCCCATACGAATTATTGCGAAAATATTAGAGAGCTACTGCGTACTATTGCACAGCGCATCACTCAGCTCCAAGACTACCATACGAGCACAGAAGCAAATCATCAGATTCAGACGAGATCAGTTTGCTTGACCAAGAAGAGCCTTCTCCATGCTCCTGGCCATGACCTGCAAGGCCGACTCGAACCACTGGTCCAAGTCCTCGTGTTTCCAGCCGTTCACGGGCTCGACCTCATACCGCCACATGATGCAACACCCCTCTTCCTTAGGCACGACTCGGCCTGTGGCTACGTAGGAGTTGAACCCGATATTGCTGTCTATGATGGTATAGCTTAATGTCTTGGCGACTGGGTCGATCGACAACAGCTTCTCCTTCGCCCAATACAGGGTGCTTGTCTTGGCCTGACCGATGGCCCGGTCAAATGGGGCATTATTGAACCCAGCGCAGTAACGGATGCAACCGGGCTGGCCAGAGATGCCCTCGACCCCGGCGCAAGCAGTGAGGGTCGGGAACCACCTTTTGAGGCCAAAGAAGTCCTCCACGAAGGGCCATATTTGGTCTGCCTTTGGAACTGCCAAGTCTGCACAAGCTTGGCCTTGCCATTTTGGTTGGGTTTGGTTCATCTCAGAAGTCTTATGATCAATGTTTGCAGACTCCATTTTGGCTTTGTTAGTTCTTCAAACAAAGTGGAGAGAGAGAGAGAGATGAAGGCAAATTAGGCTTGTGTTTTTGAGCTGAGGACATCAAGGTTTATACATATAGAGAGAGAGAGAGAGAGAGAGAGAGAGAGAATGTTGAAGACTTGAAGTTTTGTAATCCGAAATGCCTTCCTACAAGTAGCATATATTGTTCTTTTTTTTTTTTTTTTTTTTTTTTGGTGAGGCTCCTGAGGACCGGGCCCCTATACCTCGGGGAAAACTAGCATAGCAACTCACCGCTATGGCCTCCCACTTAAATCGCTAGCAATGCAGAGTTTCGAACTCTCAACCTCAGCAATGAGGAAAGGACTTTCAACCAACTGCGCTATCCACGGATGGGTAGTAGCACATAGTGATTGTTATCAAGAAAATCAAATATTTGATTGATATCATCAAGAATTGCAATCTTGATCCACTTGCCCAGTACCTTCTTTTGAGGAGATCGCCACAAGTCTAAATCAATTAATATATATACAGTTGAGTCTATCTCTACTTAAAAGTTTAAGTCAATGAGTTATGATCCAACTATGATATATTAACTATTATACACCATATCAATTCTTAAATGTGGAACTTCTCTAATCCTAATACAAATACTAAAAACATGGTTGTCAGGATGTGCATGGGAATATTTGAGCACATTTGGTAATGTTTATGTTCAAAAATTGTTCTAGGGAACGAAATAGAAAAAAGTGTTTCTGTTTCGGGAATAATTTTTGACCAGAAAGATGCATTTGCTAAACTTGTTCCGGGAATAAAAATGAATAGAAACACGTTTGGTAAATTTATATTCTTTTTTCCTTTCTTTTTATTTTTTCTTCTTTCGGCCGGTCGCCGGCCTCCGGCGACCAGCCGGGGGGCCGGTGGGGGCCAGCTCGGGCTCGCCCAAATCCGGCGAGCCCGAGCCTCGCCGGTGGGTGGGCGAGCCCGAGCTCGCCTCGCCCGGATCTGCGACACTCCGGCGAGGTCGCCGGCCCTCGACGGCCGGTCGCCGGCCATGGCCGAGGCCGGCGACCAGCCAAAGAAAAAAGAAGAAGAAAAGAAGAAGAAAAGAAAAAAAAAAGAGAAGAGAGAGAAGTGTTTCTTCAAAAGTGTTTCCTAACAAGAAACAATTTTTTTTTTTTTGTTTATCTTTTTTGTTATTTTTGTGTTCTAACAAAAAAACAAAAAATCTGTTCTTAAACAAAAAAAAGAAGTGAAAACATGCACGCCCTTTGTGTCGATATATAGATATATTTAGGAGATTTTGTGTATTTCTCTTGATTCTTGTTGCTTGTAATTAATGTTTTGCTACTTTAGATAGTCATATCGTAAAGCCTATGTACTCATTTGGTTATATAAAGAATATTACATTTTTCTGTCATCACAATTTAGTATTAAAGCCATCATTGAACACAATATCGAGTTTGTTTCTAACAATGTGCATTGGTTGCTTTTCTCTATCGAGTGTGTTTCTAACAATGCGCATGGGCTTCGTTTCTTCACCCTGTCGTCATGATGCCAACTGTAATAGCCGCATCACTCCACGTAGTCATCACGAAGCCAGTCGTATAGGCCATGCTGCTTCCGTTCCTCTACCAAGCCTGTATCTTTTGCTATTTGCTTTGGAAAATAGACGACACCACCAGATTCATTACTCTCGGAAGAATGAAATCCTAAAATTTCACGGCAAAAGGATGTCGGACGTCACCACACGTGCTACCACGTCTCGAAGACACTGAAGCCCATCGCCTTGTAGGTGCTTTCCCGATGCTTTTAGCTGGCTCTTTTGACAATACATTCGATGTTTTCCATGAATAAAACCATGCACATTGAAATAAATTGCATTTCATTAAATATTATATTTTTTGTGGCACCGTTGGACGTATTTCTATTTCATTTGTTGATTCTTTTCTCTAGACTCAAGTTGACCTATGCGTTAGAAATATAGATATATTTATGGGATTTTTGTATTATTTCTCTTAATTGATTTTGATTGATTCTAATTGATATTTTGCTACTATAGAAAGCCATCTCATAAATATATTTTTTATTTTTTTATTTTTTTGGTAAAGAATATATTCTTTATTTAGTATGGACTGAATGTTATATTCTTCTATTGTCACAATTCTACACATGGCTCCTCGACAAACCTAAGATCGTCCTAAGAGATCCGCCCACATGAGGTCAGCGCAACAAAACAGATGTTGACATGAGCCCTTATTAATGCTAAACCCATTTGATGATCCCTTGCACGCTCATGTCGCGATGAGGTGTTAATTCGTGAAAGCACGGCTGGTTGCTTTTGATTCTATCGTTATGAGAAAAGCATGAAGCAGCCTAGCCATGATGCATTGATTCTACAAAGAAATGGTATCATGATTATTGCAAAACGCGAGTGATCGAACAATAGAATAAACAGAATAAGAAAATAAATGAAACACCAAATTTACGTAGTTCGGTCATAATGATCTGTGTCTACGGGGAGAACAATGATGAGTTCCATTATAAATCAAGCGATACATGGAGATTATATACTCGAATCACTCAAATACTCATGGCGTTTTTTAAACCCTAATTACACTCAATAACGTATGTAGTATTTAAACCCCACAATTTTTTACAAAATAATCTCTCAATCTTATGAAGGAATTATATGCAAATCTTATCACAAAATTTAATCAACTTCAACTGTCGCGACCAATTTTTTCGGGTGTGAACCACCTAGGGTTTGGCTAATGGATTGTTAAGCCTATACTTAACTCGGACTCTCCCAAGCCCATACAAATTCGCAACTTTAGGTTCAAGTTCTTAACATGTAATTGATTTTTAACTAGCAGTCGCCACTAATCTATTTTTTGGTGGGTCGATTAAAAACCCAAGTAAAGTAACGAAAGATTCACTTTACTCCTACGAACCAAAGATTTGGGTATAGGACTTGATTATGCTAGATTTCTCTAACGCCCTTTCAGTACCATTTCTTTTATTTTGAAAAAAAGGTTTTGCAGGCAACTTGAATTGATTTTAAACATGCCTAACATGTGAGGTGTTCATGCAGATGCGGAAACCACCAATTTAACACTCAAAAAAGCAATTAAATAATGTAGGACTTACCTCAAAGCAACGAAAGCATCTGCAGTGTTAAATTAAAATCCTCATCAACAACCCTAGATATGGTTTCTAATTAACAAGCAATTACTCAATTTTTGTTTTCTCTTTTTCAACGAAAATATAGTCCATATGCAATGCAATGCTTCTAATTTAATATGAAATGATATGGCATGACAATATGTCATAAACTATATGAATGAGTAAAAAAACTAATGATTTTTTAATGAACATGCAATAATTAAATATGCAATCTAAATTAACCAGAATGACTTAATTCTAATGACGCGTGATGCAATGCAATAACGTACAAAATTATTTTAACTAAAATGACATGCGACATACAATTTAATATGCGAGCTATATGTCACACGACATTTATTAAATGACATAATCTAATGACGGGCTCTAATTAAATGAACCTAACAATAATCACTAAAATAACGTGCATTTCATAAATCTAATCTTATATGACATGCAAATGACATTTTTTATTTTCCTAACAAAAATATGGCGATTTATCTAAGAGAGATTATCTATCTATAATTGATAAACATACAATCCTAACATGCAATGACGTGACAATGATGCCCTAATTCTACATGATTTTTTTGTATTTTTCTTTGTAAAATTCGAAATTAAAATTGCTGAATAATTAAACGTGCAATTCAAATTTAAAAAAACTAACATCCTAAATAAATGCCTTTTTTGGATTTTTTATTATTTAAAAATTCGAAATAAGATTGCAATTTTAACCCTAAAACAGGAAATATTCTAAAGCAAATCTAATCCTAACTCAAATATTTTTTGAATTTTTTTTTTACGAAAATGAGATTGACTCAACCAACTCGACGACAAAGAAATCAAACAAGATAAGATTGATATCCAAAATTAACGAACCATATTTCGCGCGTGAGATCGGGTTGGTCGATTTTAAATTAAATCGCTAATCGAATCTCGAGAACTAAAATCGGATTGTCGATTTTTGTAAGGGATTGTGAATCGGTTTCGGGCGCGAAAATCGGGCTATCAATCCTCAAATTGAGGACTATTTCATATCGGATATCAATAATATATTAATGAACAATTCCACTAAAAGACAAAATAAGTAAAATAATAATGAACAATAAAATAAATAAATAAACTACCTAATTGGATTTTGATTTTTCTTTTTCTTTTTTTTTCCAAAATAGGGCTCGGCAGCTCGTGGGTACTCAACCAAGAGCAGCTGGTCGGAGGTCCGGCAGGGGCAGTTGGTCGCCGGCGTTCGGAGCCTTGACGAGAGTGGACCGGCAGCAGCAGCAAGTCGCGGATGAGGCGGAGCAGCGGGCTCGGATCTGGATCTGGATCTGGCGGAGGCGGGACTTTGGGCTGTAGCTTTGGTGGTGCGACGCTGGGTGGGCGTCCGGATCTGGCGCGGCAGCAGCGCTGGTGTGGCGGCGACGCGAGGGCTTTGCAGGCGGCGGTAGGCGCGACGGGATCTCGGAGCAGTGCAGTTCGGTGGCGTCGGCGCAGCACGGGTCGTCAGAGCAGAGGGCTGTCCGTCGGGGCTCCGGTGTTGAACTCGGGCGTGGCCAGCGGAACGTCGGTGGAGCAGAGAAGACTCGTGGGTCTGGCTGAGGCGGCGTCGCGATTTCGGGGGCGCGGAGCAGCCGCACTCAGAGCAGGGGCACGGGGCCGGAGCGTGGGTCGCTGCAAATCGCTGCAAATCGGGGGGGCACTCCGGCGCGGTGGCGAGCGAGCAGGAGGTCGCGGGTCACAGTGGGCTGCAACAGAGGGCAGATCGGCTCGGCGGTACGGCTGATTTGGGGCTCCAGTGGCGTCGGTGGTGCTTCGGTGCAGAGCTGGCGGAGTGGCCTGAGCAGGAGCGTCACTGGCGGTGTGGAACAGCGAATGGACGGAGCAAAGCGTGGAGAAGATGATTGAACAGTAACTGTCCAATCCTCTCCCCTTTTGCTATTTTTTGCTTTTTACTTTGTGTTCTTTTCCTTCGGATCCAAACCCCAACACTTCTCTCACCGTACACGATTGCTTTTATAGGTAAAAATAGGTTATCTTCGTAGAATATTTTTTTGTCGCTTTTTCAATATACACGAAGATAAATCACCCAAAATCCTCTTATTTTCCTTATCTCCTTAATATTCTCAACGATCTTATCACTTAAAGACTAAAAATAAGATTGCAACCTGATTCCAAAAACCACCGTAACATCGCATAAAACCTTAATTTTCCATGAGATAATTAATTTAAAAAATAACGGGCTTGGGTTAATTTACTCCTTTTGCGAGCCTAATCCGGCCTGCCAAGCTAGAGCTTAGAAATATTAATTCACATCCCTCCACCACCAATCCTAAAAATAAAATGCAAATATGCAGACTAAAAATAAATGTATCTAAATTTATATGTAATTAATATTTTTTCGAGATAAAATTATCCCTAATTTTTTACGATAAATAAATGATCGGGCCATCAAAATTTAGGTGTCAACATCAATACTATAACTTATTGGATGTAATTCATGAACAAATTTCGCTGCACCAACGACAAGAAGACCCGTTGCGAAGCATCTGAGGGCCTTCGGACGTTCCTGAGCAACCACGGCACACGAAAGATGGCGCTTCGCTCACTCGTAGTGTCAAAGTTGGACAGCGCACCCCTTCTTCAGCCTCAACGAGCCCAAGGCGATGCTTCAAGCTCGCACGCACACGATAAAATGCTGCCAAGTGGAGTCACCGCCGTAGAGCTTCCAACCGAAGTTCATGGAGACCAGATGATGGTGGTCGGCATTAAGCTCGCAAAGTAGGGAATTGCTGACGTGCGCTTTGGTCAAGGTCACCGAACCTGACAATCGCATTTTCGCACTCCATGTTATCAGGAACGGCAGTAAGAGGGAGGAAGGCTCGGACTTAAGAGTTTCTACGAGGTGTAGGTATTTCCTTTTTCAAAGTTGGGTGTGAGTTTATGAAGATTTTTGCAACTTGAAGCAGGTTCTCCTTCCGTTTCATTCAATAACCTTTAATTTGCATTCCCCTATGCATGTGATGCAACTCTCTTCTTTAAGACAGCTTAGAAGCTAACAATTAGGTTTTAATCAAAAAAGGTGCTTAGAGCTGCCATACTTTTATGATTACTAGTGCTGTCTAAACACAGCTTTCTTTTTGCCTTCTTTGGTTATTTTCTCACTTTGCTTCCCTTCATTTACTGATTCAAAGCGATGACATCCACTTCTGTCTACATTCTACTCTGGTCTGCTTGTTAGTAGTGAGATTCAACAGCTATACAAATTTTCTTTTTTGAGCTTACTCACCATAAAGCGGAGACACCCCGATTTGCATGCTCTACCGGAAACAGCATCTAAAGATGGAAAAATGAGGATATAAGCTACTCAAATGCTCTAATTGAACATGCATATGTTGAGAAGATCACCGCCTCTCTCTGTGGAGTTCTCCAGAACTCTCCGGTCTTTTCTCTCTCTCTCTCTAGACAATTCCAAGCCAATTTCCCTGTCAGAAGAGAAGCCGCAATTGTTGACAAATGGGTCAACAAGTTGCAATAAAAATAATAAGAAGAAGAGATATTTGGTGTGGGAAGTCCGTGGATGTGCCGACTTTACACCCTATAAATAGGGGATCTTGTCTCTTGTGTGAGTGTAAGGGGTGTTGTGTAAAGTGTAGTGAGTGTAGAGTGTAGGGTAGAATGGTAGGGGTCTTGTGCAGAGTGTGTTGTGTGTGGCGTGAGAAGAGACTTGTATAAAGTGTGCAAGAGTGTTGTGTGGTGTGCGGCGTGAGTAAAAGAAATAGAGAGAAGAGAGCAGTCCATCCGTCAGGGTGAGAAAGAGAAAGTTGTAGGAGTCAACGTACTCCGAGTATTATAGGAGCTAATTTACTCCGAGTATTGTATGTGGTATGAGAAAATATTATAATAGTAAAAATCATATTTCATGAGTTATATTTATATCACGTTTTCGTAAGATTCAACAAGTGGTATTAGAGCAGGTCGTCGGAGACTGTGCAAAGATAGTGGTCGGAGACCATTGTAAGTGAGCAAGGTTATCGAGGATTGTTGAGCCAAGAAGTGGAGTACGTCGGAGTTTTGCCAATGCACAATCCAGGATTGTAAAGTCAGTTGGTCCGGGACTAGGCTTACTTGGTATAGTGCGGGCCATTATACTCAAGTCATGATGGCGGATTTCTCGAGTTCTGTGAATGGTATGGAGAAGCTCAATAACTTCAATTATAATAATTGGAGTACATGCATGCAGTATTATTTGCTTGGACAAGATTTATGGTATATCGTTGGCGGGAGCAACACCACACCACCCACAAATGATAGCGAATTAAGAAAATGAAACATTAAATCAGGTAAGGCTCTTTACGTTCTTGCTGTAACTGTTGAAGATGAATTATTGCAACATATAAAGAGTGTGAAGACCCCAAAGGAAGCCTGGGATAACTTGGCGATGCTGTTTGTGAGGACAAACGATGCCAAGTTACAATGCCTGGAGAACGAGCTTCTCTCAATCTCGCAAAAAAGTATGACAGTAAGTCAATACTTTTCTAAAGTTAAATCTATTTGCAAAGAAATTTCAAAATTAGATCCTCAGAATGCCATCTCTGATACAAGAATGAGGAGAATAATAATTTACAAGTTAAGGCCGAAGTATAACGGTATTATTACAGCCACCCGTGGATGGGCAAATGAGCCAACTCTAACAGAGTTGGAAAATATATTCGCCAATCAAGAGGCCTTAGATAAACAAATCCCTAAGGTCACAATTAAAGAGGATGAAAGTGCTAGGGTTCAAGGGCCAGAATAGAAATAGAGCAAGTGCAAGAGATGGCAAACCATGGAAAAATCATGGAGATTGGCAGAGGCAACCAGAAGAGAAGGGTTATCAGTCAGGGGGAGCTCGTCAAGATTGCGAAGACGAGGATGATGAAGATAAGAGCAACAAAAGGCATAGCAAACAATGTTACATTTGTGGCAAGGTAGGACATATTGCCATATTCTGTTGGTATAGGCGGGAAGAAGGAAATGTCGTCACTTCCTGCAAGAAGGAGATTGAAAGCGAAGAAGAATGAGACTTTCAAGCGCCTGTTGCAGTGAAAGAACGAGAAGAGCTTGCAACCGCTTGTATAATTGAGTTGGATAATTTGACAGGTTCTATCACAAACCCGAATAAGAGCAAGCCAAGGGAGAACTCGAAAAAGCAACTAACAACGCCAACAAGCAGTCGTGAAAAGAAACTACAAGAGATGCAAAAGATGATAAAGAAGCTAAAAGTTGAGAAGGCAAAGATGGAGAATATGTTGAAGAAAATGGATGAGATGATAAAGCTGAAGGATCGAGAGCTCAAGGCAAAAGAAAGGGAGCTAGAGAAGTTCCGATGTGAGTTCAAGAAGCTACAGAAGCTTTAGGACCTCAAGCCCACTATGATGTTCCGAATTAATAATACCGGAAGAAACAACGAACAAATGAAGGAGAAAAAGAAAGTTTTCTTTGAGAAAAGGAGGCCATCCACACCCTACATCCCGTGGTGTAAGGATCGGTAGAATGAGATCAAGGGGAAGAAATTTTATGAGGCAAAGGATCAAGAGGTCTATATTGAAGTGCTTCAGATGGGATTGAATCGGTTGAAGCACTAAATGAAAGTCACAAATGAGAGGCTTAATCGAATGAGTTCCAATCTCAAAATTCTTATAGGAGATATGTCGAATACGAAGACCGAATTGAGTGAGAAGAAGGAAAATGAGACTAAAGGGCGGAATGAATTGGCATTGTAAAAATCCAAGAATCACAAAATTCAATGGAAAGTCGTAGCAAGAGAAGAAACTAAAGGTGAAGCCATCCACGTATGAGGAAGCTTGGCAATATACTGAATGAAGGAAGATAATTGAAGAGTCCAAAAGTAATATTGGCATGGCTACTATATATCTAAATTAAGAAAGAATAATCGGTGAGGGGGAGTGTTGAAAAGATCACCGCCTCTCTCTCTAAAGTTCTCCAGAACTCTCTCTCTCTTCCTCCGGTCTTTTCTCTCTCTCTCTCTCTAGACAATTCCAAGCCAATTTCCCTGTCAGAAGAGAAGCCGCAATTGTTGACAAATGGGTCAACAAGTTGCAATAAAATAATAGGAAGAAAAGATATTTGGTGTGGGAAGTCGGTGGTTGCCGACTTTACACCCTATAAATAGGGGATCTTGTCTCTTGTGCGTGTAAGGGGTGTTGTGTAAAGTGTAGTGAGTGTAGAGTGTAGGGTAGAATGGTAGGGGTCTTGTGCAGAGTGTGTTGTGTGTGGCGTGAGAAGAGACTTGTATAAAGTGTGCAAGAGTGTTGTGTGGTGGGAGGTGTGGTGTGCGGTGTGAGTAAAAGAAATAGAGAGAAGAGAGCAGTCCATCCGTGAGGGTGAGAAAGAGAGAGTTGTAGGAGTCAAGGTACTCCGAGTATTACAGGAGCTAATTTGCTCCGAGTATTGTATATGATATGAAAAAATATTATAATAGTGAAATTCATATTTCGTGAGTTATATTTGTATCACGTTTTCGTAAGATTTAACGGTATACTTGTACACAACTATTGCACACTCATTTAATAAGTTGGATACACCATTTTCACAAATCTTTTTGGTCTGGTCTTTGGTATTGTAGCCCTATTCATCCTAGTTATCAGATCATGCAGTGACTGTTACTATTGCGGGCATCAATGCCATAGGATGACACTACAAGGTAAACAAGAATCAGATCAAGATTTATTATCCTTTGTTCGATAAGGCAGCTTCTATTCTTTCAGCCATGACTCGAAGAGCTGCACTGTAGAACTCCGTCAAATCTTTCTCCGTCCATCCTTCAATCGGATTCACCGTGAAAGACCAGCTCATTCCACATCCATCTTCTTCTTCTGCATCTCTCACCGCCGTCAGTTTCATTGTGGCAGCCAAGGATTTGAACCCAACATTATTGCAGTCCACGATCTCATAAGTGAAGCTTTTGTTGACAGGGTCAGTCGCAAGCAGCTTCTCCAGAGCCCAGTCGGTGAAAACATCCTCGGAACCATCGGCGGAGCTTCTTGTGCCAGAGCAGTATCGGACGCATCCGGGCTCACCCGACACGCCCTCGACTCCATAGCACGCGTCTATCGTGGGGACCCACTTGTGCGGGCTGAAGAAATCCTCCAGGAGGGGCCATACTTGGTCAGGACCTGAGCCTCTCACCAGGGCTCTAACCTTTCCTCTCCATTTTTCCTTTGCTTCACTGGCCATAGCAAATGCAGGCTTCAGGCTTCAGCAATTAGCAATTAGCATTGAGCAGCAGTGGAACAACATTGAAATAGGGAAAAGCTTCAGTTGTCGGGGTATGAGAAGGCATAACCTTGGATTGTCATGGGAATCAATGTGCTGGACAATGCTCTTAGGTTGACTTCAGTCGGTCAGTGGATGTATACGGGGGCGGTGCTATAGGAGCACAAGAACATGTCGAAACACTGAGAGCATTTCTTGTCAGTGTGTGAAGATGGATATTCTGGAATTGGCATGGGAATCATGTAGGCTCTTTCTCTCTATCTCTCTCTCTCGTGTAGTTTGATATTATTGGAATCTTGGAAACTCTTACCTAATTATGACACTTGTCTATATAAAAGGTAGTAGTCAAAGTGAAGGCCAAAACTTATCCTTTTTCATAAAATCTCAACTTAAGATTTGTGATGCCAACGCACATAAAATCCAAGCATTTACTCGTCTTCGTGTTTAAAATTCAACGGGTTTTGAGAAAAGCGTTTTCTTGGAATGTTTATTGCTAATTATCGTTTAAGGCATGTATGATTGCTTATGATTGCGTCATCATACCCTGTTATGAATTCAAAAGATCCATGCAATGTCCTGCAATTCGCTTACATGGAATCCTCTATCGTTATTACAACTTTTCATGTGAACTTCTAACGCAAACTGATGAAATATTTTTTAGGTCTCTTGCTTAGCATGCTCATTAATTGGGATAATCGTAATGCGAGTCTCAAAATTTATCAATTCGTAATTTCAATCCTAAAACTTTCATCTTCGTGTATTTGAATCCAAAACTTGTACCTTTTGTCCACTTATGAGAGCGAAAGAAACATTCCTTTTATTATTCGAGACGCTTTCTTACAATGTCGGTCGTAAGAAGATCTTACGCACACTTATGAGAGCGAAGCACACTCTTACGCACTCGTTTGTGGGAGCCGAGCTCACTTCCACTGATGGGAGTATTTGGCTATTTATATTCCTAAGCAGGTGGTCTTCCTTAGAAATATCTTCCTATATAATTCTAGAAAATACTAGATGTGGCTAATTTATTAACCACTCATTTCTACACTCTTCATAAAATATTTTATGAAAAAACATTTAGATATTTCTCCTAAAAAAACTCTAGAGTTCGAGGAGAGGAGGGTGTTAGAAAAAATTAGGAAAAATGAAACGAAACTTTTGAGGTGTGAATATTTTGCCTTTAAGGGATTATTTGTCCCACAAGATCGCTAATGGTTATTAGCAAAAATTCCACAGGATACAACTAAGTTTCAAACTGAAAATGTCATGGAGCAATTCTAAAACTTCTACAAGAACTCTCAAAAGGAAACAATTTGAGAATAAATGTTGTATCTTTTCTAGAAAGAGAAGAAAATTGAAAATGAAATATATTAAACCAGAAACATTGAATATATAAAAGCGAAACCCTTTGTGAACAAACATACTGTTTCAAAAGGATATTATTTGCCGATTCCAGTCCACCAGCTCGCAAGCGTTCCAAGTAATAATCGCACACTTCTATGCAGAGTACCATAGGGTCCAACCCACTTAGCCTATGATCTTCAATTGCAAAGTTTGAAGACTTCCACACTTATATATTGCCTCACACAGGCATCTTTTTTTATGTGTCTTTGTCCAAACGATCAGCTGAGAGGCGATACATCATAAAAGGTAACACGTTAAAATCGACTTTTCATAGCATATTGGTTTAAGTTATAGTGTGCGGATGTGAATTCAGTCCATGACCCCATTGTATTTGAGAGCCGGCCAAAATTCCTTTATCGGATCAAGATGAATCACAATATGGTTACATACAGTAAAAGGCAATCTGAAATTAGCTCAAGTACATATATAAGTGAATTTGGACATATAAAATGGTGCTCTAATTCCAATGGGAACGGGGAATAATGACCAAATTTACAAATTATTGTAAAGCAATTAGAGAGCTAATACGTGCTATTGCCCAGACTTTCACTACCATTGCACACCGCATCAGAAAGCTTCAAGACTATCACACGCTTGCACAAAAGCAAAATCATCGGATTCAGATGAGATCAGTTCCGGAATCCGATCGGTTTGCTTGACCAAGAAGAGCCTCCTTCATCCTCTCGGCCATGACCCGCAAGCCCGACCCAATGAACTGGTCCAGGTCCTGGGGTTTCCAGCCGCTCACGGGCTCGACCTCATAGTCCCACACCATTCGACAACCGTCTTCCTTAGGCATGACTCGGACCGTGGAGACGTAGGAGTTGAACCCGACATTGCTGTCTACGATGCTATAGCTGAACATCTTCTCGGCTGGGTCGATCGACAGCAGCTTCTGCTTCGTCCAGTTCAGGGTTGCTGCTGCCTCGGTGCCGCCACCGATGTCCCGTTCCTGGTCGACTGGGGTCCTGAACCCGGCGCAGTAGCGGACGCACCCAGGCTGGCCCGAGACGCCCTCAACGGGGGTGCAGGTGGCGAGGGTTGGGAACCACTTGTCGAGGCCGAAGAAGTCCTCCAAGAAGGGCCATATTTGGTCCGCCTTTGGACCTGCCAAGTCCGCACAAGCTTGCCCTTGCCATTTTGGTTGGTTTTGGTTCATCTCAGAAGCCACAGGATCGATGTTTGCGGACTCCATGCTGAGGAATGCCAAATTAATGCGAGGTACAATAATATCTAGTTGCACAAGATCGAGATCGAGATCAAGAGAGAGATATGAAGGCTAGTGAAAGCTTGTGTTTCTAAGTTGCAGACATGAGCATCTATATATAGAGGGAGAGAGCAATTATATCAATTCAGTTTTAAGTCTCTTTCAAAAAGAGAAAGAGAAAAAAAGAAAAAAAAATTGACAAAATATTAAATAATTAATAAAAATTATCCACATCAACACCGATTGACCAAAATTGACCAGATAGATTGAATTTGTATAAATTTAAAAGTTTTATGACTCAATTGGCAAAAAAAAATGGTCGGAACTGAATTGGTATAATTTTATGATTTTTTGGTAATTTTTCCTTACAACTTACATCACATACAATAACCCTAGCACTATCCTATGTACCCATGGCCATGATATGGCTCTATTTGTTGTAGTTTTTTACGAGACAAAAAAAAAATTCCAACAGAATTGGAATTGCACTTAAATTTAGTGTTTTTTAATGATATCAAAAAATGTTTATGATAGAATAAAAACTGGTCTGGGAATTTCTTATAAGATGGAAAAATGTTTAGGATATAGTTGGGATTGAAGACCAAGTTTTGGGCTTTTTTTCTTTTTCTTTTTCTTTTTCAAGATGGTAGGCCTGTAAGATCACGCTTCTGTTGAAAAAGAGCACTTATTGCAAGGCATCATCATTCTCTCGCGGCGATAATGGGTCTTCGTCGGGAGAGAACTGTGGGAGCTCCAACCATCCGACGGTGCTAGCGCGAGATTACGGTGACCTCGGAAAGGAGATGAATGAATCACGTTTTCTTTGGCTGAAAACGTGAAAGTTCTTTTGACAAATTTTGAAGAGCAAGTCGCGACAGGACACTAAACCATCTAATCGATTAGTTTGAAAAACCAAACTTAAGGCTAAAAGCATGGCTCGTCTGGTGAGAGCATGATATTTTCCCTTGTAAGGATGTGTTTGTTTGAGCAAAATACTTTTTCATGAATCAATTTGTGTTTGGTTTGCCAAAAATAATCTGTCAACGGAAAATCATTTATGGTTAAAAAAGATATGCATGCTTAAAGTTAGGAAAATAAATTATTTAACTTGAAAAGAGGTAAACATTTTCCCAAATAGTATTTTCCTTTGTCATAAAATTTTCCTCGAAACAAACACAACACCCAATTACATGTACATTTTTATCTTGAATGACATGATTCTATTTATATCTCACATGTACATTTTCTCAACACCCGATTACACCACGAGGCAATTGATCATGTGTATAACCTAATCTTCCTCCCCCTCCCCCAACACCCTAATCTTCCTTGAGAAAAGTGTCAAAAAAAAATCCTAAACCTTTTGTGTTAATGTTAATTTAGTCATAAACCTTTTATTAGTATCAATTTAATCCTAAACCTTTTAACTTGTTGCCAATTTAATCCTAAATTTTTTGACTTAATGACAATTTAGTCCTTCTAACTAATTTCAGTTGACGTGGACACCGATCAATTAATATGGATAATTTTTAATAATATTTTAATATCTTTCAATTTTTCATTTTAATTTCTTTTCTTTTTCCTTTTCATTTTCTTTGTCTTTTTTCTTTTCTATTTTTTCCTTTTCTTTTTCCTTCTCCTCCCCCTTCCTCTAGCCGATAGCTAGCTCGAGTCCTTGCCAAAGGCCGCGAGGGTAGTCTCATCTTTGCAAGCGGCGAGGCTCGCCCTTGCAAAATCTAGCAAGCTAGCTCGAGGCCATCCAAGCCGCAATGGCGCCTTGTCTTTGAGCTAGCAATAGTCACCTTTGCCAGCCGTGGGCGAAGCTTGACCTAGCCAAATCCGACAAGGTTGAGTATCGCCGGTGACCAATGAGGCTTGCCCGAGAGCAACGAGGTTGACCTTGATCTCGTTGGTCACACCTCTAACCAATCGCCGAGGTTCAACGACCGGCTAGAGTAAGGGGAAGAGAAGGAAAAGAAAAGGAAAATTAAAATTAAAAAATCAAAAAATATATTAAAATATTATTAAAAATTGTCCACTCCGCTTATGTCATGTTAGCCAACCGGCGTCCATGTCAACAAAATTTGGTCAAAATTAGTTGGAAAGATTGAATTGGCATCAAATTTGGTCCACTTATCACCAGCTATCTTATGTGGCACATTGCTACATCAGTAATTTCTTACAAAAATCGAACGAAAAGACTATATTTGAATTTAACGCAAAAGTTAAGGATTAAAATAGCAAAATTACAAAATTTAGAACTGATTTAATATCCATACAATAAATTTAGAATTGATTGGATAATTTTCTAGAATTAAGACTACGTTACATCTTGTCTTTTGTCGAGTTGATAATCCTCTCTTTGCTTTTGCTTTTGCTTTTGCTTTTGCTTTTTTTTTTTTTAATCATTTATGCAGACAAAACTTAGCATATGACATTTCATTGTGTCATTCCCCTTTCCATCGGTTGTCATGGGTCATCCATTGTGAGTTGGCGTTCGTACGAGAGTCCAATTAATTTCGATAACGTCCTGAAAAAGACGGGACATCACACTCCAATCGAGACCACATGTGAAACAATGGATAACATATGTTAAACATGCATTTGAAATTCCATCATATATTTTGCTAATGTGGTTGCAGATTGCCTTAGCCTTAAAAGAATAATATAAAAAATCCATGAATTTTGATTTAATGATCACTAAATTTTTATCAAATATGTAATTTTGTCACAGCACTTTTAATCTATTCAATATGATCATTGAATTATTTGTAAAATATTCGATGCACTCTTTTTGTTTGTATCCATTTCACATAGCCTAAGGAATAAAATGAACATATACTAATATTTCAGAAGTGGGTTAATGACCATTTTGACAGCTCTAAATGCAAAGACGACATTGCCCATTGGGCCAAAATTCAAAAACCACATTACATATATAAAAGGTTCATAGATGACATTATACATCGAATTAAAGTTGTGACACCATTTGTGTCATTTTCCCGGTAAAGCATCCAAGTCTAATTGGGTCCCACATAATACAACGATTTTCTCATTCGACTCCGTTTGCTTTCCATTACTTGTATGGCTATGGAATTAATAATTCAAATTCGTACCATGGGAGCCAAATGGGCTTTCAAAATATATCAAGTTACACTTATCATCTTGACCACAGTGTGTCTTGCTCGTGTAGTGATTATCATTTACTAAATATCAAATCCCCAAAATTGGACTGGGAAATTGGAAATGACAAAAGTTAGTTATTTTTTAAGAACGGTTGATACTTTCTATTTTCGCTTTATTAAGAAATATGTGAATTATGGTAAAACCTCTGCCCACTTGAAAATACTTTATAATCGTTTATTTTGCTCACACAAATAAATAGACGAAAATTTTTTCATTTATTGACGAAAATATTTAAACATAAATGATTATTGATAATAAAAATATTTTTATTAACTAATTATTTCAAATGATATAAATGATCATTTTATGAACATATTTTTAAATTATTTATTTTCAGCAAAATAGATAGGGCCTAATTTTGATATATTTCAACTCAGTCGATGGGAATTTGGTAAATCATTAATGAAGTAAATCGGATAAAACCGTTGCACGATGATGACATCACATGACATCTTGGCACAGTGTCATCCACTGAGTCAAGAAATGTCGTCTTCGGTTTTTGTTCGAGAATCGCACAAATGAAGACAGTTGAAGTGGGGCACATGTCGCGTTATTACTTTGGTCTCACACGCTATAAACGCTTTCATAAAGCGAAGAGCACGAGGCATGATTTTTTCGGAGGACTAGGAAAAGGTACGAGGTTGTATTGTATGATCGAGAATGAGCCATTAGTCCATTCGAAGCTACTTTTCTAACTGTTATCTCCGCTCTATGTGGTGCAACCTGTTCACCCCCTCCTTAGTATTTGTCAATGATATCTTTATGTTTTATATGTAAACCGGATCGGTTTGTGTGTAAATATCGAATATGAGATTAGCGATTGAATGACATTAGGTGTATTGAATTCAAACTATTAGTTGTGCACGGTGGAAACTTATCACGGGATAAAGTACTATACCTTGAGAACCACTTTTTGAACCTTATTAGGATAAAGTGCTACACGGAGGGCACCTCAATTGGTGCGATTGTCTGTGTATGGTAGAGTTAGTTACTTAATTAGTTACTTAATTATTAATTAGTGTATGTAGGGCATCACCGAACAGCATATTTCCGATCTATTACTAACTGCATTTAGGATCCGTAGAGAATATAATTGCTTACTTAATTAGTGATTTGCTTACTCGGCATTGAGGCTGATTCACCAACAACTCTGAAGAGTGGCATGGATTGGGAGACAGGATATTGAGGTCCTGGGATAGGAGTGCTCAATGGAATCTAAGTGGACGGCAACTACTCTGAGCATTGAAGATGTGTCGGATGGTGGGTGCGAATAAAGCACCGGAATAGGGATGAGGGCAATGACTATTGACAATGGACGAGGATAGATGATGTGATGGTGACACGGATAATTGGCACGACTCTATGCGGGCAAAAATGAAAGAGTCCCCATGGTAGAACTTGAGTTCGCACAAAGTCTCAGATCGAAAGACTGACTCTGATAAATAATAAGAAAAAAAGTATTGTATTACTTGACACTAATGTGTTACAATCAAGGGATGTTTATACTACGAACAATGTGTATAGGAAAGTAATTAATTTAATATAACAAAATAAAAATTAGTTATTTTAGAATATAACAAGAATTACATAATCAATTACAGTTTCAGAATGTTCTAACAAATATTCTGACATATTGAATCATTAGTAGAATCATATGTATACAAGACTCTCATTTGTCGTCCAATATATTAAATCAAATCTTATGTTAAATGTCAAAGTTATTGTTTGATACAAAGTGGGTTTAAAATATATCATGTTAGGTAAGATTGAATAATTAATGTGAACATAGCACTCACGCATAGAATGAGAATCCCGCATAAATATCTAACACTATAGTCTGAAAAATCTCAGATGGAGTCTATCAAATCCTAGATATGGACATGTTGGGGTCACTTCCGCACAAATTTCATCGCATGTAAGGTCAGAGAATGATCTCTCCCAAACTATGTCAAGGAGAGAGACGTGGGTTGGGTGGGTGTAGCTTCAACTTTTCATCTTAAGATCTGACCAATCGTCGCGGACTGAATGCGAGAGAGAAAATTGACCAAATTATGTGGTAATCGACCAACAAAGAGAGAGTAAATATCTTTCATGTAAGTGATAGGCACCATGATAGCGTTCACCTTTGACCCGGTCAATAGAGGACACTAATACCATCTAGCGCTACGGACAGATTCCTAACCATAGCTATCGGAAGAGGATTGACAAAAGCTGGTGTGGTGCATTGGTTCTCCATGATTGTAGAAGGAAGAGGATGGACGAGATGCTATGTTAAAAATACCAACTTAAAAGCTTGACAATAGTCCCACGAAACCTATCATGATATCATAATTGGGTTCTGCTCTCAGATTATTTCCCTCGTTCGTAAAATTCCACATACCCTTCCTAATTCGGCTTGTAAATGAGTGGGTCTTTTATTATCCCCGTCCCTTGACTACGGGTTCATATGCTCTCTCTATATATAGTCTTCCTCCATTTATAAGTTTATATTTTGGAATAGTTAGTATTGATATCACAAAATCTTTCAGGCTCCTGGAGATCTTTTTCTCAGGTTCCAAACTTTTGATTAATAAATAAATTACACTCCAAATTATTAAAATGCTCTAATGTAGAGAAGAAAATATTCTCTTGCATCTCTTTTTTACATCAACAATACTTTAATACGTCTCTTGCGATAAAAAATTTGGGCTATGTTCAAGGGACTGGGCTTGGCCCAAAATTTAGGTGGAAAGAATCTCTCTCTGTCCACACGTGTCCACACTGATACCAAATCCATCCCCACCACCACGTCTCCCTCCTCCTCCTAATTTCATCTCTAATCGGGCCTTCTTATGGCCATGACGGCCGGCCGGCCTGAACGGCTTTGATGGCACCGGCAATGGCAAGTGTGTGACCGTCATGCACTACAAAGGAGACATAGCATTCCTCTATAAGTATGGCAAGGACCAAACGTAAGCATTAAGCAACATGATAGTGTTCACCTCTAGTAGAGGACGTTAATAGCATTTAGCAGTATGGACAGATTCCTAGCCATAGCTATCGAAAGAAGATCAACAAAAGCTAGTGCATTGGTTCTCCATGGTTGTAAAAGGTTCTCCATGGTTGTAAATGGAAGGATGATGGACGAGATATCATCATATTAGAAAGACCAACTTAAAAACTCGGCAACAATTCCAACAAACCTAATATGATGGGTTTTGCCCAAGATTATTTCCCCCATTCGTAAAATTCCACGGGCCTTCCTAATTTGGCTTACGTCAGTAACTGTTTTATCATTCCACGTTCCTTGATTATGGGCTTATATGATCTCTATATATATGGTCTTCTTCCATCTATAAATTTAAAATTTTAAAACAGTTGGTATTAGTCTCATAAAATCTTTCAGGCTCTTAGAGATCTTTCTCTTAGGTTCTGAACTTTTGATTAATAAACA
The DNA here is from genome assembly GCA_014182375.1 of Eucalyptus virginea. Lineage (NCBI taxonomy): Eukaryota > Viridiplantae > Streptophyta > Magnoliopsida > Myrtales > Myrtaceae > Eucalyptus > Eucalyptus virginea. The sequence goes on along the minus strand of CM024516.1, from coordinate 53,805,915 downwards.
AATCACACTCCAAATTATAAAAATGCTCTACTGTAGAGAAGAAAAATATTCTCCTGCATCTCTTTTTTACATCAACAATATTTTAATACGTCTCTTTGCAACAACAATACCTTCAAATTTTGGGCTATGTTCGAGGGACCATGCTTGGCCCAAAAGTTAGGTGGAAAGAATCTTTCTCTATCTACAGTGATACTAACTCCATCCTCACCGCCATCAATCTCCCTCCTCCTCCTCATTTCATCTATGATCGAGGCTTGTCATGGCCACGACGACCGGCCGGCCTAGCCACCCACAACAGCAAGTGTGTGACTGTCATGCACGACAGAGGAGACATGGCATTCCTCTATAGGTATGGCAATGACCAAACCCCAAAACTTAACGCCAACGTATTTCAGATACTTGACTGGAAAATTACAACATTATGAATAACTAACTACTAGTGAGAATATTTAGAAGTCACCGAATGTAAAGTAACTGATGATTATTGACCCTCAATTAGTAATGATAAGTTCATGTCTCTTACGATAATTTAAGATAAATGACTATTTCAAGGTTATTGACTAGTGTTATGAACTCTAAAAATTAGATTACAACGAGATCGGTCAAATTACAATTTGTTGGAGACAAAATCGTTAAAAGGAGTAACCATGAACTTATCATTGCTAATTGACTTTTAATGCAAAATTACAACACTGTTAAAAGGAGTAAGCATATCTTAAGAAAAAATCGTTTACCTTATAGGAAGTAATATAATTTATCTTTAGAATGAGCAATTTAAATTGAAACTAAGATTCAGGAATTAGCTTGTTGCATCGTAGATGTCAAATAAAGTCCACGGATGATGTTCTATATTAGCAAAGTAGGTTTTAGTGTTTTAAATCACCTTTTAATCCATAAATTTCTTGTAAGTATAACAATCGTCTTATAAGTCACGAATCACTTTTTTCGATCGTATATTGCCTTTATACTCCACGACTTGCTGCGCTACAACATGTCATTTTGACTTAAAAAAACAGAAAACTTCTCTGAGAAAACTTCTTTTGGAAGCATGGCAAACTTCTCAAGAAGTACTCTTTATGCTGTCTTTTGATCAGCGCAGTAGCGCTTGGTTAAAGTGGAGGATTGCCTGCGCTTTTCCTTTTAGCCCCCACTTTTCTTTTGTACTCTTTCCGTTCCTAGGATTTTGTCTCTTTTTTTAGCACTTCTAATAAAATTAATGTACCTTGGAATCCCCCTTTTCCAAGATCTCCCGTTCAGGACTTTCATTATGGAATCTTTAGATTTTTCACTTTTATTATCCTAATTTTGTAGTTCACATTTTAGTTTTTTTTTTTTTTTTTTTTGTTTAATGCAGCGTACTCATAATTTCTTGGAAAATCCCAGGGTAATCTTTTTTACTAATTTTTGTAATATGAAATTGACAAAAAATATCAAAGTGATGGCGCTCGTGTGAGACGATGCAAACAACTATCTCTCTTCTTGGTAGAAATTTTCAGGATCGATTGTTCATATCGTGTGTCGTAATCATATTTATAAACTGTTTTTCGTGCTAGCATGGGTCATCGTAATTTTGATTTCATTCGTGTAAGATCCGTGGAGCGTGTTGGACCAGCCACATATTAAAAGTGGGATCTTTAGTGTGATTTTTATTTTAAATATATTCTGAGTTTGCGGCTTGCCCACTTTTATTTCTGTTAAATTCATTTAGTAGACCGACCAAAAAAATTCATTTAGTAGTCTTCAAAAACAAGATAACGGCATCTATATATTAAAAGTACATGTTAAAAACTTATTTAGTGTTGGGACAATATCCACACTTCCGAAAAGCGAGAGATGAAGGGGTTATCAATAAATAGATATCGTAAATTGCAAGATTGATTTTCCAAAGCAAAAAGAACTTTTCCATATCATGCAATTTGATTTCTTATGCTTGGAACTTTCATAATATATGAATTTTCGGGATAAGTGCATTAGAAATTTTAAAATTTGTCATAAAAGCACAATCGAGTCATTTCGTTGACTCCATCCAACTTAATTAACAGAAAATATTAACATGATTTTTTCTGTTTATTTTATTTATCGTACATGGTAATGATATGACAAAAACAATGTCGTTTTTGTTCAAATTTTATTGTTAGCACAAATTATATTTAAATTAAATTAAAATATAAGTTAAATTAGAAAAAAAAAATAGTGCCTCACCATCACTTGGAAGAGCCGATAACACTTGCTTGCCCTTACTCTCTTACTATCATTGACGGTTGACTTCTTGCGACATAAAAAATAGAAAATATTTTTAAAAAAATCAGCATTTTCATTAATTAAGTTTGATGAAATTAATGAAAATATTTTTGAGAAGTTTTAAGATTAAATTTATATAAATTTATAATTCAATTATACTTCAACGTCACCCTCAATCGCGGCCCCCCCGCCCCGCCGGGGGGCGGCGGGGGGCTTAGGTGTGATCTCGCGGGTAATTTCGAATAAAATTTGAATTCTAAAGGATATTTATAACTTTCGAAATGAAATATCCAGTACAAAGATTTCGCTCTGGAGCGAAAACAGACACGTGCAATTATCCCGCCTCTCTGGTTCAGACAACTGGACAAGACCTTTGACGTGATCGAACCCCGACGGGCAAACCGCGCAGCATTCCCAGTTTCACGCTTCCCTCCGCATTTTCTCTCCGCCGTACCGAAACTCCAAAACCGCAAGAAAACGAAAAGAAAAGGAGTCGCCCACTTTCCATCTCGATTCCAGATTTTCCCGGAAAATTCAAACACCACCAGAACAAAATCGCACAGCAGTAGCTCCACTTCAGTGTCTCCGTCGCGGTCGATCGCCATGAGCACTCCTCCACCTTCTTCCGCTCCCGCCTACGCAGTTCGTGCCGCTTCCTCTTCCCGTCGACGACGCGATACGCCGAATCTGCAGTGACCAGAACCAGCCTCCCCCGAACGCGTGGACTCGGAGGAAGCTCGCCGCGCTCGGCGAGGAGGCTGCGCTCCGGGTCCTGAGGGCGACCGCCGCGACGAATATCAAGTGGTCCATCGACGGTCTGATCTCCCGCATTGTCGAGAACGGCGCCGGCACCGGCGCCGGCTCTCCTACCTCGCCGTCTCCGTCGAAGATGGGTCGCGTCTCCTTGAGTGATCAAAGCCCGGCCCGTTCAACTCTAACCGTACCATTAGAGGACCCTAGTACCATTTAGCGCTATGGACAGACTCCTAGCCATAGCTATTGGATGAGGATTGGCAGAAGCTGGTGCATTGGTTCTCCATGATTGTAAAAGGAAGAGGGTGGACAAGATACCATGTTAGAAAGATTGACGTAAAAGCTCGACAATGGTCTCACGAAACCTAACATGGTATCAAAGTCAAGTTTTGTCCTAGATTATTTCGTATGTGCGACCTCCCTTCATAAAATTGCAGGTGTCCTTCCTAACTTGGCTTACAAGTTAGTGAATGTTTTAGTATCCCACGTCCCTTGACTACAATTTCATATGCTCTATATATATATATGGTCTTCCACTACTTATAAGTTTAACATTTTAGAATAGTTGATATTAACCTCACAAAATTTGTCAAGCTCTTGGGAATTTTCTCTCTAATTCCATCTTTTGATTAATAAAGAAATTACACTCTTAATTATAAGAATGAGAATATTCTCTTGCATCTCTTTTTACATTAGCAATAGTTTTAATATATCTCCTGCGACAAAGGAACCTTCAAATTTTGGGCTAAGTTCGAGGGACTGGGCTTGGCCCGAAAGTTATGTGGAAAGAATGTCTCTCTCCACACTTATACCAACTCCATCCTCAACACCATCCGTCTCCCTCCTCCTCATTTCATCTCTGAATGGGGCTTCTCATGGCCACAACGGCACCATCGCCATGATCGGCAAGCCTGAACGGCAACAAAGGCACCCGCAACGGCAAGTGTGTGACCATCACGCATTCCAAAGGAGACATGGCATTCCTCTGTGAGTATGGCAAAGACCAAACCTCGGAACTCAACCCCAACATATTGCGGATACTTAGTCGAGAAAATTACAGCATTATGAATAATTGCTAGTGAGAATATTCAAAAGTCACACAATGTAAAGTGATTGACGATTACTATTGTCAATTAGTAATGATAAGTTATGTCTCTTAGGATAATCTAAGGTGGATTATTATTTCATGGTGATTATATCTGTCAAATTACAATAGTTGGGTTTATATCATTAAGTGCAAGAACTGTAAAAGTATGACTTTCAATACAAAAATATGATGTTAAAAAGAGTAAACATCTCTTAAGATGATGTAATTTATCTTATAGGAAGTACTATGATTATCTTTAAAAGCAACAGTTTATCTTGAAACTAAGGTTCGCAAATTAGCTTGTTGCATCGTGGATGTAAAATGAAGTCCATGGATCATGTTCTATATTAGTAAAGTAAGCTTTGGTGTAACCGTAAATTACTTTTTAATCCATAAATTTTTATAAATATCAACAATCAAAGTCTTATAATTCGCAAATCGCTCGCTGTTTTTGATCGGTAATTGCCTTAGTACTCCATGTCATTTTGACTTAAAAACAACTTCTTCGAGAAAACTTCTCTTGGAAGCATGCTTACTTCTCAGAGAAGTAATCTTTATCCTGTCTTTTGATCAGTGCGGTAGTGCTTGGTTAAAGTAGAGGATTTTGCCTGAGCTTTTCCTTTAGCCGCCCCGTTTCTTTTGACCTCCTGCCGTTCCTAGCTTTTTGTCTCTTTTTTTAGCACTTCTAATAACATTCTTGTACCTTGGAATCCCCTTTTTCCAAGATCTCCCGTTTAGGACTTTCATCGCTGAATCTTTAGACTTTACACTTTTATCATCCTAATTTTGTAGTTTTCACATTTTATTTCATTTTTGTTTAATGCAGCATACTCCTAATTTCTTGAAAAATCGCTTGTAATCTTTTTTACTAATTTTTTAATATGAAATTGACAAAAACGTATCAAAGCCAAGGTGCTCGTGTAAGACGGTGCAAACAACTCTCTTCTTCGTGGAGATTTTTAGGATCGATTGTGCATATCGCATGCCGTAATCGTGCTTATGAATTATATTTCCCGTATAGCATGAGATGTTTTAATTTCGATTCCATTCGTGTGGGATCTATAGAGTGTGTTGAACCAGTCGTATATTAAAAGTGGCGAGGGTATTTTTATTTTTGTTAAATTCATTTAGTAGTCTTCGAGAATAAGATAAACGGCATCTATATATTTAAAGTAAATGTTAAAAACTTTTTTAGTGTTGAGACAATATGCTCACTTCCGAAAAGTGAGAGGAGGGGTTATCAACAAATAGATATTATAGATTGCAATATTGATTTTCCAAAGCAAAAAGATTTTGCATATTATGGTTTGTCTTACTTTTTGCTTAATCTAAATCTCGTGGAAGATGCAGTTTGATTTTTTCATAAATCAAAATGATTGGACTTTCATAATATATGAATTTTGGGGATAAGTGGAGGGGTGTGTAAAAGAACTAGGACCCGCCCAGACCGCTCGAAACCGGTGGTTCTTAAGGGAACCGGACCAGTTCCCGGTTCCATGGGCAGATCCGCTCACCCAGACCGGATTGGTTATATTATATAAATATATTAATTTTTAATATTAAAAAATTCGAAATTAACAAATCTAAAATTTAGGGCTCCAATCATCATCTTGTCTCAATTCACTACTTTCCCACTCCATCTTGTCTCTCTCAGTTCAAAATCTCCCTCGAGCTCCCTCTTCCTCTCCGATTCACCTTCAAATCTACTCATCTCCCTTCAAGTCCTAATCCGAACTCAGCGAAACAATAAGTTGATTCTCTTTTCCTCCTCGAACTTGTACTCTCTTTCCACGCCGTCGCCACCTCCACATTCATTGTCACTATCGTCTTCTTTGTTGTTGGGCTCATCCAACTTCTACCTCCCTTCTTCCTCCTCCCCCTCCCCCTCCTCAAGCTTCTCCCCATCATCCTCATCTTTGGGGACGGGCGAACTCCAAGTCTAAGAATGGCTCATCATCCCTGTTGTCCTCCTCATTGTTAGTCTCGAGGTAAAAGTGGGAAACGGCGGAGGCGGTGGCGAAGATGGTGGTGGTGGCTAGGACGGAAGTGGAGCGAGGGTTGCAACCGTCGTCGCCGTGGATACCATTGTGGCGCTAGTACTTGAGGAGAATAAAGCTATCATGGTCGGGAGAACCAAAATAAGCGATGTAGGGAGGGCGGGCGAAAAGTGGAAGGCACGGAGGTTGGACCAGTTCTGTGGATCCACCTGAGAATTGGACCGAACTGGATCCACCCAAGAATTGGACTGAACCGGTAGTTTGATTCCTAGGTAGATCCATGCAACTAGCAGGCGGTTCCCGGTTCCAATTTTTCGAAATCAATTCTTAGTGAGCGGGCACACCCCTAGATAAGTGCTTTGGAAATTTTAAAATCTATCATGAAAGTATAATTGAGCCATTCCATTAACTCCGTTTAATTTGATTAAAAGAAAGAGTTAACATGTTTTTTTTTAATTATTTTCTCAAGTGGGCATGCATACGAAGACCATTTGAACTTCATTTCTTGAGTGTGAAACTTCCTCTTGGATTTCTTATGTCTAAAACGTCATTTTGGTTCATATTTTATTTTCAATACATTTTATTTAAATTAAATTAAAATATAATTTAAATTAGAAAAAAGAGTGCCCTACCATCATCGAGGAGAACCAACGACACCGTCAAGATCTAGACTAGGGTCATGGCCCTTCACCTTTGGCTGAGGGCTACCAATAGCGGCTGACATCTTACCACATGGAAGATAGAAAACATGGTTAATACCACAAAAAACCTCAAATTGATGTATTGTGACAAATTTACCAAAAACTAATTTTTTAACCACAAAACATAAATTAGTACATTTGTGATAAATTTATCCAAAAATTAATTTTTCGACAACAAAAAACTCTAAACTGGTACATTTGTAATAAATATACCTTTTGTCAAATTAGATTAATATCACAGAATCGGTACAACTGTGATAAACGGTGAGTAAAATCTCAAATTGGTATACCAATAAATTGTTACATGTTATCCAACTCAACAATTTGACCATAAAATTTAACGAAAATTAACAAAGGGTAAATTTGTTACAAGTGAACTAATTTAGAGTAAATCAATGGTGTACTAGTTTGAGATTTTAAAATTAATTTATGGTAAATTTGTCATAAGTATACAAATTTAGGATTTTTTTATGGTATTAATTCTAAAAAACATTTAAAATTAGTTTTTTATTAATTAATGACCAAAAGACTCAATTACACTAATTTGATAATTTTTGCGGCTTGATTGAATTTTTTTTTAAATTTTAGGATTTAGTTACATTTTCGTGATTTTTTTTTTTTTTTTGATCGGTTATTCTCTAATTTTACGCTAACTTTCACTCTAAGATTTTTGTCTTACCTTCTTACAGTGTGTGGGAGTTGAACCTAAAGTTAAATCGTCTCCACCCTAATCTCTCCTAAGAAAATAGAAATTTGAACCCTCTAACTACCTCTTCTTATGTAGAAAGGGTGATTATTGAGATAAACCTTAATGATTTGTTTTCGTGACTCTTTCAATCAGTGCACTTTTCGTGTGGGCTCTGGTCGGCTTAGATGTGGTCTCGAGGGAATTTCAAATGAAATTTGAATTTTAAAGGATGTTTATAACTTTCAAAAGGGAAAATGTCACAAATGGTCCATAGATTTCTACTTAATATGCAATCTTGTTCCTAAATTTTTTATTTGCTCAATTTGATCCATAAACTATCGATAATTGTCCAATTTAATAATTCCATTCAAACCGTTAAGTGATAACTGTTTTTCCTTTTTTTTTTTCTCTTCCCTCCACCGACCACACCATGGCCAACGAGGGTCACCCTCGCTTGGGCTGGCTAGGGCCGCCCTCGCTCGATGCGGGCGGGGGTGCCCTCGCCGCCGGGCGAGGGGTGCCCTTGGGCGAGGGCGAGGAAGGCCCTCGCTCGACGTTGGCGAGGACACAAGCGAGGGGTGCCCTCGCCTGTGTTAGGCGAGGTGCCCCTCGCCCGATCTAACGAGGGTCGCCCTCACCGACACCGATGAGGGTGACCGACTAGCCAACCTAATCCCAAGCGGGTGACCTCGCTGGATGTCCGGCTTCTCTCCGCCATGGCTGGCGGAGGGAAAGAGAAGAAGAAGAAGAAAAAAAAAGAGACAAAATGCCAAATTCCGTTAACTTTAATTAACGGAATGATGAAATTAGTCAATTTTCAAATAATCAAGGACTAGATCGGACAATTATCGATAGTTCAGGGATCAAATTGAGTAAATTAAAAGTTTAGGATGAGGTTACACACTAAGTAAAAGTTTAAAGGCCATTTGTGATATTTTCTCATTTTAAAATGAAAAATCCAGGGCAAAGATTTCGCTCTCGAGCGAAAATAGATACGTGCAATTATCCGGCTGTCTGGTTCAGACTACTAGACAAGACCTTTGACGTGATCGAACCCGAACGGGCAAACGTCGCAGCATTCCCAGAGTTTCACGCTCGTCTCTGCATTTTCCTCCCTCCCGCGCCGGAACTCCATAAAACCTCGAGAAAACGAAAAGAAAATGAGTCGTCCATTTTCCATCTCGATTCCAGATTTTCCCGGAAAATTTAAACACCGCCAGAACAAAATAGCACGGCAGTCCCTCCACAACTCTCTCTGGCACGGACTCACTCGTCGATCGCCATGAACACTCCTCCACCTTCTTCCGCTCCGCCTTCGCAGTTCGTGCCGCTTCCTCTTCCCGTCGAGGACGCGATACGCCGAATCTGCAGTGGTCAGAACCAGCCTCGACGGTCTGATCTCCCGCATTATCGAGAACGGCGCCGGCTCTCCTCCCTCGTCGTCTCCGTCGAAGATCGCTTGCATCTCCCCGAGTGATCAAAGCCCGGCCCGTTCGCCTGTGATGAATTCGCGCGGCCAGAGATGTTCTTTTTCGCGCGTGAGAGTTCCCATTTTTTCCTTTTTTTTTTTTGGTCGTTGTCGCGTGGAGGTCGTGCTGGTGATGTCTGTGCTCGTGATTCGGAGAAATTAGAGAAAAAGGGAACGGTCAATCGTCACAAATTCCGAAGTTGCATCGTCATCGCCATTTGGCGGAGTCAACATCCTGTTTAGATTACCCGATTTGGTTTGTTTTTGGAGCAGTAAGATGTTCGGAGAGATGATAGTGACGGTAGTAGTGACCATCTGATGATAAACGGACTGGATTTTGTTTTGTCAACACTAAATAAAATTACCATATTGAGAAATTCATGCAATTTTTAAAATGTATTAATTTTTCTCTTGTTACTTTTGAAAGATAGATTATGTAATATGACTATATTTACTGTGAAAAATATATAAAAAAATCTTGGAAAAAAAGGGGGAAATTTCAAAGAACGGAGCAATCTGCTGGCAAGATTTCTTTCTTTTTTTTTTGGGTCATATGCGGGCAAGATTAAAAAGGGTAAGAAACAATTTTCATTTTTTACGATAGATAAATGAGAAAACTCTGCAGTAGATCCAAAATCTTCAACCCAAGAGAAAGAAAAAGAAGGAAAGTTTAGCAAATTTAGGAGGAAATTCGACGAGATAGAGAGAAGGCTCAGATTCGTTCCATGATCAGGCAAAATGGAGGAGGAACCCCGCCATGGCTGCGGCCGGCTCGCCAAGGTACGGCTGGTTCTCAGCGCCTGTCACCTTCATTTCTCTCACCTTGCATCTTGTCACAGTGAATGATCTCTCCCAAACATGTCAAGGAGAGAGACGTGAGTTGGTTGTTACTTTAACTTTTCATTTTTAAAGTCTCACCAATTGTTGCGGACTAAATGAGAGTCTCACCAATTGTTGCGGACTAAATGAGGAAATATCATCCATGTAAGCGTCCATGAGTGCTTTCTTCGAGTAAGCAAGTTACCACCTCGGCCTCTAACCGGACCATTAGAGGACACTAATATCATTTAGGGCTATGGACAGATTCCTAGCCATAGCTATCATATGAGGATTGATAGAAGCCGGTGCATTGGTTCTTTATGATTGTACAAAGGAAGAGGGTGGATGAGATATCATGTTAGAAAGACAGACTTAAAAGTTCGGCGGTGGTCTCACGAAACATAACATGATATGAGAGCCAGATTTTGTCCTAGCTTATTTTATGTGTGCAACCTTCATTCGTAAAATTCCACATGTCCTTCCTAATTTGGCTTTTAGGTTAGTGAGTGTTTTAGTATCCCACATCCCTTGACTACTAGTTCATATGCTCTATATATGGTCTTCCTTTACTTATAAGTTTAACATTTTAGAATAGTTCGTATTGACCTCACAAAATTTGTCTAGCTTCCAGGAATTTTCTCTCTAATTCCAACTTTTGATTAATAAAGAAATTACACTCTTAATTATAAAAATGCACTAATGCGAAGAAGAAAAATATTATCTTGCATCTCTTTTTACATTAGCTATAGTTTTAATATATCTCCTATAACAAAGGTATTTTCAAATTTTGGGCTAAGTTCGAGGGATTGGGCTCGGCTCGGCTCAAAGTTAGGTGGAAAGAATCTCTCTCTCCACATTGATACCAACTCTATCCTAATTGCCATCTGTCTCCCTCCTCCTCATTTCATCTTTGATCGGGGCTTCTCATGGCCACAATGGCACCGTCGTTGTGTAACGATCGGCCTGAACGGCAACAAAGCACCCGCAACGACGAGTGTGTGACCGTCATGCATTGTAAAGGAGACATAGCATTCCTCTATGAGTATGGGAAAGACCAAACCCTAGAACTCAACCCCAACGTATATCGGATACTTGATTGGAAAATTACAGCATTATGAATAATTGCTAGTGAGAATATTCAAAGTCGCACAATGTAAAGTGATTGACGATAATTGACTGTCAATTAGTAAGGATGAGTTTCGTCTCTTATAATAATCGAAGATAGATTTACAAACCGTAATAATTAGATCACAACGAGATTAGTCAAATTACAATTGTTGGGGTTATATCACTAATTGCAAGAACTATAAAAGTATGACTTTTAATGCAAAAATACAATATTGTTAAAAGGAGTAAACATCTCTTAAGATGATGTCGTATATTTTATAGGAAGTAATATGATTATCTTTAAAAGGCGCGGTTTATCTTGAAACTAGCGTTGGCGAATTAACTTGTTGCTTTGTGGATGTAAAATGAAGTTCATGGATCATGTTTTATATTAGTAGAGTAAGTTTTGGTATAGTCGTAAATTACCTTTTAATCCATAAATTTTTATAAATATCGACAATCAAAGTCTTATAAGTCTCGAATCGCTGTTTTTCGATCGCCTTAATACTCCATGACTTGCTTGTGCTATATGTCACTTTGAGTTAAAACAAACTTCTCTGAGAAAACTTCTCTCGGAAGCATGCTTACTTCTCAGAGATGTAATCTTTGTCCTGTCTTTTGACTCAGTGCAGTAGTGTTTGGTTAAAGGCTAAAGCAGAGGATTTTGCCTGCGCTTTTCCTTTTAGCCGCCCCTTTTTTTGTCCTCTTTCCGGTCTTTTTATCTCTTCTTTTAGCACTTCTGATAACATTATTGTACCTTGGAATCCCCTTTTTCCATGATCTCCCGTTCAGGACTTTCATCATGGAATCTTTAGATTTTTCACTTTTATTATCCTAATTTTGTAGTTTTTACATTTTAGTTTTTTTTTTGGTTTAATGCGGTGTACTCATAATTTCTTGAAAAATCGCAGGTAAACCTTTTTTATTTTTTATTTTTATTTTTGTAATATGAAATTGACAAAGTGACGATGCTCATGTGAAATGGTGCAAACAATTATCTCTCTTCTTCGTAGAGGTTTTTTGAGATTGATTATTCATATTGCATGTCGTAATCTTACTTATAAATTGTTTTTCGTGCTAGCATGAGAAGTCGGAATTTCAATTGCATTCATGTGAGATCCACATAGCGTGTTGAGCTGGCCATATACTAAAAGTGTGGTTTTTATTTTAAATCTATTATGAATTCATGGCTTGCCCACTTTTATTTTGTTAATTTTATTTAGTAGACCTCGAGAATAAGATAACGACATTTATATATCAAAAGTCAGTGTATTAAAAATTTTAAAACTTATCACGAAAATGTAATTGAATTATAAAATTTATAAAAAATGCAATTAAATCCTAAAATTTGCTAAATTGGTGCAATCAAGTCATAATGGAAAATGTTGACATGATTTTTTTAATTGTTTTCTCTATCCTTATGATTTTTGAAGTGATTTAGTTATTATGACGTTGTTTTAGTAAAAATGATTTTTAAAACAACTTTTATTTAAAATCTAAAACAAAGAGAGTGCCCCACCATCACTAGAAAAGACTGGCGGCCCTCCCCTAAATCTAGGCTGTGACCCTCATCCTTTGGCTGCCACTAGCCCAAACCACGTTAAAGATAGAAAACTTAAAAAAAATCAGCATTTTCTAGTTAATATAATTGGGTGAAATTAATAAAATGATTCAATTGTATCAATTTGATAAATTTTAAAATTTGATTGTATTTTTTATAAATTTTTAGAACTCAATTGTATTATTGTAATAATTTTAATTTTTTTATTTTTTTACACGTTAAATAACTTTTATTAATAGTGAATAATATTTCAAATTTTCCCCGGGTGTTGCTGAAAAAACTAAAGAAGGAGGCCTCTCGTAGAAATAGATATTATCTCGCGCGGAATTTTAAAAACAAATTTTGATTTTTTTTGTGGGACGAAATAAGAAATTTTTTGAATTTGAAAGGATGTTTTGTAACTTTCGAAATGAAAAATCCAGTATAAAGATTTCGCTCTGGAGCGAAAACAGGCACGGGCAATTATCCGGCTCCCTGGTTCAGACAACTAGACAAGACCTTTGACGTGATTGAACCCCAACGGGAAACTCCAGAAAACCGCGAGAAAACGGAAAGAAAACGAGTTCGCCCACTTTCCATCTGGATTCCAGATTTTCCCGGAAAATTCAAACACCGCCAGAACAAAAGAGCACGGCAGTCGCTCCACTTCAGTGCGCCTCCGTCGCGATCGATCGCCATGAACACTCCTCCTCCTTCCTCTCCTTCTGCTCCGCCTTCGCAGTTCGTGCCGCTTCCTCTCCCCGTCGAGGACGCGATACGCCGAATCTGCAGTGACCAGAACCAGCCTCCCCCGAACGCGCGGACTCGGAGGAAGCTCGCCGCGCTCGGCGAGGAGGCCGCGCTCCGGGTCATGAGGGCGACCGCCGCGACGAAGATCAAGTGGTCCATCGACGGTCTGATCTCCCGCATTATCGAGAACGGCGCCGGCGCCGGCTCTCCTCTCTCGCCGTCTCCGTCGAAGACCGCTCGCATGTCCCTGAGTGATCAAAGCCCGGCCCGTTCGCCTGTGATGAATTCGCGCGGTCAGTGATGTTCCTTTTCGTGTGTGTGAGTTCCTTTTTTTTTTTTTTTTTTTTTGTGGTTGTTGTTGTAAAGTGTGGAAGTCGTGCTGGTGGTTCTTGTGCTTGTAATTTGGAGAAATAAGAGGAAAAGGGGACGGTCAATCGTCGGAAATTCGGAAGTTGCATCGCCATCGCCATTTGGTGGTGTCAACATCCGGTTCAGATTATTCGATTTGATTTGTTTTTGGAGGAGTGAGATGTTCGGAGAGATGATAGTGACTGGTGAGCAAAGACATGAATGGCTGCATGAGGTGAGGCAAGCCTCTGCTTTTTATATGATAATTTTTTCCTTTTTTTTAGTGAGAGCGACTGAACTATATGTTTTATCGTCTATTGACTTTGTCTGCTAGTGCTAGTGTTTGTTGTTGCGAAATGGAAAACTTGCTTCCTACATATCATGTCGTCTTCCTGTGTATTATGATGAACATGGATTGTTCAAAGTATGCTCAAAGTATGTGTAAAAGAATCTGCTGATACGGTGGTTTTCCTTGTTTTTTGTTTGTTGTCCTGTTTTTGCTGGTTGCTTGTGTTATTGTTTGGAAATTGAGTGGGGAAAAAAGTAGTGCTCAAAACTGTATCATCTTTTCATCTTCTGGCGCTAGTTGTTGGGCATGATAGTTTGTTCAAAGTTTGTACAGAAAATTTGAGCCGGGTATTTTTCTGCTAGACAATGGATTTGCAAGCTCTCCTGTGCGAGATCAACAGATTGGAAGTCGGAGACGCCTTCCAATTTGGGAAACTGGGAGTGGACCAGCAGTTAGTCCCCACATGAAGGCATTAAGCGAACTGGAGTTTAGAAAAGCATTTCTCATTCTAAACTACATTGGGGAGTAAGTTTGCTTCTGAGTTGCTCTATCTGAATGTTGTCAGCTGTGCATATTTAGACTATTGAGCTGCTATTTTATGCAGAGGCAATCTTGAAGATGCCATAGACAGTGATACGATTCGACGGTTGAAAGATCTCAGAATGTTCGACTTTGAGGCAGCAGTCTGGAATGCCATCGGACAGTATCGTGTCAAGAAAGATGACCGTTGTCTGGTAACCATTAGGAAGCAATTTCATTTGTCTATTGTTTCCAAAACTAGTCCCTTCTATTCATTTTGGAAATTGTCCCTTGATTGTTGGGAGGCAGATTGTTATGAAGTGACTTGGACTATGGATCATTTTGATATGTGGAATAAAATTGGAAATGTGGAATGGTATTATTTAGGGAAGTGATATGAGAGGCATTGGCCAATATAGTATATTTAGTTTGAGCATGATATGCTGGCCACATGATTTGGCAAAATGTCCTAAATCAAAAACTCTTATCTGATAATGGCCATAATAATGCACAAATGTGCGTGCATGCGCGCTTGAGAGAGAGAGGGAGAGCTCCTCATATATATAATATGTTAGATTAGTGAAGAAGTCAGCCATTTACTTCATCTTATTTCATCTTTGTATTTCTTTGTTTGACTAGACAAGTTAAATTTGCAGATATTTTTAAAGAGGATGAAAGGTCAATATATATGTGTTAATTTTATTCTATTTTAAAGTGGAAAGGGATTTATATCCTAAATTTTTTGAACATTTTTCTTGTTATCTATCCTAATATTCTTAATAATTCAGATTAATTTGTCACCTGAAACTTTTTTGGTGTTTTTGTTGTTGCTTCTTTCAGCATGTTGACTGGGCTTGTGAAAGGACACATTTCTACCACTGTCATGTTTCACCTCAGGGGTGTTATCGTTTTAAAGTAAGTTTCTTGGCTTTTATCTGTAAGACTTGCATTCTGACTCTTAGGTTATATCAGCAATGGCTCTTTCTTCCCAGCTAAGTTGTGGAAATGATTTCGTCAGAGTGGGGGATTAGTACATCACCTTAAGTCATTTTTTCCTCTTTTTGCGCTCACCCTGTATATTGTAGTTATCAGCATGTGTCATGTACATGGAATAAATATGAGTTTAATTTTAGGAAATGGATGATCTGTTAATTGAAAAGATTGTAAGTGGCATTGGTTGGTTGGTGGACCTTGGCAGAATGCTGACTCGCACCTTTGTAACTGTGTTTTCTGTATTTGGCTGTTACTGCTTTGCAGTTGTCTAATATGATCGAGTCATTTAGAGAAGAAAATGCAAATGAACAGTGTGCTTTGAGTGGTGGTTGTTGGATAGGAGCTGTGTCCTCCCTTTCATATCTCTGCATGTCTGATACTTTTCACCACTATAAAGAATGTGTGTATTGTTTTCTTCTGTGCCATCTATTAATTTCACCATTCAGCTTCTTTTAGTGCCAAAAAAGTGGTTTAACTCGTTGGATCCTGGTATCAATTGCCCAAGGGCATTTGGTGAGCATAAGAAGGTTTTAATTGTCAAAGTAGTGATTACACATGTTACAACTGAAGCAATGCATTCGGATATTACAAAGTTTCCTTATTTGGTTGTTAAGAAAGTTCCCTATGGACACTTTTGAACAAAATCCTTATGATTTTAGCTTCTTAATGATGATGCTCGAGACTGTATGTGCATTCAGGGACCTTACCTTAATAAGACAAGAACTCTTCTTCAAAAGGCATTAGGAGATGAAAATGTTCTCCTTGTCAAGTTGGCAGACAAGATTACGGATGATACCGATACTATGTATAAAAAGATTGCAAAGGAAGGGATTCCTGTTGGTTTGCGTCGATACAAGTTCTTTGGTAATTTTCGTTGCTCATGCTATGTGTGCAGTTTTGTTTGTTGTGTGTATGGTCTTATACTTTTATTTTAATGTTTTTCAGAAGATGTGAATTTGTAAGCAATTTGTATTATCAAATAAGACAACCATGATAAAAGGAAGCAGAAGAATCAGTCATGACATTGTATTTTGGCTAATTATAAATTATTGACAGCTTTCTACTGTTATTTAATGTTGAAATGGAAAATATAGCTTTACACAAGCATGAATTTGCAGTTTGCTTATAGTAATTTATTCTTTTGTTCCACGCTTCCTTTGCCTTTTCTCTCTTTAGGTATTGTGGATTTTGTTGGGAATGACTTTTCCTATTAACTCTAGTTTTATAAAATCTTGTTGATCTCACAATGTTGACTTGTATAGTCATCACATGTATCTTTTCAGAATATATGAATGTTGACATGTATAATCATTGCAATTTTTATATAGTAAAAATATTTCTTTTGTCCATTTTCAAAATTTCAGTGCAAATTTAAGAGCATGAAAAGTAATTTTTATAAGTGTAGTAGATTTATACTTGTGTGCATTATGTATTCATTTCCTGACTGCTTGAATTCTTGGGACAAGCAGTTTCCCAGCATTAAATGAGAGCACAGGTTAAGCATTCAATTTTATTGTTATTTTGCCAAAATTTCTGTATTTTCTCAAATTTGTTGGGAAAACTTGTATCCTAACTAGATGAATCTTGGTTGTAATCATGTTTCTTGTTTTCCATTTAACATTGATTTTTATCCATCCATGTTCCTAAGTAAAATGCAGGAGTGGGGATTACATGCCTCTGCTAGCTTTTGTCTTTTGACACCATGCAATACACAATGCTCTTCCCCCAGTCTGTATACGTTTTCTGGAAATTTTTTATTCTTGGCTTGCATCTAGAACCAGATGCGCAGTCATGATAATTGCATCGGCACATACAAGTGTTCATATGCTGGTTATCTTGGTTTCTATTTCACAAAGTATATTTCTTTTTTTGTTATTACTTGTGTGGCATGCATAAGGGAGATGAACCAATCTTAGTTTTTGGAGCCTTGTTTGCTGCAATGAGAGCTTAAATACATATGGAACTGCTGATAAATTTTTCATCCTTGCTGATATGGTAATTAATCAGTGTTTAAGGATGGAGGCAAAGAAGAGAAAAAGAGAGACCCTACTACATCACCCGTAAAGTGTTACTTTGTTTGCATGGAGTGCGAGGCACTTAAAGAAAAGAAAACAGTACATGAAGCGAGATGCTTCTTCATGCATGCACATACAGTGTCCAGCATATCCCGCTACATGATACGGTTTGTTGCTGTAGAAGTTTTTCATCTGAACTTTGCATGAACTATATTATATCCTAATGACATGCATCTGTTAATAAACAGGTTGTCTCTTATCTTGTCCAAGACTATTAGCTTGGAAGTTGACTGGAGTCGTGTTACAATTGAGAGAATTGAGGACAAGGATTGCAAGGTGTTATCTTTTGATTATTTCGTGAATGAAAACTTGGTGTCATCTAAAGGGATAATTGTTGTTCGCTCCAACACTTAGTATGGTCAATTTCCTGTCTAATAGCAGGATAAAGAGGGAAATTGCATCTATGATAAGAAGGGAAAGCCACTTATACATACTGATGGGACTGGATTTGTATCCAAGGACATAGCTTTGAAGTGTGTTGGAAATATTTGCAAGGGAAGAGGTGTGATTGCTTCTGCTTTTAAGGTTTGTGACCTGTGGATATGGGTATCATCTCAGTGGTATTTTCCTCTTGCTATGCAAGAAAAACTGATCTCCAAAAAATAATTATGACAAATAAAAAAGGAGAACTGATAGTATGTAATGATGTCATTTATGGTTAATTGTGTATTGTCTTTAGATAGTATAGTCATGATGACACTATAATGGCAATACTACATTTGGCAATAGGATGATGCTGCTTGGGTATGATGAATTACTAGACTGTCTAGTAATAGTAGTATTTTGGTTATGGGATGTAATCCCGTAAATAAATTTAAACGAAATGCAGATCTAAGCCGTACACAATGTGAATTTGCAGCTTAGGTGTTGTGGATCACAGTTTGGTGAGTTTTTACTGCAACAAAGCATTGTTAGTCGATACTACTAGTGATCAATTTCCTTTTTACATGAAATAGTGAAGATATCTTTTCATAAGCCTTGAACAGTCACTTTTGTGTTTCATGCTTTTGTTGATATTGTTAGTGACAAATGTTCTGAAAGTACAATATCTTGCTTTAGGCCTTTCTTTCCTCTCATTTAAATGGAGATATTCCAAATAGTCCCAAGTAGAAGAATAGAATTAAACTAAGCTGTCTCCCCTTCTGGGGAGTTCTTTGAGATATGTTCAGTGCCATGGGGCCCACAAGAATTTGTTGCTTTCTTCTCCCTTCTATTGTGTATTATTTATGGAAAACTTGTTAAGAAGGCATATGACTGAATACATTTTCATCCTGTCTCTCATTTCTGTAGTTTTAAGTTAATTTCTTAGAAGTTTGTATTTATAGCTGTTCTAGATGCTATTTGCCTTTGATTTGGTCTTTTATTTATTTATTTATTTTTTTATACTAGAGATTTGCTGGCTGCGGCGACGATGAGCAGATACTTAGGGAGGGCATCTGTGAACCGGTAGTTGATGGGATTTTCTTTTTTGTGTTGGTGCTTGATTGTTGCACAGTACGTGTTGAACTTTTTGCTCTTTACACTTCTCTTGCAGCCTTTGCTGATCCAGTGCCGTCTATTCAATGATGGTAGAGCTGTCAAGGGAACTCTTCTCCTTAATAAGCAAGTAAAGATTTTGCAGTGTTATACTGTTTTCTGTATCTTAATATTGGAGTGTTGTCATGTCATTTCATGTACTTCTGCTTTCAATTTATTTAATATTTTAAAGACTAGAATATTCTCTTACAAAGTCCTGTTTAATAAAAAAACAATGTGGTATAAATTGCTGGAAGTGAAATTGATCTTTTTATTCTTTGTTTATGATTTTATACATTTGTTAGTTGGTCCTCCAATTTAATTAGCAAAATAAGAGTAACATGTTTGTGTAAGATTTACTAGGTTTTCATGCTATTTAATTATACTCCAGACTGATTTCACGAGCCCAAATGAAAGTCAGTTTGGTGGTTGACATGAAAGAAATTCTCTCCAACTTCATTTATGCTGCCTTTAGTGATAATATATCAGTATGAGAGTGCAATAGAAGTCTCATGTGTTCTGGTGGGAATTTCCCCTATCCATCATGCTCACAAGAGGAAGCATAAAAGGAATGTGGTTTGTCAAGCCGGTCATTTTATATGCAGAAAATTGGTTAGATCATTGATGTTGTTAGAGTGTTTTGGTTGCTTAGGAAAATCTACATTGCATTATTTAGTATCATTTCAGCTTTGAGCTGTAAATGTGAGTCTAGTTTAGTTGCAATAATTCTCCATATTGCGATATATTTCATTGTTTCTATCGGTTCATTTATATCTTCCATTCTAATTGTTTTGGCCGAATTTTAATCTGTAGCTCCCTCCTCATACAATTCATATTCGACCGTCGATGATCAAGGTTGAAAAGGACCCGAAGCTTTCAGATATCAGGACCGTTGATGCACTCGAAATAGTACATACAAGGTACAACCAACATATTTTGCCAGCAGGCTATCATTGTTTTAATTAATTCTCTTGAGGTTCTTATGGTACCTGTGACCCCTAGTACTGTGATCACAGTGTTATCTGTGGGTTTGTTGCCTGGCTATGCTATTGATTTGTTGATCATTGTGTTGGGATTTTCCTTTGGAGTTAGCTGGTTAAAAGACCCTTACATAAACAGACTGAAAAGTTAGCAGCTTTTCTGTTCTTTCAGCAGTTTAATTTGAACATGTTTTTCTTGTGAATTACTAAATCCCATTGCTCTTTGTTTGGAGCTTTTTCTGCCATCCAATTTTACCTTTTCAGAAGAGCTGATTAAACCTCGGTCTTCATTGATGCAGTAATAAACCAAAGCCTGCATATCTTTCAAAGATTTTGATTGCACTTTTAAGTTACGGCGGGGTCCCTAATGAATTTCTTTTGGACATGGTGGAATGTGCTCTGGGAGATGCAAATAGTGTCTTCTCTAGTAAACGAGCAGCTCTAAGAGGTAGTATTCTTCTGAACATTTGGACTGTTGAAATATTGTCTATTCTTAAAACAGTCCAAAAAGAGATTTTTCTCCATTTTTTTTTTTTTTTTTACTTGGATGTGCTTCTTTTATTTTTCTTGATTCGAAATATGCATAAGTAAAAAAATGCATCTCTATTCATCTTTGCTGCTTTTACTTCCCCTGGGTGCGTATTTCCTTCAATTGCTATTTGATGTGTAAACATTTTCCCTTGTGTTTTCCTTTTGTTCTTTTACCGTATGAACAGTTTCGGTGAATCATGGTGAGAAGGATGGTTTCACCGCGGCCAGAATGATCTTATCTGGGATTCCTCTGGACGAAACGTACCTACAGAATCGTCTGTCCAGGCTGATGAACGATGAAAAGAAGAGTTTGAAAGGAGGAAGGATTCCTATTCCAGATTCTTACTATCTAATGGGGACAGCCGATCCCACAGGAATTCTTAAAAGTGATGAAGTTTGTATTATCTTGTATGTACTCGTAAACTCATCTTTCTGTGCTTGATTTATTATTTAGCATGAGTTTGCTAAAGAAAACTCCAGAAAAATGGTCATTCTTGTAATTTTAATTTTAGAGTGCATCCCTTGGTTTTTAGTGGCTTGGTATGGTTATGGAATAATTTCTAACCATGCCATAGGGTAAAATTGAAAATTTAGGTCTGCATATGATTTGGCTTATTTGACTAACCTAACATTGTACTTTTATCCAAATTCAAAGAATTTAATAGAAATAAAATGAATTCTGTGAGGACCCCATGCAAGTGATTTTGCCTGTTTGAAGATCATTAAAAAGTAGTATTTTCTATTTTGGAAATAGATCTCTTTTGGCAAAATTTGGTCAATAATCATCCTTACTTATAGGCAGTGGCTTGGTTAAGGGAACCCACTGGAGTCATAGTGAAAGTGAGTCTTTATAGGGCAATTGTCATTGCTTATGGACCTGAACCTGAAAAACAGATAAAGCAGCTAAACTATAAGACAAGTAAGCCTTCCCAGACCATACAAGTGCTCGACAAGCCCATGCAAAAGGTTTGGTTAAGATATGCCAGATTCCGCCAAGTATACAAATGGAACTTGACCGTACATGCCCTCCAATTATATCTTGCAAATCACCCACACTAACATTCCATCCTTCTCCTCCAAAAGGAGATTTTAGTAAATAACCAACTATAACACTTGGGCTAAGGGTTAAGTTGGTAATTTTTCTTACATCTCTCCCACCTGGAGCCCAGGTATCATATACACTTCCAAAATAAAGAGCCTTGAATACTAGAAGAAAGGCACCTATACCTAACAAGATTAAGTGAATACCCAAAATTGTGGTCATTTTATTTCTATCTTTCCATTAGAATTTTATGAGTGTAGTATGGTTTGGCTGGCAGTTGACATCAAGCAATCGGTTTGGCCCTCTCCCCGGGGGATGTCAAAGCTAGGACTCCTTTTTATTTGGTAGGATCTACTTTCACGTTGATTAGTATCTTCATTATGATCTATTAGAGTATTTTGTTTTATAGGTCTTTTGTCTTATAAGGCAACCGATTAAAAGATTTGCTATTGTTCCTGTTTCCAAATAAAATCATGTTTTATGGTTTAAGTAAAAGGTCAGTCTTCACAACTATTAGATACGCATAGTTTTTTTTTTTTTTTTTCAATTGTTAAAATAATCATTATCCTATCCTACTTTTCTAATGCCATTTGTAAGTGCTTTTGCTTATTCATTTAATCAGCTTGCCAATTAATAACTATAGCTCTGCTTGTCTGGGGCTTAGCTGTTTAATTTAGTTACATGCCTTCATATCTGGTCCTTGGTTTTAGACATCAATGGTGTCATATTACTTTGATGACATCCCATCTCTGGTTCTGTCCTTGTTAACCCATGTTTGAGTTTGATATTCACAACATTGGGGAAAAGGTGTAATTACCTATTGGCCTTTGATGTTATAATGCTGTTTCGGGTGTCTTTACTATTTAATAGTTTGCTTGAATCATCAATGCAGTGATAGTGGACAAATTTCAGGGAAGGTATTAGTATACCGCAATCCTGGTTTGCACTTTGGAGATATTCATCTTTTGAACGCCACATATGTGGAAGCTCTGGAAACAAAAGTTGGAAATTCCAAGTATGCGATTTTTTTCCCTACTAGTGGACTGCGCTCCTTGGCCGATGAAATAGCTGGTGGGGATTTCGATGGGGATATGTATTGGGTTTCACGGAACCCTCAGGTTGGTGTTTATATGAGATTCGCTCATTCTTGTTAGATGTCTTGTATTATATTTGGTTGACGTCCTTTTGCTAGCTAATGATGATACAACCTTGGACCCCCTTCCCCTTCCCCCACAACAGGAATTAGTCTTTTTATTTTTCTTTTTGCAGTTTCAAAATCCTTTCATGATTTTCCTCTTTCTAGTGAGGTTTTGGTAGTTGGATGGTATTTTTCGCCATCCTTTTTCTCATTAGACAATTTTTCTGCAGTTTCAATCATTCTGTTCCTGTAAATGTCTCATGCAATATAGCATTGGAATTATGTGTGGTACCTCATGACTGCAGAGTTTGAGATTTTCCTGCGGTTCAAAATTTCCCTTACTTTAAAGTTGATGCATACTGTTCTTCAAACTATACCCAGAATAGTTGTATGTCATTGTAACTGGGTTCCAACTTGGCTAAGCAGTTGTTGTATGGCCAATGGAAAAGGAATTAATATGGTCATACATGTTATTTACTATTGTGACAGACCTTTAGGAGAAGATGAGCCTGAACTTAATTCCTGAACAACAGGGAAAACTGTTCATGTCCAAGTTTGCTTTCATTGGTTTGGCTTTGCTCATAATGTATAATGGCCTTTTCAGCCACTCTTTATGCATGTGCCTGTTCCTCTTTCGTCTCTCCTTTGGCGTACAGGCCTAGACTTTGAAAGTAATTTTAAGCTGAGTGGAATAACATGAATGACCAACTAGGGCCTTTTACTGGAACAGGATTTCCATCCTTAATGTCCTTGGATAATTTCTACTTCTAAGATGTTTTGCTGTTGCTTTTTCTTGAATCTCTTGGGTAACATGGATTTGGCGGAATGGAAATGCAGTCTTTCACTTCTGTTTTCATCCTGCTGGAAATGCAGTCTTTCTCTGCAATGTTGTCTAGCACAACAAAAGAAATAGCAAGTAGACCTATAGCCCATTGAATCATGACTATATCCACTATTCTAATATTCAAATTTGATAGAGATTAATTTGTAAGAGTAGATCTTTTCTTTATTTCCTATTTATTTGGACCCCGCAAGAATCTGTTGATGTTGCTGATTTCATTTTCTTGTTCTTAACACACCTAAGTTGGCAAGGAGACGTTCATTCACATGCTAACTGTCCAAGCCAAGCATCTTAAGAAGGATGGGAGCACCTGTCAAACAGCCAATATAAGAGAGCTTGTTATTTAATTACCAATGCACTGTCTCTCGTGTTATTTGTAATCGATGCATTGGAAATGAAAACATTTCTTTATTAAAGGATTGCGGCACTCATTAACAAGACCCGTCTAAAAATCTTTGTTATTATATCTTGCAGTTGTAGATACCTAGATCACCTGTCCTTTTTTTTCCCTTTTCTTTTGCATCAAGGGTGAATCATGAGTCAGTGGCTATGTTCCTGATAATGGACTCGTTGGTGCATCATGTACCATTCTTGTTCTGTCATTTTGTGAGGCCTACCTTGCAGTGGTTGCCTTGGTTATAGTTTGGCAGTGATCGTTTAACTATCTACAAAATTTGTTGATTCCGAATTGCCGAATGATGTCAGTTAAATCTTTCAAACAACCCCTAATTGAGCATGCAATTCATTTGTCAGCTGTTGAAGTACTTTACACCGAGTCAGCCATGGGTATCTGCTTCTGCAGCGCAAGATATGAACTGCAAGAAGCCAATTGACTTGTCTTTTGAGGAGTTGGAAGATGAGCTGATTGATTTATGGTTGGACACTAGATTTAACCCAAGGTAGGCGCTTGAATATGCATTTGCTTTTTGGTCAGTGCCATAAGTCTGAGACTCCATTGTGGGGAACTATTTGTGATTGAAGAGAATGATCTAAGAACTTGGGAAAAAAAGAAAGTTCTTGCAAATTATTTCTGTAAAATACCTTTCAAAAATATGAATTTTCCCTCCTTTGGCTGCATTTTTAAGATTGAACAGCAAAAGATTTATGATTTCTTCACATGATATTCCTTGCTGCCTCTGCAAGAGCAAAATTATCATCATCTGTTGCTCCTATTATACCTGGAAAACAAAAAACAGTCAACCTAGCTGCATAGACTTGCGCTTATTGCTCACTGTTCTAGCCAAATCTACTTCAAAATGGTTGTCCCCATTTCCATGCCCATTCTCTTTTTCAACCATTGCTGCAAACGCACCTCACACGTGTATTACGCACGAATGCACGCACACTGACACACACTTACACAGAAGCAACACACTAAGATTAAGAAGATGGAGATATTCAATGTCGATTCTTCGCTGCATATTTTTTGGGTGGGCTGATATAATAAATTTGGAGTTTGTTGATCAAAGTGGGTGAGTAACATAGATGGATATAATAGTGAAAACATAGCGTCCCCCCCTTGTGTTAGACGGCGTCTCCCCTCAAAGGACCTGTTGGTTTAGCATTTAGAAGGGGCTTTGGGGGCTCTAAAGGGGTTTGGCCAATTGTGTTATGGAAGCATTCATCTTCCCTTTCTTGCACTTGTATTTTCCGTTGCCAAAATATAATTTAGGTTTTTTGCCCTAAATTTACTTTAGTTTGCTTCTTTTCATTTAGACTTAGAATCGCTAGTGTTCATTGAAAAGCTTTTTCATGAAAGTACTTTTCCTTTGAAAACTTGGACTTCAGGTCTCTGGTTTTAACGACTTTTTCATTCTTTGATGGAGGTTGGTCATTTCAGCTTTCAAAACTTCCAGTTATTTTATTAAATAGGTTAAGAAGCTCGATGTTTGCTGTTGCATCACTATGCTGAATTTGCCATCAATGAAGTGTTGTTTATATATGATGCAATCACGATATTTTTTCCAAGTACTTCTCATGTGCTTTGTGTATTATTTATGTTTGCTGGACCTGATTAAAAGCTAGGCATGTGCCAGTAAGTAGAGGCATAATTTGGGTATTATATTATTGATGAGGAAAGATTTATAGCCTTCTTAGTGTCATTGAGCTGGCTCCAGTTTTTTCCATCTTAAAATGTCAGATGAAAAACACAATTCGTTATTTGATGATTATTTTGGTGAAAACATAAGATGATCATGAAGATTAATGTAATCTACTTATGGCACTTGATTGTGCTGCATATATGGCATCGCTCGGGAAAAATTGACATTTTCTATGGTGTTTTCAGTTACACAGTTGGTGTTGCAGCTGCTAGTTGGCAGGCATTGATGGATCGTTTTCTAACACTTGGTAGTGATCAAGTTGATGAAAAACGTCGGGTGGAGGGAAACCTTTGTCAGTTGATTGACATATATTATGATGCCTTAGATGCTCCTAAGAATAGTGGACTCAAGGTCAGTTTCTTATTTCGTGTTTTTTGTTATTTAAGTATCGGACAAGATTTTGAGTCTCTCGATTCACTTGTATTTGCTTCAATTCTTTACAAGTCTAATGATGTACTTGGTATTATTATTTAGAGCTTAATCTACCATTTCATGAGTATGCAATAGATACTGAAGTGCCCTGGGGCATGCTCTGCTAAATTTGTATATTTTCATAGTGCTTACTGTGAGTTGGATAAAAACTTTGCGTGATGCATCTTTGTTGCTTAGCATATAAATATGTGATTTTTTCTGTTCGCCTCTGTTTTTTTTTTTTTTTTTTTTTTTCAAATCTTCTTTAGCTTGGTCATGTGATATGCCTATTTGATGGTAGTGTTTCTTGGAAAGCTAAGTAGCGACTCTTTCTTTTGTATTTGAGACCAGATTGAAGTTCCCAAGTCTTTGAAGGCAGAAACTTTCCCACATTACATGGGAAAGGATAAATCCATTTCCTTTCACTCCTATTCTATCCTTGGAGTGATTTTTGATAAGGTAGAATCATACCAGGCAGATATTCCGACTGGCAAAGGTGAGATTTTGCCTTACTCTCAAGACCTTTTGTGAAGTTGCATGATAAATAAGTATGGGAATGGGATAACGCTCATTCAAACTGGCTGCTCTCACTTGGCTCTTCATACAATATGAAGCCTGGTGATATTTTGATTATGCAAGTAGAAAGTTGATATGAGATCACGCCTTCACCTCTTGGCCTAAGAAAATGGAAAGTACTCTTTCTCGATGGAGTCGGTTAATGAGGACTTCATCCTATCACCAAGTCAATGAGTTTAATGAACAATTTTTGTGTGGTCAAATAACATCTTCTGCTGGTACTTATTGCTTCTTAATATTGATCAGCTCCAATTTTTGTTTCGTCTTTGCTGTTGAAATTTGCGGGAACTGACTTCTCCTTCCGCTAAATTTAGGGATTTGGAAGCTCCCCTATTTTGATGTGGAAACCCCGAGGGACTGCGGAATGGAGTGGGAAAGACGTTACGCGGAATATAGAAGTGAGATGGTGGCTGCTTTAGGGGAAGGTGCAGAAGGCAAGAATTCCTCCGCGGACAACGTTATAAACAAATATAAACAGGTTTATTCATCTAGTCTCTTCTCATTCATGATTTCCAGTCGTAGTCAGCAGGGTTCTGGAAAGCAAAGTCATAGAGGACACAGACATTCTGTGTACTTCCTGTGGGGGAGAGACCTGATTCTAGGAAAATTCATTTTTTGCGCAATTCTTCTGGTGCAGTTGCTCTATGGTGCACCGGAGTTTGAAGAGAGCCCGAGGAAGGAGGAAGATATTTTTAACGAGGCTCTCGCAATCTATAACATTACATATGACTATGCGATGCGATGGAATGACGTCAGCAAATGCGGATTTGCTTGGAGAGTGGCGGGTCCTGCACTCTGCCAGATTTATGCCCTTAAGCAGGAGCAGAAGTTAATTGTCTGCCTGCCCTCAGTTCTAAAGGAAATCTTCAGATGAAACCTAACATCGGCGCGGACAGACGTTGTAAATCCGAGCTACGGGTGTATAATTAGGTTTGTCGGTTGCCTCGTCGGTGGAGAAAAAGTGCTGTGAGAACCGTGGAAATTTTTTGTGCCATGCATCATGTACGTATGTACGTGTTAGGATTATTAGATGTATTACAGTGCATAATCCACTTCGAAAGAATTGAATGAGGAGATGTATGAGGTGAAAATCTCATCTACCATTCTGTAGAGTGGCATTAGGGTGACTTATTTGTCAATTCTAACTAAACTGTCTTTATGTAAAGTTACTAGTGTAAGATAAACTTTTGATTTGAAATCACTACTTATATAGTCTTAGTGAGAGGGGCAAGGGTTAAGGGGAGTCTATGTTAATGTCATGCGACGGAACTTGGTTTGGCTTTAGCATAAATATAATTATTTATCTATCTTATCCTTTAGACCTCTTATTTTTTACAGTAGAAGAGTTGCTTTTTTTTTTTTTTTTTTTGAAGAGTTGCTTTTGAAGTGTGTTTGTTTTGACGAAAATGAATATTTTGAAAAATGCTTTTTTAAAAATAGGTACTTGTATTGTGCACTTTTTAAGGCAATAATTCCAGGGGTCTAAAAGTTTAACTCTTTTGCTTAGGCTTGCCTATGTAAAATTTTTGGTTAATACTAATATCATAAAAATCTCAAATTTATATATGTGATAATTTACCACATTAGTTTTTTGACTTCAAAAAACTTCAAATTTATACATGTGTGATAAATTTGTTCTCAATTAGTTTTTATTTATATTAATATAATGAAAAATTGCAAATTGTCAAATGCAGCTCAACATATTGGGTTAATAATTTACAATGAGAATCTTCATCTTGATTGTAAATTGATGGTAAAATTTCAAAATGGTAAACTCATTAACTGTCAAGTGTTATTTAATTTGACAATTTAATGGAAATTTATCATAGGTATATAATTTGAGATTATTTATGATATAATTCCTAAAGATTTTAGATAGAAGATTCGTGTGCTAGGCTTGCCTCGGGCTCAACCGGGCCGGGTTTTCTTATTAGAAGCCCTTGCCGAAGCCTGTCCAAGTCCGTGCATTACCTACATATCGGCCGAAGCCCACCCGTGGTAAATCTTTGGGCCGCACTGGGATCGGGCTCGGGCTCAACTGAGCCGGGTTTTCCATCAAACGCCCTGCCCAAACCCGTCCAAGAATGTCCTCGGGCCGGGCTCGGTGGGTCCACGGGCCGTCGGGCCCATGACTGTACGGACGCTTTTCCTCGCACATTCGTGTCCACTCCGTACAAGTCTGCCGTTGCATGGCGTCAAAAGGCGACGAGTCGCGTGCTTTGCATGCGCGCATGCACTCGACATCGCGCCGACTGCCATCGCCACCGCTCGACACCTGTGCTCGCAACCCTCTCTTCTGTCGGTGAGCTACTGCTAGATCATCGCCGCGATGACTGAGGAGAGCCGACCCGTCGCCGGTAATGCTCGCAGCAGAACAGGGTCGATCTCTCTTCATCTTCATCTTCATCTTCGTCTTCAGGCTTCACTGCGCTCGTTCGAATATCTATCTACGCGGGAGTTTTTGTCTCCGCCGTTGATTGTGGCGGCATCGAGGTCGAGCGGCGGCTTTGATCGGGAGGAGAGAGGAAGACTGCCGTGAATATGGAGAGCACGATGAAGGAGCTGAGGGAAGGCGCGCCCGTGCTCGAGCCGAAATCCAAAGTGGGCGGTGGGGTCGAGGACGTTTACGGCGAGGATCGTGCCACTGAGGACCAGTTCGTCACTCCTTGGGTTCTCTCTGTTGCGAGGTTTGCTTTCTTAGATCATTTGACGCTTTACATGTTTGAATGTGGAGTTTTTGGTTTGGAGTTAGCTTGTAACGAGGAAAAGAATATAGGAGGGAGAGAGAGAGAGAGAGAGAGAGAGAGAGAGAGAGAGAGAGAGAGAGAGAGAGAGAGAGAGATTTGTTTTTGAAATAATTCAGAGGTAATTTAACAAGTTTTACATGGTGCAGTGGGGTTTCTCTGTTGAGAGATCCTCGCTACAACAAGGGACTTGCTTTTACAGAGAGAGAGAGGGACACTCATTATTTGCGTGGTCTTCTGCCTCCAACGGTTGCTTCTCAACATCTTCAGGTTGCTTCATCATCATCAACCTATTATTTTTTTAGTATGGCTATTACTTCGGTTATTAACATTCTTGCGTCAATCTGCTTTGATCGCTATCGATTTTGCTGACCAGGAGAAGAAGTTGTTGCATAATCTCCGGCAATATCAGCTTCCGCTGCAAAAGTACATTGCAATTATGGACCTTCGGGTACCCCCGCCACCATGTCTAATCTTGTTCTGGTTTCTCAGCGTTTGTTGAATGCACACACCGACGCATCCATGCTTGCATATATGTTCGCATATGTGGTGATTGTAAAGCGTAATGGGATGAACTTGCATTTTCTTATTTGGACAAGTTGCACCTGAGTAGGATATGATCATTCTGAATTTTGGATTGTATGACGGGTTCTTGTCAGTATTACCTTATTGCCCTTTACCATAATTTGGAAGTATTCCCATAAATTTATGAGGCACATTGAGCTTTCAATGCTTCTATTGTAGTAATTGGCTTACTTGTCCTTGTTATCGGGATGTGGCAGTTAACCCTACATATTTTGGTTTGCAGGAGAGGAATGAAAGGCTCTTCTATAAGCTTCTAATCGACAACGTCGAGGAGTTGCTCCCTGTCGTCTATACTCCAACTGTTGGTGAGGCTTGCCAGAAATATGGGAGCATCTTCAGGCGCCCTGAGGGTCTATTCATAAGTCTAAAAGAAAGGTGTTATTTTTGCCTACTTTGCGGGTTGTCCCACTAAAATGCAGCTCTGACATTGATCAACATGTAACAGAGGTAAGGTTCTCGAGGCACTGAAAAACTGGCCTGAAAGGAGCATTCAGGTTGTCGTTGTGACTGATGGCGAGAGGATCTTGGGACTTGGAGATCTTGGCTGCCAGGTGATGCTAGTGTTTCAACTTTATGCCATAAGCTATGCTGATGAATTATGATGATTAATATCTTCTTCTTGAAAATTTTTCATTAGGGGATGGGCATTCCTGTTGGGAAATTGGCTTTGCACACAGCCCTTGGAGGAGTCCGTCCTTCAGCAGTAAGTATTTATTGGAAACAGTTCTGTCCGCAACCTTCCGAGTCCACCTTTAGAATTTCTTTAGTGTAAAAGTTATTTCTTTATCTTAGTGGGAAGAAGTCCAAACTCAAATTGTTGAACTTAACCTAACAAGCCTCATTGCTTCCTCGCCAAAATTTGCTCTAAGATGTTCTCTTTGTAACTAAGAATTCACATATTGGACTCTCTTTGCAGTGTTTACCAGTGACAATTGATGTGGGAACGAACAATGAGGATTTGTTGAAGGATGAGTTTTACATTGGCCTCAGACAGAGAAGGGCAACTGGACAGGTCCTTTTTTAATATATTATGCCTTACAGAGTCGGCAGTCATGTAAGTTTAACAATGAATGTCAAGGCAGATAACATCATCTTTGCAGGAGTACGCAGATCTTTTGCATGAGTTCATGAATGCTGTCAAGCAGAATTATGGAGAAGAAGTTCTCATACAGGTAAGGATCTTTTCCAAGTTAGGTCATGAAGAAGTTTCTAAAATATTGTGATTTCTGATGTTATTGGATACTAATATTTCATTAAGCTATGCAGTTTGAGGATTTTGCAAACCACAATGCTTTTGAACTGCTTGCAAAGTATGGTACAACTCATCTTGTGTTCAATGATGACATACAGGTATAATGCATTGTTCTATATGGATTTCGTTTTCATTTGCGATCCCAAATAGTAAATGATACACATTCTGTTCAGGGGACAGCAGCAGTAGTTCTTGCAGGACTGCTCGCAGCACTCAAAGTTGTCGGCAGCTCTTTGGCAGACCACACTTTCTTGTTCTTTGGCGCAGGAGAAGTGGGTTTTCCTTCTACTCATGTTTTTCTTCTTAACTGAAGCTTATTGGAAGAATTAGTAGTACATGATGTCCATCTCTTCAAGATGGCAGTTTAATTTCCCTTGTCTTGGTATTAAGTTAAGATCCTCAATAGATTCCACCCTAGATGTGATCAACTTGATCTAACATTGACGATATGCTCAAAGCAGGCAGGGACTGGCGTAGCAGAACTCATAGCTCTCGAGATGTCGAAGCAGGTACTCATCTATTGTTCTGGTTTGGAGATTCCTCATGGTTAGGTTTTCATATCATCCACAACAAGTCAGAGACCATCTTCTTATCTCATTATTTGTAGTGTGGATTTATGGTCATTGCAGGCAGAAGCTCCAGTGGAGGAGACTCGGAAAAACATTTGGCTAGTTGATTCAAAGGTTACAGATATTTTGATGAATACTAGCTGCTTCAGTTGCAAAAGAAATCCAAAAGAAGTCTCGATATATCATAGTTTCCTTGTATCTTTTACGGCAGGGGCTGATCATTAATTCTCGGAAGGGTTCACTTCAACACTTTAAGAAGCCCTGGGCTCATCTACATGAACCTGTCGAGGATCTTCTGAGTGCTGTCAAGGTGGGAAAACTATTCCTTGCTAGTTCTGTTACATTCCCTTTGAAAGTGACCGTTTGTCTTTATTTCTGTTCACTCATCACGCATTTACCGTCCTTCTCAGGCACTCAAGCCCACGATTTTGATTGGATCAGCTGGAGTAGGAAGAGCTTTCACAAAGGAGGTTGTTGAGACCATTACCTCTTATACCGAGGTATGTTCATCCTTAAATCAAAGCCTATGGAAAGGTTATCCAGGGAATAACATTACTGCTTTGCCTCTCTTCTACACCGTTAACAAAATGAACTGTAATTTTTGTCGGTCCGTAATGTAGAGACCTCTTATTATGGCCTTATCCAATCCAACCTCCAAGTCCGAGTGCACGGCAGAAGAAGCTTACTCCTGGAGCAAGGTAAATGTAAAGCTCATCTGTTAACATGTAGTACCTCATCCTGCGCCCTCTGATAACGATATCACAATAACCCAATCGCAGGGTCGTGCTGTATTTGCTAGCGGAAGCCCGTTCCACTCCGTTGAGTACAACAGCAGGGTTTTTGTACCAGGCCAGGTAAACCTTTTCTTCAGGGTTCATCCCTTGTCTCCTTTTTAGTTATTTATTTCTTTTCGTGTTTGTATAGTGTTCTGGACTTTGCTTTTTCTTGTACACCAGGCCAACAATGCTTACATCTTCCCTGGGTTCGGGCTGGGTTTGGTCATCTCAGGGTCACTTCGTGTACATGATCAAATGCTTCTAGCCGCCTGTAAGGAATCTGCTAATTCATGTCGCGCCATTACTTACATGCTTATTAATTAGTGAGGCTCAAGTGAAATAAGCAGGCTATTATCAGTCTAAAGCTTGTTTCTGTGTGTCATAACATAGCAGAGGCGTTAGCTAGTCAAGTGTCACCGGAGGACTTTGAGAAGGGGTTGATCTATCCCCTTTGAGGAACATCAGAAAGATTTCTGCGCAAGTAGCAGCCAACGTAGCTAAAGTGGCTTACGATCTCGGTAAGTGCACTATGGCAAATGCTACTCACAGTTCCATCCACATGGACATATTTATTTCTCTCCTGCTTAACCCATTGTGTTTTAAACCCATTTCAGGCTTAGCGACGCGCCTACCTCGTCCAGGAAATCTTGTCGAGTTCGCAGAAAGTAGCATGTACAGTCCAGTCTACCGAAACTATCGTTGAAAGGCAACCGTCCGCCCGTCGAATCGCAGGAGAGTTGGTGCTTTGAGATGTGTGGGGCGTTTCCTTTTCTGTTCTTTTCTTAAAAGAGTCCTAAAAAGTTGCAGTCGTGAAATAATGTTTCGAAGAACGTAATTAAGGTTTTCTTGGCAGGTATTCCATGGAAGACACTCTTCTGCTTCTCGCTGGCAAACTTTAAGCTCCTTCCCTTGTGTATACATTTAAATCAACAAGAGTATCGCCGTATCTTTGGGACGAGTAGTTTTGACATAAGATGGGAGGAAACCTGCATATGACGTAATTTCGAGCAAATTTAGGATTTGATGCTGGTATGAATTTGCTAAGGGAAAATTACTCAATCAATCTATCAATCAATCCTAACGTACTATATGGATGCTAACTCGGTTAATTTTATCAGTTCTCTAAATGTATTACATAGAAGTTAATTATGAATTATAATTTTTTTTTAATTCTAAATTTTTGTATGAAATTTTCATGTGGGACAGTTGTTGATGATTAGATCATTAGTTAACGTAGGAAGGCTGATGATGACAGGATTATCAATAAGTGATTATTGAAGATTGATAAGAATTACTACTAAAATTTCATTTAAAGATTTAATATTAAATTGACAAAATTAGAATGATTAGAATTGAATTGACATATGCATATAAATTTAGAATTGATTGGATAATTTTCATAATTTGCTAATGGGCACGGCGTTCAACCACTATTGGAGCAGCTAATGACGAATACAGCGCCCAAATCCTCGTAGGAAAAGCCCGCAGAATAGAGGTTCCAGCGCCGATTGGAAAAACAGCTTACTTGGGAGGTTCTCCTCGGACGTACACGTCGGCAGGCACTCGACGAGACAATCATGGTTAGGATACACGAAGAATCCAACCTGCATTTCGTTTCGTGAGAACATGAGCATGAATAGGATTGTCTCTCTCTCTTTTCTCTCTCGCATGGAGAGTTTTCTCTACCTCTGGGGTAGCTTCGTATCCCATCGCTTCAATACCTATCATCTTCCCATCCGAAAAACCTAGGTAATCTCCTCACCATATCCAGTTCCCATGGCCTTACAGATCCC
The DNA here is from genome assembly GCA_014182375.1 of Eucalyptus virginea. Classification (NCBI taxonomy): domain Eukaryota; kingdom Viridiplantae; phylum Streptophyta; class Magnoliopsida; order Myrtales; family Myrtaceae; genus Eucalyptus; species Eucalyptus virginea. The sequence goes on along the minus strand of CM024516.1, from coordinate 53,771,685 downwards.
TCTTTGCACGCCCACTCCTTAAACCCTAAAACCACCCTCCTTACCGAAACCCTTTTCTCTTCCATCAACAAACATCTATCCCTGCGATGGAAGGTTTTCACACAAATATTGTTCCATTGCCAAGATCCCACACCTCCAACCTGCCTTACCCTACCCGCTTGGAATCCCCATAGGCTCCTCCCATCTTAGTTTCTATCATGTTGCTGCTGAGTACCAACTAAATCTTCCACCTGTTTGTTGTTTTGTCCGACTGAATATTGAAGTTCAAAAATGAAGAATAGGAAAGCTGACCCCCGACTGGAGCTCCTATGCAAGAAATTAGGAGATATGTGGTCAGAAAATGACATTATCGATCTCGAAGAAATGGATGCCTCTGAACAAGAAAAGGATTGCAAACTGATGTTGATCGGTAAGCTGTTCTCAAACCCTTTTATTAATTTCCAAGCATTCCAAAGTACAATGAAAAAGGCTTGAAAAATAGATAATGTCAGCATCACCATGTTGGAACAAGGGCACTTTCTGTTTGCTTTCAAATCTGCTATGGATATTAAACGAGTGCAAGATGGAGGTCCTTGGTCTTTTGCCAACCATATCCTCTTGTTGAAACCATGGGAACCTAATATACCTCCTCGCTGCTATGACTTCACAAAAGGAGCCTTCTGGGTGCATATCTATGGATTACTTGTTGAATGGCGTAATGAAAGTGCTGTAAGAAAGAAAGATAGCCATGGAGCTAGGAAATGTAATAGAAATCAAAACAGAAAAAAAAAGGTTCTGCGGCATTTGCATCGGAGAGAGTGAAAGCGGAGCTAGACTTGCATGCGCCTTTGAAATAGGGGAGTGTAATCAAACGATATGGGAAAAATTTCTAGGTCGAGTACAAATATGAGAGATTACCCCATTATTGCTATGCATGTGGCAAAATGGGCCACTATACCACTCACTGCACTGAAATTCCAGTTGATGAAGACAAAATGGAGAACCTGAGGTTTGGATTCTGGTTAAAAGCAGAAGCTAGGGAGTTTAGCCCAATTTGGAAGCTTTTCTATGAAGATAAATGGGAGGACAGGGTAGCAGAAGAATCCATACCTGAAACTCAAAATCTCTCGAACCAAATGGAGATTATCCAACCAGCATACCCCCAACCTAGTCATTCAGACAGAGCTGAGAAAAGAAAAGAGACGGACAGCGAGAATTCAGGTGGCAACGAGGCAAGTGGTAACCCCCCTTTCTTGCTACTAACATGGCCAGACAAGGGGAAAGATCCTATTTCCAACATTGGAGGAAAAAATGCAGAAACAAACTAGAAAACAGAAGGAAAGAAGACTAAACTTAGTGCAAAGAAGCAAAAAAGATTAAGTCCTTATGCTCCAGAAAAGGATATGCACTTATTTATTGATGAAACTCAGCTGTTAGAAACTCCTGTTCAAGTGGTGAAAGGAGATGGTCAATGGGCTTTGGTGGCTAGCCCTAATAAGCCACCGGGGTACCAATGAAAATCTTAAGTTGGAATTGTCAGGGGTTAGGCAATCCCCTGACAATTCAAGAACTTAGAGCCCTAGTGGCTTAAGAAAGGCCCAATGTTGTCTTCTTAATGGAGACAAAAACAGGGAACAGTTGGTGCGAAGGATAAAGAACAGATTAAATTACCAATTTCTTTTTGTAGTGAATCCAGAAGGTATTGCTGGGGGGCTAGCGTTAATGTGGAATGAAGATATAACCATAACAGTCGATTTTTTTGCTGCTGATTTTATCAATGCAACCTGCAGATGGGAGGCAAACAAAACAACTATGAGACTTACACTAATCCATGCCCCATATACTTTTCAGATGAGAATGAGATTATGGGATGTATTAAGACATATCAGGTCTTGCAACTCTCTTCTATGGGTGTGTGTAGGTGATTTTAATGAAATACTCTACCATTGGGAGAAAGTTGGAAAAAGAATGGCAGAACATTACCGGATGTTGGCTTTTCGAGAAATGCTAAATGATTGTGTGTTGATGGATATGGAGGGAAAAGGATGTGCATTTACATGGTCAAACAACCAAGAAGGAGAGAATCACATCAAAGAACGACTTGACCGGGCTTTATGCAACATGGAATGGAGGGTTTCTTACCCTGAGGCTGAAGCTTTCGCTTTTCCTGCAATAGGATCTGATCATAGTCCCATATTGGTCTCGTTATTAGCTAAAAAGGTGAGACGTAGTAAGGAATTCAAATATGAAACTTTCTGGGTAGAAGACATAGAATATGCAGACATCATCAAATCAGCATTAATAGCATCCGGAGTAGAAAATCTGAGTTGGGATCAGAAACAACTAAAGATTAAAAAAGCACTCATGGAATGGAGTAAAAAATTCTCAAATGCCCACAAACAGATCAAAAGCCTCAAAGCTGAGTTAGTAACCATCACAAACAATCAAGAGGCTAATCAAGACAGGGAAAGAGCCTAAAGCATCAATTGAGAAATTGAACAACCGTGGAAACGGGAAGAGATGTATTGGGGAATGCGCTCGAGGATCATGTGGCTGCAGTGGGGCGATCGAAACACAAAATACTTTCACGCCACAACAATTCAACGCCGACAAAGAAATAAAATCTCCATGCTCCAATTGCCAAATGATGAGTGGTGTTGAGACATTGGGAAATTGAAAGAGGCGACAGTTCAATTCTTCTCTGATTTATACAGCACAGTTGGCTCCTGTAACTTCTACCCAGTGCTAGACCAATACCCATCATTAGTCCAGAAGGAGATGAATGAAGTGTTGATAGGAAAAGTCACACTACAGGAGATTAAGGATGCTGTCTTTCAATTAGGAGCCATCAAAGCTCCAGGGCCAGATGGTTTAAACGGTCAGTTCTTCCGCCATCACTGGATAGACATCCAGGAGGATTTATTGAGGTTAGTAGGGGATTTTATGGAGACAAACCAGTTCAGCCCCAACCTTAACAGAACACAAATTGTACTCATTCCAAAGATCCCAAACCCAGAATCGCTGAATCAGTATAGACCAATCAGCCTTTGCAATTTTACTTATAAAATAATCTCGAAGGTTTTGGCAAATCGATTGAAACCCTTTCTCCCACAATTGATCGAAATGGAACAGAGTGCTTTTGTTAAAGTGCGACAAATCCAGGACAACATTCTCATCGTTCAGGAGGTGCTTCACCAGCTAAGAATTAGGAAAAGAAAGAAGAAATTTCAAGCGGTATTGAAGCTCGATATGAAGAAGGCATATGACAGAATTGAATGGGATTTTTTGAAGGCTTGTATGTTGAAGATGGGGTTTTGTCAGAAGTGGGTAGCATGGATCATGCATTGTGTGACATCAGTCTCTTTTAGTGTCAAATTTAACAGAGAACCATTACCTTATTTTTAGCCATCAAGAGGACTTCGTCAAGGTGATCCACTCTCCCCTTATCTCTTCATACTAGTAGCAAATGTTTTATCCCTTCTTATGAAAAAAGCAGTTAGGGAAGGGAGACTAAAAGGCATAAAACTAAACAGCAATTGCCCAACACTATCTCATCTCTTATTTGTGAATGACTCCATATTTTTTCTGGATGGAAAGGTGAAGGAATGCCAAAATTTGGCTGATATTCTAAACCAATACTGCATGGCTACTGGTCAAGCAATCAATTTGAACAAGTCTGGAGTACTTTTCAGCTCGGGCAGCCCTTAGACTTTAAGGAGAAACATGACATGGGAATTGAGAGTATCGGAAATTGATAAGATGGGGAAGTATCTAGGCATTTCGTCGGATTGGGGAACATCTAAAAAACAAATGTTCGCTTGGATTTTGGCTAGAGTGAATATGAAGCTGGAAGGATGAAAGGAAAAGTTGATGTCCAAAGCTGGGAAAGAAATTCTACTGAAAATGGTCATTCAAGCATTACTCCAATACACGATGTCTATCTTTAAGATCCCAATCTCGATTTGTAAAGCTATAGAGAAAAAAATTGCTTCCTTTTGGTGGAAAAACACTGAATTCAAGGCTGGTATTCATTGGAAAAGTTGGAATGTGCTGAAGATGAGGAAGGACCAGGGAGGAATGGGCTTTAGAGATCTAATCACTTTCAATAAAGCAATGCTAGGCAGACAGGCTTGGTGATTGATAGAAAACCCTTCGTCTTTATGGAGTAAACTCTTCAAGGGACTCTATTTCCCTACTACAGATTTCTACCATGCTAAGACAGGCCATCGATCATCATGGGGATGGAAAAGTCTACTAAGTGGAAGAGATGCTATCTCAGGCTCAACATTATGGGCAGTAGGTAATGGTGCATCAATTAAAATACGTGAAGACAGATGGTTAAAGAAAGGCACAATCCCTGGCCCAGCTAATCGAGATGACCCTCTATTGGTAGCCGAACTCATAGATACGAGCAGTTCAACATGGAAAGAAGACAGCCTTCAAAACTTGTTTGAAGACAAAATTGTAAGCGAAATTTTAGCAATCCCCTTACCATCAGACAGAAGGGCAGACAAATGCATTTGGATGGCGACTAAATCAAGCGACTATTCAGTAAAAAGTGGGTATAATCAACTCAGCAGATCGGGAAACTAATCAGACCACATATCACCTACAACTTCATATCAAAAACCTAAAGAACTGTGGAGCAAGATATGGAGTCTCCGCACCCTCCCCAAAGTTAGAGTGTTTATGTGGAATTTATGTCAAAATGCCCTTCCCACTAAAGAGAATTTAGCCAAAAGAAGAGTCTTACCCGAGCCGTGGTGCCCCCTGTGCAAAGTGGCCCCTGAAACAACAGAACACTTGTTCTTACTCTGTCCTTTGACCTGCAAAATATGGTCAAGTCATCTACTACAGATTCAACTACAAAGTACAGAACTAAGAAGCATGGATCGCTGGTTTATGGAGTATAAAAGCTACCTGCCTCAAGCCCTCCAACCCGAAACTGTTGCCGAAACCCTCTGGCTCATCTGGAAACAGAAGAACGCAGCAATCTTCTGAGCAAGGAGGCTAGATCTGTAGGGCATAGTGGTAGATCTGCTGTCATCACAGCACAAATTGATAGATCAAACTTCAACTCAGCAGCAGAACTCCGACCAAACTCCAACACAGCAGCAAAACATCGGCAGAAATGAAACAGAACTTGCAAGATGGAGACCGCCGGACCCGGGATGGGCGAAGATCAACGTTGACGGAGCCTTCACACCAGGGACGAACGACGGATCCGTAGCAGGGGTGTGCAGGGACGAGCATGGCGTGCTGCTCGATGGTTTTGCCCGTTCGGTAAAAGCACAATCCCCTTTGCACGTTGAAACCCTAGCTGTTTGTGAAGGTCTGTAAATGGAAACGAAGTGGAAGGAAAAAGGAGGGTCACGTGGGGTAGCTGTTGTGTCTGACTGCTCATCTGCAGTTCAGTCGATGTTGGGGTTAGATACTCCCCTTTGGGAAGTCAACTACACAGTTCAAATGGGCCGGGCTGTGCTAATCTCTAATCCCGATTTAAAATTGATCCATGAGTCGAGGGAGTTAAATAAAACCGCAGATTGGGTCGCAAAAGCCCAACTCCACCAACCTCTACCTCGGAATTGGGTCTCTCGCCCCCTCAATCTCTTTTAGATGTTCTTTGTTCTGAAGCCCATTTGGGTTGTTCCTCGTACTTTACTACTTGAAATGAGATGAGAAATCTTTCGTCCAAAAAAAAAAAAAAAAAAAACAGGGATATCAGCAAAAGAGAAAAAGGGAAAAAAGCCATCAAGAATGGAGAAGGCAATGAATGAAAGATGCTCGGAGGGAAGGGAAAACGATCAGGGATCGTATGTGAAGATAATCTCAACTCGAGTGGGAATTTCCAAGAAAATTGTCGAAAAAGTTCTAAACATATTATGTTTTTGCCAATTAAATAATAAATCTTTCAATTTTACCAATTGATTCCTAAATCTTTTCCCATTTTGTCAATTGAGTTCATCCGACCAAGTTTGACTGGAAATTACTGACGTGGATGGTCGGCGTTGACATGGCACTTTTAAGATACTATTTTAATGATATTTTAACAATTTTTTGAATTTTTATCTTTAGCTGGGAGGAAGGGCCGGCAACCCTTGCTAGCCATAGGCGAGGGCCCTGATGCCCTCCCTTAGGGCTGATGAGGGTCCGCCGGCCACCCTTGCCGGCCCTCTCTCCAAAACCCTCAAAAAACAAAAACAAAAAAAAAGAAAGAAAAGACAAGCATTAAAAATTCAAAAAGTATTAAAATATTGTTTTAAAAGTGTAAACGCCGCCTGTCCACGTTAGTAATTTTTAGTCAAAATTGGCCGAATAGACTCAATTGACAAAATATGAAAATGTTTAGGACTTAATTGACAAAATTGAAAAATTTATGATTGAATTAACAAAAAGCACAATAGATTTAGGACTTTTTGAACAATTTTCCCGAGAATTTCCTAAGAGTTTGGTCACACATTCTCAAAACCTAGGACCATTATCTGGATCCCCAATCAATCTTCCTCTAGTACTGCTCTCTTTCCCGGTTGAAGTAGCTATGACTTTGATCCCCAATCAATTGGACTAATTTCAATAGATTCAAAGCAGGTCCAAAATTCTTTATAAGGAGGGAGAGAGAGGGAGAGAGAGAGAGAGAGAGAGAGAGAGAGAGCAAAAAGGCAATACAAAATACCTTTCTTAACTATTGCCTATAACTCGATAGAACGTGAGAGTGCAAAAAGGCAATACATAATACCTTTCTTGACTATTGCCTATACCTCGATAGAACGTGGACTTGATTGCAAAAGCATGAAAAAAGCAGCAAGTTAAACTATTTACTAAGAAAAGGAAGGATCATTGCATTGAATGTCTTTAAAACTTATTACGAAAGTGTAACCGAGTCTTAAAATTTTCAAAAAGTTCAATGAAGTTCTAAAATTAGTCAAATTGATCCAATTAAATTCTTCACTTAATTGCAGTTTTTGAAAATTTTAGGACTCGATTGCATTTTTGTAATAAATTTTAGGACTTCATTGAACTTTCTGAAAGTTTTAGGACTTGATTATACTTTCGTGAAAAGACTTAATTACACTTTTTGAAAATTTTAGGCTTTAATTATACTTCCGTAAAAAGCTCTAAGGCTTTCAATGCACTTATATATATATAAAAAAAAAAAATAGAGAAGACCGTATGAATAATTACATGACACCTATTAGATTCCTAGGGAAGTCATTTTAGGGTAATAGATTGCAGATGCATATTTTAAATCTTTGGAAGTGAGTTGTCAACTTAAATTAAGATATAGACCATAATTAGTTCTAAATTAAAAACCCGCATTAAATGGGTTTAGATGGGTTTTTAAAATGAACCGACTTCATTTATAAGCAAGAGTCGAGAGGGTGCAACAAAAGATATTCTGATGGAGTTTGGGACAGGCTATCGATCTATAGTAGCCTGCCATAAGAAAATCCCCGACCTTCATGTTCAAAGCTTTCCTCACGCCAATTGATTTATACAGGCTCGAACTTTGGCAAGCCTCACCAGTGGTTGCGAGGCGTCGTTGATCAATTGGCAACCGACTGGAGGAAGGAGGAGGAAAAAGAAAAAGAAAAGGAAAAAGAAAAAAAAAAGAAAAAAAATAAATTAATAAATAATTCGAAAAAATTAAAATATTATTAGCCGATTAGCGTTTACATTAGCAATATTCCGGCCAAAATTAGTTGGAAAGATTGAATTGGTGATAGATCAAGATGTTTAGGACTAAATTGATACTAAATCAAACGTTTTAGGTTTAAATTGATACCATAAAATGTTTAGGATTAAATTAGTACCAAGTCAAAAGGTTTATAATTAAATTTGCACCAATAAAAAGTTTAGGATTAAATTGGTATTAATGCAAAAAATTTAGGACTTTTCTTATACTTTTCCCAAGAAACTTTTCTTGTAAAATTCATTGGAAGTGATGACTTAAAATCATTCTACTTGTACTTCAAGGAAAAAAAACAATGATAATAAGTTTTTACTCATATTCATATTGTATAACTTTTTTTTTTTTTTTGCCGATCAAAACAAAAATGCCCTTCATCTACATACTTAAGTCAAAAATGGGTTTTATCTCACTTTTTGATTTCTCATTTAGCCCTCAGTTACATATTACCAAAAGAAAAGGCCTATTATATTTCACCGTTTCTACAGTGCCCTTGAATCAATGTTTGTTTTAATCATTGAAAGAATACGAAGATATTATTTGATGTTTGCCTCTTGGAAAAATTATAACAATCAGAAAATGACTTTCAATATTTTATTTCTCCATACAATTGAAAGGATGGTCTTATTACTATCCATTATGATGTTGCATAGAGAATAAAGATGACCGTATAGGCATATAATGCGGACATCATAACTATATTTTCTTTTTAACGCCAAGTTACTATCCGTTCCAATTAGTTTGATTTCTCTTTACAATTTTAGTATGGAAAAGTTAAAATAATCTTTTGTCGGATTAAAATAAATTATAAGTATTTTTTGTAAAAATAAAAGGAGAATTTTAAAATAGAAAAGGGATCGAAATTGGCCCAAACAGGTACTGGGCCTAGGCTTGGCGTGCGGGCCGAAAAGGTTAGCCTTGCCCAGCTTGACATGCAAGGCTCATGGGCTGTGCCCGGCGTGATGCGAGAAGACGTCGAGCTTCAAGCTTCAAGGAAACCATGTTTGTCACTGGCAAATCTACCAACTCTCAGACAAAGTTTTTTTTAGAGAACATGGCAGCTGCTACACATTCTGAAGTTGGACATGAGTTAGACTGTCGATTGCAGATCTAGTCGAGTTTTGAATTGTTTTCTCTGATTCAGAAAGCTTAAAAGAAGATTAGGAACTATCTTGCAGAGTAGTTACACACAATGCAATAGAAATGAAATTACTGAGTAAAAAATATGAAAATGCTATGTTCAAATTCTCTGAGCTGCTCTCGGCCTTGTTTTCTTGTTAAGGAAGTGACAACTTGATCTTGTTGAGCTTAACCACGACAGTTTTCATGTCCATTCTTTCCTTGGGCAAGTCCTTTGAACATTCTAGTCCTAACTCTAGTATTAATAAGACTATGCTATGGAATTTCGAAAGTGTCAAATCTTCATGTTTCGTGTGAAGGATTTTGCTATCCACAATGTCAAGCACTCTCTCTGGAATTGCTGCACCTACCCATTGCCTCAAGTTGACATCCGCATTGAACATTTCACCGGTTGGCTTCTTCCCAGTAATCACTTCCAACAACAATATGCCGAAGCTGTATACATCTCCTTTTGTCGAGACTTTCCCTTCCAAACCATACTCTGCAAGCATCATAGTTTGTGACATAAGAACATCAGCAATTGATCTATTTCTTTTTGGAACATAAGTAATAAGATCAAGAGGCATACAAGTGCTAATATATCTCTATTACATTATAACATTATATTGGCAATCAAAGGCTTGAATTAGCTAATATTCGACAAATGTACCTGGAGCAATGTAACCAATTGTGCCGAGAGTTTGGGTTTGTGTTTTGAGCTTGTTCTCAACCAAAATCTTGGCAATTCCAAAGTCACAGACTTGTGCGACCAGGTCCTCATTTAGAAGAATATTGCTAGGCTTCAGATCGCAGTGCACAATGGGCTTTGGTTGGCCATGGTGGAGATACTCGATCGCCGTTGCGACATCGACCATTATCTTCACTCGCTGATGGAGATCCAAGTTGTAGTTGCTAGAGTACAGTCACTTCTCCAAGCTGCCACAAGGCACGTATTGTAGCAGCAAAGCTCTTAGATTAGCGTTTGTGCAGGTGCTGATCACCTTGACGAGATTGCGATGCCGAATCATACGAAAAGCATCGCATTCAGCGTCAAAACTTTTTAGAGCGCCTTCAATATGGAGATTCAATACTTTGACTGCGATGTCTATCCCGTTGGCCAGAGTCCCTTTATATACAGAGCTAAAGCTTCCTGTTCCGAGCAAATTGCTTTCGCTGAAATTGTTAGTAGCCAAGCAAAGCTCCCGATATGATATCATTGGGTGGTCAATTCTAGTCAAGTTCTCCATAGAAACTGAAGCTTTTTTACTGGTGTTCCCACGCTTTCTAAGCAAGCAAATGACGAGGACTAAAAGTATAGCTGATACAATTGGCACAATAATGTATAGTATATGAAGCCACTTGTCCCTTGATGATTTCGTTCCATTTACTTTGCAACGCGGGACTTGAAAAATTGCATTTCCACAAAGTGCTTCATTCCCAATAAAAGAAAGAGCTGAGAAATTTCCAAAGGGCCCGCCATTAGGAATCTCTCCTGATAGCTTATTAAAGGACAAGTTCAAAGTTTGTAGATGTGCAAGTCCTTCCATGGACTCAGGTATCGTGCCTGATAACTCATTATAGGAGAGATCAAGGAAATCCAACCCTTTGAGATGGCCAATCGATTGCGGTATCGATCCTTGAAATGAGTTCCTTGACAAATTGAGAGAAGCAAGGCTCTCAAACTCTTGGATGGAACTCGGTATGGCACCAGTAAGTCGGTTCCAAGAAAGATCGATGCTCTCTATAGCTCTCATCTTCCCTATTTCATGTGGTAGTTCTCCACTGAAAGAATTGTGTGATAGATTGAGGAAGATGAGTTCTTGAAGGCCCCATAGACTAAATGGTATAACCGATGTCATGTTGTTCGAGCTTATGAGAAACTTTTGAAGGCTGCTAAGGTTTGCAATGCAATTCGAGATTGATCCCGATATCCTATTTTTCCGGAGCAGCAACACTCCTAAACCTGTCAAGTTGCATATCTCATCGGGGATCGGTCCTTCGAGATGGTTGTTATCAAGATACAGCCTTTGCAGCCTTTCTAGTCCTCCGATCGATGATGGGATGTTGCTGTCTAGAGCATTATTGCTCAACTCTAGGAAAGTCAATCTCTTCAAGAAACCCATTTCCTCGGGAATACGACCTCTTATTTGACAATTGGGAGCACTTAGAATTTGTAGGGAATTGGAGAAGTTTTTGATAGATTCTGGTATGGAGCCACGAAGCGGGTTGCCTTCCAACCACAAGTCTCGCAGCGACGGACAATTAGATAAAGCAGAGAGAAAACCGAGCTCCGAATCGTAAGTCTCTCCTGTTAGCTGATTAAACCCAATTGAAAAGATTTCAAGGTTCTTCAAGTTGCCCAAACTTGTAGGTATTGGTCCGCTGAGTCGATTGTCGTCTACATCGAAAAAGATTAGGTTCGAAAAATTCGAGAAACACTGCGGGATGTTGCCGCCAAAGCCATTGCTTCCTAGATATAGTCCTTTCAAATTCGGAAGGCTTAGATCTCTACCTGAGGGAAGGCTTCCAGAGAGGGAATTTTCCATCAAACTAAGCACTTGGAGCGAAGAAATATTAAAAACCTCTTGAAGCACTTCGCCGGTTAGCAAATTTTCCCCAAGGACCATTTTTTGCAGATTGACCAAATTGCCAATCTCACTCGGAATCTCCCCTTCAATGTAATTTCTTGCTATGTCCAGAACGTGCAAGCTCGACATGTTACTGATGGTTCGAGGAATCGTGCCAGTCAAGTTGTTAGCACCAATAAAGATCTTTTTCAGCTTTTGCAAGCTGTCTATATCCCGAGGAATGCTTCCCTGAAAATGATTGTATGACAACCTCAATATGATAAGCTCTTTGCATTGGGTTAGCGTCTCTGGTAGCAGGCCGCTAAATTGATTTTGACGCAGTGAAAGAATCTGAATGTTAGGCCAGCGGTAGCAAAGATCAGAAGGAAGACTTCCAGAGAGATAATTATTTCTCAAATTGACCCAAGTGAGCGATATATTGAAAAGTGTTGAAGGAATCGAACCAATGAGATGAGCGCTGGCCAATCTAATGACTTGCAATGTGGATATGTTGCTCAGGAAGCTTGGAATTTGGCCTTGTAAGTTGTTTGAGCTAAGATTCAATTGTTTCAACTTAGGGAAGGCCCCGAATTCTCTTGGTATGCCACCCGTTAGTCTGTTCTTCGCAAGTGACATGACTTCGAGGTTCTGGCACTGGGTTAAGAGAGGAGGAATGTTTCCTTCAAACCGATTCAATTCGAGTATAAGTTGTTTCAAGCGGCGTAAATGGCCAATTTCTATCAAATCATGCCATGAAAACTGTTGTTGCGGAGATCAAGAGAAGCCAGGAGAGAAAGATTCCCAAGGTAGGGAGAGAGTCTTCCCTGGAGACCCATGTGCGAGAGATCTAAAGCTGTGACTCTCTGCCTGCGGTTGCTGCAAATGACACCAATCCATTCACAGAAATTTGCTTCCACGGTCCAATTGCCGCTTTTGATGGTGTTCGTCGGGTCGACTTCCATCATCAATTTGAAGTGGAGGAGAGCCTCTTGATCAGTGAAGTTGCTGGAAGAGATGACAGGCCGAAATATCAATAGGAAAGCCATCATAACATCAAGAAATGCTAAAAATATGAACTTCTCCATAATGAACACAGTCTCTTTTGATTGCATCAATAGATGGTTTGCTAATTTCGACTTGTTCTTAATATTCAATACCAAAACCTACCAAATGGTTGTCTCAATCAAAAAAAGAAGAAGAAGAATAAGAGAAAACAATGTAAAGAAAGGCTAACTATCAAATGATGTCCTTCAATGACGTCTATGGCTTGTTCTTTACGTCTACGCGTTCACACTTTCTTTCAACTTTGTGAGGGCACAAATAGACCTTTGGACCCATTCTCCAAGGCAAGGTGTTATGATAATTGTCATGACCTACCTATAGGGGCAATATCAATTATCTCGTTGGAAGTTGACTAATTGAAAGTTCCTACTGTTGGAAGAGATAATGTTACTAGTAGTCTGTCAAATTTTACCCATGCTTCATGTCATATTTGAATTTTCAATCAATTCAATTAAATCACTTTTGATTAATGTGAAATTTCTTCCCGCAACTTTCAATCGATCTAATTAAATCCGTAATATATTTAATATGTTCTTTTGTCATCATTTCATTTATTAATTTGAATGAAATATGTCATGGATAACAATTTTATGAAGCTAATGTTTGATGGAGAAAATTATGCGGACTTTGTGCGTGTCATGGTGACCTTAAATTGTAAAATTATAATACCCATCCCGTCGCCCTCGCCCAGATCTGGCAAAACATCAATAGGGAAACCAACAGAACATCAACAAATGCTAAAAAAATGAACTTCTCCATAATGAATAGAGTCTTTTTTTATTGCATCAATAGACGGTTCGCTAATTTCGACCTGTTCTTAGTGTTCAATATCAAAACCTACCAAACGGTTGTCTCAATCAGAAAAAAGAAAGAAAAAAAAAAGAAAGAGAAAACAATGTAAAGAGAGATCGACTAATTAGATCCATAATATGTTTAATATGATGACTAATTAGATCCGTAATATATTTAATATGTTTCACGGAAAATTGATGATTGACTAATTAGATCCGTAATATACTAATCGATTCAATTAAATCACTTTTGATTAATATGAAATATCTTCCCGCAACTTTCAGTCAGTCTAATTAGATCTGTAATATATTTAATATGTTTTTTTTTGTCATCCTCTCATTTATTAATTTAAACGAAATATGTCATGGATAACAATTTTATGAAGCTAGTGTTTGAATGAGAAAATCATACGAACCTTGTGTGTGTCATGGTGACTTTAAATTGTTAAATTATAATACCCATTCCATTGCCCTCGTCTAGATCTAGCAAAACATCAATAGGAAAGCCAACAGAACATCAACAAATGCTAAAGAGATGAACTTCTCCATAATGAACAGAGTCTCTTTTGATTGCATCAATAGATAGTTCGCTAATTTTGACCTGTTCTTAGTATTCAATATCAAAACCTACCAAACGGTTGTCTCAATCAGAAAAAAAAAAAAAAAGAATGCAAAGAAAGATTGACTATCAAATGATATCCCTCAATCACGTCTATGGCCCGTTCTTTACGTTTGCACGTTCACACTTACTTTCAACTCTATGAGGGCACAAATAGACCTTTGGACCAATGCTTCAAGGCACGAATGTGAAAAGGTTTTGTGATAATTGTCGTGGCCTTCTTGTAGGGGCAATATCAAGTGTCTCGTTGGAAGTTGACTAATTGAAAGTTCCCACTGCTGAAATAGATAATGTTACTAGTAGCTTGTCAAATTTTATCCGTGCTTCATGTCATATTTGAACTTTAAATCGATTCAATTGTATCACGTTTGATTAATGTGAAATATCTTCCCGCAACTTTCAGTCGGTCCAATTAGATCTGAAATATATTTAATATTTTTTTTGTCATCCTTTCATTTATTAATTTAAATGAAATATGTCATGGAGAACAATTTTATGAAGCTAGTGTTTGACGAAGAAAATTACACGGACTTTGTGCATGTCATGGTGACTTTGAATTGTAAAATTATAATACCCGTTCCTTCGCCTTCACCCAGATCTAGCAAAACATCACTAGGGAAGCCAATAGAACATCAACAAGTGCTAAAAAGATGAACTTCTCCATAATGATCTCTTTTGGTTGCATCGATAGACGGTTCGCCAATTTTGACCTGTTCTTAGTGTTCAATACCAAAACCCACCAAATTGTTGTCTCAATTAGAAAAGAAAAAGAAAGAAAGAACAAGAAACAATGTAAAGAAAGACCAACTATCAAATGATGTCCCTCACTCACGTCTATGGTCCATTCTTTACGTTTACACATTCACACTTACTTTCAATTCTATGAGGTTACAAATAGACCTTTGGACCAATGCTCCAAGGCACGAATGTGAAAAGGTTTTGTGATAATTGTTGTGACCTTCCTGTAGGGCCAATATCGATTGTGTCGTTGGAAGTTGATTAATTGAAAGTTCCTACTGCTGGAAGAGATAATATTACTAGTAGTCTGTTAAATTTTATCCATGCTTCATGTCATATTTGAACTTTAAATCGATTCAATCAAATCACTTTTGATTAATGTGAAATATCTTCCCGTAACTTTCAGGAGGTCTAATTATATCTATAATAAATTTAATATGTTTTTTGTCATCCTTTCATTTATTAATTTAAATGAAATATGTCATGGATAACAATTTTATGGACCTAGTGTTTGATGGAGAAAATTATGTGGACCTTGTGTGTGTCATGGTGAATTTAAATTGTAAAATTATAATACCCGTTCCTTTGCCCTCACCCAGATCTGGCAAAACATCATTAGGGAAGCAATCAGAACATCAATAATTGCTAAATAGATGAACTTCTCCATAATGAATAGAGTCTCTTTTGATTGCATCAATAGACGGTTTGCTAATTTCGACATGTTCTTAGTGTTCAATACCAAAACCTATCAAATGGTTGTCTCAAT
Source organism: Eucalyptus virginea (assembly GCA_014182375.1). Taxonomy (NCBI): domain Eukaryota; kingdom Viridiplantae; phylum Streptophyta; class Magnoliopsida; order Myrtales; family Myrtaceae; genus Eucalyptus; species Eucalyptus virginea. The sequence continues at coordinate 53,756,357 of CM024516.1, read as the reverse complement.
TGGAAAAAAAAGAGAAAGAAATAAAAAGAAAACAATGTAAGAAAGATTGACCATCAATGATGTCCCTCACTCATGTCTATGGCCCATTCTTACGTTTACACATTCACACTTACTTTCAAACTCTATGAGGGTACAAATAGACCTTTGGACCAATGCTCCAAAGCATGAATGTGAAAAGGTTTTGTGACAATTGTCGTGACTTTCCCGTAGGGCAATATCAAGTGTCTCGTTGGAAGTTGACTAATTGAAAGCTCCTACTCTAAGAAGAGATAATGTTATTAGTAGTCTATCAAATTTTGTCCATGTTTCATGTTATATTTCAACTTTCAATCGATTCAATTAAATCACTTTTGATTAATGTGAAATATCTTTCCGCAACTTTTGGTCGGTCTAATTAGATCCGTAATATTTTTTTTTTTGTCATCTTTTCATTTATTAATTTAAACGAAATATGTCATGAATAACAATTTTATGAAGGTGGTGTTTGATGGAGAAAATTACGTGAACTTTGTGCATCTCTTGGTGACTTTAAATTGTAAAAATGTAATAACTGCTCCTTCACCCTCGCCTAGATTTGGCAAAACATCAATAAGGAAGCCAATAGAACATCAACAAATAGTAAAAAAATGGACTTCTCCATAATGAGTAGTCTCTTTTGATTGCATTCACTAATTTTGACCTATTCATAGTGTTCAATACCAAAACCTACCAAATAGTTGTCTCAATTAGAAAAAAGAAAAAGAAAAAGAAAAAGAAAACAATGTAAAGAAAGACTGACTATCAAATGATGTCCCTCAATCACATCTATGGCCCATTCTTTACGTTTTCGTACCTTATGCATTGATCAATGACACAATACCTGTAAAATAAATAAATTAAGCATATTTGCGAGAAGAAAAAAAATGATTGAGATGTCAAAAGCAGAATGCTCTCTTTATTTTATATAATAATATTTGAATTTTTTTCCCATCATTAAGTATTTTGAGGTACTCATTAACATGATCATTAAATTCAGAGTATCGCACTTATGCTTCATAGCAACGCTATCTATTTCAAAATATGAGAAAAAACTTTCAAAAAATTAGAAATATGTTTATTGAGTCATCTTTGAATCTTTTGTGCTAAACGGTAGGAGGTATCGAAATAATAAAAAGAAACTAAACTTATAAGTCGTTGAATAAGACAAGATTCTTTGGTTTATTCATGTGACCTTGATTTCTATCGGAATTACGGTCCAATAAGTTTGTTTCCGATATAAATTTTCTAGAGGTACAATGAACTTGGTCATTTCATTAGAACGCACATGACCATAAATGTGAAGAAACTAACCTTGGCATGGGCTGACGTAAGTTAGACCTTTTGCTCATATTATATCCACGGAAGTGGGGCACAACCTTTGAGCTTGTAGTTGCATATAACAAAATTGGAAAAATCACACTAACAATGTCATTCATTTATGTACTATGCTCATTTTTGTGTCACAATTTTTCTGCCAGTTACTATAATAGCATAACTTATAAAAAAAGGTCCCCTTGAGTGACTTTGCCAACATATCTCCGATGACAAATTTCCATGTAAATTTTTTTAATAAAGATATGTCCAACGGGTTTGTTTTTTAAGAAAGTTAAGTCTAAAGTGGAAAATTGACTAAATGACGAGACCTGTGGGCTCCAAAATGACTGACGCAATGCATAAGAATTGATCAAGGAGAATATTTCTCTCTCTCTCTCTCCATTTTTTATATCTGGCGTGTCCATTAACTTGTAATTTTTTGAAACCCTAATTGTGATTTCTTAGTGACAAGTTATGTCTAAACAATTCAATAAATGATGAAAATATTTTTCATTGATTATTTTTTAAGTGACTCAAAGGATCATTTTTCAAAGAAAATATTTTGCAAATCATCAATTTTCTGTGAAACAAATGCATTTTTTGACTTTGAGCAGAGTTGCTAAATGACAAGCTCGCATTTGGCAATCAAAACTGTTTTTAGATCAAATACTAAGCTCAACATATTTGACTCGCAACTATACATATTTTCACAAACCATTTGCTGCTGTGAGAATGCTACATAATCCATGTCAATATATCGTAATAGTATCTTCCTTAAATATTTGATGTAAGTGTACCTCTTAGATTCGTATCTTGCTCGAATTAGACTATTCTCGAATCAAGAAAATATTTTGATGCTCTATCTATGAAAGTAGCAAAACGTGTATGCACTAATTCATTATTACATTATAAACAACGTTGTATTAATGCAGAAATATTTCGTGCTCCATTTTATTAGATATTTCAATGACAATTCGCACATGGCGTATCATCTGGTCATTAATTACGTCGGTCAAACATATCTTTGATTGAATGACCTAAGAACTTTGTAAAATATTGGTGTTTGTCTGATCTGGATTTGCTCAACATGCAAAACTATCTAAAAGTCTATACGATAAACTGCAATATGCTGTAGATAGATTTTAAAGAGTCATGTGTGTGCATTTTTCATTTTTATGGATGCTTTTATTAACGAGGGCATTTGGAGCACTTGTTAATTATATTTTATTTGAAACCACACTGCATATTGGATCAAAATTCAACAACTATTTGTTTCATTATTCGTCTACAAAAATATTCTTATTTGATTGCTTACCAACTGTTCCTAGAGCTTTTTATTAACAATATCCTCATGTTATCGCTGTGCGGATATTTTCCATTGGTGGCCAGCCTTTTTCAAGAAATTTAATTGCACTCAATGACAATTTGGACTTCAAATTAAGGTGGACTTAGTGCTTTCCAGTCATGGTTGTTTGATGCTGCCGAACTTGGAATCATCCTCCAACGACGATTTTCTATTTTGGATACACATCAATGACAAGAATCATTGTAGACAAATAAAATTTTGAAAATTGCAATCACCAATAAAGGTGATAATAATTATTACGGACTTAAAAAATTATGGGATGGAAGTGGCAAAACAAATCCTTGATTCATTTTTGGACTCATTTTGTTCGGATCGTAGGAAAAATGGGTTACTCCAGCTTTCATATAACAGGTTGAGATGGGTTTTAATAGACACAATCTAATCAAATATGATGGGTTTTAAAGTGCATGAATCATTTTTTTTTTTTTTTTTATTTCTTATTAATATAAAAGGGCTGACAAAAATAAGTGTTGCCTTTGCTGTCAACACCTTGATCCACTGTCACCGATAACTTCACAATGGTGGACATTGGAGGAAAGCGATCTCAATGGCGGTCCCCTATGTTGGTCACCGTTCTCTCTTTCGCCCCAGTCAAATTCTTCTCCTTTTCTCTCTCTCCACCCCTCCCCCCCAATCCCTTCCTCGAGCTTTTTATTAATAATATTCTCATGTTATCGCTATGCGGATATTTTCCATTGGTGGCCAGCCTTTTTCAAGAAATTAATTGCACTCAATGACAATTTGGACTTCAAATTAAGGTGGACTTAGTGCTTTCCAGTCATGGTTGTTTGATGCTGCCGAACTTGGAATCATCCTCCAACGACGATTTTCTATTTTGGATTGACACCAATGACAAGAATCATTACAGACAAGTAAAATTTTGAAAATTGCAACCACCAATAAAGGTGATAAAAATTATTACTGACTTTGCATTTTCATGTGATATCATCAAATTAATTAATTATTACGGACTTAAAAAATTATGGGATGGAAGTGGCAAAATAAATCCTTGATTCATTTTTGGACTCATTTTGTTCAGATCGTAGGAAAAATGGGTTACTCAAGCTTTCATATGATAGGCTAAGATGGGTTTTAATAGACACAATCTAATCAAATATGATGGGTTTTAATGTGCATGAATCATTTTTTAATTTTATTCTTATTAATATAAAGGGCTAACAAAAATAAAGTGTCGCCTTTGTTGTCAACACCTCGATCCACTGTCACCAATAACTTCACAATGGTGGACATCGGAGGAAAGCGATCTCAATGGTGGTCCCCTATATTGGTCACCGTTCTCTCTTTTGCCCCAGTCACAATCTCTCTCCTTCTCTCTCTCTCTCTCTCTCTCTCTCTCTCTCTCCCCCCCCACCCCCTCCCCAAATCCCTTCCATGAGCTTTTTATTAACAATATTCTCATGTTATCGCTATGCGGATATTTTCCATTTGTGGCCAGCCTTTTCAAGAAATTAATTGCACTCAGTGACAATTTGGACTTCAAATTAAGGTGGACTTAGTGCTTTCGAGTCATGGTTGTTTGATGCTGCCGAACTTGGAATCATCCTCCAATGACGATTTTCTATTTTGGATAGATGCCAATGACAAGAATCATTACTGACAAGTAAAATTTTGAAAATTGCAACCACCACTAAAGGTGATAATAATTATTATGGACTTTGCATTTTCACGTGATATCATCAAATTAAATAATTATTACGGACTTAAAAATTATGGGATGGAAATGGCAAAACGAATCCTTGTTTCAGTTTTGGACTCATTTTGTTCAGATCATAGGAAAAATGGGTTACTCAAGCTTTCATATGATAGGCTGAGATGGGTTTTAATAGACACAATCTAATCAAATATGATGGGTTTTAATGTGCATGAATCATTTTTTTTAATTTTATTCTTATTAATATAAAGGATTGACAAAAAATAATTGTCGCCTTTGCTGTCAGCGCCTTGATCCACTGTCACTAATAACTTCACAATGATGGACATTAGAGGAAAGCGATCTCAATGGCGGTCCCCTATGTTGGTCACCGTTCTCTCTTTTGCCCCAGTCAAAATGTGTCTCTCCTTTTCTCTCTCTCTCTCTCTCTCTCTCTCCCCCCCTAAACCCTTCCTTGAGCTTTTTATTAACAATATCCTCATGTTATCGCTGTGCGGATATTTTCCATTTGTGGCCAGCCTTTCTCAAGAAATTAATTGCACTCAATGACAATTTGGACTTCAAATTAAGGCGGACTTAGTGCTTTCGAGTCATGGTTGTTTGATGCTGCCGAACTTGGAATCATCCTCCAATGACGATTTTCTATTTTGGATAGACACCAATTACAAGAATCATTACAGACAAGCAAAATTTTGAAAATTTCAACTACCAATAAAAGTGATAATTATTATTACGGACTTTGCATTTTCATGTGATATCATCAAATTAATTAATTATTACGGACTTAAAAAATTATGGGACGGAAGTGGCAAAACAAATCCTTGATTCATTTTTGGACTCATTTTGTTCAGATCGTAGGAAAAATGGGTTACTCAAGCTTTCATATGATAGGCTAAGATGGGTTTTAATAGACACAATCTAATCAAATATGATGGGTTTTAATGTGCATGAATCATTTTTTAATTTTATTCTTATTAATGTAAAGGGATGACAAAAAATAAGTGTTGCCTTTGCTGTCAACACCTTGATCCACTGTCATTGATAACTTCCCAATGGTGGACATTGGAGGAAAGCGATCTCAATGGTAGTCCCCTATGTTGGTCACTGTTCTCTCTTTCGCCCTGGTCAAAATCTCTCTTTCCTTCTCTCTCTCTCTCCCCCCTCCCCAATCCCTTCCTTGAGCTTTTTATTAACAATATCCTCATGTTTTCGTTGTGCGGATATTTTCCATTTGTGGCCAGCCTTTTTCAAGAAATTAATTGCACTCAATGACAATTTGGACTTCAAATTAAGGTGGACTTAGTGCTTTCCAGTCATGGTTGTTTGATGCTGCCGAACTTGGAATCATCCTCCAACGACGATTTTCTATTTTGGATAGACACCAATGACAAGAATCATTACAGACAAGTAAAATTTTAAAAATTGCAATCACCAATAAAGGTGATATTAATTATTACGGACTTTGCATTTTCACGTGATATCATCAAATTAATTAATTATTACGGACTTAAAAAATTATGGGATGGAAGTGGCAAAACGAATCCTTGATTCATTTTTGGACTCATTTTGTTCGGATTGTAGGAAAAATGGGTTACTCAAGCTTTCATATGATAGATTGAGATGGGTTTTAATAGACACAATCTAATCAAATATGATGGGTTTTAATGTGCATGAATCGTTTTTTTAATTTTATTCTCATCAATATAAAGGATTGAAAAAAAAATAAGTGTCCCCTTTGCTGTCAACACCTTGATCCACTGTCACCGATAACTTCACAATGATGGACATTGGAGGAAAGCGATCTCAATGGCAGTCCCCTATGTTGGTTACCGTTCTCTCTTTCGCCCCGATCAAAATCTCTCTCTCCTTCTCTCTCTCTCTCTGTCTCCCCCCCCCAACCAATCCCTTCCTTGAGCTTTTTATTAACAATATCCTCAGCGATGGTTATCGCTATGAGGATATTTTCCATTTGTGGCCAGCCTTTTTCAAGAAATTTAATTGCACTCAATGACAATTTGGACTTCAAATTAAGGTGGACTTAGTGCTTTCGAGTCATGGTTGTTTGATGCTACCGAACTGGGAATCATCCTTCAATGACGATTTTCTATTTTGGATACACACCAATGACAAGAATCATTATAGACAAGCAAAATTTTGAAAATTGCAACTACCAATAAAAGTGATAATTATTACTACGGACTTTGCATTTTCATGTGATATCATCAAATTAATTAATTATTACGGACTTTAAAAATTATGGGACGGAAGTGGCAAAACGAATCCTTGATTCATTTTTGGACTCTTTTTGTTCGGATCATAGGATAAATGGGTTACTCAAGCTTTCATATAATAGGCTGAGATGGGTTTTAATAGACACAATCTAATCAAATATGATGGGTTTTAATGTGCATGAATCAGTTTTTAATTTTATTCTTATTAATACAAAGGGTTGAGAAAAAATAAGTGTCGCATTTGCTGTCAACACCTTGATCCACTGTCACCGATAACTTCACAATGGTGGACATCAGAGGAAAGCGACCTCAATGGCGGTCCCCTATGTTGGTCACCATTGTCTCTTTCGCCCTGGTCATGATCTCTCTCCCTCCCCCCCTCCCCCCATCCCTTCCTTAATCTGTTGTGATCTCTTTTGATCGCACCCTCCTTCCGATTTAACCCTCACCCTCGCTCCTTTGAGGACTAGGAGCGCCCAGTTACCACCTTGAGGTGATCAGTGGCGCCAAAGGGGACCAACCTTGGGATGTTTTCTCCCTTAATTAAAAGGCCAAATGAATTAACCAAAGATATTAGCTCGAAACTCCTTACCCACTAATGAGATTTTGCATAAAGAGTATAATACACAGAAGTTGAACATTGCAAGTCACCTTTCTTTTTCATAAATTCATAAATAAACATAATTATCCCGTTCTCAAGGAACAGAAATTTGCTGCATCGGCTCCCTCACCCTAATTAATCTTCACAATAATAATTTAATCTTTTAGAACAGCCATAAAATATATAAAAAAAAAATAATACAACCCAATTGGAATTGAAACACTGCCTTGAACTTCTAATGGGGTAGGGTCACTTATTTAACTTCTGTTAGCAATAACAAGTCATTATTGCTTCATTTCGACGGCTTTTGCACTTTTCTAGGATCCCTGGAGGACTACAACAACTTAAAAATCATTGGGACTAGTGGACAATGGAATATATTCTGTGGATGCTGTACGGGATTAATCCAATAGAAATGACGACGCGGAGACAGCTGTTAATTATTGATGGCTCGAGTTTGATTTGAGTCCTCGATCCATGGTCCCCTAATGATCTCGGACCGAGCACGAGAAAGATCAGCTCTAGGGCATGTGTTAGAGAGAGAGAGAGAGAGAGAGAGACGTGGAGACAGCTGTTAATTATTGATGGCTCGAGGTTGATTCGAGTCCTTGATCCATGATTGAGCCGAGACCCTAACAATCTCGGACTGAGCACAAGAAAACCTAGATCTAGGGCATGTGTCAGAGAGAGAAACGTGGCTGCTGCCGGCAGCGGCTGCAGTGGCGTTCATCGGGTGCTCTCCTTGCCGTGGGTATGGGCAGAGAGGGAAAGAGAGAGGGACGTCACGTGGCACAAATCCAATGACTAAATGAATGGAGACAGTACACGAACTTAGAACATAGCATATCCCCTCATCACAGATGACGAGCTGACACATCAATAGGGAAGCCAACATAACGTTAATAAATACTAAAAAGATGAACTTCTCCATAATAAACAAAGTCCCTTCTGATTGCATCAATAGACGGTTCACTAATTTCGACCTGTTTTTAGTGATCAATACCAAAATCTACCAAATGGTTGTCTCGATCAGAAAAAAGAAAAAGAAAATAATGTAAAGAAAGACTAATTATCAAATGATGTCCCTCCATTATGTCCATGATTAGTTCTTCACGTTTACATGTTCACACTTACTTTCTACTCTATGAGGGTACAAGTGGACCTTTAGACCAATGCTCCAAAGCACGAATGTGAAAAGGTTTTGTGATAGCTGTTGCGACCTTCCTGCAGGGGCAATATAAAGTATCTTGTGGGAAGTTGACTATTTGAAAGTTCCTATTGCTGGAAGAGATAATGTTACTAGCAGTCTGTCAAATTTTATCCATGTTTCATGTCATATTTTTGAACTTTCAATCACTTCACTTAAATCACTTTTGATGAATGTGAAATATCTTCCCACAACCTTCAGTTGGTCTAATTAAATCCGTAATATATTTAATATGTTTGTTATCATACTTTCATTTATTAATTTAAATGAAATATGCCATGAATAACAATTTTATGAAGCTCTTAACCAAAAAAAACAATTTTATGAAGCTGATGTTTGATGGAGAAAATTACGTGGACTTTGTTCATGTCATGGTGACTTTAAATTGTAAAATTATAATACCCATTCTTTCGCCCTCGCCAAGATCCAGTGAAACATCAATAGGGAAGCCAACAGAACATCAACAAATGCTAAAAAGATGAACTTCTCCATAATGAATAGAGTCTCTTTTGATTACATTAATAGACGATTCGCTAATTTCGACCTGTTCTTAGTGTTCAACACCAAAACCTACCAAATAGTTGTCTCAATCAGAAAAAAAGAAAAAGAAAACAATGTAAAGAAAGACTAACTATCAAATGATGTCCCTCAATCACGTCTATGGCCCATTTTTCATGTTTACACGTTCACACTTACTTTCAACTTTGTGAGGGTACAAATGGACCTTTGACCAATGCTCCAAAGCTCGAATGTGAAAATGTTTTGTGATAATTGTCGTGACCTTCTCGCAGGGGTAATATCAAGTGTCTCGTGGGAATTTGACTAATTGAAAGTTCCTACTACTGGAAGAGATAATTTTAATAGTAGTCTATCAAATTTTGTCCATGCTTCGTGTCATATTTGAACTTTCAATCAATTCAATTAAATCACTTTTGCTTAATATGAAATATCTTTCCGCAACTTTCAATTGGTCTAATTAGATCCATAATATATTTAATATGTTTTTTTTGTCAACATTTCATTTATTAATTTAAGTTAAATATGTCATGGATAACAATTTTATGAGGCTGATGTTTGATGGAGAGAATTACGCTGACGTTGTGCGTATTATGGTGACTTTAAATTGTAAAATTGTAATACTCGTTCCTTTGCCCTCGCCCAGATTTGGCGAAACATCACTAGGGAAGACAACAAAACATCAACAAATGCTAAAAAGATGAACTTCTCCATAATGAATAGTCTCTTTTGATTACATCAATAGACAGTTCACTAATTTCGACATGTTCTTAATGTTCAATACCAAAACCTACCAAGTGGTTGTTTCACTAAAAAAAAAAGAAAATGAAAATAATGGGGAGAAGTATAATTTCCAAATGCCAAAACTCAAGACGAAAAGACACTTAAATTAGGAAATGACACTTAGGTGCCACTTTTTTTGAAAAGTGGGACACTTAATCACCATCTCCAAATAACCTCACCGGAAATCCCACGTGGCAATTTTTTTTATTTTTTTCATCTACGTGGCTTGCTGGAGTGCTGACTCAACAAAAAAAAAGGCAAAAACGATGTCATTTTTTAGCGGATTCGAATTTTAATATAAAATTAATTTAATTAAATTATAAAAATAAATAATAATAATTAAAAAAAAAAGGTGGGGAGAGGAGGCAGCAATTGAGGGCTGAGCCCTCACCGTCGCTGCCTCCCCGCCGTCGCCGAGAAGGGCTAGCGACGGTGGGGGAGCGTCGGCCGAGGTCGCCGAGCCCCGGCTAGGGGCCGGCGACCCCGGTCCGATCGCCGCGAGGGCCGCCGACCCTCGCCGAATGCGGGGAGGGCCGACGGCGGCGAGGGCTCAGGCCTTAGGCCTCAGTCACTGCCTCCTCTCCCCACCCCCTTTTTTTTTTAAAATAATTCAAATAATTATTATTTATTTTTATAGTTTAATTAATTTTTATGTTAATTATATACCAAATCTAGAAAACAAAATTACATCGTTTTTGCTTTTGTTTCGTCATGTTGTCGTGACCAATTTTTTCGGGGTGTGTACCACCTAGGGTTTGGCTAATGGATTGTTAGCCTGACTTAACTCCCCTCTCCCAAGCCATACCAATTCGCGACTTAGGTTCAAGTTCTTAACATGCAATAATTTTCAATTAGGAGTCGCCACTAATCTATTTTTGGTGGGTCGATTAGAAACCCAAGTAAAATTTTTACTCCTACTAACCGAGAGACTATGGGTACGGGGATTTGATTATGCTTAGATTTCTCTAACGCCATTTCAATACCATTTCTTTTAAAAAAAGGTTTTGTAGGCAATTGAATTGATTTTAAATTAATTCCCTAACACGCTGAGTGTGAGGTGGTCATACGCGCACAATCCACCAATTTAACACCCAAATAAACAATAAATAAATTGCAAAGACTTACCTTAAAGAACGAAAGATTCGCAATGTTAAATTAAACCACATCAATAATCCTAGATATAGTTTCTAATCAACACGCAATTTCTTTTTTGTTTTCACTTTTTTAATGAAAATCATTCAACATGTAATGCAATATTAACTAAATGACCTAATTCTAATGACATGTAATTTTTTTAATTAAATGGGCCTAGCAAAAATACTAAATGACATGCATCTCAATTAATCGAACCCTAATGACGTGCATATGACAATTTTTCTTTTTCCTAAAAGAATGCATTTTTTTTATCAAAACTAATTTAACCTATGACATTTTTTTTTTGTATTTTTCAAGAAATTCGAAATTAGGTGAAATGTGAAAATTTTCTTTAACTAGATTAAGATCCTATTTAATTTATATTAGGAATTAGGTTGAGCCATATCCTAATTTAAACTAAAATATTATCTTAACCTAAATAATGCAATATATCTAAAAATGCCTAAACTTATAATACATTAAAAAAAATTATCTAAATTAAACTAAGTGCAATTTAACCCTAATATGCAATGACATGCAAAATATGCCCTAATTCTACATGACAAGTGTATGATGATTTTTTATTGTTTTATTAATTTTCGAAATTTATAATTGCCAAATGATTAAATATGCAACTCAATTTAAAATCTAGCAACCTAAATTGATTTACTTGAATTTTGATTTTTCGATTTTTTTCTTAAATTTGAAATAAAATTCCTATTCTAAACATATAAACCCTAAGACATGAAATATTATAACTCAAATATATCTCGAGATAAACAAGCGAATTAAGGCACGACATATTCAATAAAATCATCAAAATATCGCACATCATTCGGATCAAGAGATGATATTTCGCTAATAAAATCGATAAATTGATCTTGTGCCTTAAAGATCAAAATATCAATTTTACTCCTCGCTGATTAATTATTTCATCTAAAGTTCTATAGATGAAATAAAAAAACCGCCACATGGCGCGGTTGCGAATCGGGTGACATATTGGGATTTCGATTATGCATAGATAAGTATTTCAACCAAAGAGAACAACTTATAAAGGGATAATAATAATAAAAAAAATAGAAAAAACCTAAACTTGCCTAATAAAGTAAAGTAAAAATACCTAATTTAATCTTTTTCTTTTTCTTTTTTTTTTTTTAAAATAAAAAAAAAAAAAAGCTTGGCCGGTTCGGAGGTCCGGCGAGGGAGAGCTCGTCGGCTAGGGTTCCGGCGAGGGAGGTAGGGGCGGCACGTCAGCAGCGCGGCACTGGGGCTTCGAGATCGGCACGGAGCTGGTGCGAGCGTCGCAGGCGGTGGATTCGGCGGAGGCGAGGCGTCACGGGCGAAGCTCGGAAGTCGGCGCTTAGATCTGGACCGGCTACCGTCGGGGGGGACCACGAGCAGCGAACGAGGAGGCAGGGGCGGCGAGCCGGCTCGGGATCCACTGGGTCACGAGTTGCCGGCGAACCGAAGGCGAGATCAGCGGCGGAGCAGCAGATCGGGGAGCTGGGGCGCTGCAAATCGGCGACGGCGGAGGTGGCGTCGGGGCGACGCGAGCTTCGGGCGTCGGGGCTGCAGAAGGTGAGCGGCGGCGGCGGAGAGTCGGTTCGGCGCGACCTTCGGGCGTCGGGGCCGCTGAGGGCGGACGACAGCAGCGTAGGCGCTCGCGGACGGAGACCAGCGGCGGTGGGCAGCAGCAGCGCCAGCGGCTCTTCGGGGAAGATGAACAGTAGCCGATTAGGGTTTCGATTTTTTTTTTTTTTGGCTCGACGCCGTACACTCTTTCTCCTTTTTTCGAAATTCTACTCTAAAAATCAACCTTTTCACCTATCTTGCTCTCAAAATTTGCCTACCACTTTTTCCGTACATCATCACACCTTTTATAGGGTGAAAAATTGAATCCTTATTGCATATTTCGTTTCCAATTTTGCTCGTGCAATATTCTCTTTTGTTTTTTCGCATATTCCATTAAAAAAAATTCCCTTTTTAGGCAAAATACACCCCCCAGTGTATATTACTTTTGAATATGTGAAAAATGCTGGAATAATATGAAAAATCCTCGTTTCACCTATTTAAAAATAAAACAAAAATAAAATATTTCTAAACTATATGTCATGTGTGTGTGTGTGTTTTTATTTTTTTTATTTAGCAAAAATTAACCCCAAAAATTTAGGTGTCAACATATGTTAACGTGCAAAACGACGTTGTTTTGCATTTACGTCACCGAAAAATCGCCACGTCAGCATTTTGGCCGGATTGGCACTTAAATGATCTATTTTGCTCCAATTTTGGCACTTAAGTGTCACTTTCCTAACTTTAAAGACTTAAGTGTCATTCATCCCGTCTTGCCAAGTTTTGGCACTCTAGATGTCCAACACTTGAAAATAATGTAAAGAAAGACTAACTATCAAATGATGTCCCTCAATCACGTCCATGAACCGTTCTTCACGTCTATATGTTCACACTTACTTTCAACTTTGTAAGGGTTCAAATGGACTTTTGGACCAATTTTCAAAAGTAAGAATGTGAAAAGGTAAAGAAAGACTAACTATCGAATGATGTCCCTCAATCACATCCATGAACTGTTCTTCACGTTTATATGTTCACACTTACTTTTAACTTTGTGGGGTTTCAAATGGACTTTTGGACCAATTTTCAAAAGTAAGAATGTGAAAAGGTAAAGAAAGACTAACTATCAATCACGTCCATGAACCGTTCTTCATGTTTATATGTTCACACTTACTTTCAACTTTGTGAGGGTTCAAATGGACTTTTGGACCAATTTTCAAAAGTAAGAATGTGAAAAGGTAAAGAAAGACTAACTATCAAATGATGTCCCTTAATCACGTCTATGGCCCATTTTTCATGTTTACACGTTCACACTTACTTTCAACTTTGTGAGGGTACAAATGGACCTTTGACCAATGCTCCAAAGCTCGAATGTGAAAATGTTTTGTGATAATTGTCTTGACCTTCTCGCATGGGTAATATCAAGTGTCTCGTGGGAATTTGACTAATTGAAAGTTCCTACTACTGGAAGAGATAATTTTAATAGTAGTCTATCAAATTTTGTCCATGCTTCGTGTCATATTTGAACTTTCAATCAATTCAATTAAATCACTTTTGATTAATATGAAATATCTTTCCGCAACTTTCAATTGGTCTAATTAGATCCATAATATATTTAATATGTTTTTTTTTGTCATCATTTCATTTATTAATTTAAATTAAATATGTCATGGATAACAATTTTATGAGGCTGATGTTTGATGGAGAAAGTTACGCTGACGTTGTGCATATCATGGTGACTTTAAATTGTAAAATTGTAATACTCGTTCCTCTGCCCTCGCCCAGATTTGGCGAAACATCACCAGGGAAGACAACAAAACATCAACAAATGCTAAAAAGATGAACTTCTCCATAATGAATAGTCTCTTTTGATTGCATCAATAGACAGTTCACTAATTTCGACATGTTCTTAATGATCAATACCAAAACCTACCAAGTGGTTGTTTCACTAAAAAAAAAAAAAGAAAATGAAAATAATGGGGAGAAGTATAGCCCAAATGCTAAAACTTGGCAGGAAAAGGCACTTAAATTAGGAAAGTGACACTTAGGTGCCACTTTTTTAAAAAGTGGGACACTTAAGTACCATCTCCGGCGAACCTCACCGGAAATCCCACGTGGCAATTTTTTATTATTTTTTTAATCTACGTGGCTTGCTTTGGAGTGCCGACTCAACAAAAAAAGGCAAAAACGATGTCATTTTTTAGCGGATTCGAATTTTAATATAAAATTAATTTAATTAAATTATAAAAATAAATAATAATAATTAAAAAAAAAGGTGGGGGAGAGGAGGTAGCAATTGAGGGCTGAGCCCTCACCGTCGCTGCCTCCCCGCGTCGCCGAGAAGGGCTGGCGACTGTGGGGGGAGCGTTGGCCGAGGTCGCCGAGCCTTGGCCAGGGGCTGGCGACCCCGGTCGATTGGCCGCGAGGGCCGCCAACCCTCGCCGAATCTGGGGGAGGGCCGACGGCGGCGAGGGCTCAAGCCTTAGGCCTCAGCCCGCTGCCTCCTCTCCCCACCCCCTTTTTTTTTAAATAATTCAAATAATTATTATTTATTTTTATAATTTAATTAATTTTTATGTTAATTATATACCACGTCTAGAAAACAAAATTACATCGTTTTTGCTTTTGTTTCGTCATGTTAACGTGCAAAACGACGTTTTGCGTTTATGTCACCGAAAAATCGCCACGTCGCATTTTGGCCTGGATTGGCACTTAAGTGTCACTTTCCTAACTTTTGGCACTTAAGTGTCCCTCCCGTGCCAAGTTTTGGCACTCTAGGTGTCCAACACTTGAAAATAATGTAAAGAAAGACTAACTATCAAATGATGTCCCTCAATCACGTCCATGAACCGTTCTTCACGTTTATATGTTCACACTTACTTTCAACTTTGTAAGGGTTCAAATGGACTTTGGACCAATTTTCAAAAGTAAGAATGTGAAAAGGTAAAGAAAGACTAACTATCGAATGATGTCCCTCAATCACATCCATGAACTATTCTTCACGTTTATATGTTCACACTTACTTTTAACTTTGGGGGGTTTCAAATGGACTTTTGGACCAATTTTCAAAAGTAAGAATGTGAAAAGGTAAAGAAAGACTAACTATCAATCACGTCCATGAACCGTTCTTCACGTTTATATGTTCACACTCACTTTCAACTTTGTGAGGGTTCAAATGGACTTTTGGACCAATTTTCAAAAGTAAGAATGTGAAAAGGTAAAGAAAGACTAACTATCAAATGATGTCCCTTAATCACGTCTATGGCCCATTTTTCATGTTTACACGTTCACACTTACTTTCAACTTTGTGAGGGTACAAATGGACCTTTGACCAATGCTCCAAAGCTTGAATGTGAAAATGTTTTGTGATAATAGTCGTGACCTTCTCGCAGGGGTAATATCAAGTGTCTTGTGGGAATTTGACTAATTGAAAGTTCCTACTACTGGAAGAGATAATTTTAATAGTAGTCTATCAAATTTTGTCCATGCTTCGTGTCATATTTGAACTTTCAATCAATTCAATTAAATCACTTTTGCTTAATATGAAATATCTTTCCGCAACTTTCAATTGGTCTAATTAGATCCATAATATATTTAATATGTTTTTTTTTGGTCATCATTTCATTTATTAATTTAAATTAAATATGTCATGGATAACAATTTTATGAGGCTGATGTTTGATGGAGAAAATTACGCTGACGTTGTGCGTATCATGGTGACTTTAAATTGTAAAATTGTAATACCCGTTCCTTTGCCCTCGCCCAGATTTGGCGAAACATCACCAGGGAAGACAACAAAACATCAACAAATGCTAAAAAGATGAACTTCTCCATAATGAATAGTCTCTTTTGATTGCATCAATAGACAGTTCACTAATTTCGACATGTTCTTAATGTTCAATACCAAAACCTACCAAGTGGTTGTTTCACTAAAAAAAAAAAGAAAATGAAAATAATGGGGAGAAGTATAGCCCAAATGCTAAAACTTGGCACGAAATGACACTTAAATTAGGAAAGTGACACTTAGGTGCCACTTTTTTTGAAAAGTGGGACACTTAAGTACCATCTCCGGCGAACCTCACCGGAAATCCCACGTGGCAATTTTTATTATTTTTTTCGTCTACGTGGCTTGCTTGGAGTGCTGACTCAACAAAAAAAGGCAAAAACGATGTCATTTTTTAGCGGATTCGAATTTTAATATAAAATTA
Source organism: Eucalyptus virginea (assembly GCA_014182375.1). Classification (NCBI taxonomy): domain Eukaryota; kingdom Viridiplantae; phylum Streptophyta; class Magnoliopsida; order Myrtales; family Myrtaceae; genus Eucalyptus; species Eucalyptus virginea. The sequence goes on along the minus strand of CM024516.1, from coordinate 53,739,742 downwards.
ATTCAATTAAATTATAAAAATAAATAATAATAATTAAAAAAAAAAGGTGGGGGAGAGGAGGCAGTAATTGAGGGCTGAGCCCTCACCGTCGCTACCTCCCGCTGTCGCCGAGAAGGGCTAGCGACGGTGGGGGAGCGTCGGCCGAGGTCGCCGAGCCCCGGCTAGGGGCCGGCGACCCGGTCGATTGGCCGCGAGGGCCGCCGACCCTCGCCGAATCTGGGAGGGCCGGCGGCGGCGGGGCTCGGCCTTAGGCCTCGCCGTTGCCTCCTCTCCCCCACCCCCTTTTTTTTTTTTTTAAATAATTCAAATAATTATTATTTATTTTTATAATTTAATTAATTTTTATGTTAATTATATAACACGTCTAGAAAACAAAATTACATCGTTTTTGCTTTTGTTTCGTCATGTCAACGTGCAAAACGACGTTGTTTTGCGTTTACGTCACCGAAAAATCGCCACGTCAGTATTTTGACCGGATTGGCACTTAAATGATCTATTTTGCTCTGATTTTGGCACTTAAGTGTCACTTTCCTAACTTTTGGCACTTAAGTGTTCCTCCTGTGCCAAGTTTGGTACTCTAGGTGTCCAGCACTTGAAAATAATGTAAAGAAAGACTAACTATCAAATGATGTCCCTCAATCACGTCCATGAACCGTTCTTCACGTTTATATGTTCACACTTACTTTCAACTTTGTAAGGGTTCAAATGGACTTTTGGACCAATTTTCAAAAGTAAGAATGTGAAAAGGTAAAGAAAGACTAACTATCGAATGATGTCCCTCAATCACATCCATGAACTGTTCTTCACGTTTATATGTTCACACTTACTTTTAACTTTGTGGGGTTTCAAATGGACTTTTGGACCAATTTTCAAAAGTAAGAATGTGAAAAGGTAAAGAAAGACTAACTATCAATCACGTCCATGAACCGTTCTTCACGTTTATATGTTCACACTTACTTTCAACTTTGTGAGGGTTCAAATGGACTTTTGGACCAATTTTCAAAAGTAAGAATGTGAAAAGGTAAAGAAAGACTAACTATCAAATGATGTCCCTCAATCACGTCCATGAACTGTTTTTCATGTTTATATGTTCACACTTACTTTCAACTTTGTGAGGGTTCAAATGGACTTTTGGACCAATTTTCAAAAGTAAGAATGTGAAAAGGTAAAGAAAGACTAACTATCAAATGATGTCCCTCAATCACGTCCATGAACTGTTTTTCATGTTTATATGTTCACACTTACTTTCAACTTTGTGAGGGTTCAAATGGACTTTTGGACCAATTTTCAAAAGTAAGAATGTGAAAAGGTTTTGTGATAACTGTCATGACCTTCCCACAGGGGCAATATCAAGTGTCTTTTGGGAAGTTGACTAATTGAAAGTTAATGTTGTTGGTAGTCTGTCAAATTTTTTCCATGCTTCGTGTTATATTTGAACTTTCAATCAATTCAATTAAATCACTTTCGATTAATGTGAAATATCTTCCCGCAACTTTCAATTGGTCTAATTAAATCCGTAATATATTTAATATGATTTTTGTCATCCTTTCATTTATTAATTTAAATGAAATATGTCATGAATAACAATTTTATGAAGCTGACATGTGATGGAGAAAATTACGTGGACTTTGTGCATGTCATGGTGACTTTAAATTGTAAAATTATAATACCCGTTCCTTCGCCCTTGCCATGATCCAGCAAAACATTAATAGGGAAGCCAATAGAACATCAACAAATGCTAAAAAGATGAACTTCTGATGAACTTCTCCATAACGAACAGAGTTAGAAAAATGGCTTACGATCTATATATCTCTTAGAAACTTCTCAGAAAGATTTCTTGGCAAGTAGCGGCCAACGTGGCTAAAGTGGCTTACGATCTCGGTAAGTGCACCTGCCAATGCTGCTCATAGTCCCATCCACATGGAAATTTTTGGTCTTTCTTCCTCAGCCCGTTAAATTTCCAATCCTTTGTAGGCTTAGTGACACGCCCACTCGTCTAGAAAAATCTTGTCAAGTACGCAGAAAGTTGCATGTACAGTCCAATCTTTGTAACTATGGTTGAAAAGCTGACAGACCCATCCGTTGAATCGCAGGAGTCGGTGCTTAGACATGAGTGTGGCATTTCCTTTTCACATCCTTTCTTAAAGTGTGGCATGTACAAACAGCTAATTTAGGAGCAAAATCAGGCGGAAGCGGCTGAACTATTGCTTCCATGCATAACCATAAACAAATCATTGGTTGTATATGCATATGCATGTACATGTCGGTACCCCATTGGATGCTCTTCTCTAAGCTCATTACGCACATCTGTATGAGTCATCAAAGCATACCCCTACTTCGGGCAAACACGGCTTGACAGGCTTCCACTCTCACTGGAAAAATCTAAGCTCCTTCCTTTCTGTATACATTTAAATCAGCATGAGTATCGTGGAGTCTTTGGGACAAGTAGGCCTGACATTGGACAGGCAGAAACCTGCACATTGATGCAATTTTGAACAAACTTAGGATCCCATGCTGGTGTAAATTTGCTAATCTGCACCATGTCTAATCACTAATGGAGTAGCTATGTTAAACGCAGTACTCAAATCCCCACGTGAAAAGAATCCAACCCTGTAAAGAGAGTGCAAGCGTGTGGTTGATCGTATCAATTCATCAAATCTGCCACAGGTCAATGCCTAATTCATGAGTAAACATTTTTTTCCTCATGAATCGTGGAGTTAAACTTGGTGCAGTCCTGTTTACAGTGCTTGAATGATCCTTCAATACGCAATATCCACTTCAACATGCATGTTCAAAGCAGAGCACCAGCATTCAAGCACGATGCTAAAAGACACTAGTTCAAATTGGGGAGGAGAACGAGATCTTAGGACTGAGAACTGATAAGAGAGGAAGTAGAATTGCACCATCTTGTTGATATATAGGAAAGTAACTAATGTGCAGTAGACAACTTACTTCAGAGGATTTTCCTCTGACATACATGTTGGCAAGCACTTAATGAGACAATCATGACTAGGCTCCAGGAAAAATGCAATCTGCATTTCATGAGAACATGAGCATAGATAGAATCTTTTTTAACAGAAATATTGGCAAAAGAAGTCAATAAGAATGGAGAATGTAATGAATGAAAGATGCTAACTAGGGAAGGCAAAACAATTAGGCTTCTTTTGCAAAATCTAATGTGGATCATCCCAGAAGATAATCTCAAGCTGAGAAGAATTTCCTATGAGTATGATCGCAAGTTCAACTGACTCTCCACTAGATCGTGATCTCAAAACTAGGACCTTTTCTTGAATCAGCTTACAGCTATCCAAGATCGGCTTCAACTGCCCTTTTTCCGGTTAAAGTAGTCACGACTTTGGTCACCAATCAGACTTTTTTCAATACATTATTGAAGAATAGTTCAAAAAATGAGGAGAATGCATGTTTTTTTTCTTGTGTGTGTTGGGTTTTCCGCGGGTCCCCCGGGGGGAGGGGGAAGCCTTACAGAATACCGTTCTTGACCATTCCCTACAACTCGATGGAGCATGGACCTAATTGCAAAAGCAAAGCAAAAGTATAGATTTGACAAGCTGAAGCAAAAAAGCAGCAACTCAAATTAAAAAAGGAAAGAATAGAGAACGACTTGCTAAACATAGAGAATAGCAGGACACCCATTAGATTCAAGCAGAAAAGCTCATTCATACATCATTTAAACATGTTCTCATGCATGATGACAATGCATGTTAAGCCTTTTCTGTGGTCAGAGATCCCAGAACACATGCAAAGTTTAGTATCCAAAAGTTGACCAATAAGAGCTGAGTGATAATAAAAGCACTAGAATAGCAAATTTATTGTTTGATATTCATAAATTCGTCTCCACATACAAATTAATGTAGGCCACCAAAATATCATACCATCTTCAACAACCGTGTTTAACATGGAAATTTTTCCTGACCAATCTCAAGAGTAGATGCTCTTTCGCTACAAATGGGCCACTGATATCAGAAAGAGCCAAGAGAGTGCAACAGAAGAAATTCTGTTGGAGTTTGGGACAGGTTAACAATATATAGTAGCCTGCCATAAGATAATCTCCAACCTTCATGTTCAAAGCTTTCCTCTTGCCAATTTATCTATATAGACTGTTATTAAAGCATATTACCTGAAAATACAATTGCTCCATCATTCTAGCATATCACCAAGATTCACTATGAATGCTCTGTACAAAATAGTCACAGAAAGAATGTTACTTTTCAGGATTACTGTGAGATTCTTCTGTTCCGTATTTCTGATGATTATGTATAACTGAATCTAAGAAATAATCTAAACAACTAAAAGAGGGTAATTACATAAGTAATTTTAGAATGCATATGATGCATGGTAGTTCTATGACTGTCAACCTGCTCAAAATTAACCAGGAAAGAATGGTGGAAAACCATTGTCAAACCATTGTGAGAATGTGTGTAAGAGTGTTTTGTTGAAGAGGGAGGGAGGGAGGGGGAGGTTCATCAGCAAGGCATCAGAAGGACTAAACTGATCGAAGTTAATATGTACACTTAGATGCAAATTGCAGAAAGGAATATAAATGTGGATGACGGCACCTCTCTAAGTTAATAAATGGAAATCCATCTTTATCACCCATCTGACAATATTACTTTCTCTCTAAACTGGCATATCGCTGCCTTTGTACAATCAAGAACTATAGTAGCTGATCAGGGTCAGACAAAGAAGCATTTTTTTGTCAATAAGTTGTCACAAGTATTGGGGTAGTATTCCAAACTAACACTGACATGAAGCAATCTTTTAATCATGCATATAAGGGGAAACAGTGCACATTCCCCAATAAACCACAAGTACAAGATTAAAACAAAGTTATTGCAAGTTAAATTTGTAAGCCGTGATCATAAGAATATAAATCCTAACATGACGATCTTCCACCAAAAGCATTACTCTTAATATGAGATCTCTAACATAATCATCTCAAATTCACCATCGTAATGCAGTTGGGCTTTACCCTCTCATAGGTTGCACATATTCCCATTTCGGAGGTTTAGCATCCTTGTTCTTGCAAATCTGAATAAGTTCAAAAAGTTTCAAGCATTATAACTAGGCATAAAGTCTGCACCAACAGTTTTATAGGAGAAAATTTCATACTTGGAGACCTGGGACATCATCTGTTGCCAACAAGGTAATAAATCGAAAGTCCGAATGTGCCCCAGCTCCATATATTCCTTTAAAGGGATCAGAGACTAGACCTAAACAAAGAAAAGAATTTTCACTGGATGAGAAGAAAAATTTGCTGGGTTTAATATAAAGTTTATTGAAGTAAAATCTACCTTCATAGTGCAACAAGCGCAAGGTCACAATAGGCTCGCCAAGTATTTCTGGCTTGTCAAAAAAATCAGCCTCCAGATCAAGTGCTAGAGCAATGATCCTTGTAACTACTTTTGCCACATTTCTGAGTGTGCACATTTACAAATAAATAAATTACCAAATTGACTACCATCGCTTTGGTTATAGCAACAAATTACACTTAATCTTGCCACAAAGATCATCTAGGCATTACTCTTGGATCTACAAGTCAAATGATTTAGAGTTGGAGACCCTATTGACTGTAATATCAGCCATCCCACTGTAAGCAATTAGACACTTGTGTTGAGGCTCTTGGTCAGTGTGATTAATGGTAAATCTTGACAGCTAAAAATAAGTGGTTCATATTGTAGCATAGTAGCTTTGGAACAATACCCCACAAAATTGTTTAATCAGCCACTACAAATAACCAGAAGAGTGTTACTTTGGCCAACATAGGATGAGAGCCCAAGAGAGCATATTTAGTTCAGAAGTTAGAGGCAATTTAACTCCCATTGGGCCACCTTCAAAATTACAAGATCTTGGCAATATCTGATGCATATAGAAGGGGAAGATGGTGACTATCGGATACCGAAAATGCCCAAAATACCCCATCAGAGAAACAGAAGATCTCTGTATTATCTTTTACTTGGATGGAACAAAATTTACATCCTGGAACTAGCAAGAAAAATTAATGCCTATTGCTCTATATCATCTATAGAAAAAACTCACAATGCTTGACAACAAAATTTTTCCATCGCCTGCCTCCATCTTGGCAATATATCTAGTCAAAATACAACAATGAAACCAAAATAAACATCCACAATCAACAACTGATTTACATCGGACAGAAATTACATTAAACAGCAGTTTACCCTCAGAAGGCCAGAGGTTTGGTCCAAAATGAGGCTTCTGCGCACCAGGATCGTCCTCTGGTACTTCCTCTCCTATATAGTATCCCTCCTTATAATCTCCTATATAATGTCAATGAAATCATTACTACTCAACCGATCTTCTAAAAATGATAACCATATAAATACTAACAAGTTTCATCTAAATCCTCATTGTATTGCTTATGGTTTCGTGTTAGCACTTCAAACAACTCGCTCCTATTTCTGTGTCGGCTCTGATGAAGTATCCTCACACCTCCCAGAATATAATTACAACCAGGAATAATAACTAACTAATTGCATCTTCCTTTTCTAAGAGTTGCTACTCAACCACCAGCCACCAGCCACCAGCTGATTACAGGAAGCTATCAAAATCACCAGCTATTCGTCTAAATCAATTTTAAGCAGAAAAGACCTTCAGTAATCTGACACCGAAAAACGGAACAAATGAATTCGTCAGACACAAACCCTGAATCTGATTCGCAGCACCAAGGACCTCATCGAACAGAGGAGTATAGCCACGGTGCACTCAAAGGCAAGCCGAAGAATCGCCTGCTCTGGGCGAAGACCTCCTCCATCAAATCCTGGCCCATTCCGTGATTGATCACGTAGAAAAAGCCAGAATCCAAGCACGCCTGAGGCCAACGGATCGGATTCATCCGCCAGCGACGTCACGAATAAGCAAAACCTTAGTTTCCTCGGTTTTCTGTACCGAAAATCGAATCGGAACATCGGTAAGACTCGAGAGAATCGAAGACCTCTTTGAGCAGGGACACCGACTGTCGGATATCAGAGCTCGAGAGATCGAGGCGGTGGAGAGCCGAGGTCGGAACTCCAGCGACTTCGATGGCGTTCGCGTCATCCATGCTCGCTGATGCTTCTCCGCCTGGCAGGTCGTTGCTCGCTTGCTGAGATTGCCGTCCGTTCACCCGTCCGATTTCGCAGCGATGATGACGACGACTGACGATGATCGAAGACGGACGGGATTTTGAGTTGCAGGTGATTGGAGGGAGGAGGGGAGAGTTGAAAAGAAGAATAAAACGACGGCGTCTCTGAATTAAAAAAAAAGTTAGCAAAGATATTTGGCGCGACATTGTCCTTTTGACAACTCATCATGTGGGACACGCATCTACGAGGCACCAAGTCCGCCACTGACAAAGATATTTCTCGTAAAATTCATTGGAAGTGATGACCTCAAATCATTCTACGTGTGCTTCAAGAAAAAAAAACAATGATAATAAGTTTTTACTCATATTCGTATTGTATAACGTTTTTTTTTTCTGCCGATGAAAATAAAAATTGCCCTTCATCTACATATTTACGTCAAAAATGGTTTTATCTCGCTTTTTGATTTCCCATTTAGCCCTTAGTTACGTATTACTTTAATATTGTAATGTAATTAAACCTGAAAGAGAACAATGGAAAACCAGCCAAAGAAAGAGATAATAGATAAAAGAAAAGGGCTGTTATATTTCACCGTTTCTATAAGGCCGTTGAATAAATGTTTGTTTTAATCATTGAAAGAATAAGAAGATATTATTTGATGTTTGTCTTTGGGAAAATAATTATAACAATAAGAAAATGACTTTCAATATTTTATTTCTCCATGCAATTGAAATGATAGTCTTATTACTATCCATTATGATGTTGCATAGAGAATGAAGACGACTGTATAGGCGTGTAATGCGGGCATGATAACTATATTTTCTTTTTGCTTTTTTTAAGGCCAAGCTACAGTCTATTCCATTTAGTCTGATGTCGTTTTACAATTTCATTATGGAAAGTTAAAATAATCTTTTGTTGGATTAAAATAAATTATAAGTATTTTTTTTTTTTGTAAAAATAAAAGGAAAAATTTAAAATAGAAAAGGGGTTGAAATTGGCCCAAACAGGTACTAAGCCCAGGCTTGGCATGTGGGAGGCCTAGCCTTGCCCAGCTTGACACGCAAGGCTCATGGGCTATGCCACGAGAAGAAGTCGAGCTTCAAGGAAACAATGTTCGTCACTGGCAAATCTACCAGCTCTCAAACAAAGTTTTTAATTAGAGAACATGGCAACTGCTACACCTTCTATAGTTGGACATGAGTTAGACTCTCGATTGCAGATCTAGTCACATTTTGGATTATTTTCCTCTAATTCAAAAAGCTTAAAAAAAGATTATGAACTATCTTGCAGAGTCGTACACACAATGCAATAAAAATGAAATTATTGAGTACAAAATATGAAAATGCTATGTTCAAATTCTCTGAGCTGCTCTCGTCCTTGTTTTCTTGTCAAGGAAGAGACAACTTGATTTTGTTGAGCTTAACCTCGACAGTTTTCATGTCCATTCTTTCCTCGGGCAAGTCCTTTGAACATTCTAGTCCTAACTCAAGTATTAATAAGACTATGCTATGGAATTTCAAAAGCGTCGGATCTTCATGTCTCGTGCGAAGGATTTTGCTATCCACAATGTCAAGCACTCTCTCTGGAATTGCTGCATCTACCCATTGCCTCAAGCTGACATCCGCATTGAACATTTCACCGGTTGGCTTCTTCCCAGTAATCACTTCCAACAACAATATGCCGAAGCTGTATACATCTCCTTTTGTCGAGACTTTCCCTTCTGAACCATACTCTGCAAGCATCATAGTTTGAGACATAAGAACAACGTCAATTGATCTATTTCTTTTTGGGACATTAGTAATAAGATCAAGAGGCATACGAGTGCTAATATATCTCTATTACATTATACCATTATATTGGCAATCAAAGGCTTGAATTAGCTAATATTCGACAAACGTACCTGGAGCAATGTAACCAATCGTGCTGAGAGTTCGGGTTTGTGTTTCAAGCTTGTTCTCAGCCAAAATCTTGGCAATTCCAAAGTCGCAGACTTGTGCGACCAGGTCCTCGTTTAGAAGAATATTGCTAGGCTTCATATCGCAATGCACAATGGGTTCCGGTTGGCCATGGTGGAGATACTCGATCGCCTTGCGACATCGACCATTATCTTCACTCGTTGATGGAGATCCAAGTTGTAGTTGCTGGAGTATAGCCACTTCTCCAAGCTCCCACAAGGCACGTATTGCAACACCAGAGCTCTCAGATTGGCATTTGTGCAGGTGCTAATCACCTTGACGAGATTGCGGTGCCGAATCATATGGAAAGCATCACATTCTGCGTCAAAACTTTTCAGAGCGCCTTCAATATGGAGATTCAATACTTTGACTGCAATGTCTATTCCATTGGCCAGAGTCCCCTTATATACAGAGCTAAAGCTTCCTGCTCCGAGCAAATTGCTTTCGTTAAAGTTGCTAGTAGCCAAGCAAAGCTCCCGATATGATATCATCGGGTGGTCAATTCTAGGCAAGTTCTCCATTGAAACTGAAGCTTTTTTCCTGGTGTTCCCACGCTTTCTAAGCAAGCAAATGACGATGACTAAACGTATAGCTGATACAATTGGCACAATAATGTATAGTATATGGAGCCGCTTGTCCCTTGATGATTTCATTCCATTTACTTTGCAACGTGGGACTTGAAAAATCGCATTTCCACAAAGTGCTTCATTCCCAATGAAAGAGAGAGCCGAGAAATTTCCAAAGGATCCGCCATTAGGAATCTCTCCTGATAGCTTATTAAAGGACAAGTTCAAATTTTGTAGATATGCAAGTCCTTCCAATGACTCAGGTATCGTGCCTGATAACTCATTGTAGGAGAGATCGAGGAAATCCATCCCTTTGAGATGGCCGATCGATTGAGGTATCGATCCTTGAAAAGAGTTCCTCGACAAGTTGAGAGAAGCAAGGCTCTCAAACTCTTGGATGGTACTCGGTATGGCACCAGTAAGTCGTTTCCAAGAAAGATCGATGCTCTCTATAGCTCTCATCTTCCCTATTTCAAGTGGTAGTCCTCCATTGAAAGAATTGAGTGACAGATTGAGGAAGATGAGTTCTTGAAGGCCCCACAGACTAAATGGTATAACTGATGTTATGTTATTCGAGCTTATGAGAAACTTTTGAAGGCTTCTAAGGTTTCCAATGCAATTCGGTATTGATCCCGATATCCTATTTTGCCGGAGCAGCAACTCTCCTAAACCTGTCAAGTTGCATATCTCATCGGGGATCGGTCCTTCGAGATGGTTGTTATCAAGATACAGCCTTTGCAACCTTTCAAGTCCTCCGATCGATGATGAGATGTTGCAGTCTAGAGCATTATTGCTCAACTCTAGGAAAGTCAATCTCTTCAAGAAACCCATTTCCTCGGGAATACAACCTCTTATTTGACAATGGCGAGCAATTAGAATTTGTAGGGAACTAGAGAAGTTTTTGATAGCTGCTGGTATGGAGCCACGAAGCGGGTTGCCTTCCAACCCCAATTCTCGCAATGACGGACAATTAGATAAAGCAGAGAGAAAACCGAGCTCCGAACCGTAAGTCTCTCCTGTTAGCTGATTACGCCCAATATCAAAGACTTTGAGATTCTTCAAGTTGCCCAATCCCTCATGTATGGGTCCACTGAGTTGATTATCCCTGACATTGAAAAGGATTAGGTTTGAAAAATTCGAGAAATGCTGCGGGATGTTGCCGCCAAAGCCATTGTTTGCTAGATATAGACCTTCCAAATTCAGAAGGCTTAGATCTCTACCTGAGGGAAGGCTTCCAGAGAGGGAATTGTCCCTCAAACCAAGCGATTGGAGCGAAGAAATATTAAAAACCTCTTGAGGCACTTCGCCGGTCAGCAAATTTTTCGAAAGGTCCATTAGTTGCGGATTGACCAAATTGCCAATCTCACTTGTAATCACCCCTTCAATGTGGTTAGATCCTATGTCCAGCTTGTGCAAGCTCGAGATGTTACCGATGGTTCGAGGAATCGTGCCGGTCAAGTTGTCAACAGCAATAAAGAGCTTTTGTAAGCTGCCTATATCTCGAGGAATGCTTCCCTGAAAACGATTGTATGACAACCCCAATATGATAAGCTCTTTGCATTGGGTTAGCGTCTCAGGTAGCAGGCCGCTGAATTGATTTTTATTCAGTGCAAGCATCTGAATGTTAGGCCAACGGTAGCAAAGATCGAAGGGAAGAGTTCCAGAGAGATAATTATATGTCAAATTGACCCACGTGAGCGATCTATTGAAAAGTGCTGAAGGAATCGAACCTGTGAGAGTGGTGTTGACCAATCTAATGACTTGCAATGTGGATATGTTGCCCAGGAAGCTTGTAATTTGACCCCGTAAGTCGTTTGAGCTAAGATTCAGTTGTTGCAACTTAGGGAAGGCGCCAAATTCTCTTGGTATGCCACCCGTTAGTCTGTTCGTCGCGAGTGATAGGAGGAATGTTTCCTTCGAACTGGTTCAATTCTAGTATAAGTTCTTTCAGGCAGCGTAAATGACCAATTTCTATCATAATCATGCCATAAAAATTGTTGTTGCGGAGATCAAGAGAAGCCAAGAGAGAAAGATTGCCAAGGCAGGGAGAAAGTCTTCCTTGGAGACCCATGTGTGAGAGGTCTAAAGCCGTGACTCTCTGCCTGCGGTTGCTGCAAACGACACCAATCCAGTACCAAAAATTTGCTTCCACGGTCCAATTGCCACCTTTGATGTTGTTTGTCGGGTCGACTTCCATCATGGATTTGAAGTGGAGGAGAGCCTCTTGATCAGTGAAGTTGCTGGAATAGATGACAGGCTGAAACATCAATAGGGAAACCAACAGAACATCAACAAATGCTAAAAAGATGAACTTCTCCATAATGAACAGAGTCTCTTTTGATTGCATCAATAGACGGTTCGCTACCAAAACCTACGAAATGGTTGTCTCAATTAGGAAAAAAATGAAAACAATATAAAGAAAGACTAACTATCGAAAGATGTCCCTCAATCACATCTAATTCAGTAAATGGCCCGTTCTTCACGTTTACACGTTCACACTTACTTTCAACTTTGTGAGGGTACAAATGGACCTTTGACCAATGCTCCAAAGCACAAATGTGAAAAGTTATTGTGATAACTGTGGTGACCTTCCCGTAGGGGCAATATCAAGTGTCTCATGGAAAGTTGACTAATTGAAAGTTCCTTCTACTGGAAGAGATAATGTCACTAGTAGTCTATCAAATTTTATCCATGCTTCATGTCTTATTTGAACTTTCAATCAATTCAATTAGATCACTTTTGATTAATGTGAAATATCTTCCCGTAACTTTGAATTGGTCTAATTAAATCCGTAATATATTTCATATTTTTTTTCATCCTTTCATTTATTAATTTAAATGAAATATGTCTTGGATAACAATTTTATGGCGATGATGTTTGATGAAGAAAATGACGCGGACTTTGTGCATGTCATGGTGACTTTAAACGATAAAATTATAATACCCATTCCTTCGCCCTTGCCCATATCAGCGAAACATCACTAGTAGTCTATCAAATTTTATCCATGTTTCATGTCTTATTTGAACTTTCAATCAATTCAATCAAATCACTTTTGATTAATGTGAAATATCTTCCCGTAACTTTCAATTGGTCTAATTAAATCCGTAATATATTTAATATTTTTTTTTGTCATCCTTTCATTTATTAATTTAAATGAAATATGCCTTGGATAACAATTTTATGACGATGATGTTTGATGAAGAAAATGACGCGGACTTTGTGCATGTCATGGTGACTTTAAATTGTAAAATTTTAATACCCGTTCCTTCGCCCTCGCCCAGATCTAGCGAAACATCAATAGGGAGGCCAACAGAACATCAACAAATGCTAAAAAGATGAACTTCTCCATAATGAATATAGTCTCCTTTGATTGCATCAATAGACGGTTCGCTAATTTCGACTTGTTCTTAGTATTCAATACCAAAACCTACCAAATGGTTGTCTCAATTAGGAAAAAAAAATGAAAAAGAAAACAATTTAAAGAAAGACAAACTATCAAATGATGTCCCTTAATCACGTCTATGGCCCGTTATTCACGTTTACACGTTTACACTTACTTTTAACTTTGTGAGGGTATAAATGGACCTTTGGACCAATCCTCCAAAGCACGAATGTGAAAATGTGTCATGATAACTGTCGTGACCTTCCTGCAGGGACAATATCAAGTGTCTCGTGGGAAGTTGATTAATTAAAAGTTCCTATAGCTGGAAGAGATAATGTTACTAGTAGTCTATCAAATTTTATTCATGCTTCATGTCATATTTGAACTTTTACTCCATTCAATTAAATCACTTTTGATTAATGTGAAATATCTTCCCTCACTTTCAATTGGTCTAATTGGATCCGTAATATATTTAATATGTTTTTTGTCATCCTATCATTTATTAATTTAAATGAAATATGCCATGGATAACAATTTTATGAAGCTGATGTTTGATGGAGAAAATTACGTGGACTTTGTGCGTGTCATGGTGAGTTTAAGTTGTAAAATTATAATACCCGTACCTTCGCCCTCGCCCAGATCTAGCGAAACATCAATTGGGAAGCCAACAGAACATCAACAAATGCTAAAAAGATGAACTTCTCGATAATGAATAGTCTCTTTTGATTGCATCAATAGACGGCTCGCTAATTTCGACCTGTTCACAATGTTCAATACCAAATGGTTGTCTCAATCAGAAAAAAGAAAAAGAAAACAATGTAAAGAAATACTAACTATCAAATGATGTCCCTCGATCACGTTGATGGCCCGTTCTTCACATTTACACGTTCACACTTACTTTCAACTTTGTGTGAGTACAAATGGACCTTTGACCAATGCTCCAAAGCACAAATGTGAAAAGGTTTTGTGATAATTGTTGTGACTTTCCCTCAGGGGCAATATCAAGTGTCTCGTGGGAAGTTGACTAATTGAAAGTTCTTACTACTGGAAGAGATAATGTTAGTAGTAGTCTGTCAAATTTTATCTATGCTTCATGTCATATTTGAACTTTCAATCAATTCAATTAAGTCACTTTTGATTAATGTGAAATATCTTGCCACAACTTTCAATTGTTCTAATTGGATCCATAATATATTTAATATGTTTCAGTCATCCTTTCATTTATTAATTTAAATGAAATATGTCATGGATAACAATTTTATTAAGCTAATGTTTGATGGAGAAAATTACGTGGACTTTGTGCATGTCATGATGACTTTAAATTGTAAAATTGTAATATCCATTCCTTCACTCTCGCCTAGATTTGGCAAAACATCAATAGGGAAGCCAACAGAACATCAACAAATGCTAAAAAGATGAACTTCTCAATAATGAATAGAGTCTCTTTTGATCGCATCAATAGACGGCTCGCTAATTTCGACCTGTTCTCAGTGTTCAATACCAAATGGTTGTCTCAATCAGAAAAAAGAAAAAGAAAACAATGTAAAGAAAGACTAACTAGCAAATGATGTCCCTCAATCACGTCGATGGCCCGTTCTTCACATTTACACGTTCACAATTACTTTCAACTTTGTGTGAGTACAAATGGACTTTTGACCAATGCTCCAAAGCACGAATGTGAAAAGGTTTTGTGATAATTGTCGTGACCTTCCCGCAAGGGCAATATCAAATGTCTCGGGGGAAGTTGACTAATTGAAAGTTCCTTCTGCCGGAAGAAATATTGTTAATAGTAGTCTGTCAAATTTTATCTATGCTTCATGTCATATTTGAACCTTCAATCAATTCAATTGAGTCACTTTTGATTAATGTGAAATATCTTGCCACAATTTTCAATTGGTCTAATTGGATCCGTAATATATTTAATATGTTTTTTTGTCATCCTTTCATTTATTAAATTAAATGAAATATGTCATTGATAACAATTTATGAAGTTGCTATTTGATGGAGAAAATTACGTGGACTTTGTGCGTGTCATGGTGCCTTTAAATTGTAAAATTGTAATACCTGTGCCTTTGCCCTCGCCCAGATTTGGCGAAACATCAATAGGGAAGCCAACAGAACATCAACAAATGCTAAAAAGATGAACTTCTCAATAATGAATAGTCTCTTTTAATTGCATCAATAGACGGTTCGCTAATTTCGACCTGTTCTTAATGTTCAAAACCAAAACCTACAAAATGGTTGTCTCAATCAGGAAAAACAAAAAGAAAACAATGTAAAGAAAGACTAACTATCAAATGACGTCCCTCAATCACGTCTATGCCCCGTTCTTCACATTTACACTTTTACACTTACTTTCAACTTTGCGAGGGTGCAAATGGACCTTTGGACCTATGCTCTAAAGCAAGAATGTGAAAAAGTTTTGTTCTAACTGTCATGACCTTCCCGCAAGGGCAATATCAAGTGTCTCGTGGGAAGTTGACTAACTGAAAGTTCCTACTACGGAAGATATAATATACTAGTAGTTTGTCAAATTTAATCTATGCTTCATGTCATATTTGAACTTTCAATCAATTCGATTAAATCACTTTTGATTAATGTGAAATATATTTCCGCAACTTTCAGTTGGTTTAATTAGATCCGTAATGTATTTAATATGTTTTTTGTCATCCATTCATTTATTAATTTAAATGAAATATGTCATGGATAACAATTTTATGAAGTTGATGTTTGATGGAGAAAATTACGTGGACTTTGTGCGTGTCATGGTGACTTTAAATTGTAAAATTTTAATACCCGTTCCTTCACCCTTGCCCAGATCTGGCTAAACATCAATAGGGAAGCCAATAAAACATCAACAAATGCTAAAAATATGAACTTCTCCATAATGAACAGAGTCAGAAAATTGGCTTACGATCAATATATCTTTTAGAAACACCTCAGAAGAATTTCTGGGCAAGCAGCGGCCAACGCGGCTAAAGTGGCTTACGATCTCGGTAAGTGCACCTGCCAATGCTACTCATAGTCCCATCCACATGGAAATTTTTGGTCTCTCTTCCTCAGCCCGTTAAATTTCCAATTCTTTGTAGGCTTAGCAACACGCCCACCTCGTCCAGAAATCTTGTCAAGTACACAGAACGTTGCATGTACAGTCCAATCTATGTAACTATCGTCGAAAAGCTGACAGACCCATCCGTTAAATCGCAGGAGAGTCGGTGCTTAGACTTGAGTGTGGCATTTCCTTTTCACTTCCTTTCTTAAAGTGTTGCATGTGTAAACAGCTAATTTAGGAGCAAAATAAGGTGGAAGCGGCTGAACTATTGCTTCCATGCATAAACATAAACAGATCATTGGTTGTATATGCATATGCATGTACATATAGGTACCCCATCGGATGCTCTTCTCTAAGCTCATTACGCACATCTGTACAAGTTCTCAAAGCATACCCCTACTTCGGGCAAACATGGGTTGACAGGCTTCCACTCTCACTGGAAAAATCTAAGCTCCTTCCCTTCTGTATACATTTAAATCAGCATGAGTATCGTGGATTCTTTAGGACAAGGAGGTCTGACATTGGACAGGTGGAAACCTGCACATTGATGCAATTTTGAACAAACTTAGGATCCCATGCTGGTGTAAATTTGCTAATCTGCACCATGTCTAATCACTAATGGAGTAGCTATGTTAAACGCAGTACCCAAATCCCCATGCAAAAAGGATCCAACCCTGTAAAGAGAGAGTGCAAGCGTATGGTTGATCGTATCAATTCATCAAATCCGACACAGGTCAATGCCTAATTCACAAGTAAACATTTTTTTTCTTCATGAATCATGGAGTTAAACTTGATGCAGTCCTCTTTACAGTGCTTGAATGATCCTTGGATATGCAATATCCACTTCAACAAGCATGTCCAAAGCAGAGCACCAGCATTCAAGCACAATGCGCAAAGACACTCATTCAAATTGGGGAGGAGAACTAGATCTTAGGACTGAGAACTGATAAGAGAGGAAGGAGAATTGCACCATCTTGTTGATATATAGGAAAGTAACTAATGTGCAGAAGACAGCTTACTTCGGCGGATTTTCCTCTGACATACATGTTGGCAAGCACTCAATGAGACAATCATGAGTAGGCTTCAGGAAAAATGCAATCTGATTTCATGAGAACATGAGCATAAGTAGAATCTTTTTTAACAGAAATATTAGCAAAAGAAGTCAATAAGAATGGAGAACGTAATGAATGAAAGATGCTAACTAGGGAAGGCAAAACAATTAGGCTTCTTTTGCAAAAACTAATGTGGATCATCCCAGAAGAAAATCTCAAGCATAAATTCAACTGACTTTCCACGTGATCTCAAAACTAGGACCTTTTTCCGAATCAGCTTACAACTATCCAAGATCAGCTTCAACTGCCCTTTTTCTGGTTAAAGTAGTCACGACTTCGGTCACCAATCAGACTTTTTTCAATACATTATTGAAGAATAGTTCAAAAGATCAGGAGAAATGCGTTTTTTTTTTTTTTTTTTTTTTTGGGTGGGGAGGGGTGTTGGGGCGGGGGAAGCCTTGCAGAATACCGTTCTTGACAATTCCCTACAACTCCATGGAGCGTGGACCTAATTGCAAAAGCAAAGCAAAAGAATAGATTTGATAAACTGAAGCAAACAAGCAGCAACTCAAATTAGAAAAGGAAAGAATAGAGAATGACTTGCTAAACATAGAGAATAGCAGGACACCAATTAGATTCAAGCAGAAAAGCTCATTTCATACATCATTTAAACATGTTCTCATGCATGATGCAATGCATGTTAAGCCTTTTCTGTGGTCAGAGATCCTTAAAACACATGCAAAGTTTAGTATCAAAAGTTGACCAAAAAGAGGTGAGTGATAATAAAAGCACTAGAGTAGCAAATTCATTGTTTGATATTCATAAATTGGTCTCTGTGTAGAAATTAATGTCGGTCACCAACATATCGTACCATCCTCAATAACTGTATTTAACATGGAAATTTTTCCTGATCAATGTCAAGAGTAGATGCTCTTATGCTACTAATGGGCCACTGATATTAGAAAGAACCAAGAGGGGTGCAACAGAGGAAATTCTGGTGGAGTTTTGGACAGGTTTAACAATATATAGTAGCCTGCCATAAGATAATCTCCAACCTTCATGTTCAAAGCTTTCCTCGTGCCAATTTATCTATATAGACTGTTATTAAAGCATATTACCCTGAAAATACAATTGCTCCATCGTTCTAGCATATCACTGAGATTCATTATGAATGCTCTGCACAAAATAGTCACAGAAGAATGTTTCTTTTCAGGATTACTGTGAGATTCTTCTGTAAGAAAGTTTCTTTTCAGGATTACTGTGAGATTCTTCTGTCCCGTATTTGCAATGATTATGTATAACTGAATCTAAGCAATAAACTAAACAACTAAAAGAGGGTAACTACATAAGTAATTGTAGAATGCACATGATCGTGGTAGTTCTATGACTGTTGACTTGCTCAAAATTAACCAGGAAAGAATGGTGGAATACCATTGTGTGCTTGTGTGTAAGAGTATTTGTGATGGAGGGAGGGAGGGAGGTTCATCAACAAGGCACCAGAAGGATTAAACTGATCAAAATGTACACTTATATAGATGCAAATTGCAGAAAGGAGAGGATATGTGGATGAGGGCACCTCTCTAAGTTATTAAAAGGAAATCGATCCTTGTCACCCCATCTGACAATAATAATCTCTCTAAACTGGCATATCACTGCCTTTGTATGAACAAGGACTATAGTAGCAGATCAGAGTCAGACAAAGAAGGATTTTTGTCATAAAGTTTTACAAGTATTGGGGTAATATTCTACCCAACATTGGCATGAAGCAATCTTCCAATCATGCATGTGAGGGGAAACAGTGCACATTCCCCAATAAAACAGAAGTAAAGATTAAAAACAAAGTTTTTGCAAGTTATATTTGTAAGCCACAAATCATTAGAATAACAATCCTATCATGATGATCTTTCACCAAAAGCGTTACTCTAAATATGAGATCTCTAACATAATCATCTCAAATTCACAATTATAATGCAGTTGGGCTTTACCCTCTCATACGTTGCACATATTCCCATGTCGGAGATTTAGCATCCTCGTCCTTGCAAATCTGAATAAGTTCAAAAAGTTTCATGCATGATAACTAGGCATAAAGTCTGCACCAACAGTTTTATAGGAGAAAATTTCATACTTGGAGACCTGGGACATCATCTGTCGCCAACAAGGTACTAAAACCAAAGTCCGAATGTGCCCCAGCTCCATATATTCCTTTAGAGGGATCTGAGACTAGACCTAAACAAAGAAAGGAATTTCAACCGGATGAGAAGAGAGAATTGCAGGGTTTATTATTAAGTTTATTGAAGTAAAATGTACCTTCGTAGTGCAACAAGCGCAAGGTCACAATAGGCTCACCGAGTATTTCTGGCTTATAAAAAAAATCAGCCTCCAGATCAAGTGCTAGAGCAATGATTCTTGCAACTACTTTTGCCACATTTCTGAGTGTGCACATTTACAAATAAAAAAATTACCAAATTCACTACCATCGCTCTGTTTATAGATCATCTAGGCATTACTCTTGGATCCAAAAGTCAAATGATTTAGAGTTGGAGACCCTATTGACTGTAATATCAGCCATCCCACTGTAAGCAATTAGACACCTGCGTTGAGGCTCTTGGTCAGTGTGATTAATGATAAATCTTGACAGCTAAAAACAACTTGTTCATATTGCAGCATAGTAGCTTCGGAACAATACCCCAGAAAATTGTCTAATCAGCCGCTACAAATGACCAGAAGAGTTTTAGTTTGGCCAACATAGGACAAGAGCCCAAGAGAGCATATTCAGTTCAGATGTCTGAGGCAATTTAACTCCCACTGGCCACCTTCAAAAATACAAGAACTTGGCAATATCTGATGCATCTATGTCCATTTTAAGAAGCAAAATCTTCAGACACAAACCGTTTATCTGATTTGCAGGGTGGAGGACCTGATCGAACAGAGGAGTGTAGCTTCGGTGCTTCTCGTTCCTCACCAGCTTCATTTTCTCGCTCAAAGGCAGACCAAAGAACCGCCTGCTCTGGACGAACACCTCCTCCATCAAGTCCCGGCTGACTCCATGATTGATCACGTAGAAAAAGCCGGAATCCAAGCACGCCGAGGCCAACGGATTGGATTCATCCGTCAGTGTCTCCCTCGACTCGAAAAATCTCGGTTTCCTTGGTTTCATGTACCAGAAATCGAACTAAACATAGCGGAAAAAGGCGGGAGAATCGAAGACTTGTTTGAGCAGGGACGCCGACCGTCGGATATCGGAGCTCGAGAGGTCGATGAGGTTGAGAGTGGAAGCCGGAACTCCGGCAACGTCGACGGCGTTCGCGTCATCCATGCGGCCGTCCGTTCGCCTGACTGATTTCGCGGTGATGATGACGACCGACGACGATCGAGGCCGGACGGGAATTTGAGTTGCAGGTGATGGAGGACACGGGGCTGAGAAACAGGAGGAAAAACGACAGCGTGGGACGTTTAAAGAATCAGCACAGATATTCGGTGCGGCCATCGGTGACGTCCTCGTTCCCCCATCCTAATGCTTTCTACAAATTTTAAAGCATTTTTGCTGAGTAATTATTCTATTCGATATAAATAATCATTTTAAAAAAATTATTCATTTATTTTCAACAAAATAAACAGCCCTTAAAATATGAAAAACCTTAAAAATATTTATATATTTACATGCATGTTTATTCTTTTTAATTTATTCTTGTGATATTTAATTTTTGAATGGCTAAGAAAAATACAGATTTTAGGAAAGCTGTTCCATTTTCTATTGCTCTTTCAAATTAGCAAGTCCTTATCTCAAATGAAAAGACGTTTGAACGATATGACTCCATGAAGTGTATTAATCACATTCCACCAATCATATGAATTACATGCATGCTCATCCAAGTACAAAAAATGCACGAATGCCTACACTTTAACTGATGCTTTATGTAATGTAACAAGCAACTATAAAATGAGCCGATACAAAAAGGGTAGCCATTGGTATTTGCTCCCGTGGTTAAATATCTGAAGTAGTTAAAAAAGCCTTTTTCCATTTGTTTGAGTGCGACATTTTGAGATGGAACATATGCTTTTAGGATATCGATGGTGTATATCCTATATCTAAATCTATTTACATACATATATAAGAATATTCAATCTTTTAGAAACATCTCAGAAAGAATTTTTGGCAAGTAGAGGCCAACGTGGCTAAAGTGGCTTACCATCTCGGTAAATGCACTTGCCACTGCTGCTCTGCTGGTAGTCCCATCCACATGGAAATTTTTGGTCTCTCTTCCTCAGCCCGTTAAATTTTCAATCCTTTGTAGGCTTAGCGACACGCCCACCTCGTCCAGAAATATCTTGTCAAGCACGCAGAAAGTAGCATGTACAGTCCAATCTATGTAACTATCGTGGAAAAGCTGACAGACCCATCCGTTGAATCGCAGGAGAGTCAGCGCTCAGACGCGTGGCATTTCCTTTTCATTTCCTTTCTTAAAGTGTGGCATGTACAAACAGCTAATTTAGGGGCAAAATAACACGGAAGCGGCTGAGCTATTGCCTCCATGCATAAACATAAACAGATTATTGGTTGTATATGATGTAAAAACACCATTGGATGCTCTTCTCTAAGCTCATTATGCCCATTCGTACGAGTTCTTAAAGTATACCCCTACTTCAGGCAAGTGCGGGTTGACAGGCTTCCACTCTTGCTGGCAAACTCTAAGCTCCTTCGCTTCCGTATATGTTTAAATCAGCATGAGTATCGTCTAATCTTTGGGACAAGTAGGTCTGACACTGGACGGGCGGAAACCTGCAAATTGACGCAATTTTGAACAAACTTAGGATCCCATGCTGGTGTAAATTTGCTAATTTGCACCATGTCTAATAACAAATGGAGTAGCTATTTTATACGCAGCACCCAAATCCCCACGCAAAAAGGATCCAACCCTGTAAAGAGAGCACGCGAGCATGTGGTTGATCATTTCAATTCATCAGATATGGGAGGGGTCAATGCCTAATTCACGAGTAAACATATTTTCCTCATGAAACATGGAGTTAAACTTGATGCAGTCCTCTTTAACAGTGCTTGAATGATCCTTGGATATGCAATATCCACTTCAACATGCATTCAAAGCAGAGCCCCAGCCAAGCACAATGCATAAAGACATTCAAATTGGGGAGGAGAACTAGCTCTTAGGACTGAGAACTGATAAGAGATGAAGTAGAATTGCGGTATCTTGTTGTATATAGGAAAGTAACTAATTTGCAGAAGACAACTCACTTCGGAGGATTTTCCTCAGACATACATGTTGGCAAGCACTCAATGAGACAATCATGGTTAGGCTCCAGGAAGGATGCAATCTGCATTTTGTGAGAACATGAGCATAAATAGAATCTTTTTTTAACAGAAATATTAACAAAAGAAGTCAATAAGAATGGAGAACGTAATGAATGAAAGATGCTAACTAGGGAAGGCAAAACAATTAGGCTTCTTTTGCAAAATCTAATGAGGATCATCCTTGATGATAATCTCAAGTTGAGAAGAATTTCCTAAGAGTATGATCACAAGTTCAACTGACTTTCCCCTAGATCGTGATCTCAAAACTAGGACCTTTTTTTGAATCAGCTTACAACTGTCCAAGATCAGCTTCAACTGCCCTTTTTCTGGTTGGAGTAGTCACGACTTGGGTCACCAATCAATCAGAATTTTTTCAATACATTCAACAATGCTTAAAAGTTCTCTTAAAGGCATCTGAAGAATATTTCAAAAGATGAGGAGAAATGCATATTTGTGTGTGTGTGTGTGGGTGGGGGGTGGAAAGAGAGAAGGCCTTACAGAATACCGTTCTTGACCATTCCCTATAACTCGATGGAGCGTGGACCTGATTGCAAAAGCAAAGCAAAAGTATAGATTTGACAAACTGAAGCAAAAAAAGAAACAGCAACTCAAATTCAAAAAAAGAAAGAATAGAGAATGACTTGCTAAATATAGAGAATAGCAGGACACCAACTAGATTCAAGCAAAAAGCTCATTTCATATATCATTTAAATATGTTCTCGTGCATGATGACAATGCATGTTAAGCCGTTTCTGTCATCAGAGATCCCAGAACACATGCAAAGTTTAGTATCCAAAAGTTGACCAATAAGAGCTGAGTGATAATAAAAGCACTAGAATAGCAAATTTATTGTTTGATATTCATAAATTCGTCTCCACGTACAAATTAATGTAGCTCACCAAAATATCATACCATCTTCAACGACCGTGTTTAATATGGAAATTTTTCCTGACCAATGTCAAGAGTAGATGCTCTTTTGCTACTAATGGGCCACTGATATCAGAAAGAGCCAAGAGAGTGCAACAGCAGAAATTCTGTTGGAGTTTGGGACAGGTTAACAATATATAGTAGCCTGCCATAAGATAATCTCCAACCTTCATGTTCAAAGCTTTCCTCTTGCCAATTTATCTATCTAGACTGTTATTACAATTGCTCCATCGTTCTAGCATATCACCAAGATTCACTATGAATGCACTGTACAAAATAGTCACAGAAAGAATGTTACTTTTCAGGATTACTGTGAGATTCTTCTGTTCCGTATTTGTGATGATTATGTATAACTGAATCTAAGCAATAATCTAAACAACTAAAAGAGGGTAATTACATAAGTAATTTTAGAATGCATATGATGCATGGTAGTTCTATGACTGTCGACCTGCTCAAAATTAACCAGGAAAGAATGGTGGAATACCATTGTGAGAATGTGTGTAAGAGTGTTTTCTTGAAGAGGGAGGGAGGGAGGGAGGTTCATCAGCAAGGCATCAGAAGGATTAAACTGATCGAAGTTAATATGTACACTTAGATGCAAATTGCAGAAAGGAATATAAATGTGGATGAGGGCACCTCTCTAAGTTAATAAATGGAAATCCATCTTTATCACCCATCTGACAATATTACTCTCTCTAAACTGGTATATCGCTGCCTTTGTACAATCAAGAACTATAGTAGCAGATCAGGGTCAGACAAAGAAGAATTTTTTGTCAAAAAGTTGTCACAAGTATTGGGGTAGTATTCCACCTAACACTGACATGAAGCAATCTTTTAATCATGCGTATAAGGGGAAACAGTGCACATTCCCCAATAAACCAGAAGTACAAGATTAAAACAAAGTTATAGCAAGTTATATTTGTAAGCCATGAACCATAACAATATAAATCCTAACATGATGATCTTCCACCAAAAGCATTACTCTAAATATGAGATGTCTAACATAATCATCTCAAATTCACCATTGTAATGCAGTTGGGCTTTACCCTCTCATAGGTTGCACATATTCCCATTTCAGAGGTTTAGCATCCTTGTTCTTGCAAATCTGAATAAGTTCAAAAAGTTTCATGCATTATAACTAGGCATAAAGTCTGCACCAACAGTTTTATAGGAGAAAATTTCATACTTGGAGACCCGGGACATCATCTGTTGCCAACAAGGTAATAAATCCAAAGTCCGAATGTGCCCCAGCTCCATATATTCCTTTAAAGGGATCAGAGACTAGACCTAAACAAAGAAAAGAATTTCCACCGGATGAGAAGAAAAATTTGCAGGGTTTAATATAAAGTTTATTGAAGTAAAATCTACCTTCATAGTGCAACAAGCGCAAGGTCGCAATAGGCTCGCCAAGTATTTCTGGCTTGTAAAAAAAATCAGCCTCCAGATCAAGTGCTAGAGCAATGATCCTTGTAACTACTTTTGCCACATTTCTGAGTGTGCACATTTACAAATAAAAAAAAAAAAAAAAAAAAATTACGAAATTGACTACCATGCTTTGTTTATAGCAACAAATTACACTTAATCTTGCCACAAAGATCATCTAGGCATTAGTCTTGGATCTAAAAGTCAAATGATTTAGAGTTGGAGACCCTATTGACTGTAATATCAGCCATCCCATTGTAAGCAATTAGACACTTGCGTTGAGGCTCTTGGTCAGTGTGATTAATGGTAAATTTCGACGGCTAAAAATAAGTGGTTCATATTGTAGTGTAGTAGCTTTGGAACAATACCCCACAAAATTGTTTAATCGGCCACTACAAATAACCAGAAGAGTTTTACTTTGGCCAACATAGGATGAGAGCCCAAGAGAGCATATTCATTTCAGAAGTCAGAGGCAATTTAATTCCCATTGGGCCACCCTCAAAATTACAAGAACTTGGCAATATCTGATGCATATAGAAGGGGAAGATGGTGACTATCGGGTACTGAGAATACCCAAAATACCCCATCAGAGAAACAGAAGATCTCTGTATTATCTTTTACTTGGATGGAACAAAATTTACATCCTGGAACTAGCAAGAAAAATTAATGCCTATTGCTCCATATCGTCTATAGTAAAAACTCACAATGCTTGACAATGAAATTTTTCCATCGCCTGCCTCCATCTTGGCAATATATCTAGTCAAAATACAACAATGAAGCCAAAATAAACATCCACAATCAACAACTGATTTATGTCAGACAGAAATTACGTTAAACAGCAGTTTACCCTCAGAAGGCCAGAGGTTTGGTCCAAAATGAGGCTTCTGCGCACGAGGATCGTCCTCTGGTACTTCCACTCCTATGTAGTATCCCTCCTTATAATCTCCTATAAAATATCAATAAATTCATTACTGCTCGAACAATCTTCAGAAGATGATAAGCAGATAGGTAATAACAAGTTTCAGCCAAAACTTTGTCTTAGAGCTTAGCACTTCGAACAACTAGCTCCTTCTTCCGTGTCAGTTCTCTCCAAGAATACAATCAAAAATAGGAATAATAACTAATTCATCTTCGTTTTCTAGGACCTGCTACTCAACCACCACCTGATTCCAAGAAGCTATCAAAATCATCAGCTATTCATCTATGTCCATTTTAAGCAGTAAAATCTTCAGCAAGATGATCAGACACAAACCATTTATCTGATTTGCAGGGTCAAGGACCTGATCGAACAGAGGAGTATAGCCTCGGTGCTTCTCGTTCCTCAGCAGCTTCATCTTCTCGCTCAAAGGCAGACCGAAGAACCGCCTGCTCTGGACGAACACCTCCTCCATCAAGTCCTGGCTGACTCCATGGTTGATCACGTAGAAAAAGCCGGATTCCAAGCACGCCTGACGCCAACGGATTGGATTCATCCGTCAGCGTCCCTCTCCACTCAAAAAAACCTCTTTTCTCGGTTTCATGTACCGGAAATCGAATTGAAAATAGCGGAAAGAGGCGGGAGAATCGAAGACCTGTTTGAGGAGGGACACCGACCGTCGGATATCGGAGCTCGAGAGGTCGATAAGGTTGAGAGTGGAAGTCGGAACTCCGGCGACGACGACGGCGTTCGCATCATCCATGCTCGCCGTCCCGTTCGCCTTACTGATTTCACGGTGATGATGACGACCGACGATGATCGAGGCCGGACGGGAATTTGAGCTGCGGGTGATGGGGGACACGGGGCCTAGGAAAGAAGAGGAAAAACGACGGCGTGGGACGAATCAAGAATCAGCGAAGATATTCGGTGCGGCCATCAGATCTTAATGCTTTCTACAAATTTTAAAGCTTTGCTGACTAATTATTCCATTCGATATAATTAATCACTTAAAAATATATTTTTAATTTATTCATTTTCTGCGAAATAGATGGACTTTTAAAATTTGAGAAACTTTTAAAATATTAATATTTACATGTATGTTTATCCTTTTTAATTTACTCTTGCGAAATTTCATTTTTGAATGGTTAAGAAAAATACATGTTCTAGAAGAACTATTCCATTTTCGGTTGCTCTTGCTGACTAGCAAGGCCTTGTCTCAAATGAAAAGATTTTTGAACAATATGAACTCCATGAAGCGTATCAATTACATTCTACCAATCATATGAATTACTCATGCTCATCAAAGTACAAAAAATGCACAAATTCCTATACCTTAAACCGATGCTCTATGTTATGTGATGCAAGCAACAGTAAAATGAGTTGATACAGATAGGGATGAGCATCGAGATCAATTCAACCTAGGAATTGAATTGAATTAGTCTAGATCGATTGGTTTAAGGTTGATTTTAAGGAGAATCGATACGATTTCCAATTCGACAAACTTAGAACCAACTTAGGATTAGCTTGGTTCCTAGTCCAAGGTTAAAATCACCAATTCTACCGAACCGATCTAAGCAAGTTCCTTGGGTTGAACCGAATTGAATTATGGTCTTCATTGCGAATAAACAATCACATATCTATTTCACCAAATTTGTTATGAAGTGAAAAGGTGGAACTATTACATTTTATTATAAGAATTTGACTTTTTACAAAAAATATAAAAAGGGAATAATTTCCAAATAGAACCAAGAACCAATAGGATCAAGAAGACGGTTCCATAATTGATCAATTTAGTAACTAGTCTCGAAAATTTAAAAACCGAGACAGACCAACTTAAGAACCAATTATCCCTAACTACAATATTGTCACGATTTCGAGTGTAATGGGTGGAACAATAAATGTCATAACATCTGTTTCCACCACATATTTCCATTTTAGTCTCTTGCATAACCTTTTGACTCCTTAAAATGCAAGAAAGCTAGAAGAGTACAATTAACTAGTTAACGTCTAATTTAACTAGAGCTGGCAAAATGGGTCAAAAACCCATATTATGACTCATTTTTAGTTAAATGGGTCATATATGAGTCAAGTAAAAGTTAAATATGGGCCAAAAATGGGTCAAGTGAAAATTAAATATGGGTTAAAAATGGGTCAAGTGAAAGTTAAATGTGAGTCAGAAATGGGTTTGAGAAAGTAAAACAAAAAAAGAAATGGATCTAAATGGATTATTAGGAAACCCACTTTAAATTTTAAACCATAGCCTTTTTTAATTTAATAAAAATGTTTTTTTTATAAAAAATCGAAATTATAATTATTTTTCATATTTCAATTTTGTTTTTGTTTTTGTTTTTTCTTTCTTTTTCTTCCTTCCTTAGCCAGCGGCCGACCGACAATAGGCCGGGCTAGGCTCGAGCTCACCGGCAGGTCGCCAACGACTGGTGAAGCTCGGCCTCGCTGACAACAAGCGACGCTTGAGCCTCGCCGGATCTCTAGGCCTCGCCGATGATTGGCAAGGCTCGATCGACAAGGCCGAGGCCCCACCCGACGCCGGCGAGCTCGATCTCGCCGTGGCCGGTGAGCTCGCCGACCATCGTCGTGGCCGGCGACCGGCTGAAAAAGAAGAAAAAGAAAAGAGAAAAGAGAAAAAGAAAAAGAAAAAAATTATTAAAAATTATATTTTAAAATTATAAAAATTATATTTTTAAAAAATAAAACATTATATTTTTAAAAATTAAAAATAATTAAAAATTCGATTTTTTTAAAAATATTTTAAAAAGAATTATAAAAATTTTCCATTAAATTTGTATTGCATAAAAATTGTTAAAAAATTTGTATTGCTTAAAAATGTTTGAACAATAAATAGGTTTTAGCAATATGGGTCGGGTTGAGTATGGCTCACTAGATTTACACTACAAGAATATAGGTCAAAACGGGTTAAATGGATCAAATATGGGTCGACCCATATCATACCCGACCCACCCATTTGCCACCCCTAAATTTAACTCACTATCACTGTCCTCGGGTCTTGGGAGATTTTGCGCCTACATTGAGGACAGAGCTAAAGAGGTAGCCAAGTCTGTCTAATGCTCTGTTTCCAATGCTTGTTTCTGTGTTTTAACGTAGCGGAAGCGTTAAGCAAGTCAAGCGTCGCATGAGGACTTCGAGAAGTGATTGGTCTAATCCACCTTTGAGAAATATGAGAGAGGTTTCTGCTAAAGAAGTAGGGGAAAATTGTCCAAAAAATCCTAAATTTATTGCACTTTTGCTAATTCAGTTCTAAACCTTTTAACTTTACAAATTCAATCCTAAACATTTTCACTTATTGCCAATTGAGTCCATTCGGCCAATTTTTGCTGGAAAATGTTTATGTGGACGCTGGTGGTGCCACATAGGACCGTCGGTATTGACGTAAATAATTTTTAATAATATTTTAATATTTTTTGGAATTTTTATTATCTAATCTGTTTTTTCTTTCTTTTCTTTTCTTTTTGGTTTTATTCTTTGCCTATTTCCGGTGGCCGACCGGCCACAGCCAACCGATTGGCCTCACCCACCACAAGCGAGGCCCGACCAGGCGAGGGCTACCCCTAGCAAGGGGAGCCCTCGCCCAAGCGCCGCCCGGCAGGGGTCGCCTGGGCGAGGCCGACCTGCGCCTAGGCCAAGGAGGCCTCGCCCGGCATCGCTGTCGCCTGACCAATGCTCGCTGAGGTCGCCTTGGCCTAGGCGAGGGTCGGCCTCGCCTGAGCAAGGGTCGGCCTCACCAAATTTGGCGACGATTGATGAGCGATGACCGCCTCAGTGAGCATGAACGACAACCTATGAATGGCAATGGAGAGGACGTCAGATCTAGTGTGAACACGAGCAATAGCCAAATCTGGTTAAACCCAAAATAAGCTAAACGACGTCGTTTAGCTTAGCAAAGCTAGCGTGGATGGGGCGACGCCGTTTTCCTCATCCACGTGTGTGTGTGTGTTTTTTTTTAAATATATATTTGCCACATTGGTAAAGCATGTAGCGGAAAATGCCATGTATGTAATTTGGCCAGATTTTTTCGCTGTTGGCACTTAACTGATCCATTTTGCTCCGATTTTGGTACTTAAGTGTCACTTTCTAAACTTTTGGCACTTAAGTGTCCTTCCGTGCCAATTTTTGGCACTCCAGGTATTCGGCACTCAAAATTCATTAGAAGAGATGACTTCAAATCATTCTACTTGTACTTCAAGGAAAAAAAATACAATGATAATAAGTTTTCACTCATATACGTATTGTATAACGTTTTTATTTTTTCTGCCGATTATGTTTGTTTTAATCATTGAAAGAATAGGAAGATATTATTTGATGTTTGCCTTCTGGAAAAGAATTATAACAATTAGAAAATGACTTTCGATATTTTATTTCTCCATCTAATTGAAATACTATCTATTATGATGTTGCATAGGGAATGAAGATGACGATATAGGCGGGTAATGTGGACATGATAATTATATTTTCTTTTTTAAGGCCAAGCTACTGATGTTCTATTTAGTTTCATTTCGCTTTACAATTTCAATATGGAAAAATTAAAATAATCTTTTGTTGGATTAAAATAAATTATAAGTATTTTTTTGTAAAAATAAAAGGAAAAATTAAAACAGGAAAGGGGTCGAAATTGGCCTAAACAGGTACCGGGCCCAGGATTGGCATGCGGGCTGCAAAAGGCTTGGCCCTGCGT
Organism: Eucalyptus virginea; assembly: GCA_014182375.1. Taxonomy (NCBI): domain Eukaryota; kingdom Viridiplantae; phylum Streptophyta; class Magnoliopsida; order Myrtales; family Myrtaceae; genus Eucalyptus; species Eucalyptus virginea. The sequence goes on along the minus strand of CM024516.1, from coordinate 53,709,351 downwards.
GGCTTGACACGCAAGGCTCATGGGCTGTGCCTGGCGTGACGCTAGAAGAAGTCAAACTTCAAGGAAACAATGTTTGTCATGGGCAAATCTACCAACTCTCAAACAAAGTTTTTACTTAGAGAACACGACAGCTGCTACACCTTCTAAAGTTGGACATGAGTTATACTCTCAAATGCAGATTTAGTTGTGTTTTGAATTGTTTTCCCCTGATTTAGAAAGCTTAAAAGAAGATTAGGAACTATCTTGTAAACTCGTACACATAATGCAATAGAAATGAAATTACTGAGTACAAAATATGAAAATGTTGTGTTCAAATTCTCTAATCAAGAGACAACTTGATCTTGTTGAGCTTAACCATGACAGTTTTCATGTCCATTCTTTCCTCAAGCAAGTCCTTTGAACATTCTAGTCCTAACTCTATTATCAATAAGACTATGTGTTGACACCTAAATTTTGGCTACCCGTTTAGTCATTTGTCGCATTAAGAAATTCGGGATTAATTTTAACCCCTAAAAAAATATTAATTGCATAGCATATAGATTTAGGTGCATTTGTTTTTAATTTTGCATTTTATCTATTGGATCGGTGCGGATGGGTTCAAATTAGTTGGGTTTAAGCCCACAAAACGAGCGAGTTGGCGCCCATGTTTTTATTGATTGAAAATTATCTCGAGGAAAATTGAGATTTAATGCGATATTACGGTGGTTTTTGATATTTAAAGAAATCATATTGCAATCTTATCTTTAGTCTTTTGGTGGTAAAATCGTTGGGAATGTTAAAGAGGATAAGGAATAATCTAAAATATTTTGTTGCGGATAGAGATTTTGGAAGATTTTAGAGTTGGATAATGAAGCTTTATCTTGAGTAAATTATCTGGAAAATCTTCACAAAAAATTTGAGATTATCTTCAATCGCTGAGTCAATATACGAAATCTTGGTTGGTAGGACGGATTGATTTGTTCTTGCTCTATAAAGGGGGGCGTTCAGTTTTTGCTTTGGGGGAGGGGTTTTGGAAATCAAAAAAAGAAAAGAAAAGTGAACACCCAAAAGAAAAAAGCAGCGAAAGGGGTCTGACAAGAAGGAAAAGAGACAGAGGAGAAGCGGAAAGGCAGAAAAAGGGCGGTTGATTTGACCCCTACTGTTCATCGTCTCCCCAAGTTTGCTGCCCCGCGTTGTTGCTCCATCCGCGATTACCCGGAGCTCCTCCGCCTCACCACGCGACTACCGCCGTTCACCGCACCTGCGTGGCTGCTCCGAGAGCCCGTCGTGCCTACAGCGCCTCCATCTCCAACGCCCCTGCAGCTGCCAAGCCTCCGCATCACCGCGCAATCCACCACCGCACATCCCCGTCTCAGGCTCGACTCCTCCGCATCTGACGACCCCGACTCCACCGGTCCGACGAAGTCATAGCCCAGTGTCGATCCAGCCACCGCGACACCACACCAGTCTGCTACCCCCGACGCCGCATCTCCAGTGATGACCTGACGCCGAGCTGCTCCCTGCCGTCGCGACCAGTCCCGATGCCGGAGCCAGTCGCTGATCCGTCGCGCGCCTCCACCTCGGTCAGCGCCCCCTGCCCCGACGACCCGAAGCCCCGACGCTCCACCCTCCGCGAGCAGGCCCGAGCCGTGCCACAGCCGAGTCGCCTTCCCCCCGCCGACGACCCGCGCCACCACGACGCCGAGCCTCGCCGCGCCTCGCCTGTAGCCCGCAAAGCCGTCTCTGCGCGCCACAGCCACAGCCACGACGCCGTTGGCCCCGCCCCGAACTTAGCCATCGCCGGACGACGACCCGCGCCACCACGACCCGAGCCTCGCCGCGCCTCGCCTGTAGCCCGCAAAGCCGTCTCTGCGCGCCACAGCCACAGCCACGACGCCGTTGGCCCCGCCCCGAACTCAGCCATCGCCGGATCTAGATCCGTGCCACTGACACTGACATCTCCGAGCAACCCCCTAAACGCCTCGACGCCAGCAGCTCGTGCCTTCCGTGCCTGACGCCGTGATCCAGCGCCTGACGCCAGCCGAGCCCCGCACCGCTGCCGACGTCGCCACCCAGCGACCCGCGGTCCAGCTCCGCCTCCGCCGCTGCTTCGAGCTCGAGCCCCTCATTGTTGCCGTCCGCCAGCTCCCGCCGGAGTCCCGACGCCGGCCACCGTCCGTCAGGCGCCCATCAACGCTGCAGCAAGCCCTTTTTAGGTGGTTTAGCTTTTTCTTTTATTTATTTTGTTCTATTTTATTTCATTTTAGTTTATCTATTTAAGTTGTAATATTTGATGTTAATATTTGTGAATTTAGTATGCATTATCCGTAGGGATTTTGTCCGAAATTAATATAATTATTAATTTGATCCGAGAGACATCGGATCATTTTTCGAATTATTTTTAATTTTTGGGCTTTTTGGTAGAATCTCAATTGTTAAATCATAATAATTATTTAATTTGGTCCGTAAGACTTCTGACTTAGATTTTTTAATTATTTTGAGTTGTTGTGATGATTAGGGTTAGAATAATTGTTAAATAAACCTGTGAGACGACATGTTATTTTTTTCAATTATTTTGATCCTTTATTTAGTGATTATATTAATTGTTTAGATTTAACCCTAATTTAACAATTATTCAGCTTAAAAAAAAACTAAAAAGAAACTAAAAAATAAAAAAAATCAAAAAATTGCATGAGCATATAGGACATTAGGGTTTAATATAATAGACACGTAGGTTTAATTAATCAAATTTTTAGGATTATATTTCTAGTATTGCATTTTTAGATAATATTTTTAGGACTGCATTTTTAGATTTTAAAAAAAAATAAGTTAGGATTAGACTTAAATGGCCTTTTTAGGGTTTTAGATATAATTGGCACATTTTCATATTCTCACCCTCTTTGTTAAAATAAAAAATAGTTTTCTAAGATAGGATAGGGATTAAGTCAAATTAATCCCTAGAATAAATTAGAAAATTATCCCTTTTTAGATAGATTAATTAGGGTTTTCATAAATTCTGAATTCCAATAAAAATTGCAAAAATACTAGGCGCATGTTAACTAGTTCGCATAATAGAGGCATTTAATCAGAATTTGTTCATTAGTAAAATTAGGTCATAAGGTGCATGTTAATTAATTTGCATAATAGACCCATTTAATTAGAATTTGCATATTAATAGGATTAAGTCATTTAGTTTAAAAATGCATTTTTATAAAAGAACTCCAATTTTTAAGAAAATCCAAAAAAAAATGATTGCTTGCTTTGTGTGATGCGATTTATTTATGTGAATGTTTTAAATAATGGATGAGCACCCGTGTGGTCACCACATTTGCATGATAGCAATTTAGGTTAAAATAAATCAGCTGCTTGTAAAAACATTTTGAAAAATTAAAAAGAAATGGTACCAAAAGGGCATTAGAGAAGTCTAGTGTAACCAAGTCCCCGAACTCATAAATCTCTGGTTCGTAGGAGTAAAGTAAATCTCCCGTTACTTTACTTGGGTTTCTAATCGACCCACTAAAAATAGATTAGTGGCGACTCCTGATTGAAAATCATTTGCATGTTAAGAATTCAAACCTAAGTCGCGAATTGGTATGGGCTTGGGAGAGCCCGAACTAAGCTTAAAGACTTTGTAATCCATTAACCTAGTTTTAGGTGGTGCACTCGAAAAACTGGATCGCGACACTATGCTATTGAATTCCGAAAGCGTTAGATCTTCATGTTTCGTGCGAAGGATTTTGCTATCCACAATGTCAAGCACTCTCTCTGGAATTGCTGCACCTACCCATTGCCTCAAGTTGATATCTGCATTGAACATTTCACTAGTTGGCTTCTTCCCAATAATCATTTCCAACAACAATATACCGAAGCTATATACATCTCCCTTTGTCGAGACTTTTCCTTCCGAACCATACTCTGCAAGCATCATAGTTTGTGACGTAAGAACATCGGCAATTGATCTATTTCTTTTTGGGACATAAGTAGCAAGATCAAGAGGTATACGAGTGCTAATATATCTCTATTACATTATACCATTATATTGGCAATCAAAGGCTTTAATTAGCTAATATTCGACGAATGTACCTAGAGCAATATAACCAATTGTGCCGAGAGTTTGGGTTTGTGTTTCAAGCTTGTTCTCAGCTAAAATCTTGGCAATTCCAAAGTCGCGAACTTGTGCAACCAAGTCCTCATTCAAAAGAATATTGCTAGGCTTTAGATCGCAATGCACAATGGGTTCCGGTTGACCGTGGTGGAGATACTCGATCGCCATTGCAACGTCGACCATTATCTTCATTCGCTGATGGAGATCTAAGTTGTGGTTGTTGGAGTACAGCCACTTCTCCAAGCTCCCACAAGGAACATATTGCAACACCAGAGCTCTCAAATTGGCATTCGTGCAGGTGCTTATCACCCTGACGAGATTGCGGTGCCGGATCATACGGAAAGCATCACATTCGGCGTCAAAACTTTTTAGAGTGCCTTCAATGTAGAGATTCAGTACTTTGACCGCGATGTTTGTCCCATTGGCCAGAGTCCCTTTATACACAGAGCTAGAGCTTCCTACTCCGAGCAAATTGGTTTCACTGAAGTTGTTAGTAGCCAAGCAAAGCTCCCGATATGATATCATCGGGTGGTCAATTCTAGGCAAGTTCTCCATCGAAACTGAAGCCTTTTTACTGGTGTAACCACGCTTTCTAAGCAAGCAAATGACGAGGACTAAAAGTATAGCTGATACAATTGGCACAGTAATGTATAGTATATGGAGCCACTTGTCCCTTGATGATTTAATTCCATTTATTTTGCAACGTGGGACTTGAAAAATCGCATTACCACAAAGTGCTTCATTCCCAATGAAAGAGAGAGCCGAGAAATTTTCAAAGGGCCCGCCATTAGGAATCTCTCCTGATAGCTTATTAAAGGACAAGTTCAAATTTTGCAAATATGCAAGTCCTTCCATGGACTTAGGTATCATGCCCGATAACTCATTGTAGGAGAGATCGAGGAAATCCAACCCTTTGAGATGGCCAATCGATTGCGGTATCGATCCTTGAAATGAGTTCATTGACAAGTTGAGAGAAGCAAGGCTCTCAAACTCCTGGATGGAACTCGGTATGGCACCAGTAAGTCGGTTCCAAGAAACATCGATGCTCGCTATAGCTCTCATCTTCCCTATTTCAAGTGGTAGTCCTCCATTGAAAGAATTGTGTGACAAATTGAGGAAGATGAGTTATTGAAGGCCCCACAGACTAAATGGTATAACCGATGTCATGTTATTCGAGCTTATGAGAAACTTTTGAAGGCTACTAAGGTTTCCAATGCAATTCAGGGATTGACCCCGATATCCTATTTTGCCCGAGCACCAACTCTCCTAAACCTGTCAAGTTACATATCTTATCAGGGATCGGTCCTTTGAGATGGTTGTTATCAAGATACAGCCTTTGCAACCTTTCTAGTCCTTCGATCGATGATGGGATGTTGCAGTCTAGAGCATTATTGCCCAAATCTAGGAAAGTCAGTCTCTTCAAGAAACCCATTTCCTCGGGAATACGACCTCTTATTTGACAATTGGGAGCAACTAGAATTTGTAGGGAATTGGAGAAGTTTTTGATAGATTTTGGTATGGAGCCACGAAGCGGGTTGCCTTCCAACCACAAGACTCGCAGCGACGGACAATTAGATAAAGCAGAGAGAAAACCGAGCTCCGAACCATAAGCCTCTCCGGTTAGCTGATTTTGCGCAATCGCAAGGACTTCGAGGTTCTTCAAGTTGCCCAAACCCTTATGTATGGGTCCGCTGAGTTGATTTTCCGAGACATCTAAAAGGATTAGGTTCGAAAAATTCGAGAAATACTGCGGGATGTTGCCACCAAAGCCATTGCTTCCTAGATATAGTTCTTCCAAATTCGGAAGGCCTAGATCTCTACCTGAGGGAAGGCTTCCAGAGAGGAAATTGTCCATTAAACTAAGCATTTGGAGTGAAGAAATATTAAAAACCTCTTGAGGCACTTCGCCAGTTAGCAAGTTATCCCTAAGGCTCATTTGTTGCAGATTGACCAAATTGCCAATCTTACTCAGAATCTCCCCTTCAATGTGGTTAGATGATATGTCCAGCAAGTGCAACATCGACATGTTACTGATGGTTCGAGGAATTGTGCCAGTCAAGTTGTTAGCAGCAAAAGAGAGCTTTTGCAGCTTTTGCAAGCTGCCTATATCTCAAGGAATGCTTCCCTGAAAACGATTGTATGACAACCGCAATATGATAAGCTCTTTGCATCGGGTTAGCGTCTCTGGTAGCAAGCCACTGAATTGATTTTGACGCAGTGAAAGAATCTGAATGTTAGGCCAGTGGTAGCAAAGATTGGAGGGAAGACTTCCAAAGAGATAATTATCTGTCAAATTGACCCACGTGAGCGATCTATTGAAAAGTGCTGAAGGAATCGAACCTGTGAGAGTGGCGTTGGCCAATATAATGACTTGCAATGTGGATATGTTGCCCAAGAAGCTTGGAATTTCACCCCATAAGTCGTTTGAGCTAAGATCCAGTTGTTGCAACTTAGGGAAGGTGCCAAATTCTCTCGGTATGCCACCCGTTAGCCTGTTCGTTGCGAGTGACATGACTTCGAGGTTCTGACACTGGGTAAAAATAGGAGGAATGTTTCCTTCGAACTGATTCAATTCCAGTATAAGTTCTTTCAAGCGGCGTAAATGACCAATTTCCATCAGAATCATGCCATAAAAACTGTTGTTGCGGAGATCAAGAGAAGCCAGGAGAGAAAGATTGCCAAGGTAGGGAGATAGTCTTCCTTGGAGACCCATGTGCGAGAGGTCTAAAGCTGTGATTCTCTGCCTGTGTTTGCTACAAACAACACCAATCCATTCACAGAAATTTGCTTCCACGGTCCAATTGCCGCTTTTGATGGTGTTCGTCGGGTCGACTTCCATCATCGATTTGAAGTGGAGGAGAGCCTCTTGATCAGTGAAGTTGTTGGAACAGATGATGGGCTGAAACATCAATAGGAAAGCCAACAAAACACCAACAAATGCTAAAAAGATGAACTTCTCCATAATGAACAGAGTCTCTTTTGATTGCATCAATAGATGGTTCACTAATTTCGACTTGTTCCTAGTGTTCAATACCAAAACTTACCAAATGGTTGTCTCAATCATAAGAAAAAAAGAAAAGAAAAAGAAAAAGAAAACAATGTAAAGAAAGACTAACCATCAAATGATGTCCCTCAATCATGTCTATGGCATTTCACACTTACTTTCAACTCTGTGAGGGTACAAATGGACCTTTGGACCAATGCTCCAAGGCACGAATGTGAAAAGGTTTTGTGATAATTGCCGTGACCTTCCCGCAAGGGCAATATCAAGTGTCTCGTGGGAAGTTGACTAATTGAAAGTTCCTACTATTGGAAGAGATAATGTTACTAGTAGTCTATCAAATTTTATCTATGCTTCATGTCATAATTAAACTTTCAATCGATTCAACTAAATCACTTTTGATTAATGTGAAATATCTTCTGACAACTTTCGATTGGTCTAACTAGATCCATAATATATTTAATATTTTTTGTCATCCTTTCATTTATTAATTTAAATGAAATATGTCATGGACAACAATTTTATGAAGCTGATGTTTGATGGAGAAAATTACGCAGACTTTGTGCACGTCGTGGTGACTTTAAATTGTAAAATTATAATACCCATTCCTTCGCCCTCGCCCAAATCTGATGAAACATCGATAGGGAAGCCAACTGAACATCAACAAATATTAAAAACATGAATTTCTCCATAATAAATAGTCTCTTTTGATTGCATCAATAGACAGTTCGTTGATTTCGACCTATTCTTAGTGTTCAATACCAAAACCTACCAAATGGTTGTCTCAATTAGAAAAAGAAAAAGAAAACAGTGTAAAGAAAGACCAACTATCAAATGATGTCCCTCAATCACGTCTAATTCAGTAAATGGCCCGTTCATTATGTTTACACGCTCACACTTGCTTTCAACTCCGTGAGGATACAAATGGACCTTTGGACCAATGCTCCGCGGCACAAATGTGAAAAGGTTTTGTGATAATTGTCGTGACCTTCCTACTTGGGCAATATCAAGTGTCTCGTGGGAAGTTGACTAATTGAAAGTTCCTACTGCTGGAAAAGATAATACTGCTAGTAGTCTGTCAAATTTTATACATGCCTCATGTCATGTTTGAACTTTCAATTGATTAAATTAAATCAGTTCTGAATAATGTGAAATATCTTCCTGCACCTTTAAGTCGATCTAATTAGATCCATAATATATTTAATATGTTTTTTGTCATTCTTTCATTTATTAATTTAAATGAAATATGTCATGGATAACAATTTTACGAAGCTGATGTTTGATGGAGAAAATTATGCGGACTTTGTGCATGTCATGGTGACTTTAAATTGTATAATTATAATACCCATTCCTTCGCCCTCGCCCATATTTGGCAAAACATCAATAGGAAAGCTAGCAAAACATCAACAAATGCTAAAAAGATGAACTTATCCATAATGAACAGAGTCTGTTTTGATTGCATCAATAGACAGTTCAGTAATTTCGACCCGTTCTTAGTGTTCAATACCAAAACCTGCCAACCACCGCTTTGGTGACCGCGATGGTTTGGGCTCTCTCCCCCTCACGAATGGGAGGAGTTCGAATCCCCTCACGGTCGCTTGGGGTCTTAAGTGGGACGCCGGGGGTGGTGGGTCCTCCCGCTTACGTGTCCCCCTAGGTTTACTCGCCGGCTGTACGGGGTTCTTGGGTCACCAAAAAAAAAAAAAATACCAAAACCTGCCAAATGGTTATCTCAATGAAAAAAAAAAATAATGTAAAGAAAGACTAACTATCTAATGATGTCTCTCAATCACGTCTACGGCCTTTTCTTCATGTTTACATGTTCACACTTACTTTCAACTCTATGAGGGTACAAATGGACCTTTGGACCAATGCTCCAAGGAATGAATGTGAAAAGATTTTGTGATCATTGTCGTGACCTTCCTGCAGGGGCAATATCAAGTGTCTCGTGGGAAGTTGACTAATTGAAAGTTCCTACTACTGGAAGAGATAATGTTACTAGTAGTCTGTTAAATTTTATCCATGCTTCATGTCATGTTTTGGACTTCTAATCGATTCAATTAAATCACTTTTGATTAATGTGAAATATCTTCCCACAACTTTTAGTCGGTCTAATTAGATCCGTAATATATTTAATATGTTTTTTGTCATCCTTTCATTTATTAATTTAAATGAAATATGCCATGGATAACAATTTCATGAAGTTGATGTTTGATGGAGAAAATTACGCGGACTTTGTGCGTGTCATGATGATTGTAAATTGTAAAATTATAATACTCATTCTTTCGCTCTCGCCTAAATCTAGCAAAACATCAATAAGGAAGCCAAAAGCACATCAACAAATGCTAAAAAGATGAACTTCTCCATAATTAACAGTCTCTTTTGATTGCATTAATAGACAGTTCGCTAATTTTGACCTATTATTAGTGTTCAATACCAAACCCTATTTCACCAAAAAAAAAAAAAAATACCAAACCCTACCAAATGGTTGTCTCAATTAGAAAAGACAAAAAGAAAAAAGAAAACAACAAAAGAAAGACTAACTATTTAATCATGTCCCTTAAGCATGTCTATGGTCCGTTCTTTACGTTTACACGTTCGTACTTACTTTCAACTTTGTGAGGGTACAAATGGACCTTTGCACCAATGCTCCAAGGCATGAATGTAAAAAAGGTTTTGTGATAATTGTCGTGACCTTCCCATAAGGGCAATATCAAGTCTCGTGGGAAGTTGACCACTTGAAAGTCCATGCAGTTGGAAAAGATAATGTTACCAGTAGTCTGTCAAATTTTATCCATGCTTCATGTCATATTTGAACTTTCAATTGTTTCAATTTAATCACTTTTGATTAATGTGAAATATCTTCCCGCAACTTTCAATTGGTCTAATTAGATCTATTATATATTTAATATGTTTTTTGTCATCCTTTCATTTATTAATTCAAATGAAATATGTCATGGATAACAATTTTATGAAGCTGATGTTTGATGGAGAAAATTATGCGGACTTTGTGCATGTCATGGTGACTTTAAATTGTACAATTATAATAACCGTTCCTTCGTCCTCGCCCAGATTTGGCAAAACATCAATAGGGAAGCTAACAGAACATCAATAAATGCTAAAAAGATGAACTTCTCGATAATGAAGAGAGTCTCTTTTGATTGTATCAATAGACAGTTCACGAATTTTGAGCTGTTCTTAGTGTCCAATACCAAAACCTACCAAATGGTTGTCTCAATTAGAAAAAAAGAAAAAGAAAAAGAAAACAATGTAAAGAAAGACTAACTATTTAATCATGTCCCTTAATCACGTCTATGGCCCGTTCTTTACATCTACATGTGCACACGTACTTTCAACTCTGTGAGGGTACAAATGGACCTTTGGACCAATGCTCCAAGGCACGAATGTCAAAAAGTTTTGTGAAAACTGTCGTGACTTTCCCACAGGGGCAATATCAAGTCTCATCGGAAGTTGACTAATTGATAGTTCCTACTGTTAGAAAAGATAATATTACTTGTAGTCTATCAAAATTTATTCATGCTTTATGTCATATTTGAACTTTCAATCGGTTCAATTAAATCACTTTTGACATCTCCCTGCAACTTTCGGTCGGTCTAATTAGGTTCGTAATATATTTAATATGTTTTTTGTCATCCTTTCATTTATTAATTTAAATGAAATATGTCATGGATGGCAATTTTATGAAGCTGGTGTTTGATGGAGAAAATTACGCGTACTTTGTGCATGTCATGGTTACTTTAAATTGTAAAATTATAATAATCGTTCATTCACCCTCACCCAAATCTGGCGAGGACCAGCCTTGCCGTCATGACACTGGGTGAGCTCATCCTTACTGTCGCAACGCTAGGCAAGGTCTCACCCAGCCATGGCAAGGCTCGCCCTTGCCCACATTTGACAAGGGCCAGCCTTGCCGTTGCATTGCTAATGGCACGCCCTTGTCGTCGCGATGCTAGGCGAAGTCTCGCCCAACTATGGAGAGGCTCGCCCTCGCCCAAATCTAGCGAGGGCTAGCCTCGCTGCTGTAGCGTTAGGTGAGCTCACTCGCTATGATGAGGCCTCATAGGCCGTAGCCTTTGGCTGGTCACCGGACTGACCAAAAGAAGAAGCAAAAAGGAAAAAAAATAAAAAATTGAAAAAATAAAATATCATTAAAAAATTGCCACGTCAGCATCGGTCGAACGGCCAGCATCTACGTCAACGCCAACTAATCAAATTTGACCGAATGGACGAAATTAACACAATTGCAAAATGTTTACGATTGAATTAGTAAAAAAAACGTTTAAGATTGAACTGGAAAAATTGTAACAAGTTTAGAACTGTTTTGGTAATTTTCCCTTCTTATTTACATGCATGATTATCTCCTTTTAATTTACTCTTTTGTTATTTCATTTTTGAAGGGTTGAGAAAAATATAGATTGTTCCAGAGCTATTCCATTTTGTGTTACTCTTATTCAGGTGCTTGCGGACTAGTAAGGGCTTATCTCAAATGAAGAGATATTTGAACGTTATGAACTTGCAGAGCTATGTCAATTACATTCTGCAAATCATATGAATTACTTACATGCTCATAAAAATTACAAAAGTAAATTCCTACACTTTAATTGACGCTTTATGTTATATAATGCAAGCAACATTAATATGAATAGATAAAAGTAGGGGTGAGCATGAGCCCGATCCATCTTGGGAATCAGACCGAACCGGTCAACGCTAATAAGTTTAAGGCCGGTTCTTAGCAGAATCAATTCAATTCCACGAACCTAGAACTAGCTTAGTTTCGGGTTCCAAGGCAAGAACCACCGGTTCTACCCAAAAACCAATTCCTCTGGTTCGGTTCCTTGGTTAAATCGATTTCGAAGTTCTTTATGAAAAAAAAAATATAAATAATTGTACACCCAACGAGAATCGGATCATGGTCTTCATCATGAATAAACAACAACATAAGTACTTCACCAATGTTTTTTTTTTTCAAGTGAAAAGATGCTACTTTTTTACTCTTTAATAAGAATTTGATTTTTTACACAAAATAACAAAGGAGGACTAATTCCCGAGTAGAATTGGAATGACCAGGATCAAGAACCAACAATTCCAAGACCGGCCGGTTTGGTTCTCGGTTCTGAAAATTTGAAACATCATAGGGTCGAATATCCGGTTCTAGGTCGGGGACTGACTCACTAGGGAACCGATCACCCCTACATACAACATTGCCACCATTTCAATTTAATAGGCTAAACAATAGATGTCATAGCCTGTTTCCACTATGTATCTCCATTTCCTTCTCTTGTATAATCAACCGTTTCAAAAACAAGAAAGCTAGAAGAGTGTAAATAACTAGTTACGCTCCCCATCACTGTTCTCGGGTCTTGGGAGATTTTGCACCTACATAGAAGATAAGGGCTATATATATATATAGAGAGAGAGAGAGAGAGAGAGAGAGAAAAACGCCAAGCCTGTGTGTCTAAAGCTTGTTTCTGTGTTATAGCAGAGCGGAAGCGTCAGATAGTCAAAGTGTCACTGGAGTTTTGAGAAGGAACTGATCTATATATCTTTCGGAAACATCTCAGAAAGATTTCCTGGCGAGTAGCGGCCAACGTGGCTAAAGTGGCTGACGATCTCTGTAAGTGCACTTGCCAATGCTGCTCATAGTCCCATCTACATGGAAATTTTTGGTCTCTCTTCCCCAGCCGTTAAATTTCCAATCCTTTGTAGGCTTAGCGACACGCCCACCTCGTCTAAAAAAAATCTTGTCAGGTAAGCAGAAAGTCATGTACAGTCCAATCTATATAAATATCGTTGAAAAGCTGACAGACCCATCCGTTGAATCGCAGGAGAGTCGGTGCTCAGACTATCTTAAAGTGTTGCATGTACAAACAGCTAATTTAGGAGCAAAATAAGGCGGAAGCGGCTGAACTATTGCCTCCATGCGTAAACCTAAACAGATTATCGGTTGTATATGATGTAGGTACCCCACTGGATTCTCTTCTCTAAGCTCATTATGCCCATTCGTACGAGTTCTCAAAGTATACCCCTACTTCAGGCAAGTGCGGGTTGACAGGCTTCCACTCTTGCTGGCAAACTCTAAGCTCGTTCCCTTCTGTATACATTTAAATCAGCATGAGCATCGTCTAATCTTTGGGACAAGCAGGTTTGACATTGGACGGGTGGAAACCTGCAAATTGATGCAATTTCGAACAAACTTAGGATCCCATGCTGGTGTAAATTTGCTAATTTGCACCATGATTGATCACTAATAGAGTAGCTATGTTATACGCAGCGCTCAAATCCCCACGCAAAAAGGATCCAACCCTGTAAAGAGAGCGTGCGAGCATGTAGTTGATCATTTCGATTCATCAAATCTGGGACAGGCCAATGCCTAATTCACGAGTAAACATATTTGCCTCATGAATCATGAAGTTAAACTTGATGCAGTCCTCTTAAGAGTGCTTGAACGATCCTTGGACATGCAATATCCACTTCAACATGCATTCAAAGCAGAGCACCAGCCAAGCACAATGCATAAAGACACTCGTTCAAATCGGGGAGGACAACTAGATCTTAGGACTGAGAACTGATAAGAGAGGAAGTAGAATAGTGCCATCTTGTCGATATATAGGAAAGTAACTATTTTGCAGAAGACACCTTACTTCGGAGGATTTTCCTCAGACATACATGTTGGCAAAAACTCAATGAGACAATCATTGTTAAGCTCCAGGAAGAATGCAATCTGCATTTTGTGAGAACATGAGCATAAATAGAATCTTTTTTTAACAGAAATATTAGCAAAAGAAGTCAATAAGAATGGAGAACGTAATGAATGAAATATGCTAACTAGGGAAGGCAAAACAATTAGGCTTCTTTTGCAAAAACTAATGTGGATCATCCCTGATGATAATCTCAAGTTGAGAAGAATTTCCTAAGAGTATGATCACAAGTTCAACTGACTTTCCCCTAGATCATGATCTCAAAACTAGGACCTTTTTTCGAATCAGCTTACGACTATCCAAGATCAGCTTCAACTGCCCTTTTTTGGATTGAAGTAGTCACGAATTCAGTCACCAATCAATCAGACTTTCTTCAATACATTCAACAATGCCTAAAAGTTCTCTTAAAGGTGCTTGAAGAATATTTCAAAAGATGAGGAGAAATGCATGTTTGTGTGTGTGTGTTTTTTTGTTGTTTTGTTTTTTTGGGGGGGGTGGGGGACGGGGCAGTATCCCATTTTCGTAAAAAAATGACAGTTAAGTGTCACTTTCGTAAGTTTTAGCACTGTAAGTGTCCCTTTATGCCAAGTTTTGGCACTTGGGGTATTCTTTTGCCCAATATCAAGTGTCTTGTGGGAAGTTAACTAATTGAAAGTTCCTACTGCTGGAAGAGATAACGTTACTAGTAATTTATCAAATTTTATCCATGCTTCATGTTATATTTAAACTTTCAATAGATTCAATTAAATCACTTTTGATTAATGTGAAATATCTTCTTGCAACTTTCAGTTGGTTTAATTAGATCCATAATATATTTAATATGTTTTTTGTCATCCTTTCTTTTATTAATTTAAATGAAATATGTCATGGATAACAATTTTATGAAGCTAATGTTTGATGTCGAATGGCGACTTTAAATTGTAAAATTATAATACCTCACCTAGATCTAGCGAAACATCAATAGGGAAGCCAACAAAACATCAACAGATGCTAAAAAGATGAACTACTTCATAATGAATAGAGTCTCTTTTGATTGTGTCAAAAGACGGTTCGCTAATTTCAACCTTTTCTTAATGTTCAATATCAAAACCTACCAAATGGTTGTCTCAATCAGAAACAAGAAAAAGAAAACAATGTAAAGAAAGACTAACTATCAAATAATGTCCCTCAATCATGTCTATGGGCCGTTCTTCACGTTTACACATTTACACTTACTTTCACACTTACTTTTGGACCTTTTGAACTTTCAATCAAGTCAATCAGATCACTTTTGATTAATGTGAAATATCTTCCTGTAACTTTCAATTGGTCTAATTAGATCTGTAATATATTTAATATGTTTTTTGTCATCCTTTCATTTATTAATTTAAATGAAATATGTCATGGATAACAATTTTATGAAGCTAATGTTTGATGGAGAAAATTACGCGGACTTTGTGCATGTCATGGTGACTTTAAATTGCAACATTATAATACCCATTCCTTCGCCCTCACCCAAATCTTGTGAAATATCAGTAGGGAAGCCAACAAAACATCAACAAACGCTAAAAAGATGAACTTCTCCATAATGATTAGAGTTTCTTTTGACTGCATCAATAGACAGTTTGCTAATTTTGACCTGTTCTTATTAGTCAATACCAAAACCTACCAAATGGTTGTCTCAATCAAAAAAAGAAAAAGAAAACAATGTAAAGAAAGACTAACTATCAAATGATGTCCCTCAATCATATCTATGGCCCGTTCTTCACGTTTACACGATCACACATTCACACTTACTTTCACTTACTTTTGGACCTTTTGAACTTTCAATCAATTCAATTAAATCTCTTTTGATTAACGTGAAATATCTTCCCGCAACTTTCAATTGGTCTAATTAGATCCGTAATATATTTAATATGTTTTTTTATCATCCTTTCATTTATTAATTTAAATAAAATATGTCATGAATAACAATTTTATGAAGCTTATGTTTGATGGAGAAAATTACACAGACTTTGTGCATGTCATGGTGACTTTAAATTGTGAAATTATAATATCCGTTCCTTCGCCCTCACCCAGATCTAGTGAAACATCAATATAGAAGCCAACATAACATCAACAAATGCTAAAAAGATGAACTTCTCCATAATAATTAGAGTCTTTTTTGATTGCATCAATAGACAGTTTGCTAATTTCGACCATTGCTTAGCGTTCAATACCAAGACCTACCAAATGGTTGTCTTAATCAGAAAAATGACAAAGAAAGCAATGTAAAGAAACGCTATCAAATGATCTCCCTCAATCATGTCTATGTTTTGTTCTTCACGTTCACACTTACTTTTAACTCTGTGAGTACAAATGGACCTTTTGACCAATGCTCCAAAGCATGAATGTGAAAAGGTTTTGTGATAGCTATCATAACCTTCCCGCAAGGGCAATATCAAGTGTCTCATGGGAAGTTGACTAATTGAAAGTTCCTACTCTTGGAAGAGATCATGTTATTAGTAGTCTGTCACATTTTATCCATGCTTTATATCATATGCGAACTTTCAATCAATT
Organism: Eucalyptus virginea; assembly: GCA_014182375.1. Taxonomy (NCBI): domain Eukaryota; kingdom Viridiplantae; phylum Streptophyta; class Magnoliopsida; order Myrtales; family Myrtaceae; genus Eucalyptus; species Eucalyptus virginea. The sequence goes on along the minus strand of CM024516.1, from coordinate 53,693,009 downwards.
CAATTAAATCACTTTTGATTAATGTGAAATATCCTCCCACAACTTTCAATTGGTCTAATTAGATCCGTAGTATATTTAATATGTTTTTTGTCATACTTTCATTTATTAATTTAAATTAAATATGTCATGGATAACAATTTTATGAAGCTAATGTTTGATTGAGAAAATTACGCAGACTTTGTGCGTGTCATGGTGACTTTAAAATGTAAAATTATAATACCCATTCCTTCGCCCTCGCCCAAATATGGCGAAATATCAATAGAGAAGCCAAGAGAACATCAACAAATGCTAAAAAAAAATGAACTTCTCCATAATGAATAGAGTCTCTTTTGAATGCACTAATAGATGGTTCACTAATTTCGACCTGTTCTTAGTGTTCAATACCAAAACCTACCAAATGGTTGTCTCAATTAGAATAAAGAAAAAGAAAACAATGTAAAGAAAGACTAACTATCAAATGATATCCCTCAATAACATCTACGGCCCATCCTTCACGTGTACATGTTCACACTTGCTTTCAATTTTGTGAGGATACAAATGGACCTTTGGACCAATGCTCAAAGCACGAATGTGAAAAGGTTTTGTGATAACTGTCGTGACCTTCTCACAGGGGCAACATCAAGTGTCTCGTTGGGAGTTGACTAATTGAAAGTTCCTGCTGCTGGAAGAGATAATGTTACTAATAGTCTGTCAAATTTTATCCATGCTTCATGTCATATTTGAACTTTCAATCAATTCAATTAACTCACTTTTGATTAATGTGAAATATCTTCCCGCAACTTTCAGTTGGTCTAATTAGATCCATAATATATTTAATATGTTTTTTTGTCATCCTTTCATTTATTAATATAAATAAAATATGTCCTGGATAAGATGTTTGATGGAGAAAATTACGTGACCTTTGTGCTTGTCATGGTGACTTTAAATTGTAAAATTATAATACCTATTCCTTTGCCCTCGTCCAAATCTGACGAAACATCAATAGGCAAGCCAACAAAACATCAACAAATGCTAAAAAATGGAGACTTCTCCATAATGAACAAAGTCAGAAAAATGGCTTACGATCCATATATCTTTTAGAAACATCTCAGAAAAATTTCTTGGCAAGTAGCGGCCAACGTGGCTAAAGTGGCTTACGATCTCAGTAAGTGCACTTGCCAATGCTGCTCGTAGTCCCATCCACATGGAAATTTTTGGTCTCTCTTCCTCAGCCCGTTAAATTTCCAATCCTTTGTAGGCTTAGCGACACGCCCACCTCGTCCAGAAATCTTGTCAAGTACGCAGAAAGTTGCATGTACAGTCCAATCTATGTAACTATGGTTAAAAAGCTGACAGATCCATCCGTTGAATCGCAGGAGAGTCGGTGCTTAGACATGAGTGTGGCATCTCCTTTTCACTTCCTTTCTCAAAGCGTTGCATGTACAAACAGCTAATTTAGGAGCAAAATAAGGCAGAAGCGACTGAACTGTTGCTTCCATGCAGAAACATAAACAGATCATTGGTTGTATATGCATATGCATGTACATAAAGGTACCCCATTGGATGCCCTTCTCTATGCTCATTACGCACATCTGTGCAAGTTCTCAAAGCATACCCCTACTTCGGGCAAACACGGCTTGACAGGCTTCCACTCTCACTGGAAAAATCTAAGCTCCTTCCCTTCTGTATACATTTAAATCAGCATGAGTATCGTGGAGTCTTTAAGACAAGTAGGTCTGACATTGGACAGGCGGAAACCTGCACATTGATGCAATTTTGAACAAACTCAGGATCCCAGGCTGGTGTAAATTTGCTAATCTGCACCATGTCTAATCACTAATGGAGCAGCTATGTTAAACGCAGTACCCAAATCCCCATGCGAAAAGGACCCAACCCTTTAAAGAGAATGCAAGCGCGTGGTTGATCATATCGATTCATCAAATCTGCCACAGGTCAATGCCTAATTCACGAGCAAACATTTTTTTCCTCATGAATCATGGAGTTAAACTTGATGCAGTCCTCTTTACAGTGCTTGAATGATCCCTGGATATGCAATATCCACTTCAACATGCATGTTCAAAGCAGAGCACCAGCATTCAAGCACAATGCGTAAAGACACTAGTTCAAATCGAGGAGAACTCTTGTTCAAATCGTGGAGGAGAACTAGATCTTAGGACCAAGAACTGATAAGAGAGGAAGTAGAATTGTACCATCTTGTTGATATATAGGAAAGTAACTAATGTGCAGAAGACAAGTTACTTCGTAGGATTTTCCTCTGACATACATGTTGGCAAGCACTCGATGAGACAATCATGACTAGGCTCCAGGAAAAATGCAATCTGCATTTCATGAGAACATGAGCATAAGTAGAATCTTTTTTAACAGAAATATTAGCTCATGGTCATGTGTTAGCAATTCAAACTCCTAATTCTGTGGCAGTTATCTCCAAGGATACAACCGAAAATAGGAATAATAACTAATTGATCTTCCGTTTCTAGGAAATGCTACTCAACCCCCACCTGATTACAGCCATCAAAACCACCAGCAATTCATCTATGTCCACTTTAAGCAGTAAAATCTTCAGCAGGATGATCAGACACAAACCGTTTATCTGATTTGCAGGGTCGAGGACCTGATCGAACAGAGGGGTGTAGCCTCGATGCTTCTCGTTCCTCAACAGCTTCATCTTCTCGCTCAAAGGCAGACCAAAGAACCGCCTGCTCTGGACGAACACCTCCTCCATCAAGTCCTGGCTGGCTCCATGGTTGATCCCGTAGAAACAGCCGAAATCCAAGCACGCCTGAGGCCAACGGATCGGATTCATCCGTCAGCGTCCCTCTCAACTCGGAAACCGTTTCCTCGGTTTCACGCACCGGAAATCGAACTGAAAATAGCGGAAAAAGGCGGGAAAATCAAAGACCTCTTTGAGCAAGGACACCGACCGTCCATTATCGGCACTCGAGAGGTCGATGAGGTCGAGAGCCGAAGATGGAACTCCGGCGACGTCAACGGCATTCGCGTCATCCATGCTCGCCGTCTCGTCCGCCTGACTGATTTCACGGTGATGATGACGAGCGACGACGATTGAGTGACGTCGTCTTCCCCTGTCTTAATGCTTTCTACAAATTGAATTTGTTCAATTTTTACAAAGCAAACGGCTCCTAAAATTCGAAAAAATCAAATATTAGTCATATTTACATGCATGATTATTCTTTTTAATTTACTCTTATGATATTTCATTTTTGAATGGCTAAGAAAATCATAGATTCTTGGAGAGCTATTCCATTTTCTACTACTCCTCGGACTAACGCCTCATCTCAAATGAAGAGACTTTTGAACGATATGAACTCTAAGAACCATATCAATCGCATTCCGCAAATTATATGAATTACTTGCATGCCTGTCAAAAGTACAAAAACCGCATGAGTTCCTCTACTTTAACTAATGCTCTATGTTACATGATGCAAGCAACAGTAGAGTGAGCCAATGCAAGTAGGGGTAAGCACCGAGACTGATTCAATTCGAGAATCGAATTGAATTAATCTAAATCGATCAATTTAAGGCTGATTTTAGGGATAATTGATATAGTTTGCAGTTTCATGAACTTAGAACCAACCTAGGACCGGCTCAATTCCCAATTCTAAGGCCAAAACCACTAGTTCTACTAGAGAATCGATCTAAATAGGTTCCACCACTTCGGTTTTCAGGTTGAACCAAGAAATGAATCACGGTCTCCATTGTGAATAAATAATAACATAATTATTTCATCAAATATGTTACTAAGTGAAAAAGTGCAACTCTTACATTTTATTATAAGAATTTGATTTTTAACAAGAGAGGAGTAATTCTTAAATAGAACTGGAAACCAGCAAAATCAGGAAGCAACAATGCCAAAAATGACCCATTCAATTCCCAGTCTCGAAAATTCGAAACCTGGAATCATGAGGTGGATATCTAATTTCAAGTCGAGAATCAACCCACTCAACAACCAATCATCCCTAGATACAAGATTGTCAAAATTTCCAATGTAATGGGCAGAACAATGAATGTCATATGATCTGTTTCCACTACATATTTTCATTTCAATCTCTTGCATAATCAATTAACTGTTTAAAATACAAGAAAGCTAGAAGAGTATAATTAACTTGGTAACTGCTAATTTAACTGTCTATCTCACTGTCTTGGGAGATTTTCCACCTTCATTGAGAACAAAGAGCTAAAGAGATAGCCAGGTTCTTGTCGGAAGTTCTGTTTCCAGTGCTTGTTTCTCTGTTTTTACGTAGCGGAAGCGTCAGCTAGTTAAGCGTCACACGAGGACTTCGAGAAGGGACTGACCTAATCCACCCTTGAGAAAGATCAGAAAGATTTCTTAGAAAGAAGCAGTCAGCGTAGTAGCGAAAGCGGCTTACGATCTCAGTTTGTGCCCTTGCTAATGCTACTCCTAGTCCCACCCACGCGGACATGCTTGCTCTCTCCTCGTCTTAGCCCGTTATATTTTCAATCCTTCGTAGGCTTAGCGACACGCCTACCTCATCCAAAAAATCTTGCTAAATATGCCAAAAGTTGCATGTACAGTCCAATCCGCTGAAACTATCGTAACAAAGCAACTGTCCATCCGTTGAATCACAGGAAAGTCGGCGCCAAGAAATATGCATGGCGTCTCGATTTCATTTCCTTTCTTAAAGAGTTGCATGTACAAACTGCTAATTTAGGAGCCAAATCATGGAAGCAAGAAGACCAAACTATTACTTCCCTGCATAAACATAAGCAGATTATTAGTTGTGTATGCATATGTATGTACACGCGTGTACCCCATTCGCTGCTCTTCTCTAAGCTCATCATGCACTTCTTTACGAACTCTCAATGTATAACCCCGTACTTCAGGCAAGTGCTGGTTGACAGGCTCCAGCTCCTCACAGGCAGACTCTAAACTTCTTCCTTTCTGTATACATCTAAATCAGCATGAGTATCGCCGTATCTTTGTGCCAAGTAGGTCTGACATAAGATGGGAGGAAACCTGCACGTGAATCAATTTTGAAGAAATTTAGTTTAGGATCAGATGCTGCTGGCGTAAATTTGTTAATTTGCACCATGTCTAACAACTATTGGAGTCTCGATCAAAAAACAGAAAAAGCTAATTACTGGAGTAGCTATGATAAATACCACATCAAGATCCCCATGCGAAATGGTTCAAACACAATGCGAGCATGCAATCAATCGTATCAATTGATCAAATCAGGGACAGGTCAATGCCTAGTTTCCGTATAAACATTTTTCTTCATGAAAATGGAGTTAAAACTTAGATGTAGTCCTCTTAACATAAACGAAAAGTCCAAGCATATGAGTTTAGATGATCCTTGGTAATGCAATATCCACTTCTGACAATCACGTACAAAGCAGAGCATTGACACCCAAACAAAACGCATAAAGTGTGTCATTTGAATCAAGGAGGAGAAGAACTAGATCTTAGGGCCGAGATTTGACAACATGGGAAATACAATAGCAACATCTTGATGGTATATAGGAAAGAAACTAATTTACGCAAGACAGCTTACTTGGGAGGATTTTCCTTTGACATACATGAAGGCAAGCACTCGACGAGACACTCATGGTTAGGCTCCAGGAAGAAAGCAATCTGCATTCCGTGAGAACATGAGCATAAATAGGATTTTTAACAGAGATTTTAGCCAAAAACACTCATCAAGAAAAGAGAAGGTAATGGACGAATAATGCTAACAAGGGAATAAAAACGATTAGACTTTTTTTGCAGAAATAAATGTGCATTATTCCTGAAGATAGTTTCGAGTTGAGGGGAATTTCCTAAGAGTTTAATCACATGCTCGACTGACTTGCCACTAGAACGTGATCTCAAACCTAGGACCACTTTTAATCAGCCTACAACTATCCCAGATTGGCTTCAATTATACACTGCTCTTCCTATTAACCAACCAATCGGACTTTTTTCAACAGACTCGACAAAGCTTCAAAATTCTCTTAATGGCTTTTGCCAAATTTTCCAAAAGATGACGTGAGAGAGAGAGAGAGAGGGCCATACAGAATACCGTTCTTGACCATTCCCTATAACTCGATGGAGCGTGGACCTGATTGCAAAAGCCAAAATATATATATATATATATATATATAGATTAGTATAAATTTGACAAAAAGAAGCGAAAAAGCAGCAAGTCAAATACTTAAAAAAATAATAGAGAATGAACTTGCTAATTATGGAGAACTGCAGGACACCTATACAGCTCATTTCCTATATCACTAAACACGTTCTCAAGCATGACGACCGTGCATGTTAAGCCTTATCTGTGGTCAGCAATCGCAGAACACATACAAGGATTGATATCGAAAAATTGACCAATAGGAGCAATAATAACAAAAACGCTAGGATAATTCTTTTATGGTTTATCATTCATAAAGTGGACTCTGTGTAGAAAGTAATGCAGGTCATCAACATAGCATTCCATTTCAACAACTGTGTTTAACTTGGACTTTCTTCCCGAGGCAACTCAGCCAGTAATTAGGCAATGTCAAGAGTAGATGCTCTTGCACTACTAATGGGCTACTAATATCAACAAGAGCCAAGAGGGTACAGCTGAAGAAATTCTGGTAGAGTTTGGGACTGGTTACCAATCTATAGTAGCTTGCTTTAGAAAATCTCCAATCTTCATATTCAAGCTTTCCCCATGCCAATTTATTTGAATAGACTTCTATTAAAGCATATTACCTGAAAATACAATTGCTCCATCGTTCTAGCATATCACCAAGATTCACTATGAACGCTCTGTACCAAATAGCCATGGAAAGAATGTTAGCTTTCAGGATTGTTGTGAGATTGTTATGTTCTGTCAAAAAGTTAAGCGGAATAAAAAACATGCTTGAGCAATGACATATTCTCTTCCGAAATTTTTCCCTCTCAAACTTCTTGCAACTGGACATATGTCGTAAGACATGTTCTAATAATTGGACCAGGAAATGATTAACCAAGAAAGAATGGTGGAAAACCATCATGTGAGTGTGTGTAACGGTGTTTGAGAGAGAGAGAGAGAGAGAGAGAGAGAGAGAGAGAGAGAGGGAGGGAGGGAGGGAGAGTTATCATCAAAAGGATTGAACTAATCAAAGTTATGATGAATACTTATACAGATGCAAATAGCAGATATGAAAGGAGAAGTGGATGAGGGCACCTCTCTAAATTTCTATGTTGGAACTAATTTTTATCACCCATCTGACAATAATACTTTCTCTCTAAACTGGCATATCATTGCCTTTGTACGAACAAGAACTATAGTAGCAGATCAGGGTCAGACAAACGACGATGTTTGTCAGAAAGTTGTGACTAGTCCGGGGGTAGTATTCCCCTCAACACCAGCATGAAGTAATCTTCCAATCATGCGTATAAGGGGAAAATGTTATCATGAACATGCTCCAATAAATCAAAAAAGTACAAGATAAAATCAAAGCTAGTCCAAGTTAAATTTGTAATCCACAAATCACTAGAATGCAAATCCTAACACGATGGCTTCTACCAAAAGTGTTCAAGTTAGTTTAAATATGAGATCTCGAACATCTTCCTCTCAAGTTCTCTTGGGCCTTACCCTTTCAAAGGTTGCACATATTCCCATGCCTGAGGTTTAGCATCCTTGTTCTTGCAAATCTGAGTAAGTTTAAAAAGTTTCCTGCATTATAACCATGCATAGAGTCTGCACCAACAGTTTTATAGGAGAATATTTCATACTTGGAGACCCGGCACATCATCTGTTGCCAACAAGGTAAGAAACCCAAAGTCCGAATGTGCCCCAGCTGCATATATCCCTTTAGAGGGATCAGAGATTAGACCTAAAGGAATATCAACTGGATGAGAAAAAAGAATTGTCAGTCTTATTTTGTAGTTCACTGAAGTAAAAATCTACCTTCATAGTGCAACAAGCGCAAGATCGGAATAGGCTTGCCGAGTATTTCTGGCTTGTCAAAAAAATCAGCCTCCAGATCAAGTGCTAGAGCAATGATCCTTGCAACTACTTTCGCCACATTTCTGATGAGCATATTTACAAATCAAAAAATTACCAAGATTAACTACCATCACTTTTTTATATCAACAGATTGCACTTGATCTTGCCACATAGATCATCTAGGCATTACTCTTGAGATATAACCAGATCAAAAAGTCAACTGTGAGAGATCCTATGCAATGAAAATTGTGACTACAATATCAGCCCTACCAATATAAGAAGTAGACACTTGAGTTGAGGTTCTTGGTTAGTGTGATTAATAGTAAATCTCAACAGCTAAAATTATTTTATTCAAATTGCAGCAGAGTTTCCTAGAAATTGTTAATTCAGCAGTTACAAATAACTTCAAGAGATTTACACTTTGGCCAACATAGGATAAGAGCCCAGGAGAGCATAAGCAGTTTGGCAGTCAGGGGCAATTTAACCCCCCTCGGGCATTAAAAGAACTCGGCACAATTTGATGCAAGTGGAAGGGGAAGATGGTGAATATTGGGGTACTGGAAAAGCCCCAAATCTCTCGTAAGAGAAACAGAACATCTCCGTATTATCTTTTACTCAGATGGAATAATCTTTCGCATCTTGCAACTCACAATAAAATTTAATGTCCATAGATCTTTATCATCTATAGCAAAAACTCACAATGCCTGACTATGAAATATCTCCATCGTATGCCTCCGTCTTGGCAATATCTCTTGTGAAAACACAACAGTGAAACCAAAATAAGTACATATCACCAGCAACAGTTTGAAGCTGCACAGATATCATATTAAGCAACTGGTTACCCTCAGAAGGCCAGAGATTTGGTCCAAAATGAGGCTTCTGCGCATCAGGATCATCCTCTGGGACTTCCGTTCTTATATAGTATCCCTCCTTATAATCTCCTATATAATGTCAATGAAATCATTACTACTCAAACGATCTTCAAAAAATGATAACCATATAAATAATAACAAGTTTCATCTACATCCTCGTTGTATTGCTCATGGTTTCGTGTTAGCACCTCAAACAACTCGCTTCTATTTCTGTGTTAGCTCTGATGAAGTATCCTCACTCCTCCGAGAATATAATTACAACCAGGAATAATAACTAAGTTAATGTATATTCCTTTTATAAGAGCTGCTACTCAACCACCAGCCACCAGCCGATTACAGGAAGTTATCAAAATCACTGGAAAATTCCAAATAAGGATCCATTCCAAATAAGGGCATGAAGTGACCATATTAGTTTCAAAAAGGACTTGAATGGTTTTATTTGTTTCAAATAAGGACCTCGCCTCACCGATTCAACGGTTGGTAAAAAATTCCAATCAACTAGAGATATTTTCATCAAAACATAATTTAAATTCAAATTAAATTAGATTAAAAATTAAAAACTTAAACTGAAAAAAAAAAAAGAAGGAGGAGGGAGCCCTCCCTCCCCCGTCTCTGTTCGTTTTTTTAATATTTTTTTATGGAAAAAAAAGAAAAAATTAAAAGACGAAATTGTCCTATTAAATAATGAGTTGAGACCTTTTTTTAAAACCGATAAGACCACTTCATACCCTTATTTTAAATAAAGTCCACTTCAAGTTCTTATTGATAAAATTAAGATACTTTTGGTCCTTATTTAAGACAACATCTACTTTATATTTTTATTTGAAAAAATAAAGGCACTTCTAATCCTTATTTAGAATTTTCCTCAAAATCACCTGCTAATCATCTAAACCTGCTTTAAGCAGCAAATCTTCAGTAATCTGACACCCAAAAGAACGGAACAAATGAAATCATACCCTGAATCTGATTCACAGCATCGAGGACCTCATCGAACAGAGGAGTATAGCCTCGGTGCTTCTCGTTCCTCAACAGCTTCATGTTCTCGCTCAAGGGCAAGCCGAAGAACCGCCTGCTCTGGACAAAGACCTCCTCCATTAAATCCTGGCCGATTCCGCGGTTGATCACGTAGAAGAAGCCAGAATCCAAGCACGCCTGAGGCCAACGGATCGAATTCATCCGCCAGCGTCGTCACGAATCAAAAAACCTTAGTTTCCTCGGTTCCAGTTCCGGAAATTGAATCGGAACATTGGAAAGACTCGATAGAATCGAGGACCTGCTTGAGCAGGGACACCGACTGTCGAAAATTAGTGCTCAAGAGATCGATGCAGTTGAGAGCAGAGGTCGGAACTCCGGCGACTTCGACGGTGGTTGCATCATCCATGCTCGCCGACGCTGCTCCGCCTGGCAGTTCGTTGCTCGCTTGCTGAGATCGCCGTCCGTTCACCCGTCTGATTTGGCGGTGATGATGACGACGACTGACGGCGATGGCGGACTGACGCGATGGCGAGTTCCAGGCAGGTGATGGAGGGAGTAGAGGGCTTTGAAAAGAAGAAGAAAACGACGGCGTCTATGAATGTAAAAAGTCAGCAAAGATATTTGGTGCGGCATTAACCTTTTGAGAAAAAGTCAGCAAATTTTAAAGCATTTTTCATCGGCTACGGCATGGATTCGGCGTAGAACACGGAACTGCACCGAACCGGCCATAAACCAGTCTGATTCAAGTTTCCCGCAGTTATCGATCCGATTCCCAAAAAGTGGAGCCGGTACTCTACAGTTCGATTCCTAGTTTCTAGGTTAGAACTAGATCGAGAATTGGGAATCAATGAATTGTGATTACATGCTTTGAACTTTTTATTGTTTATTTTATTTTACATTGATAAATGAAATTTTTTGTCACTGGATTCACTTCATTAAGGAAGAAAAAAATGAAAAAAAGAAAATTGCCAATTCCTGAATAAACTATAAAACAAATTGACAAAATAAGTTTTAGATTTCTGCGTTTGTGAATTAGGTTCTAACTTCCAAATAATAAGGAATTAAATCCGATGGGTAAATTTCAACTTGAAACTTTCAAGTTAAACCTAAATTGAGTCGAAGTAGTTGGCCGAGTGGTTAAGGGTTTAAGCATCTCGACCACTATCCGAGATTAGAGAAGCCTTACCCAATGCTAGACCTTTCAAAATGGATTATTAAAATCACTTCTTAACCCATATTGATACTTATGTCAGTATTTTGATGAGAATAGCTCGAAATTCTGTCAATGAGATATTGCACAATTTCCTCACGAAAGAGAATGCCCTGCTTGCTGAAACTTCAATTAAAATTCCCGAGCAGTGTCATCAAGTTGTACCGAAAACCTTGAGAGTCTTGGCTCTTTTGTTTTCAAGAATGGATGAGTAGAATGAGCTCAAACCTTTATATACTGTCATATCTTGATATTCATTTGCAGCTTGATGAATTGAGAAGCACGCCATACTCCATACTACTTTTTTTTTTTTTTTTTTTTTTTGGGGGGCTTGGGTTCATGTAAGGCACATCATTAAAACTATAAATGTTACGGCCAATTGCAAGATTTTTATGTTTTATTAGTTGTTGAAGCGCCTTTTAATTTGATACCAATTTGGTGAAATGTGTTCTTGCAGAAATTACTAATCCTTAAATGCTAGTATGTATTGTTTGAAACAATTTGGCTTTTCTTTTAAGTGTGCTCATTGAATGAGTGAAAAGAGAAAAAGAGTGAAATGGGCGGAGCCAATAACACTGAGTTGTGCCTCAATTGAGTATTTACTTCTTCATATCTTGCATTAGGCACTTAATGATTGTTGTCTTCTTCATTTCTTACTTGCAGGATGACCTTAGTTGAGCAAAGATAGATTGTTTGCTAATGAAACGGAAATGTTGATTGTTTGCATTTGCTTTATTTCTTCCCCTTGTGGTCTTTGTAAGAAAATTCGTTTTTCTTTGGACAATGTTGAATTAATTTGTACTTAAATTTGTTGACGAACTGGACTAAGTTTGGCATTCTTATGGGATGTGGCAAGTTCCTTGTCCTGCATTCATTTTGGAATTTAAGGTCTTTGGAGATGTGTGATGTGTAGACCCATAAGGGATTATGGAAAACATGTTTAACTTAACCTCTGAACGAAAGAAAAAAAAAACTCTTAAAACTTGACCCAATCGCTTAGGTTATATGTCATTTGGGTCTTAGGTCGGTTATGTAGTGTTTCAATTCGGGTTGGATATCAATCGAACTGATGACACTCCCACCTTGGATTGTCCAATATTAAGCAGACCCTCTCTTAAGAATATCTTACATGGGGCGGACATTTGCACACAAAGTTATCAAGGGTCAAGAAGAATGGCAGTTTGCACACTTTATGGAAAGAGATTTTTAGGCAACTCATCATGTGGGATGGGCATCTGGGAGGCATCAAGTCCGCCACGAACAAATGGCTTCAATGCAATTAACTTCTTGATTGTCAAATGATGTGATGGTTACACTTGATGTAGTTAATGGATTTTTTAGTTTTCAAAACTCAAGAGAATGTGAGATGAAAGGGTGATATAGGAATGCTCACTGTTCTATCTGTATAATTGAACCGGCGGACCTATAAATTTGATTTTCTCTAGTCAATTGACCTCTAGGCTATTATTTAATTTCCCCATAACATCTCATTTAGATCATTATTCATCTCAACCTATGAAAGGGAAGACCCTAAGCCATAGACCATGGGATGGATTTTTTTAGAAACTGCATTTTGTTTATCATTTTCATCTTTCACTCTTGAAACTGAAAAGTCAGATTCCGCAAGGGCGAGGCACACTACAGGACCCACCATCAATTAAATCTTGTGAAAGAAGACTGACACAAGGCAACGGTTCATAGCTAGAAGATTGAAGTGACCACGAGCAACCGTCACTTAGTAGATCTTTTGAGGAGGAATATGTTCAAATAATTTATTTGATGTTTAGGTATGCCATCTTGTTGTAATACTACTCGAACGAAACCTTCCTCGTAAAATTCATTGGAAGTGATGACTTCAAATCATTCTACTCGTACTTCAAGGAAAAAAACTATGATAATAAGTTTTTACTCATAGACGTATTGTATAACGTATTTTTTTTCTACCGATCAAAACAAAAAATGCCCTTCATCTACATATCTAAGTCAAAAATGGGTTTTATCTCACCTTTTGATTTACCATTTAGCCCTCACTTACGTATTACTTTAATATTTTAATGTAATTAAGCTTGAAAGAGAACAATGGAAAACAGGCCAAAGAAAGAGATAATATACAAAAGAAAAGGCCTATTATATTTCGTCTTTTCCATAGTGCCCTAGAATAAATGCTTGTTTTAATCATTGAAAGAATAAGAAGATATTATTTGATGTTTGCCTTGTGAAAAAGAATTATAACAATTAGAAACTGACTTTCAATATTTTATTTCTCCAAGCAATTGAAAGGATAGTCTTATTACTATCCAATATGATGTTGTATAGGGAATGAAGATGACCGTATAGGCGTGTAATGCGGGCGTGATAACTATATTTTCTTTTTCAAGGCCAAGCTACCATCTGTTCGAAATAATCTTTTGTTGGATTAAAATAAATATGTTTGCATCTAAATTTTAGCGACCTAATCATTCATTTATTGCATTAATGTTTAAATCATAAACAAAAATATTAAAATTAAATTGCATAGCATGTAGTTTTAGGAGCATTTATTTTTTTATTTTTGTATTTGCATTGGACCGGTGGCGGATGAATTTAAATTGATGGTTCTAAACTTTAATTTGATCGGTTGAACTAAGCCTACGGAGAGAGCGAATTGGCCAAAGCCCAATATTCTCTAAAAACCAAAAATTGACTTATGAGAAATGGCAATTTGATATTTTCGGAAATAATTCGTACTATTCTTCTAATATTCGGTAAATCTTTTATATATTTATGCGATATATACATTGAGTGATATATTTCGCAGCAGATTGAAAGGTTTCGGATGAAATATTAAAAAAAAAAATGAAAGAGAATATTGCATGTAGAGGCATATATTTGGGGCAATATATCATCAATATGCATGAACAGGAAATAGCTGAAATATTGAATATGCGAATTTATTCTCTTTCTTTGAAGAGCTTAGCCCCACCCTTAGCTACATAAGGAGCCCACATTACAATAGGATAGGGGGCCACACAATTCCATATACGGCCATTGCATGCAAAAAGAAAGCGCAAGGGAAAGTTATTGAGAAAGAGAGACAGAGAGAAGAGGTATCCATCGGCCAACCCTTGGCCAAGACACTGCCGCTGCAGCACCGCCCTCCGCCTTGTTGTTGCTACTGCTCATGCTGCACCTCTGCCGTGGAGCCTGGCAACGTCAAGCGCCTGCCGCCAAGAGCTCCAACCTCGACGACGAAGCTGCTGCCCAGACGTGCCATGAGCCCTACGCTCTAAGTTCCAGCAATTCCAGCGAGGCCTTCGTCCAGCTAAGCAATCCTCAGCAAAGTCCAATCACTGCTCAACAAGACCAAGATATCGTGGCGAGTTTCATCCAAATCCACGGAGCTTCGCCGCTGAACCATGAGACGACCATAGATTGAAAGGGGGAATTTCTCTCTATCTCTGCAATTTTTGTCCACAAAGTCAAGCAATTCCACCTCGAGGGAGAAGAGTGGACGTGCACAAAAGGGGAGCCTTTATAGGCTGAACACGAGTTTATGATAAAAAGCACAAGAATTTGTCTCTCGTGCAAGATCTATTGAGGGCAGCCCAAACCAGTTTTCTTTGACCAAATCTTGCAGGTTTTCAAACAATCTTGCCAGAGTCTAGCGAACTCCGGTCCACATTCGAAGCCAGTCGTTGTCCAACATCGGTGGAGGCCCCTGCGACGATTTTGTAGCAGTTCAGGCCCACTGCCTCGACGTTGCCGCTGCTCTTTTATGATTAAGCTGTTGGACACAAATTGCGTAACCCAAGATCTCCATAACTAGAACAAGAATATGCATAATTGAGTAGAAAGATTAATGCACCTGTTTTGGGATCCATTGTTCTTGAAGCGGAAGCGGAAACACAATGTTCCACACGCAAGTCCTTCTCCTCTATTGCCCTCCGTATCAATGAGGCGGCCCCCTTACGTGTAGCGTTAGGTAAACGCCCCTTAGGTGAGGATACATGTGAGAATTAGGGTTAGAGGAGAGACTTGAGCACTATTTATAGAGTTTCCAGCCAGTCCCCCTCATTACGGGCTAGGCTCAACTCGGCCCACACTAGCTAGCCCATATTAGATTAATTAAGAAACCTTCTATCTCACCTTAGACCAACCCTGTTTTACAGTAACCGTAAAAACAGTAAATTACAATATTAATTAATTTAGTCAACATTAGGAAAACTCTTACATTCTCCCACTTGGACTATATTAATTGAAATCGTACTGTATGTGCGCACATTTGGTCCAAAGATAATTCTTAATAGTTAATCCTATCCCATAAAGTCTTAAACACCGAATCATGGCGGTAACTGCATGTATACACACAGAGCCTTCCATGGTCACAAATGCTTTTAACTTTATTGACATTGATTCAATATGGTAGTGTATCAAATGGATAACATCTCTCATAGAGAGATCCCATTTGTCAGTCACCATTCTCTTACCTTAGGTGTCACAAAAACTTGTGCCACTAGAAAATGTTTTATGGTTCCAATGAACCCACATATGTCTTGTCCTTATGGTTAACATTTCTTTATGTATCACAAGAAATATGCACAAGGCTAATAACCGAATGCCCGGATGCCCCTAGCCTTCACTCAAGGTTTATACAATCCCTTGAGACTTTATCAATATGTATTCAACATAATAACAACACATTCAAAAATATTTTATTAAATGCAAAAATTGATACATATCAAACTGTTACAAAGTGTAACGAACACAGATGAAACCTTTATCAAAGTAAAGCCAAAATAGCTCCCACTAAACAACAGCATCTCATGATGCTCCTAGGCCCATGCTAACGACATGTCGCTCAAATACACACGGGCGTAAGCATTTAGTTAGTGAATCTGCAACCACATCATCTGTGAAAATATGTTATATTAAAATGTCACAATTCTGTACCGTTTACTTTTGGTCAAAAATTTTGACCACCATATATTTAGACCTCTTGAGACCTCTGTAGTAAATAAATAATATTACAAATTTGTTCTCTCAATACAATCGTATGGGTCTATCCATAAAGTTAAAACGATCAACTCCGTCATGAGGTTCTGGAGCATAATAGCCCAAGTAACAGCCTAAAAGAATGTTACTAACACTGCTTACATAGTAGAAGATAACATAGAACTTTATCTACTGCACTTCCTGCTAACATAAATATGTATTCCGTTATTGATTTTATGTCGTCTTAACAGCCAGCAAAGTTTACATCTGAATACCCTACTAGCTGCAAGAATTGAACATATTTGTAAATTAGCATATAATCTCGTATTATTTAAGTACCTTAAAATCTTCTTGGCAGCAACCTAGTGATCGCGTCCTGGATTTGACTGATATCTTCTTAGAAGTCCCGTCACAAAGACGATATTTAGTCTATGCAAATTCGAGCATACGTTATACTTTTAAGTGCATTGACACAAGGTATACCATTTAATTAGATTTTCTCAATATCTAAATAAGGACAATGTGATAGATTCAGTCCATCACCCTTAACAATATGAGTAATTCTTGGCTTGCAATGATGTATATTGAATATTTCCAATATACAATCAGCAAATGTCCTCCGAGAAAATATAATATAATGTGGCAAAAACAATCCTTACAGATCTTAGTACAAAGGATATAAGATGTCTCAAGGTCGCAACTTGTAAGCAAAATATAATGTACATAAAGTATGAGAAAAAATAAATTTTCTCCCACTGACCTTGCAGTATATTGAATTACTTTGTTCCCAATTGAACAAAATAATAACACTATGAAACTTTAATAATATTGTCTGGAAACTTGCTTAAAACCATGAATAAAACTTTTCAGTCTACACACAAGTTTACTTGAAACATCTGTTGCAAAATCCTCCAATTGCACAATATAGATTTTGTATCTATTTGGCGTAACTCCATATCAAAATAACTTATTAATGCCCCGTTCACTCTGAAAGAATCTTTAAAAATACTAGAAAGAAATATTTATTTCTTCACTATTAACTATCCACCCCTCTTTCAGAGTGAAAACTTTAGCTACTAATTTGACTTTAAATTCCACAATCTTTCTTTGAAATTCTTTTAGTTTTGTACGCCAATTTGCAACTAGTGAACTTATGATATTTAGGCAAGTAAGTTAGTTTCCAAACACTATGATGTTTCATAGATTGTATATCGCCTTTTATGGTATCTAATCACATACTTGATTGAGAATAAGAAACGACATTTATAAATATGCCATTACATCAACCATATAGTGGATATTGTAATCATGCTCTCACAAATAGACTATATAGTCTGATGATATAACTAATCGTCTTTCCCTAACAAATCTCCTTAATAAAGTTGCAACCACTTCATTCTGTACTTGAGAGGTTTAAGAAATTTCATTATAAACTATATCAAGAATAGTACCTTGAACCTCAATAAGTTTAGTCTATGGTACATGAGATTTCATAATTATTTGTATAGGTAAAGACAAAAACACAGTAACCTCTATCATACTATTATCTTTAATAGTCTGAGAGCAGCTATCCTCTACAATTACGTCAATCTTTAGAAACTTTAGAGTATGTGATTCAATAATTCTTGCACCTTCTTTATGGTCATAAAATCAATACCCCTTTAACAATCTAGATAAGATACAAAATAATTCCGAGTGCATCTGAATTCCAATGCACTTAATATTGGATTAGATAACCTCACTTTTGCATGACATCTCTAAATTTCATATGATTCAAGTAATTTATGTCCAGTCTATAACTCAAAAGAAGTTTATGAAACTATTTTTGTATGTGAAAAGATTACTTTCAAAATATCAGCCCACAAAAGACCGGATAAATTAGTCTTACTAATCATACTCATCACCATATTCAATATGGTGCATTTATGCCTTTCGGCCAAATCTTTTTGTTATGATTTTCAAGTATAGTAATTAAGTTACCACCCCAGAATCTACCAAGTATTTGACAAATGACTCTTTAAGCTATTTCGCATTGTCATACTTACCAAAATACTCACGGCCACTGTTAAGCCAGACAACATAATTTCAAGCAACTAAGGCTTCCATCATCTTATAGAAGTGCAGTCTGCAGGCAAACCTCTTTTTAAGTGTTCCAGAATGGAACGCTTCATGGACAGTAAGCAAATTCAATTGCTCTTTTCTCAAGCAACAAATCATATGTCCACAACTTAAAATTTGAAACAGTAAAAACCTCAATAATATTGGAGTTATTAATTACAGAAAATGTGACTAAAAAAAAATAAGTAATGTATATAATTAGCATCATGTGAGCACAGTGTAACTTGACGTACCAGTATACATCTAGAAAGTTACACGCATAATCATATAATCACCTTTGGGCAGAATACATGACATGTAGTTGTACACTCCCCACATGATAGCGGTTATGTGAATATATTCCAATTCTTTGTGAATTTATCACCTTTGGACATATGAATCACTAGAATCAGTCACTTCTCCATCACACTATCATGTATCCTTCCATGAACCAATACACAATTACCTCCTTTGGGAGTATGACTACGCATTAGACCAAGAGACATCCCAATCATCATACGAGATCGAAATTTCTCAAACCCAATCAAGCGTGCCACTTTAGCGGTCACTACTCAATTGAATCCTTGAAACTCTCTCATACCAAGGATATAAACTTTACTCCTCACATACACCATATACATGTGATTTTAACTTTAGTGATAGGGGCAGCATATCACCAAAATAACATATTATGCTAATTACATTGCTTTGTTCATTAATAAAATCTTTATTATACATATATATATATATATATATATATATATATATATATATATATATATATATATATATATAGCAAACCTGAAAGACAGATTCCAATGAAATCAACGATCACGGCAGCACAAGAAACTTCTCATAACATAGAAGTAATCATCTCTTGTGCACCCCGATTACTGATTACTAGAACAATATTAAAACAATGCTGATCTATAATATCTCTTACAAATTAACATCAATAGTAATACAGGGTATACCAAATCGACAAGCTTGACAGCTGATCCATTATCATTCATGAGTTCATAAGGCAAAAAATAACTCCAAAGCCAATAATTGATTTATTAGCCAATTTTTAAGTAACAAATTATCATTGTAATCAACCAGTGGCCTATTAATTGAGTCAAACCAGAGAACCAAATATCTAAAATTTAACAGTAAATACTATTGCTCTGATACCACATGTTGGACACAAATTGCGTAACCCTAAGATCTCCATAACTAGAACAAGAACATGCATAATTGAGTAGAAAGATTAACGCACATGTTTTGGGATCCATTGTTCTTCAAACGGAAGCGGAAACACAATGTTCCACGCGCAAGTCCTTCTCCTCTATTGCCCTCCGTATCACTGGTTTAATGAGGCGGCCCCCTCACATGTAGCGTTAGGTAAACGCCCCTTAGGTGAGGATACATGTGAGAATTAGGGTTAGAGGAGACACTTGAGCACTATTTATAGAGTTTCCAGCTAGTCCCCCTCATTACGGGCCAGGCTCAACTCGGCCCACATTAGCCAGCCCATATTAGACTAATTAAGAAACCTTCTATCTCACCTTAGACCAACCCTGTTTTACGGTAACCGTAAAAACAGTAAATTACAATATCAATTAATTTAGTCCACATTAGGAAAACTCTTACATAAGCTGCTGTCCTTGACAACCGACTGTGGAACCGTCAAGCACCACAAACCACCTCCGATCACCATTCGTGATCCATTGTCCGACGCTCACATTTGGGAAGTTATTGTCACAATTAGGTAATACTCCTTAACTCGATTCCATTGAATATTTTATTGCCTAATTTGATACTCAATATCGATCGTGCATATTTGATTGATAGGCAATACCTTTTAGGATTCGTTTCCTAATCCGCGACCGCAAAACGATTTTTTTATTCTATCTAAGGCTTTAGATGGAACAATTAATCACATGAAAATAAAATTGATATTTTGATATTTAAGGCTTAAGATCAATTTATCGATTTTATTCATGAAATTCCAAATGATTAGGTATTGTTTCCATATTTGAATCGATTGGATCATACCTTCGTGGATCGAATGGTTTGAATATTTTGATTGCATTAGTTATCCTACAAATGCAAAAAATATTGCATTTGTATATCATATAGATTAGAATTGATTTCCTAGATAGAATTGCATGATAGAATAGTTAAGGACCTTTCTAATTATAGTAGAATGCATATTTAGATGATATCTAGGTTAGATAATATACTTGAATTCAATTGATATCTTTCTAAGTTAAGATAGGATTTAGGTTAGTCTATTTCCTAACTTAAAATAGGCAATATCTCACTTTAGGTGGATTTTTATTTTTTAGTAATTTTAAATTATGAATTTTGATGAAAAACAAAAAAAATGTCATGTGCATATAGAATTAAGTTCACAAAATGTATGTCATTTAGTGATTGTTGCTAGGTCCATTTAACAAAAAAATGTCCATCATTAGAACTAGGCCATTTGGTTAAATTGCATTGCACATTGATTAGATTTCATTAAACAAGAGAAAATCCTAACAAGATTGAGTGACTACATGTTAATTAAAGATCATATCTAGGGTTGTTGATGTGAATTATGAGCTAACATTATAGATACTTTCGTTACTACAAGGTAAGTCCCGTAATTTATTTATTACTTTCTTGGGTGTTAAATTGATGATTTGTGCACTTGCATGATCACTTCATATATTAGGAAAGTAAATTAAAATCAATTCAAGCTGCCTACAAAATATTTTTTCCGGAATAAAAACGAAAAGGTATCGAAAGGGCATTAGAAAAATCTAGCATGATCAAGTCATCAACCTGATAATCTCTGGTTCGCAAGAATGAAGTAAATGTCCTGTTACTCTACCCAGTTCCTAATTGACCCACTAAAGAATATATTAGTGGTGACTCCTAATTGAAAAATCATTCGTATGCTAAAAACTTGAACCAAAGTCACAAATTCGTATGGGCTTGGGAGAGCCCGAGTTAAGTTTAGGCTTAGTAATCAATTAGTCAAACCTTAGGTGGTTTACCCAAAGTTAGATTGTGACAAAATTATAAGTATTTTTTTCTAAAAACAAAAGGAAAATTTTTAAACAGAAAAGGGGATGAAATTGACCCAAACGGGCACCTGGCCCAAGCTTGGCCTGCAGGTCGGAAAGGCCTAGCCCTGCCTAACTTGACACGTAGGCTCCTGGGCTATGCATGGCGTGACGAGAGAAAGGTGTCGAGCTTCAAGGAAACAATGTTCATCACCGGCAAATCTACCAACTCTCAAACAAAGTTTTTACATAGAGAACATGGCAACTGCTACACCTTCTGAAGTTGGACATGAGTTAGACTCTCGATTGCAGATTTAGTCGTGTTTTGAATTGTTTTCCTCTACTTCAAAATGCTTAAAAGAAGATTAGGAACTATCTTGCAAAATTGTACACACAATGCAATAGAAATGAAATTACTGAGTACAAAATATGAAAATGCTATGTTCAAATTCTTTGAGCTACTCTTGGCCTTGTTTTTTAGTCATGGAAGTGACAACTTGATCTTGTTGAGCTTAACCAAGACAGTTTTCATGTCCATTCTTTCCTTGGGCAAGTCCTTTGAACATTCTAGTCCTAACTCAAGTATCAATAAGACTATGCTATTGAATTTCGAAAGCATTGGATCTTCATGTTTTGTGCGAAGGATTTTGCTATCCACAATGTCCAGCACTCTCTCTGGAATTGCTGCACCTACCCATTGCCTCAAGTTGACATCTGCATTGAACATTTCATCGGTTGGCTTCTTCCCAGTAATCACTTCCAACAACAATACACCAAAGCTGTATACATCTCCTTTTGTTAAGACTTTTCCTTCCAAACCATACTCTGCAAGCATCATATTTTGTGACATAAGAACATCGGCAATTGATCTATTTCTTTTTGGGACATAAGTAGAAAAATGAAGAGGCATACGAGTGCTAATATACCTCTATTACATTATACCATTATATTGGCAATCAAAGGCTTGAATCAGCTAATATTTGACAAATGTACCTTGAGCAATGTAACCAATCGTGCCGAGAGTTCGAGTTTGTGTTTCAAGCTTGTTCTCAACCAAAATCTTGGCAATTCCAAAGTCACAAACTCGTGCGACCAAGTCCTCGGTTAGAAGAATATTGCTAGGCTTTAGATCGCAGTGCACAATGGGTTCCAGTTGGCCATGGTGGAGATACTCAATCGCCGTTGCAACGTCGACCATTATCTTCACTCGCTGATGAAGATCCAAGTTGTAGTTGTTGGAGTATAGCCACTTCTCCAAGCTCCCACAAGGCATGTATTGCAACACAAGAGCTCTCAGATTGGCGTTCGTGCAGGTGTTGATCACCTTGACAAGATTGCGGTGTCGAATCATACGGAAAGCATTGCATTCTGCATCAAAACATTTCAGAGCACCTTCGATATGGAGATTGAGTACTTTGACCGCAACGTCTGTCCCGTTGGCCAAAATCCCTTTATATATAGAGCTAGAGCTTCCTGCTCCAAGAAAATTGCTTTTGCTGAAGTTGTTAGTAGCCAAGCAAAGCTCCTGATATGATATCATCGAGTGGTCAATTCTAGGCAAGTTCTCCATCGGAACTAAAGCTTTTTTACTAGTGTTCCCACGCTTTCTAAGCAAGCAAATGACGAGGACTAAAAGTATAGCCGATACAATTGGCATGATAATGTATAGTATATGGAGCCACTTGTCCCTTGATGATTTCATTCCATTTACTTTGCAACGTGGGACTTGAAAAATCACGTTCCCACAGAGTTCTTCATTCCCAATGAAAGAGAGAGCCGAGAAATTTCCAAAGGGCCCACCATTAGGAATCTCTCCTGTTAGCTTATTAAAGGACAAGTTCAAATTTTGTAGGTATGTAAGTCCTTCCATTGACTCAGGTATCATGCCCGATAACTCATTGTAGGAGAGATCGAGGAAATCCAACCCTTTGAGATAGCCGATCGATTGGGGTATCAATCCTTGAAACGAGTTCCTTGACAAGTTGAGAGAAGCAAGGCTCTTAAGCTCCTGGATGGAACTCGGCATGGCACCAGTAAGTCGGTTCCAAGAAAGATCAATGCTCTCTATAGCTCTCATCTTCCCTATTTCAAGTGGTAGTCCTCCATTGAAAGAATTGAGTGACAGATTGAGGAAGATGAGTTCTTGAAGGCCCCATAGACTAAATGGTATAACCGATGTCATGTTATTTGAGCTTATGAGAAACTTTTGAAGGCCGCTAAGCTTTTCAATGCAATTCGGGATTGATCCCGATATCCTATTTTGCTGGAGCAGCAACTCTCCTAAACCTATCAAGTTGCATATCTCATCGGGGATCAGTCCTTCGAGATGGTTGTTATCAAGATACAGCTTTTGCAACCTTTCTAGTCCTCCGATCGATGATGGGATGTTGCTGTCTAGAGCATTATTGCTCAACTCTAGGAAAATCAATCTCTTCAAGAAACCCATTTCCTCAGGAATACGACCACTTATTTGACAATTGTGAGCACTTAAAATTAGTAGGGAACTGGAGAAGTTTTTAATAGATTCTGGTATGGAGCCACAAAGCGGGTTGCCTTCCAAAAACAATTTTTGTAGCGATGGACAATTAGATAAAGCAGAGAGAAAACAGAGCTCCGAACCGTAAGTCCCTCCTGTTAGTTGATTAAACCGAATATCAAAGACTTCGAGGTTCTTCAAGTTGCCCAAACCCGTAGGTATGGGTCCGCTGAGTTGATTTTCGGCGACATCAAAACGGATTAGGTTCGACAAATTCGAGAAATACTGGGGGATGTTGCTGCCAAAGCCATTGGTTGCCAGATATAGACCTTCCAAATTCGGAAGCCTCAGATCTCTACCTGAGGGAAGGCTTCCAAAGAGGGAATTAACCATCAAACTAAGCAGTTGGAGCGAAGAAATATTAAAAACCTCTTGAGGCACTTTGCCGGTTAGCAAATTATGCCCAAGAGTCAATCGTTGCAAATTGACCAAATTGCCAATCTCACTCGGAATCTCCCCTTTAATGTGGTTAGCTCCGATGTTTAGCATGTGCAAGCTTGACATGTTACCGATGGTTCGAGGAATCGTGCCAGTCAAGTTGTTAAGACCAATATGGAGCTTTTGCAGCTTTTGCAAGCTGCCTATATCTTGAGGAATGCTTCCCCGAAAATGATTGTATGACAACCACAATATGATAAGCTCTTTGCATTGGGTTAGCGTCTCTGGGAGCAGGCCGCTGAATTGATTTTGATGCAGTTAAAGAATCTGAATGTTAGGCCAGCGGTAGCAAAGATCGGAGGGAAGAACTCCAGAGAGATAATTATCCGTCAAATTGACCCACGTGAGCGATCTATTGAAAAGTGCTGAAGGAATCGAACCTATGAGAGTAGCATTGGCCAGTATAATGACTCGCAATGTGGATATGTTGCCCAGGAAGCTTGGAATTTGACCCCGTAAGTCATTCGAACTAAGATTCAGTTGTTGCAACTTAGGGAAGGCACCAAATTCTCTTGGTATACCACCCGTTAGTTTGTTTGTTGCAAGTGACATGACTTCAAGGTTCTGGCACTGGGTTAAGATAGGAGGAATGTTCCCTTCAAACTGGTTTGATTCAAGTATAAGTTCTTTCAGGCGGCGTAAATGACTAATTTCTACCAGAATCATGCCATAAAAACTGTTGTTGCGGAGATCAAGAGAAGCCAGAAGAGAAAGATTGCCAAGGTAGGGAGAGAGTCTTCCCTGGAGACCCATGTGCGAGAGGTCTAAAGCTATGACTCTCTGCTTGCGGTTGCTGCAAACGACACCAATCCATTCACAGAAATTTGCTTCCATGGTCCAATTGCCACCTTTGATGGTGTTCGTCAGGTCCACTTCCATTGTCGATTTGAAGTGGAGGAGAGCCTCTTGATCAATGAAGTTGCTAGAACAGATGACGGGCTGAAACATCAATAGGGAAGCCAACATAACATCAACAAATGCTAAAAAGATGAACTTCTCCATAATGAACAGAGTCTCTTTTGATTGCATCAATAGACGGTTCGCTAATTTCGACCTCTTCTTAATGTTCAATACCAAAACCTACCAAATGGTTGTCTCAATCAAAAAGAGAGAGAGAGAGAGAGAGAAAACAATGTAAAGAAAGACTAACTATCAAATGATGTCCTTCAATCAAGTCTATGGCCTGTTCTTTACGTCTACGCGTTCACACTTTCTTTCAACTCTGTGAGAGTACAAATAGACCTTTGGACCAATGCTCCAAGGCACAAATGTGAAAAGGTTTTATGATAACTGTCGTGACGTTCCCACAGGGGCAATATTAAGTGTCTTGTGCAAAGTTGATTAATTGAAATTTCCTATTGCTAGAAAAGATAATGTTACTAATAGTCTGTCATATTTGAACTTTCAATCAATTCAATTAAATCATTTTTGATCAATCTGAAATATATTCCTACAACTTTTAGCTAGTCTAATTAGATCCATAACATATTTAATATTTTTTTGTCAACCTTTCATTTATTAACTTAAATGAAATATGTCATGGATTACAATTTTATGAAGCTAATGTGTTGCAAAAAGCGAACAATTGAACAATAAAATAGACTAAAGAAGAAAATATATCAGACACAAGATTTAAGTGGTTCGGTCATTGAGACCTACGTCCACGAGAAGAACAATGATGAGTTCACTATAGATCAAGCAATATAGGAAGATCACACATTCGAGTCACTTAAACACTCTCTAGGTATTTCCCAAGCCCCAATTACACCCAATAATGCACGCAATGTTTAGCCCCGAAATTCCTCACGAAATAATCTTTCAATCTCAATGAAGAAATACACAAATCTTACCACAAGATTTCACGGCTACAAACACTAATCTTTTTTGGACGTAATTCACGAACAAAACCATGATATAACCCACGCCAAGCACTCAATTAGAAACGGTGCTTCAAGAGATATTCACGTTCGCCACTAAGCGACAAATACCACGTTGCTCTTTCAACAACTTCAGCGCTTGCATCAACAATGCCCTAGCAACGGCATGCTCCTGCGGGAAAAAAAAAAAAAAAAAATATATATGATATAATATGCTTGGCGCGGCCAACTTCAACTCGGAATAGGAAACTTGAACACTTCGGTCAACAAGTCCAACTTGGACTTTCCTATTTTTTTGTTATCTTGAACGAACAATATATACGGAATTTGATTTCCGTAATCTATAAATCCTGGACTTTTATTCGACTTATCCAAACTGCAACTTATGGTCCAAATATTCACTTTGGAACTCCAACGCCAAATAGGAAATCTTGTGCATGTCCACAAGTATTCAGCTTTCATATTTTTCCTTTAATTTATCTTGAATAGGATTTCATTCACGGGCTCAAACTCGAGACATATTTTAACATGATATGTGATGGAGAAAATTACACGGACTTTATGCGTGTCACGGTGACTTTAACTTGTAAAATTATAATGCCAGTTCCTTCGCCCTTGCCTAGATCTGGCAAAACATCAATAGGGAAGCCAACAGAACATCAACAAAGGCTAAAAGGATGAACTTCTAAATAATGAACAAAGTCCCTTCTGATTGCATCAATAGACGGTTCGCTAATTTCAACCTGTTTTTAGTGTTTAATACCAAAACCTACTAAATGGTTGTCTCAATCCAAAAATAATAATAATAATAATAATAATGTAAAGAAAGACTAACTATCAAATGATGTCCCTCAATCGTGTTTATGGCCCGTTCTTTACGTCTACGCATTCACACTTACTTTCAACTCTGTGTGGGCACAAATAGACATTTGGATTAATGCTCCAAGGCACAACACGTTCACACTTACTTTCAACTTTGTGAGGGTACAAATAGACCAAATATCAAGTGTCTCATGCGAAGTTGACCAATTCAAATTTCCTATTGCTGGAAGAGATACTGTTACTAGTAGTCTATCATATTTGAACTTTCAATCGATTCAGTTAAATCACTTTTGATTAATGTGAAATATCTTCCTACAACTTTCAACTGGTCTAATTAGATGAACTTCTCCATAATAAATAGAGTGTCTTTTGATTGCATCAATAGACGGTTCACTAATTTCAACCCGTTTGTAGTGTTCAACACCAAAGCCTACCAAATGATTGTCTCAATGATGTCCCCCAATCGCATCTATGGCCCGTTCTTCACATTTACACGTTCACACTTATTTTCAACTTTGTGAGGGTACAAATGGACCATTCGCCAATGCTCCAAAGCATGAATGTGAAAAGGTTTTGTGATAACTGTTGTGACCTTGCCGCAGGGACAACATCAAGTGTCTCATGGGAAGTTGACCGATTGAAAGTTCCTACTGCTTGCTAGAAGAAATGATGTTACTAGTTACTTGTCAAATTTTATTCATGCTTCATGTCATATTTGACCTTTCAATCAATTCAATTAATTCATTTTTGATAAATGTGAAATATCTTCCCGCAACTTTGAATTGGTCTAATTAGATCCGTAATATATTTAATATGTTTTTTTGTAATCCTTTCATTTGTTGATTCAAATGAAATATTTAATGGACAACAATTTTATGAAGCTGATGTTTGATGGAGAAAATTACATGGACTTTGTGTGTGACGTGATGACTTTAAATTGTAAAATTATAATACCCACTCCTTCACCTTCGCCCAGATCTAGCGAAACATCAATAGGGAAGCCAAAGAACATCAACAAATGCTAAAAAGATGAACTTCTCCATAATAAATGAAGTGTCTTTTGATTGCATCAATAGACGGTTCACTAATTTCAACATGTTTTTAGTGTTCAATACCAAAGCCTACCAAATGATTGTCTCAATCAGAAAAAAAAAAGGAAAAGAAAATAATGTAAAGAAAGACTAACTATCAATGATGTCCCCCAATCGCGTCTATGGCCCGTTCTTCACATTTACAGGTTCGCACTTACTTTCAACTTTGTGAGGGTACAAATGGACCATTCACCAATGCTCCAAAGCATGAATGTGAAAAGGTTTTGTGATAACTGTCGTGACCTTGCCACAGGGACAACATCAAGTGTCTCATGGGAAGTTGACCGATTGAAAGTTCCTACTGCATGCTGGAAGAAATAATGTTACGAGTAGCTTGTCAAATTTTATTCATGCTTCATGTCATATTTGAACTTTCAATCAATTCAATTAATTCATTTTTGATAAATGTGAAATATCTTCCCGCAACTTTGAATTGGTCTAATTAGATCTGTAATATATTTAATATGTTTTTTTGTAATCCTTTCATTTGTTGATTCAAATGAAATATGTAATGGACAACAATTTTATGAAGCTGATGTTTGATGGAGAAAATTACACGGACTTTGTGTGTGACGTGATGACTTTAAATTGTAAAATTATAATACCCATTCCTTCACCTTCGCCCAGATCTAGCAAAACATCAATAGGGAAGCCAAAGAACATCAACAAATGCTAAAAAGATGAACTTCTCCATAATAAATGAAGTGTCTTTTGATTGCATCAATAGACGGTTCACTAATTTCAACTTGTTTGTAGTGTTCAATACCAAAGCCTACCAAATGATTGTCTCAATCAGAAAAAAAAAAAAAGGAAAAGAAAATAATGTAAAGAAAGACTAAATATCAATGATGTCCGCCAATCGAGTCTATGGCCCGTTCTTCACATTTACAGGTTCGCACTTACTTTCAACTTTGTGAGGGTACAAATGGACCATTCACCAATGCTCCAAAGCATGAATGTGAAAAGGTTTTGTGATAACTGTCGTGACCTTGCCACAGGGACAACATCAAGTGTCTCATGGGAAGTTGACCGATTGAAAGTTCCTACTGCATGCTGGAAGAAATAATGTTACGAGTAGCTTGTCAAATTTTATTCATGCTTCATGTCATATTTGAACTTTCAATCAATTCAATTAATTCATTTTTGATAAATGTGAAATATCTTCCCGCAACTTTGAATTGGTCTAATTAGATCCGTAATATATTTAATATGTTTTTTTGTAATCCTTTCATTTGTTGATTCAAATGAAATATGTAATGGACAACAATTTTATGAAGCTGATGTTTGATGGAGAAAATTACACAGACTTTGTGTGTGACGTGATGACTTTAAATTGTAAAATTATAATACCCATTCCTTCACCTTCGCCCCATCTAGCAAAACATCAATAGGGAAGCCAAAGAACATCAACAAATGCTAAAAAGATGAACTTCTCCATAATAAATGAAGTGTCTTTTGATTGCATCAATAGACGGTTCACTAATTTCAACTTGTTTGTAGTGTTCAATACCAAAGCCTACCAAATGATTGTCTCAATCAGAAAAAAAAAGTAAAAGAAAATAATGTAAAGAAAGACTAAATATCAATGATGTCCGCCAATCGCGTCTATGGCCCGTTCTTCACATTTACAGGTTCGCACTTACTTTCAACTTTGTGAGGGTACAAATGGACCATTGACCAATGCTCCAAAGCATGAATGTGAAAAGGTTTTTTCATATCTGTCGTGACCTTGCCGCAGGACAACATCAAGTGTCTCATGGGAAGATGACCGATTGAAAGTTCCTACTGCTTGCTGGAAGAAATAATGTTACTAGTAGCCTATCAAATTTTATTCATGCTTCATGTCATATTTGAGCTTTCAATTGATTCAATTAATTCATTTTTGATTAATGTGAAATATGTTCCCACAACTTTGAATTGGTCTAATTAGATCCGTAATATATTTAATATGTTTTTTTGTAACCCTTTCATTTGTTGATTCAAATGAAATATGTAATGGACAACAATTTTATGAAGCTGATGTTTGATGGAGAAAATTACAC
The DNA here is from genome assembly GCA_014182375.1 of Eucalyptus virginea. Classification (NCBI taxonomy): domain Eukaryota; kingdom Viridiplantae; phylum Streptophyta; class Magnoliopsida; order Myrtales; family Myrtaceae; genus Eucalyptus; species Eucalyptus virginea. Next base: position 53,663,106 of record CM024516.1, on the reverse strand, counting down.
GGACTTTGTGCGTGTCGTGATGACTTTAAATTGTAAAGTGATAATACCTATTCCTTCACCTTCGCCCAGATCTGGCGAAACATCAATAGGGAAGCCAAAGAACATCAACAAATGCTAGAAAGATGAACTTCTCCATAATAAATGAAGTGTCTTTTCATTGCATCAATAGATGGTTCACTAATTTCAACCTGTTTTTAGTGTTCAATACCAAAACCTACCAAATGACTGTCTCAATCAGAAAAAAAAAAGGAAAAGAAAATAATGTAAAGAAAAACTAACTATCAACGATGTCCGCCAATCGCGTCTATGGCCCGTTCTTCACATTTACACATTCGCACTTACTTTCAACTTTGATTAATGTGAAATATGTTCCCGCAACTTTCAATTGGTCTAATTAGATCCATAATATATTTAATATGTTTTTTGTCACCCTTTCATTTATTGATTCAATTGAAATATGTAATGGACAACAATTTTATGAAGCTGATGTTTGATGGAGAAAATTACACAGACATTGTGCGTGTCATGATGCCGTTAAATTGTAAAATTATAATACCCATTCCTTCACCTTCGCCCAGATCTGGCGAAACATCAATAGGGAAGCCAAAGAACATCAACAAATGCTAAAAAGATGAACTTCTCCATACTAAATGAAGTGTCTTTTGATTGCATCAATAGAAGGTTCACTAATTTCAACATGTTTGTAGTGTTCAACACCAAAGCCTACCAAATGATTGTCTCAATCAGAAAAAAAGGAAAAGAAAATAATGTAAAGAAAGACTAACTATCAATGATGTCCCCCAATCGCGTCTATGGCCCGTTCTTCACATTTACACGTTCACACGTATTTTCAACTTTGTGAGGTTACAAATGGACCATTGAACAATGCTCCAAAGCATGGATGTGAAAAGGTTTTGTGATAACTGTCGTGACCTTGCCACATGGACAACATCAAGTGTCTCATGGGAAGTTGACCGATTGAAAGTTCCTACTGCTTGCTAGAAGAAATAATGTTACTAGTTACTTGTCAAATTTTATTCATGCTTCATGTCATATTTGACCTTTCAATCAATTCAATTAATTCATTTTTGATAAATGTGAAATATCTTCCCGCAACTTTGAATTGGTCTAATTAGATCCGTAATATATTTAATATGTTTTTTTGTAATCCTTTCATTTGTTGATTCAAATGAAATATGTAATGGACAACAATTTTATGAAGATGATGTTTGATGGAGAAAATTACACGGACTTTGTGCGTGACGTGATGACTTTAAATTGTAAAATTATAATACCCACTCCTTCACCTTCGCCCAGATCTCGCGAAACATCAATAGGGAAGCCAAAGAACATCAACAAATGCTAAAAAGATGAACTTCTCCATAATAAATGAAGTGTCTTTTGATTGCATCAATAGACGGTTCACTAATTTCAACATGTTTTTAGTGTTCAATACCAAAACCTACCAAATGATTGTCTCAATCAGAAAAAAAGGAAAAGAAAATAATGTAAAGAACGACTAACTATCAATGATTTCCCCCAATCGCGTCTATGGCCCGTTCTTCACATTTACACGTTCACACTTATTTTCAACTTTGTGAGGGTACAAATGGACCATTGACCAATGCTCCAAAGCTTGAATGTGAAAAGGTTTTGTGATAACTGTCGTGACCTTGCCACAAGGGACAACATCAAGTGTCTCATGAGAAGTTGACCGATTGAAAGTTCCTACTGCTTGTTGGATGAAATAATGTTACTAGTAGCTTGTCAAATTTTATTCACGCTTCATGTCATATTTGACCTTTCAATCAATTCAATTAATTCTTTTTTGATTAATGTGAAATATATCCCCGCAACTTTCAATTGGTCTAATTAGATCCGTAATATATTTAATATGTTTTTTGTCATCCTTTCATTTATTAATTCAAATGAAATATGTAATGGACAACAATTTTATGAAGCTGATGTTTGATGGAGAAAATTTCACGGACTTTGAGCATGTGGTGATGACTTTAAATTGTAAAATCATAATACCCATTCCTTCACCTTCGCCCGATCTGGCGAAACATCAATAGGGAAGCCAAAGAACATCAATAACTGCTAAAAAGATGAACTTCTCCATAATAAATGAAGTGTCTTTTGATTGCATCAATAGATGGTTCACTAATTTCAACCTGTTTATAGTGTTCAATACCAAAGCCTACCAAATGATTGTCTCAATCAGAAAAAAAAGGAAAAGAAAATAATGTAAAGAATGACTAACTATCAATGATGTCCGCCAATCGCGTCTATGGCCCGTTCTTCACATTTACACGTTCACACTTATTTTCAACTTTGTGAGGGTACAAATGGACCATTGACCAATGCTCCAAAGCATGAATGTGAAAAGGTTTTGTGATAACTGTCGTGACCTTGCCACAGGGACAACATCAAGTGTCTCATGAGAAGTGGACCGATTGAAAGTTCCTACTGCTTGTTGGAAGAAATAATGTTACTAGTAGCTTGTCAAATTTTATTCATGCTTCATGTCATATTTGACCTTTCAATCAATTCAATTAATTCCTTGTTGATTAATGTGAAATATCTTCCCGCAACTTTCAGTTGGTCTAATTACATCCGCAATATATTTAAGATATTTTTTCTCATCCTGTCATTTGTTAATTCAAATGAAATATGTAATGGACAACAATTTTATGAAGCTGATGTTTGATGGAGAAAATTACACGGACTTTGTGCGTGTCGTGATGACTTTAAATTGTAAAATTATAATACCCATTCCTTCACATTCGCCCAGATCTGGCGAAACATCAATAGGGAAGCCAAAGAACATCAACAAATGCTAAAAAGATGAACTTCTCCATAATAAATGAAGTGTCTTTTGATTGCATCAATAGACGGTTCACTAATTTCAACCTGTTTGTAGTGTTCAATACCAAAGCCTACCAAATGATTGTCTCAATCAGAAAAAAAGGAAAAGAAAATAATGTAAAGAAAGACTAACTATCAATGATGTCCCCCAATTGCATCTATGGCCCGTTCTTTACATTTACATGTTCACACTTATTTTCAACTTTGTGAGGGTACAAATGGACCATTGACCAATGCTTCAAAGCTTGAATGTGAAAAGGTTTTGTGATAACTGTCGTGACCTTGCCACAAGGACAACATCAAGTGTCTCATGGGAAGTTGACCGATTGAAAGTTCCTACTGCTTGCTGGAAGAAATAATGTTACTAATAGCTTGTCAAATTTTATTCATGCTTCATGTCATATTTGAACTTTCAATCGATTCAATTAATTCATTTTTGATAAATGTGAAATATCTTCTCGCAACTTTCAATTGGTCTAATTAGATTCGTAATATATTTAATATGTTTTTTGTCATCCTTTCATTTATTGATTCAAATGAAATATGTAATGGACAACAATTTTATGAAGCTGATGTTTGATGGAGAAAATTACACGGACTTTGAGCATGTGGTGATGACTTTAAATTGTAAAATTATAATACCCATTCCTTCACCTTCGCCCAGATCTGGCGAAACATCAATAGGGAAGCCAAAGAACATCAACAAATGCTAAAAAGATGAACTTCTCCATACTAAATGAAGTGTCTTTTGATTGCATCAATAGAAGGTTCACTAATTTCAACATGTTTGTAGTGTTCAACACCAAAGCCTACCAAATGATTGTCTCAATCAGAAAAAAAGGAAAAGAAAATAATGTAAAGAAAGACTAACTATCAATGATGTCCCCCAATCGCGTCTATGGCCCGTTCTTCACATTTACACGTTCACACGTATTTTCAACTTTGTGAGGGTACAAATGGACCATTGACCAATGCTCCAAAGCATGAATGTGAAAAGGTTTTGTGATAACTGTCGTGACCTTGCCACATGGACAACATCAAGTGTCTCATGGGAAGTTGACCGATTGAAAGTTCCTACTGCTTGCTAGAAGAAATAATGTTACTAGTTACTTGTCAAATTTTATTCATGCTTCATGTAATATTTGACCTTTCAATCAATTCAATTAATTCATTTTTGATAAATGTGAAATATCTTCCCGCAACTTTGAATTGGTTAGATCCGTAATATATTTAATATGTTTTTTTGTAATCCTTTCATTTGTTGATTCAAATGAAATATGTAATGGACAACAATTTTATGAAGATGATGTTTGATGGAGAAAATTACACGGACTTTGTGCGTGACGTGATGACTTTAAATTGTAAAATTATAATACCCACTCCTTCACCTTCGCCCGCATCTCGCGAAACATCAATAGGGAAGCCAAAGAACATCAACAAATGCTAAAAAGATGAACTTCTCCATAATAAATGAAGTGTCTTTTGATTGCATCAATAGACGGTTCACTAATTTCAACATGTTTTTAGTGTTCAATACCAAAACCTACCAAATGATTGTCTCAATCAGAAAAAAAGGAAAAGAAAATATTGTAAAGAACGACTAACTATCAATGATTTCCCTCAATCGCGTCTATGGCCCGTTCTTCACATTTACACGTTCACACTTATTTTCAACTTTGTGAGGGTACAAATGGACCATTGACCAATGCTCCAAAGCTTGAATGTGAAAAGGTTTTGTGATAACTGTCGTGACCTTGCCACAGGGACAACATCAAGTGTCTCATGAGAAGTTGACCGATTGAAAGTTCCTACTGCTTGTTGGATGAAATAATGTTACTAGTAGCTTGTCAAATTTTATTCACGCTTCATGTCATATTTGACCTTTCAATCAATTCAATTAATTCTTTTTTGATTAATGTGAAATATATCCCCGCAACTTTCAATTGGTCTAATTAGATCCGTAATATATTTAATATGTTTTTGTCATCCTTTCATTTATTAATTCAAATGAAATATGTAATGGACAACAATTTTATGAAGCTGATGTTTGATGGAGAAAATTTCACGGACTTTGAGCATGTGGTGATGACTTTAAATTGTAAAATCATAATACCCATTCCTTCACCTTCGCCCAGATCTGGCGAAACATCAATAGGGAAGCCAAAGAACATCAATAACTACTAAAAAGATGAACTTCTCCATAATAAATGAAGTGTCTTTTGATTGCATCAATAGATGGTTCACTAATTTCAACCTGTTTATAGTGTTCAATACCAAAGCCTACCAAATGATTGTCTCAATCAGAAAAAAAAGGAAAAGAAAATAATGTAAAGAAAGACTAACTATCAATGATGTCCGCCAATCGCGTCTATGGCCCGTTCTTCACATTTACACGTTCACACTTATTTTCAACTTTGTGAGGGTACAAATGGACCATTGACCAATGCTCCAAAGCAGGAATGTGAAAAGGTTTTGTGATAACTATCGTGACCTTGCCACATGGACAACATCAAGTGTCTCATGAGAAGTGGACCGATTGAAAGTTCCTACTGCTTGTTGGAAGAAATAATGTTACTAGTAGCTTGTCAAATTTTATTCATGCTTCATGTCATATTTGACCTTTCAATCAATTCAATTAATTCCTTGTTGATTAATGTGAAATATCTTCCCGCAACTTTCAGTTGGTCTAATTACATCCGCAATATATTTAAGATATTTTTTCTCATCCTGTCATTTGTTAATTCAAATGAAATATGTAATGGACAACAATTTTATGAAGCTGATATTTGATGGAGAAAATTACACGGACTTTGTGCGTGTCGTGATGACTTTAAATTGTAAAATTATAATACCCATTCCTTCACATTCGCCCAGATCTGGCGAAACATCAATAGGGAAGCCAAAGAACATCAACAAATGCTAAAAAGATGAACTTCTCCATAATAAATGAAGTGTCTTTTGATTGCATCAATAGACGGTTCACTAATTTCAACCTGTTTGTAGTGTTCAATACCAAAGCCTACCAAATGATTGTCTCAATCAGAAAAAAAGGAAAAGAAAATAATGTAAAGAAAGACTAACTATCAATGATGTCCCCCAATTGCGTCTATGGCCCGTTCTTCACATTTACACGTTCACACTTATTTTCAACTTTGTGAGGGTACAAATGGACCATTGACCAATGCTCCAAAGCTTGAATGTGAAAAGGTTTTGTGATAACTTTCGTGACCTTGCCGCAGGGACGACATCAAGTGTCTCATGGGAAGTTGACCGATTGAAAGTTCCTACTGCTTGTTGGAAGAAATAATGTTAACGAGTAGCTTGTCAAATTTTATTCATGCTTCATGTCATAGTTGACCTTTCAATCAATTCAATTAATTCATTTTTGATTAATGTGAAATATCTTTGGTCTAATTACATCCGCAATATATTTAAGATGTTTTTTCTCATCCTTTCATTTGTTAATTTAAATGAAATGGATAACAATTTTATGAAACTAATGTTAGATGGAGAAAATTACGTGGATTTTGTGCGTGTCTTGGGGACTTTAAATTGTAAAATTATAATACATGTTCCTTCGCCCTCACCCCGGCGAAACATCAATAGGGAAGCCAACAAAACATCAACAAATGCTAAAAAGATGAACTTCTCCATGATGAATAGAGTCAGAAAAATGGCTTACGATCTATATATCTTTTAGAAACATCTCAGAAAAATTTCTTGGCAAGTAGCGGCCAACGTGACTAAAGTGGCTTACGATCTCGGTAAGTGCATTTGCCAATGGTGCTCATAGTCCCATCCACATGGAAATTTTTGGTCTCTCTTCCTCGGCCCGTTAAATTTCCAATCCTTTGAAGGCTTAGCGACACGCCCACCTCGTCCAGAAATCTTGTCAAGTACGCAGAAAGTTGCATGTAGTCCAATCTATGTAACTATCGTTGAAAAGCTAGCAGACCCATCCGTTAAATCGCAGGAGAGTCGGTGCTTAGACAAGAGTGTGGCATTTCCTTTTCACTTCCTTTCTTAAAGTGTTGCATGTACAAACAGCTAATTTAGGAGCAAAATAAGGCGGAAGCAACTGAACTATTGCTTCCATGCATAAACATAAACAGATCATTGGTTGTATATGCATATGCATGTAAATGTTGGTACCCCATTGGATGCTCTTCTCCAAGCTCATTATGCACATGTACGAGTTCCCAAAGCATACCCCTACTTCGGGCAAACACGGCTTGACAGGCTTCCACTCTCACTGGAAAAATCTAAGCTCCTTCCCTTCTGTATACATTTAAATCAGCATGAGTATCGTGGAGCCTTTGGGACAAGTAGGTCTGACATTGGACAGGCGGAAACCTGCACATTGATGCAATTTTGAACAAACTTAGGATCCCATGCTGGTGTAAATTTGCTAATCTGCAACATGTCTAATCACTAATGGAGTAGCTATGTTAAATGCAGTACCCAGATCCCCATGCGAAAAGGATCCAACCCTGTAAAGAGAGTGCAAGCGTGTGGTTGATCGTATCAATTCATCAAATCTGACACAGGTCAATGCCTAATTCACGAGTAAACATTTTTTTTCCTCATGAATCGTGGAGTTAAATTTGATGCAGTCCTCTTTACAGTGCTTAAATGATCCTTGGATATGCAATATCCACTTCAACATGCATGTTCAAAGCAGAGCACCAGCATTCAAGCACAATGTGTAAAGACACTCGATCAAATCGGGGAGGAGAACTAGATCTTAGGACTGAGAACTGATAAGAGAGGAAGTAGAATTGCACCATGTTGTTTTTTTTGTTTTTTTTTTTTTTTGGTAAAGGGTAAGAATATATAGAGCTTTAACCAACAATTACAAAAGATCCGGCGCCACAAAACTTGCACTCAACAAGACAACAAGTCAAAGTGAGTGGAAGGGCACCGAATGCAAAAGAGGACCATAGGAGCGGGCCTAAAGAAATAGAAACAGCCAAAACAATGGCAAAAGAAAAGGAAGCAGCGGGAGGCCACTGAAGACCAGATGAACCATAATCTACACCCGCATCCACCAATGACAAAAGTGAAGAACCGTCAAGGAAGTAGCCGCGCAGAGGAAGAGTATCCAGACAGCAAGCACCGCTAGGGCCCTGCAGAAATAGAAGAGTCCCCATCTGAAAAAATGATTGGATCCATACCCCAACTATGCTGCAGCCTCCGGTTTCTGAAATTATCGTCCACACTCCTAAAGGTGGTGGCCTTGTCTCTGACGACCTTGATGAGTTGATTCTTCACCGCTGGAATGGATAAGCTCTGCTCTCTAAAGAGGATGCCGTTCCTGTATTTCCAAATGAAATAACAAAGAGCACCAAAAGAGAAGCGCGCAATGCACTTGTAGAAGTCTTTGCCTGCGAGGAATGAGGTGGCCCAATTAAGGTTATCAACTCACGACCTGTTCCGCCACGAAAGATTGCATCTGAAGGCCCAAAAGAAAGCGATGCCAACGGAAATGCAACATCCAAAAAATAGGTGGTCTATAGAATTTGGCACCTCATTGCAGAAGGGACACAAGGCACTATCTATCCTACCATAAGATAATAAAAGAGCTTGGGTAGGGAGCCTTCGGTTGGCAATAAGCCATAGGTTAAATTGGTACCTTGGAGTGATCAAGTTGTTCCATATGAACTTGAACCAGGAGACCCGAGTCTTCCTCCTCCTAGTCAAATCCCAAGCCGAGGCCACGTGAAGAAATGGGAGGTGTTTCCCTTCGAACCGAAACGATCGGAGAGGTGGGAAAGGGTGGGAAGGGGTTCCGCCCAAGAGTCCAAGTTGTTCCATATGAACTTGAACCAGGAGACCTGAGTCTTCCTCCTCCAAGTCAAATCCCAAGCCGAGGCCACCGTGAAGAAATGGGAGGTGTTTCCCTTCGAACTGAAACAATCGGAGAGGTGGGAAAGGGTGGGAAGGGGTTCCGCCCAAGAGTCCAAGACCAACTTGATCGTAGCTCCACGGTCGGTGAATAGGTCCGCCACTGTCGCTTGCCTAGACAGGCCAGATGCATATATGGCTAAGTCCGGAAAATACAAGTTCAAAGGACCCCTGGGGTGCTAGTTATCAAACCAGAGGGATACCAAGCAACCATCCCTAATTCTCCAAAAGAAGGAACTTCAAAACTCAATCCTAAGTTAGAGGATCTTCTTCCAAGCCCACGAACAGCAGATCGGCTTTTTGGCCATCCAGAAATTCGACCTTTTTAAGAAGGTCGAGTGAATCCATTTGCACCATGAAGATTCCTTATCGTCAAACAGGATCCAGATATGTTTTAACATGGCGGCCTTGTTATACACCCGAAGCCTTCGGATGCCAAGGCCCCCCTCTTCTTTTGGGCAACACACGTCCTCCCCGGAAACCTTTCCACCTGCTCTTCCCAACTCCGGGCCTTTCCATAGGAATTGTCTAAGAATGAATTGCACCATGTTGTTGATATATAGGAAAGTAACTAATGTGCAGAAGACAATTTACTTCGGAGGATTTTCCCCTGACATACATGTTGGCAAGCATTCAATGAGACAATCATGGCTAGGCTCTAGGAAAAATGCAATCTGCATTTCATGAGAACATGAGCATAAGTAGAATCTTTTTTAACAAAAAGATTAGCAAAAGAAGTCAATAAGAATGGAGAAGGTAATGAATGAAAGATGCTAACTAGGGAAGGCAAAACAATTAGACTTCTTTTGCAAAAACTAATGTGAATCAGCCCAGAAGATAATATCAAGCTGAGAAGAATTTCCTAAGAGTATGATCACAAGTTCAACTGACTTTCCACTAGACCGTGATCTCAAAACTAGGACCTTTTTTTGAATCAGCTTACAACTATCCAAGATCGGCTTCAACTGCCCTTTTCCCAGATAAAGTAGTCACGACTTTGGTCACCAATCAGACTTTTTTCAATACATTATTAAAGAATAGTTCACAGATGAGGAGAAATGCGTGTTTTTTTTTTTTTTTTTTTTTTGGTGGAGGAGAGCCTTACAGAATACCGTCCTTGACCATTCCCTACAACTTGATGGAGCGTGGACCTAATTGCAAAAGCAAAGCAAAAGTATAGATTTAACAAACTGAAGGAAAGAATGGATAACGACTTGCTAAACATAGAGAATAGCAGGAAACCAATTAGATTCAAGCAGAAAAGCTCATTTCATACACCATATAAACATGTTCTCATGCATGATGACAATTCATGTTAAGCCTTTTCTGTGGTCAGAGATCCTTAGAACACATGCAAAGTTTAGTATCCAAAAATTGACCAAAAAGAGCTGAGTGATAACAAAAGCACTAGAATAGCAAATTTATTGTTTGATATTCATAAATTGGTCTCTGTGTAGAAATTAATGTCGGTCACCAACATATCATACCATCTTCGATAACTGTGTTTAACATGGAGATTTTTCCTGACCAATGTCAAGAGTAGATGCTCTTTTGCTACTAATGGGCCACTGACATTAGAAAGAGCCAAGAGGGTGCAACAGAAGAAATTATGGTGGAGTTTTGGACAGGTTAACAATATATAGTAGCCCGCCATAAGATAATCTCCGACCTTCATGTTCAAAGCTTTCCACATGCCAATTTATCTATATAGACTGTTATTAAAGCATATTGCCTGAAAATACAATTGCTCCATCGTTTTAGCATATCACCGAGATTCATTATGAATGCTCTGTACAAAATAGTCACAGAAGAATGTTACTTTTCAGGATTACTGTGAGAGTCTTCTGTCCCGTATTTGCGATGATTATGTATAACTGAATCTAAGCAATAAACTAAACAACTAAAAGAGGGTAACTACATAAGTAATTGTAGAATGCGCATGATCGTGGTAGTTCTATGACTGTTGACTTGCTCAAAATTAACCAGGAAAGAATGGTGGAATACCATCGTGTGCTTGTGTGTAAGAGTGTTTGTGATAAAAGGAAGGAAGGGAGGTTCATCAACAAGGCACCAGAAGGATTAAACTGATCAAAATGTACACTTATATAGATGCAAATTGCAGAAAGGAGAGGATATGTGGATGAGGGCACCTCTCTAAGTTATTAAAAGGAAATCGATCCTTGTCACCCCATCTGACAATAATAATCTCTCTAAACTGGCATATCACTGCCTTTGTACAAACAAGAACTATAGTAGCAGATCAGGGTAAGACAAAGAAGGATTTTTGTCATAAAAATTTACAGGTAGTGGGGTAATATTCTACCCGACATTGACATGAAGCAATCTTCCAATCATGCATGTGAGGGGAAACAGTGCACATTCCCCAATAAAACAGAAGTAAAGATTAAAAACAAAGTTTTTGCAAGTTATATTTGCAAGCCACGAATCATTAGAATAACAATCCTAACATGATGATCTTTCACCAAAAGCATTACTCTAAATATGAGATCTCTAACATAATCATCTCAAATTCACAATTATAATGCAGTCGAGCTTTACCCTCTCATAGGTTGCACATATTTCGATGTCAGAGGTTTAGCATCCTTGTTCTTGCAAATCTGAATAAGTTCAAAAAGTTTCATGCATCATAACTAGGCATAGAGTCTGCACCAACAGTTTTATAGGAGAAAATTTCATACTTGGAGACCTGGGACATCATCTGTTGCCAACGGGGTACTAAAACCAAAGTTTGAATGTGCCCCAGCTCCATATATTCCTTTAGAGGGATCTGAGTGTGACATCCAGATTTTCGGGTCCTGATTTCGATTAGATAAATTGGGCATTTCATCAGCGCGACTACATGATTTTCTCTGAGTTGGCCACTCAAGAGATAACTAAACTAGCTGGGTAAGCCATTAAGGACTTTAAGGCAAATAGACTTGAGAATTCGACCAAGAATTAACTTCTCGACCCTGCTCATCTTTAGAGATCATTGCGGCATAGTATAAAATCGATTTGAAATCAGAGAACATGAGCATAAGTAGAATCTTTTTTAACAGAAATATTAGCTCATGGTCATGTGTTAGCAATTCAAACTCCTAATTCTGTGGCAGTTCTCTTCAAGGATACAACCGAAAACAGGAATAATAACTAATTGATCTTCCGTTTCTAGGAAATGCTACTCAACCCCCACCTGATTACAGCCATCAAAATCACCAGCAATTCATCTATGTCCACTTTAAGCAGTAAAATCTTCAGCAGGATGATCAGACACAAACCGTTTATCTGATTGGCAGGGTCGAGGACCTGATCGAACAGAGGAGTGTAGCCTCGGTGCTTCTCGTTCCTCAGCAGCTTCATCTTCTCGCTCAAATGCAGACCGAAGAACCGCCTGCTCTGGACGAAGACCTCCTCCATCAAGTCCTGGCTGACTCCGTGATTGACCACGCAGAAAAAGCCGGAATCCAAGCACGCCTGAAGCCAGCGGATCGGATTCATCCGCCAGCGTCCCTCTCAACTTGGAAACCGTTTCCTCGGTTTCACGCACCGGAAATCGAACTGAAAATAGCGGAAAAAGGCGGGAAAATCAAAGACCTGTTTGAGCAGAGATACCGACCGTCGGTTATCGGCGCTCGAGAGGTTGATGAGGTCGAGAGCGGTAGACGGAACTCCGGCGACGTTGACGGCGTTCGTGTCATCCATGCTCGCCGTCCCGTCCGCCTGACTGATTTCACAGTGATGATGACGACCGACGACGATTGAGTGACATCTTCTTCCCCTGTCTTAATGCTTTCTACAAATTGAATTTGTTCAATTTTTACAAAGCAAACGACTCCTAAAATTCGAAAAACCTAAATAATAGTCATATTTACATGCATGATTATTCTTTTTAATTTACTCTTATGATATTTCATTTTTGAATGGCTAAGAAAATCATAGATTCTTGGAGAGCTATTCCATTTTCTATTACTCCTCGGACTAATGCCTCATCTCAAATGAAGAGACTTTTGAACGATATAAACTCCATGAACCATATCAATTGCATTCCACAAATCATATAAATTACTTGCATGCCCGTCAAAAAGTACAAAAACTGCATGAGTTTCTATACTTTAACTAATGCTCTATGTTACATGATGCAAGCAACAGTAGTGAGCCAATGCAAGTAGGGGTAAGCACTAAGACTGATTCAATTCGAGAATCGGATTGAATTGATCTAAACCGATCAATTTAAGGCCAAATTTAGGGAGAATTGATATAGTTCCCAGTTTCATGAACTTAGAACCAACCTAGGATTGGCTCGGTTCCGAATTCTAAGGCCAAAACCGCTAGTTCTACTAGAGAACTGATCTAAATAGGTTCCACCACTTCAGTTTTCAGGTTGAACCGAGAAATGAATCATGGTCTCCATTATGAATAAACAATAACATAATTATTTCATCAAATATGTTACTGAGTGAAAAAGTGCAACTCTTACATTTTATTATAAGAATTTGATTTTTAACACAAAAAAGAGGAGTAATTCCCAAATAGAACTTGAAGCCAGCAAAATTAGGAAGCAACAATTCCAAAAATGACCGATTCAATTCCCAGTCTCGAAAATTCGAAACCTGGAATCACGAGGTGGATATCTAATTTCAAGTCGAGAATCAACCCACTCAACAACCAATCATCCCTAGATACAAGATTGTCAAAATTTCGAATTTAATGGGCGGAACAATGAATGCCATAGGATCTGTTTCCACCACATATTTCCATTTCAATCTCTTGCATAATCAATTAACTGTTTAAAATACAAGAAAGCTAGAAGAGTATAATTAACTTGGTAACTGCTAATTTAACTGTCTATCTCACTGTCTTGGAAGATTTTCCACCTACATTGAGAACAAAGAGCTAAAGAGATAGCCAGGTTCTTGTCGGAAGTTCTGTTTCCAGTGCTTGTTTCTCTGTTTTTCCGTAGCGGAAGCGTCAGCTAGTCAAGCGTCACAGGAGGACTTCGAGAGGGGACTGACCTAATCCACCCTTGAGAAAGATGAGAAAGATTTCTTAGAAAGTAGCAGCCAGCGTAGTAGCTAAAGCGGCTTACGATCTCAGTTTGTGCCCTTGCTAATGCTACTCCTAGTCCCGCCCACACGGGCATATGCTTGCTCTCTCCTCGCCTTAGCCCGTCATATTTTCAATCCTTCGTAGGCTTAGCGACACGCCTACCTCATCCAAAAAATCTTGCTAAATATGCCAAAAGTTGCATGTACAGTCCAATCCGATGAAACTATCGTAAAAAAGCAACTGTCCGTCCGTTGAATTACAGGAAAGTCGGCGCCAAGAAATATGCATGGCGTCTCCATTTCATTTCCTTTCTTAAAGCGTTGCATGTAGAAACTGCTAATTTAGGAGCCAAATCATGGAGGCAAGAAGACCAAAGTAAGGCTGAAGCCGCTGAACTATTACTTCCATGCAAAAACATAAGCAGATTATTAGTTGTGTATGCATATGTATGTACACGCGTGTACCCCATTCGATGCTCTTCTCTAAGCTCATCATGCACTTCTTTACGAGCTCTCGAAGTGTAACCCCCTACTTCGGGCGAGTGCTGGTTGACAGGCTCCAGCTCCTCACAGGCAAACTCTAAACTCCTTCCTTTCTGTATACATCTAAATCAGCATGAATATCGCCGTATTTTTGGGCCAAGTAGGTCTGACATAAGATGGGAGGAAACCTGCACGTGCATCAATTTTGAAGAAATTTAGTATAGGATCCGATGCTGCTGGTGTAAATTTGCTAATTTGCACCATGTCTAACAACTATTGGAGTCACGATCAAAAAACCAAAAAGTAAATTACTGGAGTAGCTATGATAAATACAACACCAAGATCCCCACACGAAATGGTTCAACACAATGCGAGCACACAATCGATTGTATCAATTGATCAAATCAGGGACAGGTCAATGCCTAGTTTCCGTATAAACATTTTTCTTCATGAAAATGGAGTTAAAACTTGGATGTAGTCCTCTTAACATAAACGAAAAGTCCAAGCATAAGCATATGAGTTTGGATGATCCTTGGTAATGCAATATCCACTTCGACAATCACGTACAAAGCGCATAAAGTCCGTCATTTGAATCAAGGAGAAGAAGAACTAGATCTTAGGGCCGAGATTTGACAACATGGGAAATACAATAGCGACATCTTGATGATATATAGGAAAGAAACTAATTTACGGAAGACAGCTTACTTGGGAGGATTTTCCTCTGACATACATGTAGGCAAGCACTCAACGAGACACCCATGGTTAGGCTCCAGGAAGAAAGCAATCTGCATTCCGTGAGAAAATGAGCATAAATAGGACTTTTAACAGAGATTTTAGCAAAAAAACTCATCAAGGACAGAGAAGGTAAGGGATGAAAAATGCTAACAAGGGAATAAAAACAATTAGATTTTTTTTTCCAGAAATAAATGTGCATTATTCCCGAAGATCGTCTCGAGTTGAGAGGAAATTTCCTAAGAGTTTAATCACATGATCAACTGACTTGCCACTAGAACGTGATCTAAAACCCAGGACCACTTTCCAATCAGCCTACAACTATCCTAGGTTGGCTTCAATTATTCTCTACTCTTCCTATTACCCAACCAATCGGACTTTTTTCAATAGACTTGACAAAGCTTCAAAATTCTCTCAATGGCTTTTGCCAAATTTTCCAAAAGATGAGGAGAGAGAGAGAGAGAGAGAGAGAGAGAGAGAGGCCATATAGAATACCGTTCTTGACCATTCCCTATAACTCGATGGAGCGTGGATCTGATTGCAAAAGCAAAACAAAATATATAGATTAGCATAAATACGACAAAAAGAAGCAAAAAAACATCAAGTCAAATTCTTAAAAAAAGAACAGAGAATGAACTTGCTAATTATGGAGAACTGCAGGACACCTATAGAGCTCATTTCCTATATTACTAAACAGTTCTCAAGCATGATGACAGTGCATGTTAAGCCTTGTCTGTGGTCAGCAATCGCAGAACACATACAAAGATTAGTATCGAAAAAATGACCAATGAGAGCAATAATAACAAAAACACTAGGATAATTCTTTTATGGTTTATCATTCATAAAGTGGACTCTATGTAGAAAGAAATGCAAGTCATCAACATATCATTCCATTTCAACAACTGTGTTTAACTTGGACTTTTTTCCCGAGGCAACTCAGCCAGTAATTAAGCAATGTCAAGAGCAGATGCTCTTCCACTACTAATGGGCTACTATTATCAACAAGAGCCAAGAGGGTACAACTGAAGAAATTCTGGTAGAGTTTGGGACAGGTTACCAATCTATTTGAATAGACTTCTATTGAAGCATATTACCTGAAAATACAATTGCTCCATCGTTCTAGCATATCACCAAGATTCACTATGAACGCTCTGTACCAAATAGCCAAGGAAAGAATGTTAGTTTTCAGGATTGTTGTGTTCTGTTGAAAAGCTATGCAGAATAAAAAAGATGCTTGAGCAATGACAAATTCTTTCCCAAAATTTTGCCCTCTCAAACTTCTTGCAACCAGACATATGTCGTGAGACATGTTCTAATAGTTGTAGAATGTGTATGATGCCTGGTAGTTCTATGGCCGTGGATCTGCACACGATTAACCAAGAAAGAATGGTGGAAAACCATCATGTGAGGGTGTGCAAGGATGTTTGCCACAGAGAGAGAGAGAGGGAGGGAGGGAGGGAGGGAGGGAGGGAGGATCATCATCAAAAGGATTAAACTAATCAAAGTTATTATGAATACTTATACAGATGCAAATCGCAGATATGAAAGGAGAAGTGGATGAGGGCACCTCTCTAAATTTCTAAAATGGAACCGATCTTTATCAACCATCTGACAATAATACTTTCTCTCTAAACTGGCATATCATTGCCTTTGTACGAACAACAACTATAGTAGCAGATCAGGGTCAGACAAACAACGATGTTTGTCAAAAAGTTGTGACTAGTCCGGGGTTAGTATTCCACTCAACATCAGCATGAAGCAATCTTCCAATCATGCGTATAAGGGGAAAATGTTATCATGTACATGCTCCAATAAATCAAAAGTACAAGATTAAATCAAAGTTAGTCCAAGTTAAATTTGTAATCCACGAATCACTAGAATGTAAATCCTAACACGATGGCTTCCACCAAAAGTGTTCAAGTTAGTTTAAATATGAGATCTCGAACATCTTCATCTCAAGTTCTGTTGGGCTTTACCCTTTCAAAGGTTGCACATATTCCCATGCCTGAGGCTTAGCATCCTTGTTCTTGCAAATCTGAATAAGTTTAAAAAGTTCCCTGCATTTTAACCATGCATAGAGTCTGCACCAACAGTTTTACAGGAGAATATTTCATACTTGGAGACCCGGGACATCATCTGTTGCCAACAAGGTGATAAACCCGAAGTCCGAATGTGCCCCAACTCCATATATCCCTTTAGAGGGATCAGAGATTAGACCTAAAGGAATATCAACCGGATGAGAAGAAAGAATTGTCGGGTTTACTTTGTAGTTCATTGAAGTAAAATCTACATTCATAGTGCAACAAGCGCAAGATCGGAATAGGCTTGCCGAGTATTTCTGACTTGTCAAAAAAATCAGCATCCAGATCAAGTGCTAGAGCAATGATCCTTGCAACTACTTTCGCCACATTTCTGATGAGCATATTTACAAATCAAAAAATTACCAAGATTAACTACCATCACGTTTTTATATCAACAGATTGCACTTGATCTTGCCACATAGATCATCTAGGCATTACTCTTGAGATGTAACCATATCCAAAAGTCAACTGTTTGAGAGATCCTATGCAATGAAAATTGTGACTACAATATCAGCCCTACCAATATAAGAAGTAGACACTTGAGTTGAGGTTCTTCGTTAGTGTGATTAATAGTAAATCTCAACAGCTAAAAATATTTTATTCAAATTGCAGCAGAGTTTCCTTGAAATTGTTAAATCAGCAGTTACAAATAACTTGAAGAGATTTACACTTTGGCCAACATAGAATAAGAGCCCAAGAGAGCATAAGCAGTTTGGCAGTCAGGGGCAATTCAACCTCCTCGGGCAGTAGAAGAACTTGGCACAATATGATGCAAGTGGAAGGGGAAGATGGTGACCATTGGGGTATTGGAAAAGCCCTGAATTCCCGTCAGAGAAACAGAACATCTCCGTTTTATCTTTTACTCAGATGGAATAATCTTTCACATCTTGCAACTCACAACAGAATTGGATGTCCTTAGCTCTTTATCATCTATAGTAAAAACTCACAATGCCTGACTATGAAATTTCTCCATTGTTTGCCTCCATCTTGGCAATATCTCTAGTGAAAACACAACAGTGAAACCGAAATAAGTAGATATCACCGCCAATGGTTTGAAGTTGCACAGATATCATATTAAGCAACTGATTACCCTCAGAAGGCCAGAGGTTTGGTCCCAAATGAGGGTTCTGCGCATCAGGATCAACCTCTGGGACTTCCGTTCCTATATAGTATCCCTCCTTATAATCTCCTATATAACGTCAGTGAAATCATTACTACTTGACTGATCTTCCAAAAATGAAAATTATATAAATAATAACAAGTTTCATCTGAATCCTCGTCGTATTGCTCATGGTTTCGTGTTAGCACTTCAAACAACTCACTCCTATTTTTGGGTCAGCTCTGATGAAGTATCCTCACTCCTCCCAGAATATAATTACAACCAGGAATAATAACTAAGTTATGGCATCTTCCTTTTCTAAGAGCTGCTACTCAACCACCAGCCACCAGCTGATTACTGGAAGCTACCAAAATCATCAGCTGTTCATCTAAACCCACTATAAGCAGCAAAATCTTCTGTAATCTGACTCCGAAAAAAATGGAACAAATGAAATCATCAGACACAAACCCTGAATCTGATTCGCAGCATCGAGGACCTCATCAAACAGAGGAGTATAGCCTCAGTGCTTCTCGTTCCTCAACAGCTTCATCTTCTCGCTCAAAGGCAAGCTGAAGAACCGCCTGCTTTGGACGGGGACCTCCTCCATTCAGTCCTAGCCGATTCCATGATTGATCACATAGAAAAAGCTAGAATCCAAGCATGCCTGAGGCCAACGGACAGGATTCATCCGCCAGCGTCGTCACGAATAAAAAAACCTTAGTTTCCTCGGTTTTCGGTACCGAAAATCGAATCGGAACATCGGAAAGACTCGAGAGAATCGAGGACCTGTTTGAGCAAGGACACCAACTGTCGGATATCGGAACTCGATAGATCGATGCAGTGGAGAGCTGAGGTCGGAACTCCAGTGACTTCGACGGCATTCCCGTCATCCATGCTTGCCGACGCCGCTCCGCCTGGCCGGTCATTGCTTGCTTGTTGAGATCGCCGTCCATTCACTCGTCTGATTTTGCGGTGATGATGACGACGACTGACGATGGTGGGGGACGGATGGGATTCCGAGTTGCGGGTGGGTGTAGGGGTGAGCGGTTCCCGGTTTCGGTTCGGTTCCGTCTGGGAACCTGGAACCTACCCGTCAGAACCAAGAACCTGAAACCTACCCTATTACAGGTTCCAGGGTCGGTTCCAGGTTCCAACAGGTTTTTTTTTTTTTTTTTCATTTTCAGATTTGAAAAGCTCTTTTCAAACAATTGACAGTTAGGCTCACAGGATTAGAACAGCATGACAACATGCATCATCAAGCACTGTTTAGAAAACTCTAGGTTGATACCCACAAGGTTATGAATTAATTGAAGCTTCATTCATGAAGCAACACATAAAACAGGGAATAGCATGCACAAAATCTTGGCATATTTGTACATGAATATCTCCATATCATAACCAGAACTTTAGATTGATGCATAAAATCCCAGAAACATCAGTTCAAGCACCAATCCAAGGAGGAGGTTGTCCAGATGTCATTGATAAACCTTGAACAGATAGATCACCCCAGGATGCAACAGAGTTTCCTACCTGAAAAGCATTTTTAGTGGATACAGATACCATTGGAAGTCACAAAGTAGTAATAATTTGAGCCTCCTCATTAAATATATGGAGCTAAAGAGTATAAACGAAAGAAAAAGGAAATCAAGATAATGTTCCCTAGTATTACCCTCAAACTACTTCCGTGACGCATGTCGCTTGAGGGCTCTAAGGTTTCCACCATTCCCTTGGAAGAAGCTGATATCCCGAGATTGAGATCAAGACCACGGTCACCATCTGCATCAATTGCATCAAAATACTTCATCAACCTTTTGTACTTGACCGGAAACCAATCAATCTT
This sequence comes from Eucalyptus virginea, assembly GCA_014182375.1. Classification (NCBI taxonomy): domain Eukaryota; kingdom Viridiplantae; phylum Streptophyta; class Magnoliopsida; order Myrtales; family Myrtaceae; genus Eucalyptus; species Eucalyptus virginea. The sequence continues at coordinate 53,643,054 of CM024516.1, read as the reverse complement.
TAGCTCTGAGGGAAATAAACAGGGCTGCAAGCCAAAGACTCCGAGAAAAGAACCCAAGGTCTAAAATGGATATACTTAAATCTTCTAAAACCATGACAACACTTCAAAAAGAGACAATCTGAGGTTTACTTTCACTGGCAACGTCAAATCACAATATGAAAACAAATAACATGAACACAAAAGATAAGTGCAACTCTCAGACGATGGCATTGGCCGCACTGGCAATTCTCGACCACAAGTCTGCACACTCTTTCCCGATCGGACCAGTAATGGCAGAACCTGAAAATTATTAGAAGAGGATGAGATACAAGGATCATGGAGAAACACCATCCACAATTGCGACTCTGATTTAAAAGTCGGGCCAAAAGCTTTCATCAATCAAATTCATCTTGCCTTTAAAACCACACTATTTGTATCAGGAAGCCTAGTCCTGTGAAAGTATCACTGCTTTCCTTTCTATGGATATGTCAATACCGCTCAATAACTCTCCACTTCAGTTCATTGAATCAAAGCATGTAAATTCATGAAAACCTTTGCACGTTGTGAAGAGAACTATACCTTTTATTTCTCCTTTTGGATTCACAATGACCCTGGCATTATCTGCAAATGTAATTACTTACAGAGTCAGAAAACAAAATATACTGCCAGCACACAAGAAACGGGGGTTTACCTTGGGAACAAATCAGGTCCTTTTCCTTGACTGTCAATGAGACGACGTTGACAAAAAGGGCCAAGGATCACCCATCAACATGTGCTGGCTGATCTACTTCTTGTTGTGATTAGTTGATCGAAATGTCGTCGCTCCACCTTTTGGCTCCCGAGGGAGTGACTCTTCACCCTGGTTTCGGTTCATGTTTTGGACACGCTCGCGGCGGAGGCGAAGGTTCCTCGAAGGATCCCTAAAGCGGACTTGCGCTGGACGGCGTCCGTCAATGTTTCCTCCTCCTCCACCCCCCATTAGCTCAGACTACGTTGCTTGACCCTTTCCATGACTCGTACTACTGATGCAACATAACAAATGCATCTAATGTGCAATCACATAATAGAGTGGTCCAGAAAACAAAAATAAAAACAAGTGAAAAGATGCCGTCGGTAGAGTTTGTCGAGCCCAGATGGAGCAGATGTCACAATAGGAGCAACGAGACATTTGTAACGAAGGGCACTCTCACTTTTCCAGACTCGTAACTGTATCAACCACATATGTATAGTGGATACCTGACTAATGTATGGCACAGACGGCGCAGCGAAGACGACGGCGGTCGCGGCTCAACCCACGGCCAAGGGGGAAGAGCTCGGTTCTAGCGGAGGCGGTGGCGGTTCGGAGTAACGACGGCCCGAACGGCCGAGCGAGCGACAGCAAGAGGTGGTGACGGTGGCTTGGGGACGGCGGCAGTGGCTCACGGCGACGAGGGGCTGCGTGGATGGCGCGACAACTCGTCGGGCTCAACGGCGAGTCGGACGAGCGGTGGGTGGTGGTGGTTCGGTGGCCAAGAGGTGGTGGTGAGTAGGGCGTGGGGCGGCGATGTGGTGGTGGGTGAAGCAGCAGCCAGCAAGAGGAAGGAAGAAGAAGAAGAAGAGAAGAAGGGGGGTTTCGGCTGGCCGAGAGAGGGGGAAAGAGAAGAGAGAGAGAGAGAAGAAAAGAAAAAAGTTGGGGGGCAGGAAGTGACGTGAGGAGGAAAAAGGGGAGAAAAGAAAGAGAGAGAGAGAGAGAGACAAAAAGAAAGGGAAAGGGGGGAAGAATTGGCGGAAGGAGGGGGAAATCACAGACAACCGGGAATCGGACCCAGTCTCTTTAGAACCGGGAACCGAACCGGACCCTCCGGTGCGGTTCTCCGGTTCCCACCGTGCTCACTCCTATGGGTGATGGAGGGAGTAAGGGGTTTGAAAAGAGAAACGACCGCGTCTATGAATATAAAAAGTCAGCGAAGATATTTGGTGTGGCATTATCCTTTTGACAAAAAGTAAGCAAATTTTAAAGCATTTTTCATTTGCTAGGGCATGCGTAGAACAGGGAACTGTATCGACCCGGCCGTGAGACCTAGTCTCATTCAAGTCCCCTGCATTTATCGATCCGATTCTAAAAAAGTAGGATCGGTACTGTACGGTTCGATTCTTAGTTTCTCGATCAAAATCAGATCGAGAATCAATGAATTTGTGATTACATGCTTTGAACTTTTTATTATTTATTTTATTTTACATTGATAAATGGAAATTTTTGTCATTGGGTTCACTTCATTAAGGAAGAAAAAAATGAAACAAAAAAAAAAATTGCCTTCTTGAATAAACTATAAAACCAATTGACAAAATAAGTTTTAGATTTCAGGGTACGCAAATTAGGATCTAACTTCCAAATAATAAGGAATCAAATCTGACGAGGTAAGTTTCAACTTGACCTAAATTGAGTTGAAGCAATTGCCAGAGCGGTTGAGGGTTTAAGCATCTCGCCCGCTATCCGAGATAAGAAAAGCCTTATCCGATGCTAGACCTTTCAAAATGGATTGTAAAATTATTTTTAACCCATATTGATACTTATGTCAATATTTTGACGAGAACAGCTCGAAATTCTGTCAATGAGATATTGCATAGTTTCCTTATGGAAGAGAATGCCCTGACCCGTTGAAACTTCAATTAAAATTCCCGAGCAGTGTCATCAAGTTGTACCGGAAACCTTGAGAGACTTGGCTCTTTTGTTTTCAAGAATGGATGAGTAGAATGAACTCCAGCCTTCAAACCTTTATTTACTGTCATATCTTGATATTCATTTGCAGTTTGATGAATTGAGAAGCACGGCATACTACTTTTGGGAGGGGGCTTGGGTTCATGTAAAGCATATCATTAAAACTATAAATTTCACGGCCACTTGCAAGATTTTTACGTTTTATTAGTTGTTGAAGCGTGTTATGATTTGATACCAATTTGATGAAATGTGTTCTTGCAAATATTACTCGTCCTTAAATGCTAGTATATATTGTTTGAAACAATTGAGCTTTTCTTTTAAGTGCGTTCATTGAACGAGTGAAAAGAGAAAGAGTGAAATGGACGGAGGCAATAACACTGAGTTGTGCCTTAGTTGAGAATTTACATCTTCATATCTTGCATTAGGCACTTAATGATTGTTGTCTTCTTCATTTCTTACTTGTAGGATGGCCTTAGTTGAGCAAAGATAGATTGTTTGCTATTGAGACAAAAATGTTGATTGTTTGCTTTTGCTTTCTTTCTTCCCCTTGTGGTCTTTGTAAGAAAGTTTGTTTTTCTCTGGATAATGTTGAATTAATTTGTACTTAAATTTGTTGACGAACTGGACTAAGTTTGGCATTCTTATGGGATGGCAAGTTCCTTGTCCTGCATTCATTTTGGAATTTAAGGCCTTTGGAGATGTGTGATGTATAGACCCATAAGGGATTATGAAAAACATGTTTAACTTAACATCTGCACAAAAAAAAAAAAAAAAAAATTCAAAATCTGACCCAATCCCTCAAGTTATATGCCATTTGGATCTTTGGTCAGTTCTGTAGTGTTTTCGTTGGGGTCAAATATCAACCGAACTGATGACACTCCTACCTTGGACTATCCAATATTTACCAGCCCTCTCCTCTGACCGGTCGCCGTAGCCAAAGAAAGAAGGAGGGAGGAGAAAAAAAAATAAAATAATAATAATAATAATTCAAAAAATAATTTAAAAATTAAAATTTTATTAAAAAAATTGTCGGATGGACTAAATCGGCACAATTGCAAAAAATTTTATGACTCAATTGGCCAAAAATAAGTTTATGATTGAATTGATACAATTGCAATAAGTTTAAGACTTTTTGATAATTTTCCATATTTGTATTGTATAACTTTTTTTTTTTTTCTGTTGATCAAAACTAAAAATGCCCTTCATCTACGTATTTAAGTCAAAAATGGGTTTTACCTCACTTTTTGATTTCCATTTAGCCCTCAGTTACGTATTACTTTAATATTTTAATGTAATTAAACTTAAAAGAGAACAATGGAAAACAAGCCAAAGAAAGAGATAATAGACAAAAGAAAAGGCCTACTATATTTCATCGTTCCTATAGTGCCCTTGAATAAATGTTTGTTTTAATCATTGAAAGAATAAGAAGATATTATTTGATGTTTACCTCTAAGAAAAGAATTATAACAATTATAAAATGACTTTTAATATTTTATTTCTCCATGCAATTGAAAGGACAGTCTTATTATTATCCATTATGATGTTGCATAGGGAATGAAGATGACCGTATAGTCGTGTAAGGCAGGCATGATAACTATATTTTCTTTTTATGGCCAAGCTACTGTCTGTTCCATTTAGTTTGATTTCACTTTACAATTTCAATATGGAAAAGTTACAATAATCTTTTGTTGGATTAAAATAAATTATAAGTATTTTTTGTAAAGATAAAAGGAAAATTTTAAAAAAGGAAGGGGAACAAAATTGGCCCCAAATAGGTGCGAGGCCCAGGCTTGGCATGTGGGTCAAAAAGGCCTGGCCTTGCCCAGCTTGATACGCAAGGCCCATGGGCTATGCTTGGTGTGACGCAAGAAGACGTCGAGCTTCAAGGAAACAATGTTCGCCACTGGCAATTCTATCAACTCTCAAACAAAGTTTTTACTTAGAAAACATGGTCACTACTACACCTTATGAAGTCGGACATAATTTAGACTCTCGATTACAGATCTAGTCACGTTTTGAATTGTTTTCCTCTGGTTCAGAAAGCTTAAAAGAAGAATAGGAACTATCTTGTAGACTCATACACACAAAGCAATAGAAATGAAATTACTGAGTACAAAATATGAAAATGCTATGTTCAAATTCTCTGAGCTGCTCTCGGCCTTGTTTTCTTGTCAAGGAAGGGACAACTTGATCTTGTTGAGCTTAACCACGACAGTTTTCATGTCCATTCTTTCCTCAGGCAAGTGCTTTGAACATTCTAGTCCTAACTCTAGTATCAATAGGACTATGCTATTGAATTTCGAAAGTGTCAAATCTTCATGCCTTGTGCCAAGGATTTTGCGATCCACTATGTCAAGCACTCTCTCTGGAATTGCTGCCCCTACCCATTGCCTCAAGCTAATATCCACATTGAACATTTCACTAGTTGGCTTCTTCCCAGTAATCACTTCCAACAACAATATGCCAAAGCTGTATACATCTCCCTTTGTCGAGACTTTTCCTTTCGAACCATACTCTGCAAGCATCATAGTTTGTGACATAAGCACATCAGCAATTCATCTATTTCTTTTTGGGACGAAAGTAATAAGATCAAGAGGCATACGAGTGCTAATATATCTCTATTACATTATACCATTATATTGGCAATCAAAAGCTTGAATTAGCTAGTATTCAACAAATGTACTTGGAGCAATGTAACCAATCGTGCCGAGAGTTCGGGTTTGTGTTTCAAGCTTGTTCTCGGCCAAAATCTTGGCAATTCCAAAGTCGCAAACTTGTGCGACCAAGTCCTTGTTTAGAAGAATATTGCTAGGCTTCAGATCACAGTGCACAATGGGTTCCGATTGGCCATGGTGGAGATACTCGATCGCTGTTGCGACGTCGACCATTATCTTCACTCGCTGATGGAGATCCAAGTTGTAGTTGTTGGAATACAGCCACTTCTCCAAGCTCCCACAAGGCACGTATTGCAACACCAGAGCCCTCAAATTAGCATTTGTGCAGGTGCTGATCACCCTGACAAGATTGCGGTGCCTGATCATACGGAAAACATCGCATTCTGCGTCAAAACTTTTCAAAACGCCTTCGATATGGAGATTCATTACTTTGAGGGCAATGTCTATCCCGTTGGCCAGAGTCCCTTTATATACAGAGCTAAAGCTTCCTACTCCAAGCAAATTGCTTTCGCTGAAGTTGTTAGTAGCCAAGCAAAGCTCCCGATATGATATCATCGGGTGGTCAATTCTTGGCAAGTTCTCCATCGAAACTAAAGCTTTTCTACTGGTGTTCCCACACTTTCTAAGCAAGCAAATGACAAGGACTAAAAGTGTAGCTGATACAATTGGCACAATAATGTATAGTATATGGAGCCACTTGTCCCTTGATGATTTCATTCCATTTACTTTGCAACGTGGGACTTGAAAAATGGCATTTCCACAAAGTGCTTCATTCCCAATGAAAGAGAGAGCCGAGAAATTTCCAAAGGGCCTGCCATTAGGAATCTCTCCCGATAGCTTATTATAGGACAAGTTCAAAGTTTGTAGATGTGCAAGTCCTTCCATGGACTCAGGTATCGTGCCCAATAACTCATTGTAGGAGAGATCGAGGAAATCCAACCCTTTGAGAAAGCCGATTGATTGCGGTATCGATCCTTGAAACGAGTTCCTTGACAAGTTGAGAGAAGCAAGGCTCTCAAACTCTTGAATGGAACTCGGTATGGCACCAGTAAGTCGGTTCCAAGAAAGATCGATGCTCTCTATAGCTCTCATCTTCCCTATTTCAAGCGGTAGTCCTCCACTAAAAGAATTGAGTGACAGATTGAGGAAGATGAGTTCTTGAAGGCCCCACAGACTAGACGGTATAACGGATCTCATGTTATTCGAGCTTATTAGAAACTTTTGAAGGCTGCCAAGGTTTTCAATGCAATTCGGGATTGATCCCGATATCCTATTTTGCTGGAGCAGCAACTCTCCTAAACCTATCAAGTTGCATATCTCATCGGGGATTGGTCCTTCGAGATGGTTGTTATCAAGATGCAGCCGTTGCAACCTTTCTAGTCCTCTGATTGATGATGGGATGTTGCCATCCAGAGTATTATTTCTCAAATCTAGGAAAGTCAATCTCTTCAAGAAACTCATTTCCTCGGGAATACGACCTCTTATTTGACAATGGGGAGCACTTAGAATTTGTAGGGAATTGGAGAAGTTTTTGATAGACTCTGGTATGTAGCCACAAAGCGGGTTGCCTGCCAACCACAAGTGTCGCAGCGATGGACAATTAGATAAAGCGGAGAGAAAACTAAGCTCCGAACCGTAAGTCTCTCCTGTTAGCTGATTAAACCCAATTGAAATGATTTCGAGGTTCTTCAAGTTGCCTAAACCCATAGGTATGGGTCCGTTGAGTTGATTTTCCTCAACATCGAAAAGCATTAGGTTCGACAAATTCGAGAAATACTGTGGGATGTTGCCGCCAAAGCCATTGTTTGCTAGAAATAGTTCTTCCAAATTCAGAAGGCTTAGATCTCTACCCGAGGGAAGGCTTCCAGAGAGGGAATTGTCCGTCAAATCAAGCTGCCAGAGCGAAGAAATATTAAAAACCTCTTGAGGCACTTTGCCGGTTAGCAAATTATTCATAAGTTCCATTCGATACAAATTGACCAAATTGCCAATCTCACTCGGAATCTCCCCTTCAATGTGGTTACATCCTATGCTCAACCCGAGCAAGCTCGACATGTTACCGATAGTTCAAGGAATCATGCCAGTAAAGTTGTTAGCAGCAATATAGAGCTTTTGCAGCTTTTGCAAGCTGCCTATATCTCGAGGAATGCTTCCCTGAAAACGATTGTATGACAACCACAATATGATAAGCTCTTTGCATTGGGTTAGCGTCTCTGGTAGCAAGTCGCTGAATTGATTTTGACGCAGTGAAAGAATCTGAATGTTAGGCCAGCGGTAGCAAAGATCGGAGGGAAGACTTCCAAAGAGATAATTATCGGTCAAATTGACCCACATGAGCGATCTATTGAAAAGTGCTGAAGGAATCGAACCTATGAGAGTAGCATTGGCCAGTATAATGACTCGCAATGTGGATATGTTGCCCAGGAAGCTTGGAATTTGACCCCGTAAGTCGTTCGAGCTAAGATTCAGTTGTTGCAACTTAGGGAAGGCGCCAAATTCTCTTGGTATACCACCTGTTAGTTTGTTCGTCGCAAGTGACATGACTTCGAGGTTTTGGCACTGGGTTAAGATAGGAGGAATGTTCCCTTCAAACTGGTTCAATTCGAGTATAAGTTCTTTCAGGCGGCGTAAATGACTAATTTCTACCAGAATCATGCCATAAAAACTGTTGTTGCGGAGATCAAGAGAAGCCAGAAGAGAAAGATTGCCAAGGTAGGGAGAGAGTCTTCCCTGGAGATCCATGTGCGAAAGGTCTAAAGCTATGACTCTCTGCTTGCGGTTGCTGCAAACGACACCAATCCATTCACAAAAATTTGCTTCCATGGTCCAATTGCCACCTTTGATGGTGTTCGTCGGGTCGACTTCCATTGTCGATTTGAAGTGGAGGAGAGCCTCTTGATCAGTGAAGTTGCTAGAACAAATGACGGGCTGAAACATCAATAGGGAAGCCAACATAACATCAACAAATGCTAAAAAGATGAACTTCTCCATAATGAACAGAGTCTCTTTTGATTGCATCAATAGACGGTTCGCTAATTTCGACCTCTTCTTAATGTTCAATACCAAAACCTACCAAATGGTTGTCTCAATAAAAAAAAAAAAAAAAAAAAAAAAGAGAGAAAACAATGTAAAGAAAGACTAACTATCAAACGATGTCCTTCAATCAAGTCTATGGCCCGTTCTTTACGTCTACGCGTTCACACTTTCTTTCAACTCTGTGAGAGTACAAATAGACCTTTGGACCAATGCTCCAAGGCACAAATGTGAAAAGGTTTTATGATAACTGTCGTGACGTTCCCGTAGGGGCAATATTAAATTTCTCGTGCGAAGTTGACTAATTGAAATTTCCTATTGCTAGAAAAGATAATGTTACTAATAGTATGTCATATTTGAACTTTCAATCAATTCAATTAAATCACTTTTTATTAATCTGAAATATATTCCTACAACTTTTAGCTAGTCTAATTAGATCCATAATATATTTAATATTTTTTGTCAACCTTTCATTTATTAACTTAAATGAAATATGTCATGGATTACAATTTTATGAAGCTGATGTGCTGCAAAAAGCAAACAATTGAACAATAAAATAGACTGAAGAAGAAAATATATCAGACACGAGATTTAAGTGGTTCGGTCATTGAGACCTACGTCCACGAGAAGAACAACAACGAGTTCACTATAGATCAAGCAATATAAGAAGATCACACACTCGAGTCACTTAAACACTCTAGGTATTTCCCAAGCCCCAATTACACCCAATAACGCACGCAATGTTTAGCCCCGAAATTCCTCACGAAATAATCTTTCAATCTCAATGAAGAAATTCACAAATCTTACCACAAGATTTCACGGCTACAAACACTAATCTTTCTTGGACGTAATTCACGAACAAAACCACGATATAACCCACGCCAAGCACTCAATTAGAAACGGTGCTTCAAGAGATACTCACGTTCGCCACTAAGCGACAAAGACCACGTTGCTCTTTCAACAACTTCAGCGCTTGCATCAACAACGCTCTAGCAACGGCATCCTCCTGTGGCAAATAAAAAAGAACAAATATATATGATATAATATGCTTGGCGCTGCCAACTTTAACTCGGAATAGGAAACTTGAACACTTCGGTCAACAAGTCCAACTTGGACTTTCCTATTTTTTTGTTATCTTGAACGAACAATATATACGGAATTTGATTTCCGTAATCTATAAATCCTGGACTTTTATTCGACTTATCCAAACTGCAACTTATGGTCCAAATATTCACTTTGGAACTCCAAAGCCAAATAGGAAATCTTGTGCATGTCCACAAATATTCAGCTTTCATATTTTTCCTTTAATTTATCTTGAATAGGATTTCATTCACGGGCTCAAAATCAAGACATATTTTAAAATGATATTTGATGGAGAAAATTACGCGGACTTTATGCGTGTCATGGTGACTTTAACTTGTAAAATTATAATGCCCGTTCCTTCGCCCTTGCCTAGATCTGGCAAAACATCAATAGGGAAGCCAACAGAACATCAACAAAGGCTAAAAAGATGAACTTCTAAATAATGAACAAAGTCCCTTCTGATTGCATCAATAGACGGTTCGCTAATTTCAACCTGTTCTTAGTGTTTAATACCAAAACCTACTAAATGGTTGTCTCAATCAAAAAAAAAAAAAAAAAAAAATGTAAAGAAAGACTAACTATCAAATGATGTCCCTCAATCGTGTTTATGGCCCGTTCTTTACGTCTACACATTCACACTTACTTTCAACTCTGTGTGGGCACAAATAGACCTTTGGACCAATGCACACATTCACACTTACTTTCAACTCTATGAGGGTACAAATAGACCTTTGGACCAATGCTCCAAGGCACAAATGTGAAATGGTTTTATGATAACTATTGTGACCTTCTCACAGGGGCAATATCAAGTGTCTCATGCGAAGTTGACCGGTTCAAATTTCCTATTGATGGAAGAGATACTGTTACTAGTAGTCTATCATATTTGAACTTTCAATCGATTCAATTAAATCACTTTTGATTAATGTGAAATATCTTCCTACAACTTTCAACTGGTCTAATTAGATCCATAATATATTTAATATTTTTTTTGTCAACCTTTCATTTATTAACTTAAATGAAATATACCTACCAGTGGGCAACTGAGTTGGTTTGGCTTTGGGCACTTCATTGCAGAGGTCCTAGGGTCGAAACTCGCAACTGCTCACGTCTTAAGTAGGGGGCCATGGTGGTGGGGTCCTATGCTAGCTTCCCTCTAAGTATTGATGTTTGGTCCAGGGTGCACCGCGTACTCTTCGAGCTGTGGATTGGCGAGCGTAAGCGAGTCGGGCCCGGTGGATCTTGGGCTTCAAAAAAAAAAACTTAAGTGAAATATGTAATGGATTACAATTTTATGAAGCCGATGACTTTGTGCGTGTCATGTTGACTTGTTGACTTTAAATTATAAAATTATAATTCCCGTTCCATCGCCCTCGCCTAGATCTGGCAAAATATCATTAGGGAAGCGAACAGAACATCAACAAATGCTAAAAAGATGAACGTCTCCATAATGAACAGAGTCACCTTTGATTGCATCAAGAGACAGTTCGCTAATTTGGACCTGTTCATAGTGTTCAATACCAAAACCTACCAAATAGTTGTCTCAGTTATTAAAAAAAAAAGAAAAAAGAGAGAACAATGTAAAGAAAGACTAGCTATCAAATGATGTCCCTCAATCACGTCTATGAGCCGTTCCTTACATTTACATGTTCACACTTACTTTCAACTTTGTGAGGGCACAAATGGACCTTTGGACCAATGCTCCAAAACACGAATGTGAAAAGGTTTTGTGATAATTGTCATGACCTTCCCGTAGGGACAACATCAAGTGTCTCATGGGAAGTTGACTAATTGGAAGTTCCTACTGCTAGAAGAGATAATGTTACTAATAGTCTATAAAATTTTATCCATACTTCATGTCATATTTGAACTTTCAATCAATTCAATTAATTCATTTTTTATTAATGTGAAATATCTTCCCACAACTGTCAATTGGTCTAATTAGATTTGTAATATATTCAATATGTTTTTTGTCATCCTTTCATTTATTAATTCAAATATGCCATGGATAACAATTTTATGAAATTGATGTTTGATGGAGAAAATTACACGGACTTTGTGCATGTCATGGTGACTTTAAATTGTAAAATTATAATACCCATTCCTTCGGCCTCACCCAAATCTGGCGAAACATCAATAGGGAAGCCAACGAAACATCAACAAATGCTAAAAAGATGAACTTCTCCATAATAAATAGAGTGTCTTTTGATTGCATCAATAGACGGTTCACTAATTTCAACCTGTTTTTAATGTTCAATACCAAAACCTACCAAATGATTGTCTCAATTAGAAAAAAAGGAAAATAAAATAATGTAAAGAAAGACTAACTATCAATGATGTCCCCCAATCACGTCTATGGCCTGCTTTTCACGTTTACACGTTCACACTTACTTTCAACTTTGTGAGGGTAAAAATGGACCATTGACCAATGCTCCAAAGCATGAATGTGAAAAGGTTTTGTGATAACTGTCGTGACCTTGCCGCAGGGACAACATCAAGTGTCTCATGGGAAGTTGACTGATTGAAAGTTCCTACTGCTTGCTAGAAGAAATAATGTTACTAGTAGCTTGTCAAATTTTATTCATGCTTCATGTCATATTTGAACTTTTGATCAATTCAATTAATTCATTTTTTATTAATGTGAAATATCTTCCCACAACTTTCAATTGGTCTAATTAGATCCGTAATATGTTTGATATGTTTTTTGTGATCCTTTCATTTATTAATTCAAATGAAATATGTAATGGACAATTTTATGAAGCCAATGTTTGATGGAGAAAATTACACGGACTTTGTGCGTGTCATGATGACTTTAAATTGTAAAATTATAATACCCATTCCTTCACCTTCGCCCAGATCTGGCGAAACATCAATAGGGAAGCCAAAGAACATCAACAAATGCTAAAAAGATGAACTTCTCCATAATAAATGAAATGTCTTTTGATTGCATCAATAGACGGTTCACTAATTTCAACCTGTTTTTAGTGTTCAATACCAAAACCTACCAAATGATTATCTCAATCAAAAAAAAAAAAAAAAGGAAAATAAAATAATGTAAAGAAAGACTAACTATCAATGATGTCCCCCAATCACGTCTATGGCCCGTTCTTCACGTTCACACTTACTTTCAACTTTGTGAGGGTACAAATGGACCATTGACCAATGCTCCAAAGCATGAATGTGAAAAGGTTTTGTGATAACTGTCGTGACCTTGCCGCAGGGACAACATCAAGTGTCTCATGGGAAGTTGATTGATTGAAAGTTCCTACTACTTGCTGGAAGAAATAATGTTACTAGTAGCTTGTCAAATTTTATTCATGCTTCATGTCATATTTGACCTTTCAATCAATTCAATTAATTCATTTTTGATTAATGTGAAATATCTTCCCGCAACTTTCAGTTGGTCTAATTACATCCGCAATATATTTAAGATGTTTTTTTCTCATCCTTTCATTTGTTAATTTAAATGAAATGGATAACAATTTTATGAAACTAATGTTTGATGGAGAAAATTACGTGGATTTTGTGCGTGTCTTGGTGACTTTAAATTGTAAAATTATAATACCTGTTCCTTCGCCCTCACCCTGGCGAAACATCAATAGGGAAGCCAACAAAACATCAACAAATGCTAAAAAGATGAACTTCTCCATAATGAACAGAGTCGATCTATATATCTTTTAGAAACATCTCAGAAAAATTTCTTGCAAGTAGCGGCCAACGTGACTAAAGTGGCTTACGATCTCGGTAAGTGCACTTGCCAATGCTGCTCATAGTCCCATCCACATGGAAATTTTTGGTCTCTCTTCCTCAGCCCGTTAAATTTCCAATCCTTTGTAGGCTTAGCGACACGCCCACCTCCTCCAGAAATCTTGTCAAGTACGCAGAAAGTTGCATGTAGTCCAATCTATGTAACTATCGTTGAAAAGCTAACAGACTCATCCGTTAAATCGCAGGAGAGTCGGTGCTTAGATATGAGTGTGGCATTTCATTTTCACTTCCTTTCTTAAAGTGTTGCATGTACAAACAGCTAATTTAGGAGCAAAATAAGGCGGAAGTGGCTGAACTATTGCTTTCATGCATAAACATAAACAGATCGTTGGTTGTATATGCATATGCATGTACATGTAGGTACCCCATTGGATGCTCTTCTCTAAGCTCATTATGCACATGTACGAGTTCTCAAAGCATACCCCTACTTCGGGCAAACACGGCTTGACAGGCTTCCACTCTCACTGGAAAAATCTAAGCTCCTTCTCTTCTGTATACATTTAAATCAGCATGAGTATCGTCGAGCCTTTGGGACAAGTAGGTCTGACATTGGACAGGCGGAAACCTGCACATTGATGCAATTTTGAACAAACTTAGGATCCCATGCTGGTGTAAATTTACTAATCTGCAACATGTCTAATCACTAATGGAGTAGCTATGTTAAATGCAGTACCCAGATCCCCACGCGAAAAGGATCCAACCCTGTAAAGAGAGTGCAAGCGTGTGGTTGATCGTATCAATTCATCAAATCTGACACAGGTCAATGCCTAATTCACGAGTAAACTTTTTTTTTCCTCATGAATCGTGGAGTTAAATTTGATGCAGTCCTCTTTACAGTGCTTGAATGATCCTTGGATATGCAATATCCACTTCAACATGCATGTTCAAAGCAGAGCACCAGCACTCAAGCACAATGTGTAAAGACACTCGATCAAATCGGGGAGGAGAACTAGATCTTAGGACTGAGAACTGATAAGAGAGGAAGTAGAATTGCACCATGTTTTTTTTTTTTTGGTAAAGGATAAGAATATATAGAGCTTTAACCAACAATTACAAAAGATCCGGCGCCACAAAATTTGCACTCAACAAGACAACAAGTCAAAGTGAGTGGAAGGGCGCCGAATGCAAAAGAGGACCGCAAGAGCGGGCCTAAAGAAGCAAAAGCAGCCAAAACAATAGCAAAAGAAAAGGAAGCAGGGGAGGCCACTGAAGACCAGATGAACCACAATCTACGCCCGCATCCGCCACCGACAAAAGTGAAGAGCCATCAAGGAAGCAGCCGCGCAGAGGAAGAGTATCCAGACAGCAAGCACCACTAGGGCCCTGCAGAAATAGAAGAGTCCCCATCTAAAAAAATGATTGGATCCATACCCCAGCTACGCTGCGGCCTCCAGTTTCTAAAGTTATCATCCACACTCCTGAAGTTGGTGGCCTTGTCTCTGACGACCGTGATGAGTTGATTCTTCACCGCGGGAATGGATAAGCTTTGTAAAGAGGATGCCGTTCTTGTGTTTCCAAATGAAATAACAAAGAGCACCAAAAGAGAAGTGAGCAATGCACTTTTAGAAGTCTTTGCCCGCAAGGAATGAGGTGGCCCAATTGAGGTTCTCAACCCACGACCTGTTCTGCCACAGAAGATTGCATCTGAAGGCCCAAAAGAAAGCGATGCTAGCGGAAATGCGACATCCAAAAAATAGGTGGTCTATAGAATTTGGCACCTCATTGCAGAAGGGACACAAGGCACTATCTATTCTACCATAAGATAATAAAAGAGCTTGGGTAGGGAGCCTTTGTTTGGCAATAAGCCATAGGTTAAATTGGTACCTTGGAGAGATCGAGTTGTTCCATATGAACTTATGCCAGGAGACCCAAGTCTTCCTCCTCATAGTCAAATCCCAAGCCGAGGCCACCGTGAAGAAATGGGAGGTGTTTCCCTTCCAACCGAAACGATCGGAGATGTGGGAAAAGGTGGGAAGGGGTTCCGCCCAAGAGTCCAAGACCAACTTGATCGTAGCTCCACGGTCGGTGAATAGGTCCGCCACTGTCACTTGCCTAGACAGGCCAGATGCATATATGGCTGAGTCCGGAAAATACAAATTCAAAGGACCCCTGGGGTGCCAGTTATCAAACCAGAGGGATACCGAGCAACCATCCCCAATTCTCCAAAAGAAGGAACTTCAAAACTCAGTCTTGAGTTGGAGGATCTTCTTCCAAACCCACGAACAGCAGGTCGGCTTTTTGGCCACCCAGAAATTCGACCTTTTTAAGAAGGTCGAGTGAATCCATTTGCACCATAAAAATTCCTTATCGTCAAACAGGATCCAGATATGTTTTACATGGCGGCCTTGTTATACTCCCGAAGCCTTCGGATGCCAAAGCCCCCCTCTTCTTTTGGGCAACACATGTCCTCCCAGAAAACCTTTGCACCTGCTCTTCCCAACTCCGGGCCTTTCCATAGGAATTGTCTAAGAATGAATTGCACCATGTTGTTGATATATAGGAGAGTAACTAATGTGCAGAAGACAACTTACTTCGGAGGATTTTCCCCTGACATACATGTTGGCAAGCACTCAATGAGACAATCATGGCTAGGCTCCAGGAAAAATGCAATCTGCATTTCATGAGAACATGAGCATAAGTAGAATCTTTTTTAACAGAAATATTAGCAAAAGAAGTCAATAAGAATGGAGAACGTAATGAATGAAAGATGCTAACTAGGGAAGGCAAAACAATTAGACTTCTTTTGCAAAAACTAATGTGAATCATCCCAGAAGATAAAATCAAGCTGAGAAGAATTTCCTAAGAGTATGATCACAAGATCCACTAGACTGTGATCTCAAAACTAGGACCTTTTTTTGAATCAGCTTACAACTATCCAAGATCGGCTTCAACTGCCCTTTTCCCAGATAAAGTAGTCACGACTTTGGTCACCAATCAGACTTTTTTCAATACATTATTAAAGAATAGTTCACAGATGAGGAGAAATGCGTGTTTTTTTTTTTTTTTTTTTTTGGTTGGGGGGGGAGCCTTACAAAATACCGTCCTTGACCATTCCCTACAACTCGATGGAGCGTGGACCTAATTGCAAAAGCAAAGCAAAAGTACAGATTTAACAAACTGAAGCAAAAAAGCAGCAACTCAAATTAAAAAAGGAAAGAATGGATAACGACTTGCTAAACATAGAGAATAGCAGGAAACCAATTAGATTCAAGCAGAAAAGCTCATTTCATACACCATATAAACATGTTCTCATGCATGATGACAATGCATGTTAAGCCTTTTCTGTGGTCAGAGATCCTTAGAACACATGCAAAGTTTAGTATCCAAAAATTGACCAAAAAGAGCTGAGTGATAACAAAAGCACTAGAATAGCAAATTTATTGTTTGATATTCATAAATTGGTCTCTGTGTAGAAATTAATGTCGGTCACCAACATATCATACCATCTTCGATAACTGTGTTTAACATGGAAATTTTTCCTGACCAATGTCAAGAGTAGATGCTCTTTTGCTACTAATGGGCCGCTGACATTAGAAAGAGCCAAGAGCGTGCAACAGAAGAAATTCTGGTGGAGTTTTGGACAGGTTAACAATATATAGTAGCCCGCCATAAGATAATCTCCAACCTTCATGTTCAAAGCTTTCCACATGCCAATTTATCTATATAGACTGTTATTAAAGCATATTGCCTGAAAATACAATTGCTCCATCGTTCTAGCATATCACCGAGATTCATTATGAATGCTCTATACAAAATAGTCACAGAAAGAATGTTACTTTTCAGGATTACCGTGAGATTCTTCTGTCCCGTATTTTCGATGATTATTTATAACTGAATCTAAGCAATAAACTAAACAACTAAAAGAGGGTAACTACAGAAGTAATTGTAGAATGCGCATGATCGTGGTAGTTCTATGACTGTTGACCTGCTCAAAATTAACCAGGAAAGAATGGCGGAATACCATTGTGTGCTCGTGTGCAAGAGTGTTTGTGAGGGAGGGAGGGAGGGAGGGGGTTCATCACCAAGGCACCAGAAGGATTAAACTGATCAAAATGTACACTTATATAGATGCAAATTGCAGAAAGGAGAGGATAAGTGGATAAGGGCACCTCTCTAAGTTATGAAATGGAAATCCATCCTTGTCACCCATCTGACAATAATACTCTCTCTAAACTGGCATATCACTGCCTTCGTATAAACAAGAACTAAAGTAGCAGATCAGGGTCAGACAAAGAAGCATTTTTGTCAAAAAGTTGTACAAGTATTGGGGTAGAATTCTACCCAATATTGGCATGAAGCAATCTTCCAATCATGCGTGTGAGGGGAAACAGTGCACATACCCCAATAAAACAGAAGTAAAGATTTAAACGAAGTTTTTGCAAGTTATATTTGTAAGCCACGAATCATTATAATAACAATCCTATCATGATGATCTTCCACCAAAAGCGTTACTCTACATATGAGATCTCTAACATAATCTCAAATTCACAATTATAATGCAGTTGGGCTTTACCCTCTCATAGGTTGCACATATTCCCATGTCGGAGGTTTAGCATCCTTGTTCTTGCAAATCTGAATAAATTCAAAAAGTTTCATGCATGATAACTAGGCATAAAGTCTGCACCAACAGTTTTATAGGAGAAAATTTCATTCTTGGAGACCTGGGACATCATCTGTTGCCAACAAGGTAATAAAACCAAAGTCTGAATGTGCCCCAGCTCCATGTATTCCTTTAGAGGGATCTGACACTAGACCTAAACAAAGAAAGGAATTTCAACCGGATGAGAAGAGAGAATTGCAGGGTTTATTATTAAGTTTATTGAAGTAAAATGTACCTTCATAGAACAACAAGCGCAAGGTCGCAATAAGCTCAGAGTATTTCTGGCTTATCAAAAAAATCAGCCTCCAGATCAAGTGCTAGAGCGATGATCCTCGCAACTACTTTTGCCACGTTTCTGAGTGTGCACATTTACAAATAAAAAAATTACCAAACTGACTACCATCGCTTTGTTTATACCAACAAATTACACTTAATCTTGCCACATAGGTCATCTAGGCATTACTCTTGGATCTAAAAGTCAAATGATTTAGAGTTGGAGACCCTATTGACTGTAATATCAGCCATATTACTGTAAGCAATTAGACACTTGCATTGAGGCTCTTGGTCAGTGTGATTAATCGTAAATCTTGACGGCTAAAAATAACTGGTTTGTATTGTAGCATAGTAGCTTTGGAACAATACCCCACAAAATTGTTTAATCAGCCGCCACAAATAACCAGAAGAGTTTTACTTTGGCCAACATAGGATAAGAGCCCAAGAGAGCATATTCAGTTTAAAAGTCAAGAGGCAATTTAACTCCCATTGGGCCACCTTCAAAATTACAAGAACTTGGCAATATCTGATGCATATAGAAGGGGAAGATGGTGACTATCAGCTACTGAAAATGCCCAAAATACCCCATCAGAGAAACAGAAGATCTCTGTATTATCTTTTACTGGGATGGAATAAAATTTACATCCTGGAACTAGCAAGAAAAACTAATGCCTATGGCTCTATATCATCTATAGTAAAAACTCACAATGCTTGACAATGAAAATTTTCCCATCGCCTGCCTCCATCTTGGCAATATATCTAGTCAAAATACAACAATGAAACCAAAATAAGCATCCATGATCAACAACTGATTTAAGTTGGACAGAAATTACATTAAACATCAGTTTACCCTCAGAAGTCCAGGGGTTTGGTCCAAAATGAGGCTTCTGTACACAAGGATCGTCCTCTGGTACTTCCACTCCTATGTTGTATCCCTCCTTATAATCTCCTATAAAACGTCAATAAATTCATTACTACTCAAACAATCTTCAGAAGATGATGAGCAGATAATAATAACAAGTTTCAGCCAAATCTCTGACTTGAGCTCATGATTATGTGTTAGCATTTCAAACAACTAGCTCCTAATTCTGTGGCAGTTCTCTCCAAGAACACAACTGAAAACAGAAATAATAACTAATTGATCCTCCTTTTCTAGGAAATGCTACTCAACCACCACCTGATTAATTATAGCTATCAAAATCACCAGCTATTCATCTATGTCCACTTTAAGCAGTAAAATCTTCAGCGAGATGATCAGACACAAACCGTTGATCTGATTTGCAGGCTCGAGGACCTGATCGAACAGAGGAGTGTAGCATCGGTGTTTCTCGTTCCTCAACAGCTTGATCTTCTCGCTCGAAGGCAGACCGAAGAACCGCCTGCTCTGGACGAAGACCTCCTCCATCAAGTCCAGGCTGACTCCATGATTGAACTCGTAGAAAAAGCACGCCTGAGGCCAATGGATCGGATTCATCCGTCAGCGTCCCTCTCGACTAGAAAAACCTCGGTTTCATGTACTGAAAATAGCGGAAAAAGGCGGGAGAATCCAAGAACTGTTTGAGCAGGGACACCGACCGTCGGATATCGGGGCTCGAGAGGTTGATGAGGTTGAGAGTGGAAGCCGGAACTACGGCAACGTCGATGGCGTTCGCGGCATCCATGCTCGCCGTCCCGTTCGCCTGACTGATTTCACAGTGATGACGACAACCGACGACGATCAAGGCCGGCCGGGAAATTGAGCTGCAGGTGATGGAAGACACTGGGCTGAGGAAAGGAGGAAAAACGACTTCGTTCCCCCGTCTTAATGCTTTCTACAAATTTTAAAGCATTTTTGCTGAGTAATTATTCTAGAGAAAATTTCAAATAAGGGTATGAAAATACCCTGCTTCAAATAAAGATCCGAAATAGACTTTATTTCAAATAAAAGTCTAAAGTGACTAAATCGTCTCAAATAAGGGTTTTTGACCAACCGGTGGCTATTCTGATCATCGTAGAAAGGGTATTTTGGTTAAAAAATGTATTTTTATGTTTATTTCTTTTTTCTTTTTCTTTCTTTCTTCTTCTTCCCCCTTCCTTTCGTAGAAGTCGTCGAACTCAGGCAAGGATCACCCTCGCTGGCGTTAGGCAAGCTTTGCCCTCACGTTGGCTGGTGAGGACCACCCTCACCAGCGTCAAGCAACGGCAACCCCCGCCGACGTCGGTCGAGCAAGGGCAACCCTCTCCCTCTCCAATAGCTGAGGGTCACCATTGCCGGCGTTGTGCAAGGGCCACCCTCGCCTAGGCTAGGTGGGGCGAGGGTCACCCGAGCCAAATCTAGTGAGGGCGGCCCTCGCCCTCACCTACGACCCTCGCACGACACCGGTGAGGGCAACCGACTAGGGCAACCCTCTCCCGACATCAAAGAGGGCAAGGGTTGCCCTCGCCCGACGTCGGCCAAAGTGGCCCTCGCCTGAGTTCGGCGACCTCCACCATGTCCGATGGAGGGAAGGGGGAAGAAGAGGAAAGAAAAAAAAAAAAAGAAAAATTAAAAGACAAAAATCCCCTTCGGTCTAAGAGAGTTAGACCCTTTTTAAAAACTAATATAACTCCTTCAAGCCGTTATTTAAGACATTTTAGCCACTTCAAACCCTTATTTGAAATAAAGTCCATTCCGGGCCTTTATTTAAAAAAATGAGGACATTTTAGGCATTATTAGGAATTTTCTCATTATTCTATTCAATATAACTAATTATTTTTATAAAAAAATAAAAATAAAAAGTTAATTTGTTCAATTTTTACAAAGCAAACGGCTCCTAAAATTCGAAAAACCTAAATAATAATCATATTTACATGCATGATTATTCTTTTTAATTTAGTCTTATGATATTTCATTTTTGAATGGCTAAGAACATCATAGGTTCGTGGAGAGCTATTCTATTTTCGGTTACTCCTGCAGACTAATGCCTCCTTTTGAACGATATGAACTCCATGAACCATATTAATCGCATTCCACAAATCATATGAATTACTTGCATGCTAGTCAAAAGTACAAAAACTGCATGAGTTCCTATACTTTAATTGATGCTCTATATTATATGATGCAAGCAACAATAGAATGAGCCGATGCCAACGCAAGTAGAGGTAAGCACCAAGACTGATTCAATTCGAGAATCGGATTGAATCGGTCTAAACCGATCGATTTAAGGCCGATTTTAGGGAGAATTGGTATAGTTCCGAGTTTCATGAACTTAGAACCAACCTAAGACCGGCTCAGTTCCACTTCGGTTTCGGTTTTCAGGTCGAACCAAGAAATGAATCAAGGTCTCCATTGTGAATAAACAATAACATAACTATTTCATCAAATATGTTATTAAGTGAAAAAGTGCAACTCTTACATTTTATTGCAAGAATTTGATTTTTAACACAAAAAAGAGGAGTAATTCCCAAGTAAAACTGGAAACCGGCAAAATCAGGAAGCAACAGTTCCAAAAATGACCGATTCAATTTCCAATCTCAAAAATTTGAAACCTGGAATCACAAGAATGCTATCTAATTTCAAGTCGATGATCAACCCATTCAATAACCACTCATCCCTAGATACAAGATTGTCAAAATTTCGAATGTAATGGGTGGAACAATGAATGTCGTACCATCTGTTTCGACTGCATATTTCCATTTCAATCTCTTGCCTAATCAATTAACTGTTTAAAATACGAGAAAGCTAGAAGAGTATAATTAACTTGGTAACTGCTAATTTAACTCTCTATCACCCTGTCTTGGGAGATTTTCCACCTACATTGAGAACAAAGAGCTAAAGAGATAGCCAAGCTTTTGTCAGGAGTTCTGTTTCCAGTGCTTGTTTCTCTGTTTTAACGTAGCGGAAGCGTCAGCTAGTCAAGCGTCACAGGACTTCGAGCAGGGACTGATCTAATCCACCCTTGAGAAAGATCAGAAAGATTTCTTAGAAAGTAGCAGCCAGCGTAGTAGCTAAAGCTCCTTACGATCTTAGTTTGTGCCCTTCCTAATGCTACTTCTAGTCCCACCCACACGGAAATGCTTGCTCTCCCCTCATCTTAGCCCGTCATATTTTCAATCCTTCGTAGGCTTAGCGACATGCCTACTTCATCCAGAACTTGTCAAATATGCCGAAAGTTGTATGTACAGTCCAATCTGCTGAAACTATCGTAATAAAGCAACTGTCCGTCCATTGAATCACAGGAAAGTTGGCGTCAAGAAATATGCATGGCGTCTCCATTTCATTTCCTTTCCTAAGAAGTTGCGCGTACGAACTGCTAATTTAGGAGCCAAATCATGGAGGCAAGAAGACGAAAGTAAGGCTGAAGCCGCTGAACCATTACTTCCATGCATAAACATAAGCAGATTATTAGTTGTGTATACATAGTATCTACACGCGTGTACCCCATTCGATGCTCTTCTCTAAGCTCATCATGCACTACGAGCTCTCAAAGTATACCCCTACTTCGGGCAAGTGCTGGTCGACATGCTCCAGCTCCTCACAGGCAAACTCTAAGCTCCTTCCTTTCTGTATACATCTAAATCAGCATGAGTATCGCTGTATCTTTGAGCCAAGTAGGTCTGACATAAGATGGGAGGAAACCTGCACGTTGAAGAATTTTAGTTTAGGATCCGATGCTGGTGTAGATTTGCTAATTTGCACCGTGTCTAATAACTATTGGAGTCTCAATCAAAAAACCAAATAAAAATTAATTCTGGAGTAGCTATGATAATTGCAACACCCGGATCCCCAGGCGAAATGGTTCCAACCCCATGCGATCGATTGTATCAATTGATCAAATCAGAGAGAAGTCCATGCCTAGTTACAGAATAAGCATTTTTGCTCCATGAAACATGGAGATAAAACTTAGATGGAGTCCTCTTAACATAAACGAAAAGTCCAAGCATATGAGTTTGGATGATCCTTGGTAATGCAATATCCACTTCGACAAACACGTACAAAGCAGAGCATCGACACTCAAACAAAATGCATAAATTCTGTCATTTGAATCAAGGAGGAGAAGAACTAGATCTTAGGGCCGAGATTTGACAATCTAGGATTTACAATAGCTACATCTTGATGATATAAAGGAAAGAAACTAATTTACGGAAGACAGCTTACTTGGGAGGATTTTCCTCTGACATACATGTTGGCAAGCACTCCACGAGACAATCATGGTTAGGCTCCAGGAAGAAAGCAATCTGCATTTCGTGAGAACATGAGCATAAATAGGACTTTTAACAGAGATTTTAGCAGAAAAACTCATCAAGAAAAGAGAAGGTAATGGATGAAAAATGCTAACAAGGGAATAAAAACAATTAGACTTTTTTCACAGAAAGTAATGTGGATTATTCCTGAAGATTGTCTCGAGTTGAGAGGAATTTCCTAAGAGTTTAATCACATGCTCAACTGACTTGCCACTAGAACGTGATCTCAAACCAAGGACCACTTTGCAATCAGCCTACAAATATCCTTAGATTGGCTTCAATTATGCTCTTCCTACTACCCAACCAATCGGACTTTTTTCAATAGACTCGACAAAGCTTCAAAATTCTCCTAATGGTTTTTGCTATATTTTACAAAAGATGCGAGAGGGAGAAAAAGGAGGGGGGGGGGGGGTGCTTACAGAATACCGGTCTTGACCATTCCCTACAACTCGATGGAGCGTGGATCTGATTGCAAAAGCAAAACAAAAGTATAGATTACTATAAATTTGACAAAAAGAAGAAAAAAGGTAGCAAGTCAAATTCTTAAAAAAGGAATAGAGAATGAACTCACTAATTATGGAGAACTGCAGGACACCTATTAGATTAATGCGAAAAGCTCATTTCCTATATTTCTAAACACGTTCTCAAGCGTGATGACAGTGCATGTGAAGCCTTGTCTGTGGTCAGCAATCGCAGAACACATACAAAGATTAGTATAAAAAAGTTTACCAATAAGAGCATTAATCACAAAAACACTCGGATAATTCTTTTATGGTTTATCATTCATAAAGTGGACTCTGTGTAGAAAGTAATGCGGGTTATCAACATATCATTCCATTTCAACAATTGTGTTTAACTGGGACTTTTTTCCTGAGGCAACTCAGCCAGTAGTTTTGCAATGGCAAGAGTAGATGCTCTTGCACTACAAATGGGCTACTAATATCAACAAGAGCCAAGAGAGTACAACTGAAAAAATTCTGGTAGAGCTTGGGACAGGTTACTAATCTAGTAGCTTGCTTTAG
The DNA here is from genome assembly GCA_014182375.1 of Eucalyptus virginea. Lineage (NCBI taxonomy): Eukaryota > Viridiplantae > Streptophyta > Magnoliopsida > Myrtales > Myrtaceae > Eucalyptus > Eucalyptus virginea. Next base: position 53,618,724 of record CM024516.1, on the reverse strand, counting down.
AAAATCTCCAACCTTCATATTCAAAGCTTTCTGCATGCCAATTTATTTGGATAGACTTCTACTAGAGCATATTACCTGAAAATACAATTGCTCCATCGTTCTAGCATATCACCAAGATTCACTATGAACGCTCTGTACCAAATAGCCATGGAAAGAATGTTAGTTTTCAGGATTGCTGTAAGATTGTTATGTTCTTTCGAAAAGTTATGCTGAATAAAAAAGATACTTGAGCAATGAGATATTTCTCTCGAAATTTTGCCCTCTCAAACTTCTTGCAACCAGACATATGTCGTGAGACATGTTCTAATAATTATAGAATGTGTATGATGCCTGTTAGTCCTATGACCATGGACAAGCACATGATTAACCAGGAAAGAATGGTGTAAAACCATCGTGTGAGTGTGGGTAAGGATGTCTCATAGACAGAGAGAGAGAGAGAGAGAGAGAGAGAGAGAGAGAGAGAGGGAGGGAGGGAGGGAGGGAGGGAGGGAGGGAGGATCATCATCAAAAGGATTAGACTGATCAAAGTTATTATGAATACTTACACAGATGCAAATCGCAGATATGAACGGAAAATTGGATGAGGGTATTTTTCTAAGTTTCTAAATTGGAACCAATCTTTATCACCCATCTGACAATAATACTTTCTCTCTAAGCTGGCATATCAAACAACGATGTTTGTCGAAAAGTTGTGACTAGTCTTGGGGTTCTATTCCACTCAACATCAGCATGAAGCAATCTTCCAATCATGCGTATCAGGGGAAAATGTTATCGTGTACATGCTCCAATAAATCAAAAGTACGAGATTAAAGCCAAGTTAGTCCAAGTTAAATTTGTAATCCACAAATCACTAGAATGTAAATCCTATCACGATGGCTTCCACCAAAAGTGTCGAAGTTACTCTAAATATGAGATCTCGAACATAATTATCTCAAGTTCTGTTGGCTTTACCCTTTCAAAGGTTGCACATATTCCCATGCCTGAGGTTTCGCATCCTTATTCTTGCAAATCTGAATAAGTTTAAAAAGCTCCATGAATCATAACTATGCATAGAGTCTGCACCAACAGTTTTAATAGGAGAACATTTCATACTTGAAGACCTGGGACATCATCTGTTGCCAACAGAGTAATAAACCCAAAGTCCGAATGTGCCCCAGCTCCATATATTCCTTTGGAGGGATCAGAGATTAGACCTAAACAAAGAAAGGAATATCAATCGGATGAGAAGAAAGAAAGAATTGTCGGATTTATTTTGTAGTTCACTGAAGTAAAATCTACCTTCGTAGTGCAACAAGCGCAAGATTGGAATAGGCTTGCCAAGTATTTCTGGCTTGTCAAAAAATCAGCCTCCAGATCAAGTGCCAGAGCAATGATCCTTGCAACTACTTTCACCACATTTCTGATAAAAATATTCACAAATCAAAAAATTACCAAAATTAACTACCATCACTTTTTTAAATCAACAGATTGCACTTGATCTTGCCACATAGATCATCTAGGCATTACTCTTGAGATATAACCAGATCCAAAAGTCAACTGATTGGGAGATCCTATGCAATGAACATTGTGACTACAATATCAGCCGTACCACCATAAGAAGTAGACACTTGAGTTGAGGCTCTTGGCCAGTGTGATTAATAGTAAATCTCGACAGCTGAAAATATTTTATTCAAATTGCGTCAGAGTAGCTTTTGAACAATTTCCTAGAAATTGTTGAATGCAGTTACAAATAACTTGAAGAGATTCCTTTACCAAAAAAAAAAAACTTGAAGAGATTCATCACCCGCCGTGGTGGCTCCGCTGGATAATGCCCTGCTGATCCTTTCCTCAAAGGTGAAGGGTTCGAAACCCAACAGAGGCGCTTGGCGCCTTAACCGCTATCATGGGGTGGTGGTTCCCTCGCGCGGCCCCAGGGTTTGCCCCGCCGCGCTGCCGGCGTACGGGGTTTCCCTGGGTCATCAAAAAAAAAATAAAAAATAAAAATAACTTGAAGAGATTCTTACCAAAAAAAAAATAATAACTTGAAGAGATTTATACTTTGGCCAACATAGAAAAAGAGCCCAAGAGAGCATAAGCAGTTTCGCAGTCAGGGGCAAGTTAACCCCCTCGGGCATCAAAAGAACTTGGCACAATATGATGCAAGTGGAAGGGGAAGATTGTGACCATTAGGATACTAGAAAAGCCCCAAATTTCCCATCAGAGAAACAGAACATCTCCACATTTTCTTTTACTCAGATGGAATAATCTTTCACATCTTGCAACTCACAACAAAATTTAATGTCCGTAGCTCTTTATCATCTATAGCAAAAACTCACAATGCCTGACTATGAAATATCTCCATCGTCTGCCTCCATCTTGGCAATATCTCTAGTGAAAACACAACAGTGAATCCAAAATAAGCACATATCACCAGCAACAGTTTGAAGTTGCACAGATATCATATTAAGCAACTGGTTACCCTCAGAAGGCCAGAGATTTGGTCCAAAATGAGGCTTCTGCGCATCAGGATCATCCTCTGGGACTTCCGTTCCTATATAGTATCCCTCCTTATAATCTCCTATATAATGTCAATGAAATCATTACTACTCAACCGATCTTCAAAAAATGATAACCATATAAATACTAACAAGTTTCATCTAAATCCTCGTCATATTGTTCGTGGTTTCGTGTTAGCACTTCAAACAACTCGCTCCTATTTCTGTGTCGGCTCTGATGAAGTATCCTCACTCCTCCCATAATATAATTACAACCAGGAATAATAACTAACTAATTGCATTTTCCTTTTCTAAGAGTTGCTACTCAACCACCAGCCACCAGCAGATTACAGGAAGCTATCAAAATCACCAGCTATTCATCTAAATCAGCTTTAAGCAGAAAAGACCTTCAGTAATCTGACACCGAAAAACGGAACAAATGAATTCGTCAGACACAAACCCTGAATCTGATTCGCAGCATCGAGGACCTCATCGAACAGAGGAGTATAGCCACGGTGCTTCTCGTTCCTCAACAGCTTCATCTTCTCCCTCAAAGACAAGCCGAAGAACCGCCTGCTCTGGGCGAAGACCTCCTCCATCAAATCCTGGCCGATTCCGTGATTGATCACGTAGAAAAAGCCAGAATCCAAGCATGCCTGAGGCCAACGGATCGGATTCATCCGTCAGCGTCGTGACAAATCAAAAACCTTAGTTTCCTCGGTTTCGGCACCGGAAATCGAATTGGAATATCAGAAAAACTTGAGAGAATCGAAGACCTGTTTGAGCAGGGACACCGAAGGCGCATTTGGTAACGATTCTGTTCCCGGGAACTGATTCTGACTAGAAATGATTATTTTTTATTCTGTCCGGGAACTGATTCTGAGTAAAAAAATGCGTTTGGTAACTATCCAAAATTTTTTATTCTGGAATAGTATTGCGTTGATTCTGGAATAGTATTGCGTTTGATACCGTCTAATTGATTATGTTCCAAATTAATTTCTTTTAATTTTTAAATAATTTTTTTACTTTTTCCTTTTTTTCTTTTCTTTTTTCCTTTTGTCCTTTTTTTCTTTTTTTTTTTCTTTTTTTCCCTTTTCTCCACCTCTGAGATCCTCGTTGGGCTGGGCGAGCCTCGTCGGTGGCCGAGCAAACCTCGCCCGGCCCGCCGGTGGCCAGGCCAGCCTCGCCGAGGCTGGGCTTGCCTCCGGCGAGCTCGCCAGACCGGTGGACGGTGACCGGTGACCGGCGATCGGCGGCAGACGGTGGTGGCGGGCGGCGGTGGGCGGTGGTGGACGGCAATCGTGGGATGTCGGAAGGGAAGAAGGAAACTTTCACTGTTTTGATTCTTTTTTTGATTCTCGGACGGAGAATCACATTTTTTTTATTCTTAATTCTCTTCCCAATCTGTTCCCGAGAACAAAAATTTTACCAAACGCGATTCTCGTCCCAATCCGATTCTAACAAAAATCGGAATCAGACCTTTGTTTGGCACGTTGCCAAACAGGCCCTGACTGTCGGATATCGGAACTCAAGAAATCAATGCGGTTGAAAGCCGAGGTCGGAACTCCGGCGGCTTCGACAGCGTTTGTGCCATCCATGCTCGCCGATGCCACTCCGCCTAGCAGGTCGTTGCTCGCTTGCTGAGATCGCCGTCCGTTCACTCGTCTGATTTTGCAGCGATGATGACGACGACTGACGATGATCGAAGACGGACGGGATTTTGAGTTGCAGGTGATTGGAGGGAGGAGGGGAGAGTTGAAAAGAAGAAGAAAACGACGGCGTCTCTGAATTTAAAAAAAAAAAAAAAAGTTAGCAAAGATATTTGGCGCGACATTATTCTTTTGACAACTCATCATGTGGGACAGGCATCTAGGAGACTAGGAGGCACCAAGTCCGCCGCTAACAAAGATATTTTTTGTAAAATTTATTGGAAGTGATGATTTCAAATCATTCCACGTGTAATTCAAGGAAAAAAACAATGATAATAAGTTCTTACTCATATTCGTATTGTATAACGTTTTTTTTTTCCTGCCGATGAAAACAAAATTTGCCCTTCATCTACATATTTAAGTCAAAAATGGGTTTTATCTCACTTTCTGATTTCCCATTTAGCCCTTAGTTAGGTATTACTTTAATATTGTAATGTAATTAAACTTGAAAGAGAACAATGGAAAACAGGCCAAAGAAAGAGATAATAGACAAAAGAAAAGGCATGTTATATTTCATCATTTCTATAAGGCCCTTGAATAAATGCTTGTTTTAATCATTGAAAGAATAAGAAGATATTATTTGATGTTTGCCTTCTAAAAAGAATTATAACAATAAGAAAATTACTTTTAATATTTTATTTCTCCATGCAATTGAAATGATAGTCTTATTTCCATCCATTATAACGTTGCATAGGGAATGAAGATGATTGTATAGGTGTGTAATGCAGGCATGATAACTATATTTTCTTTTTCTTTTTTTTTTTAAGGCCAAGCTACTGACTGTTCCATTTAGTTTGATTTCGCTTTACAATTTTAATATGGAAAAGTTAAAATAATGTTTTGATGGATTAAAATAAATTATAAGTATTTTTTTTTTGTAAAAATAAAAGGAAAATTTTAAAATAGAAAAGGGGTTGAAATTGGTCCAAACAGCTACTGGGCCCAAGCTTGGCATGCGGGCTGGAAAGGCTTTGCCCTGCCGAGCTACAAGGGTCATGGGTTGTGCTAACCATGACGCGAGAAGAAGTCAAGCTTCAAGGAAATAATGTTCGACACTAGCAAATCTACCAACTCTCAAACAAAGTTTTTACTTAAAGAGCATGGCAGCTGCTACACCTTCTGAAGTTTGACATGAGTTAAGACTCTCGGTTGCAGATCTAGTCACGTTTTGAATTGTTTTCCTTTGATTCAGAAAGCTTAAAAGTATATTAGGAACTATCTTGCAGAGTCCACACAATGCAATAGAAATGAAATTACTGAGTACAAAATATGAAAATGCTATGTTCAAATTCTCTAAGCTACTCTCAGCCTTGTTTTCTTGTCAAGGAAGTAACAACTTGATCTTGTTGAGCTTAACCACGACAGTTTTCATGTCCATTCTTTCCTTGGGCAAGTCCTTTGAACATTCTAGTCCTAACTCTAGTATCAATAAGACTATGCTATTGAATTTCAAAAGCGTCGGATCTTCATGTTTCGTGCGAAGGATTTTGCTATCCACAACGTCAAGTACTCTATTTGGAATTGCTGCACCTACCCATTGCCTCAAGCTGATATCCGCATTGAACATTTCACTGGTTGGCTTCTTCCCAGTAATAACTTCCAACAACAATATGCCGAAACTATATACATCTCCTTTTGTCGTGACTTTACCTTCCAAACCAAACTCTGCAAGCATCATAGTTTGAGACATAAGAACATCGGCAATTGATCTATTTCTTTTTGGGACATTAGTAATAAGATCAAGAGGCAGACGGGTGCTAATATATCTCTATTACATTATACCATTATATTGGCAATCAAAGGCTTGAATTAGCTAATATTCGACAAATGTACTTGGAGCAATGTAACCAATCGTGCCGAGAGTTCGGGTTTGTGTCTCAAGCTTGTTCTCAGCCAAAATCTTGGAAATTCCAAAGTCACAAACTTGTGTGACCAGGTCCTCATTTAGAAGAATATTGCTAGGCTTTAGATCGCAGTGCACAATGGGTTCCAGTTGGCCATGGTGGAGATACTCAATTGCCATTGCGACGTCGACCATTATCTTCACTCGTTGATGGAGATCCAAGTTGTAGTTGTTGGAGTACAACCACTTCTCCAAGCTCCCACAAGGCACGTATTGCAACACTAGAGCTCTTAGATTGGCATTCGTGCAAGTGCTGATCACCTTGACAAGATTGCGGTGTCTGATCATACGGAAAGCATCGCATTCTGCGTCAAAACTTTTCCGAGCACCTTCAATATAGAGATTCAATACTTTGACCGCGATGTCTATCCCGTTGGCCAGAGTCCCTTTATATACAGAGCTAAAGCTTCCTGCTCCAAGCAAATTGCTCTGGCTGAAGTTGTTAGTAGCCAAGCAAAGATCCCAATATGATATCATCGGGTGGTCAATTCTAGGCAAGTTCTCCATCGAAATTGAAGCATTTTCACTAGTGTTCTCATGCTTTCTAAACAAGCAAATGATGAGGACTAGAAGTATAGCTAATACAATTGGCACAATAATGTATAGTATATGGAGCCACTTGTCCCTTGATGATTTCATTCCATTTACCTTGCAACGTGGGACTTGAAAAATCGCATTTCCACAAAGTGCTTCATTCCCAATGAAACAGAGAGCCGAGAAATTTCCAAAGGGCCCGCCATTAGGAATCTCTCCCGATAGCTTATTAAAGGACAAGTTCACATTTTGCAGATGTGCAAGTCCTTCCATGGACTCAGGTATCATGCCCGATAACTCATTGTAGGAGAGATCGAGGAAATCCAACCCTTTGAGATGGCCGATCGATTGTGGTATTGATCCTTGAAACAAGTTCCTTGACAAGTTGAGAGAAGCAAGGCTCTCAAACTCCTGGATGGAACTCGGTATGGCACCAGTAAGTCGGTTCCAAGAAAGATCGATGCTCTCTCTAGCTCTCATCTTCCCTATTTCAAGTGGTAGTCCTCCATTGAAAGAATTGAGTGACAGATTGAGGAAGATGAGTTCTTGAAGGCCCCACAGACTAAATGGTATAACCGATGTCATGTTATTCGAGCTTATGAGAAGCTTTTGAAGGCTGCTAAGGTTTTCAATGCAATTCGGGATTGATCCTGATATCCTATTTTGCCGGAGCACCAACTCTCCTAAACTTGTCAAGTTGCATATCTCATCGGGGATCGGTCCTTCGAGATGGTTGTTATCAAGATACAGCCTTTGCAACCTTTCTAGTCCTCCGATCGATGATGGGATGTTGCAGTCTAGAGCATTATTGCCCAAATCTAGGAAAGTCAATCTCTTCAAGAAACCCATTTCCTCGGGAATACGACCTCTTATTTGACAATTGGGAGCCCTTAGAATTTGTAGGGAACTGGAGAAGTTTTTGATAGATTCTGGTATGAAGCCACGAAGCGGGTTGCCTCCTAACCACAAGTCTCGCAGCGACGAACAATTAGATAAAGCAGAGAGAAAACTGAGCTCCGAACTGTAAGTCTCTCCTGTTAGCTGATTAAACGCAATTGAAAAGATTTCGAGGTTCTTCAAGTTGCCCAAACCCGTAGGTATGGGTCCGCTGAGTTGATTGTCCTCGACATCGAAAAACATTAGGTTCGACAAATTCGAGAAATATTGTGGGATGTTGCCGCCAAAGCCATTGCTTGCTAGATATAGTTCTTCCAAATTCGGAAGGCTTAGATCTCTACCTGAGGGAAGGCTTCCAGAGAGGGAATTGTCCATCAAAGCAAGAAATTGGAGCAAAGAAATATTAAAAACCTCTCGAGGCACTTCGCCGATTAGCAAATTTTCCTCAAGGTTCATTCGTTGCAAATTGACCAAATTGCCAATCTCACTCAGAATCTCCCCTTCAATGTGGTTAGATCCTATGTCCAGCAAGTGCAACCTCGACATGTTACCGATGGTTCGAGGAATCATGCCAGTCAAGTTGTTAACACCAAAAGAGAGCCTTTGCAGCTTTTGCAAGTTGCCTATATCTCAAGGAATGCTTCCTTGAAAACGATTGAATGACAACCTCAATATGATAAGCTCTTTGCATTGGGTTAGCGTCACTGGCAGCAGGCCGCCGAATTGATTTTGACGCAGTGAAAGCATCTGAATGTTAGGCCAGCGGTGGCAAAGATCGAAGGGAAAACTTCCAGAGAGATAATTATCCGTCAGATTGACCCACCTGAGCGATCTATTGAAAAGTGCTGAAGGAATCGAACCTGTGAGAGAGGCATTGACCAATATAATGACTTGCAATGTGGATATGTTGCTCAAGAAACTTGGAATTTGACCCCGTAAGTCGTTTGAGCTAAGATTAAGTTGTTGTAACTTAGGGAAGGCCCCGAATTCTCTTGGTATGCCACCCGTTAGTCTGTTCTTCGCGAGTTACATGACTTCGAGGTTCTGGCATTGGGTTAAGATAGGAGGAATGTTTCCTTCGAACTGGTTCGATTCGAGTATCAGTTGTTTCAGGCGGCGTAAATGGCCCATTTCTATCAGAATCATGCCATAAAAACTATTGTCGTGGAGATCAAGAGAAGTCAGGAGAGAAAGATTCCTAAGGTAGGGAGAGAATCTTCCTTGGAGACTCATGTGCGAAAGGTCTAAAGCTGTGACTCTCCACTTGTGGTTGCTGCAAACAACACCAATCCATTCACAAAAATTTGCTTCCACAGTCCAATTGCCGCTTTTGATGGTGTTCGTCGGGTCAACTTCCATCATCGATTTGAAGTGGAGGAGAGCCTCTTGATCAGTGAAGTTGCTTGAACAAATGACAGGTTGAAACATCAATAGGAAAGCTAGCAGAGCATCAACAAATGCTAAATTGATGAACTTCTCCATAATGAATAGAGTCTCTTTTGATTGCATCAATAGATGGTTTGCTAATTTCAACCTGTTCTTAATGTTCAATACCAAAACCTACCAAATGGTTGTCTCAATAAAAAAAATAAAAAGAAAAAGAAAAATGAGAAAACAATGTAAAGAAAGGCTAACTATCAAATGATGTCCTTCAATCACGTCTATGGCCTGTTCTTTACGTCTACGCATTCACACTTTGTTTCAACTTTGTGAGGGTACAAATAGACCTTTGGACCAATGCTCCAAGGCAAGGTGTTATGATAATTTTCATGACCTACCTGTAGGGCAATATCAATTATCTCGTTAGAAGTTAACTAATTGAAAGTTCCTACTGCTGGAAGAGAAAATGTTACTATTAGTCTGTCAAATTTTACCCATGCTTCACGTCATATTTGAATTTTCAATGAATTCAATTAAATCACTTTTGATTAATGTTAAATTTCTTCCTGCAACTTTCAATTGATCTAATTAGATCCGTAATATATTCAATATGTTTTTTGTCATCCTTTCATTTATTAATTTGTATGAAATATGTCATGGCTAACAATTTTATGAAGTTAATGCTTGATGGAGAAAATTACGCGGACTTTGTGCGTGTCATGGTGACTTTAAATTGTAAAATTATAATACTTGTTCTGTCGCCCTAGCGCGGATCTAGCAAAACATCAATAGGGAAACCAACAGAACATCAACAAATGCTAAAAAGATGAACTTATCGATAATGAACAGAGACTCTTTTGATTGCATCAATAGACAGTTCGCTAATTTCGTCATATTCTAAGTGTTCGATATCAAAAACCTACCAAATGGTTGTCTCAATTAGAAAAAAAAAATGTAAAGAAAGACTAACTATCATATGATGTCCCTCAATCACGTCTGTGGCCCGTTCTTTACGTTTACACGTTCACACTTCCTTTCAACTCTATAGGGGTACAAATAGACATTTGGACCAATGCTCCAAGGCACGAATGTGAAAAGGTTTTGTGATAATTGTCATGACCTTCCCGTTGGGGCAATATCAAGTGTCTCGTTTGAAGTTGACTGATTGAAAGTTCCTATTGCTGGAAGAGATAATGTTACTGGTAATTTGTCAAATTTTATCCATGCTTCATGTCATATTTGAACTTTCAATCGATTCAATTAAATCACTTTTGATTAATATGAAATATCTTCTTGCAACTTTCAGTCGGTCTAATTAGATCCATAATATATTTAATATGTTTTTTGTCATCCTTTCATTTATAAATTTAAATGAAATATGTCATGGATAACAATTTTATGAAGCTAGTGTTTGATGGAGAAAATTATGTGGACCTTGTGCGTGTCATGGTGACTTTAAATTGTAAAATTATAATATGTGTTCCTTGGCCCTTACCCAGATCTCGCAAAACAATCATTAGGGGAGCAAACAAACATCAACAAATGCTAAAAAGATGAACTTCTCCATAATGAATAGAGTTTCTTTTGATTGCATCGATAGATGGTTCGCTAATTTCAACCTGTTCTTAGTGTTCAATACCAAAACCTACCAAATGGTTGTCTCAATTAGAAAAAAAAAGAAAAAAAAAAAAAAAGAAAACAATGTAAAGAAAGACTAACTATCGATGATCACTCATTCATGTCTATGGCCCATTCTTACGTTTACATGTTCACACTTACTTTTAAACTCTATGAGGGTACAAATAGACCTTTGGACCAATGCTCCAAGGCATGAATGTGAAAAGGTTATGTGATAATTGTCGTGACATTCCCATAGGGGCAACATCAAGTGTCTCGTTGGAAGTTGACTAATTGAAAGCTCCTGCTCCTAAAAGAGATAATGTTATTAGTAGTCTATTAAATTTTATCCATGCTTCATGTCGTATTTAAACTTTCAATCGATTCAATTAAATCACTTTTGATTAATGTGAAATATCTTCCCGCAACTTTCAGTCAGTCTAATTAGATCTGTAATATATTAGTATGTTTTTTTTTCATCCTTTTAGTTATTAATTTAAACGAAATATGTCATGAACAACAATTTTATGAAGGTGGCGTTTGATGGAGAAAATTACGCAGACTTTGTGCATCTCATGGTGACTTTAAATTGTAAAATTATAATACCCGCTCCTTCACCCTCACCCAGATCTAGTGAAACGTCAATAAGGAAGCCGATAGAACATCAGCAAATAGAAAAAAAGATGGACTTCTCCATAATGAATAGTCTCTTTTGATTGCATCAATAAACCGTTCACTAATTTTGACCTATTCATAGTGCTCAATACCAAAACCTACCAAATAGTTGTCTCAATTACAAAAAAGGAAAAAAGAAAAAGAAAACAATGTAAAGAAAGACGGACTATCGAATGATGTCCCTCACTCAATCACATCTATGGCCCGTTCTTTACGTTTTCATACCTTATGCATTGATCAATGACACAAGACCTGTAAAATAAATAAATTACGCATATTTGCGAGAAGACAAAAAATGATTGAGATGTCGAAAGCATAATGCTCTCTTTATTTTATATAACAATATTTGAACTTTTTTCCCATCATTAAGTACTTTGAGGTACTCATTAACATGATCATTAAATTCAGAGTATCGCACTTATGCTTCATAGCAACGCTATCAATGTCAAAATATGAGAAAAAACTTTCAAAAAATTAGAAATATGTTTATTGAGTCATCTTTGAATCTTTTGTGCTAAACGGTAGGAGGTATCGAAATAATAAAAAGAAAATAAACTTATAAGTCGTTGAATGAGACAAGATTCTTTGGTCTATTCATGTGACCTTGATTTCTACCGGAATTACGGTCCAATACGTTTGTTTCCAATAGAAATTTTCAGAGGTACAATGAACTTGGTCATTTCATTAGAACGCACATGACCATAAATGGGAAGAAACTAACCTTGGCATGGGTTGACGTAAGTTATACCTTTTGCTCATATTATATCCACGGACGTGGGGGCACAACTGTTGAGCTTGTAGCTGCATATAACAAAATGGAAAAATCACACTAACAATGTCATTCATTTATGTACTATGCTCATTTTTCTGTCACAATTTTTCTACCAGTTACTATAATAGCATAACTTATAAAAAAGGTCCCCTTGAGTGACTTTGTCAATATATCTCCGACGACAAATTTCCATGTAAATTTTTTTAATAAAGACATGTCCAACGGGTTTGTTTTTAAAGAAAGTTAAGTCTAAAGTGGAAAATCGACTAAATGACGAGACTTGTGGGCTCCAAAATGACTGACGCAATGCATAAGAATTGATCAAGGAGAATATTTTTCTATCTCTCTCCATTTTTTATATCTGGCGTGTCCATTAACTTGTAATTTTTTGAAACCCTAATTGTGATTTCTTAGTGACAATTTATATCTAAACAATTCAATAAATGATGAAAATATTTTTTATTGATTCATTTTTTAAGTGACTCAAAGGATCATTTTTCAAAGGAAATATTTTCCAAATCATCAATTTTCTGTGAAACAAACGCATTTTTTGACTTTGAGCAAAGTTGCTAAATGACAAGCTCGCATTTGGCAATCAAAACTGTTTTTAGATCAAATACTAAGCTCAACATATTTGACTCGCAACTATACATATTTTCACAAACCATTTGCTGCTGTGAGAATGCTACATAATCTATGTCAATATATCGTAATAGTATCTTCCTTAAATATTTGATCTAAGTGTACCTCTTAGATTCATATCTTGCTCGAATTAGACTATTCTCAAGTCAAGAAAATATTTTGATGCTCTATCTATGAAAGTAGCAAAACGTGTATGCACTAATTCATTATTACATTATCAACAACGTTGTATTAATGCAGAAATATTTCGTGCTCCATTTTATTATATATTTCAATGACAATTCGCACAATTCGCACATGGCTTATCATCTGGTCATTAATTACGTCGGTCAAACATATCTTTGATTGAATGACTTAAGAACTTTGTAAAATATTGGTGTTTGTCTGATCTGGATTTGCTCAACATGCAAAACCCTCTGAACGTCTATTCGATAAACTGCAATATCCTGCAGATAGATTTTAAAGAGTGACGTGTGTGCATTTTTCATTTTTATGGATGCTTTTATTAACGAGGGCATTTGGAGCACTTGTTAATTATATTTTATTTGAAACCGCACTACATATTAGATCAGAGTGTAACGACTATTTGTGTCATTATTCATTTACAAAAATATTCTTATTTGATTGCTTACCAACTGTTTCTAGAGCTTTTTATTAAAAATATCTTCATGTTATCGCTTTGCGGATATTTTCCATTTGTGGCCAGCCTTTTTCAAGAAATTAATTGCACTCAATGACAATTTGGACTTCAAATTAAGGTGGACTTAGTGCTTTCGAGTTGTGGTTGTTTGATGCTGCTGAACTTGGAATCATCCTCCAATGACGATTTTCTATTTTGGATAGACATCAATGACAAAAATCATTACAGACAAGCAAAATTTTGAAAATTGCAACCACCAATAAAGGTGATAATAATTATTACGAACTTTGCATTTTCACATGATATCATCAAATTAATTAATTATTACGGACTTAAACAATTATGGGATGGAAGTGGCAAAACGAATCCCTAATTCATTTTTGGACTCATTTTGTTCCGATCGTAGGAAAAATGGGTTACCCTAGCTTTCATATAATAGGCTAAGATGGGTTTTAATAGACACAATCTAATCAAATATGATGGGTTTTAATGTGCATGAATCATTTTTTAATTTTATGCTTATTAATATAAAGGGCTGACAAAAAATAAGTGTCGTCTTTGCTGTCAACACCTTGATCCACTATCATCGATAACTTCACAATGGTGGACATTGAAGGAAAGCGATCTCAATGGTGATCCCCTATGTTGGTCACTGTTCTCTCTTTCGCCCCGGTCAAAATCTCTCTCTCTCTCTCTCTCTCCCCCAATCCCTTCCTTGAGCTTTTTATTAACAATATCCTCATGTTATCGCTGTGCGGATACTTTCCATTTGTGGCCAGCCTTTTTCAAGAAATTAATTGCACTCAATGACAATTTGGACTTCAAATTAAGGTGGACTTAGTGCTTTCGAGTCGTGGTTGTTTGATGCTGCCGAACTTGGAATCATCCTCCAATGACGATTTTCTATTTTGGATAGACACCAACGACAAGAATTATTACAGACAAGCAAAATTTTGAAAATTGCAACCACCAATAAAAGGTGATAATAATTATACGAACTTTGCATTTTCACGTGATATCATCAAATTAATTAATTTTGTTTGGATCATAGGAAAAATGGGTTACTCAAGCTTTCATATAATAGGTTGAGATGGGTTTAATAGACACGATCTAATCAAATATGATGGGTTTTAATGTGCATGAATCATTTTTTAATTTATTCTTATTAATATAAAGGGCTGACAAAAAATAAGTGTCACCTTTGCCTTTGCTGTCAACACCTTGATCCATTGTCACCGATAACTTCACAATGGTGGACATTGGAGGAAAGCAATCTCAATGGCGGTCCCCTATGTTGGTCACCGTCAAAATCTCTCTCTCTCTCCCCCCCCCCAATCCCTTCCTTGAGCTTTTTATTAACAATAACCTCATGTTATCGCTGTGCGGATACTTTCCATTTGTGGCCAGCCTTTTCAAGAAATTAATTGCACTCGATGACAATTTGGACTTCAAATTAAGGTGGACTTAGTGCTTTCGAGTCGTGGTTGTTTGATGCTGCCAAACTTGGAATCATCCTCCAATGACGATTTTCTATTTTGGATAGACACCAATGACAAGAATCATTACAGACAAGCAAAATTTTGAAAATTGCAACCACCAATAAAAGTGATAATAATTATTACAGACTTTGCATTTTCACGTGATATCATCAAATTAATTAATTATTACGGATTTCAAAATTATGGGTTAGAAATGGCAAAACGAATCCTTGATTCATTTTTGGACTCATTTTGTTCGGATCGTAAGAAAAATGGGTTACTCAAGCTTTCATATAATAGGCTGAGATGGGTTTTAATAGACACGATCTAATCAAATATGATGGGTTTTACTGTGCATGAATCATATTTTAATTTTATTCTTATTAATATAAAGGGCTGACAAAAAATAAATGTCGCCTTTGCTGTCAACACCTTGATCAACTGTCACCAATAACTTCACAATGGTGGACATTGGAGGAAAGCGATCTCAATGGCGGTCCCCTATGTTGGTCACCGTTCTCTCTTTCGCCCCGGTCAAAATCTCTCTCTCTCTCTCTCTCTCTCTCTCTCTCTCTCTCTCCCAATCCCTTCCTTGAGCTTTTTATTAACAATATCCTCATGTTATCGCAGTGCGGATATTTTCCATTTGTGGCCAGCCTTTTTCAAGAAATTAATTGCACTCAATGACAATTTGGACTTCAAATTAAGGTGGACTTAGTGCTTTCGAGTCATGGTTGTTTGATGCTGCCGAACTTGGAATCATCCTCCAATGACGATTTTCTATTTTGGATAGACACCAATGACAAGAATCATTATAAGCAAAATTTTGAAAATTGCAACTACCAATAAAAGTGATAATAATTACTACGGACTTTGCATTTTCACGTGATCATCAAATTAATTAATAATTACAGACTTCAAAAATTATGGGATGGAAGTGGCAAAACGAATCCTTGATTCATTTTTGGACTCATTTTGTTCGGATCATAGGAAAAATGGGTTACTCAAGCTTTCATTTAATAGGCTGAGATGGGTTTTAATAGACACAATCTAATCAAATATGATGGGTTTTAAGGCGCATGAATCATTTTTTAATTTTATTCTCATTAATACAAAGGGCTGACAAAAAATAAGTGTCGCATTTGCTTTCAACACCTCGATCCATTGTCACCGATAACTTCACAATGGTGGACATCGGAGGAAAGCGACCTCAATGGCGGTCCCCTATGTTGGTCACCGTTGTCTTTCGCCCTGGTCACGATCTCTCTCTCTCCCTCTCCCTCCCCCCAATCCCTTCCTTAATATGTTGTGATCTGTTTCGATCGCACCCTCCTTTGGACTTAACCCTCTCCCTCCCTCCTTTGAGGACTAGGAGCGCCGAGTGACCACCTCGAGGTGATCAATGGCGCCAATGGGGACCAACCTTAGGATGTTTTCTCCCTTCATTAAAAAGCCAAATGAATTAACCAAAGATATTAGCTCGAAACTCCTTACCCACTAATGAGATTTTGTATAAAGAGTATAATACACAGAAGTTGAACATTGCAAGTCACCTTTCTTTTTCATAAATTCATAAATAAACATAATTATCCCGTTCTCAAGGAACAGAAATTTGCTTCATCGGATCCCTCACCCTAATTAATCTTCCACAATAATAATTTAATCTTTTAGAACAGCCATAAAATAAAAATAATAATACAACCCAACTGGAATTGAAACACTGCCTTGAACTTCTAATTAGGTAGGGTCACTTATTTAACTTCTGTTAGCAATAACAAGTCATTATTGCTTCATTTCGACGGCTTTTGCACTTTTCTAGGATCCCTGGAGGACTACAACAACTTAAAAATCATTGGGACTAGTGGACAATGGAATATATTCTGTGGATGCTGTATGGGATTAATCCAATAGAAATGACGACGCGGAGACAGCTGTTAATTATTGATGGCTCGAGTTTGATTTGAGTCCTCGATCCATGGTGCCCTAATGATCTCGGACCAAGCACGAGAAAGATCAGCTCTAGGGCATGTGTTAGAGAGAGAGAGAGAGAGACGTGGAGACAGCTGTTAATTATTGATGGCTCGAGGTTGATTCGAGTCCTCGATCCATGATTGAGCCGAGACCCTAACAATCTCGGACTGAGCACAAGAAAACCCAGATCTAGGGCATGTGTCAGAGAGAGAAACGTGGCTGCCGCCGGCAGCGGCTGCAGTGGCGTTCATCGGGTGCTCTCCTTGCTGTGGGTATGGGCAGAGAGAGAAAGAGAGAGGGACGTCACGTGGCACAAATCCAATGGCTAAATGAATGGAGACACTACACGAACGTAGAACATAGCATATCCCCTCATCACCGGACGAATGACAAAAACCCTAGAGAAGCCACTGAACGTACGGACGAAAACATTGCTCTCAATCAATGCTGGAAACCTGTCCATTTATGTCAATCACTTTAGTCCGCTGCCTCAGCATAAAAGCTTGAATTGTCAACATGGACCAACCAACAAAAGAGTTAAGAGTGCCAGAATTGAGAGAGAGAGAGAGAGGTCTTATAGAATACCGTTCTTGACCATCCCTATGACTTGATGGAGCGTGGACTCGATTGCAAAAGCAAAGCAAAAGTATAGATTTGACAAACGGAAGCAAAAAAAACAGCAACTCAAATTCAAAAAACGAAAAGAATAGAGAATGACTTTCTAAATATAGAGAATAGCTGGACACCAATTAGATTCAAGCAAAAAGCTCACTTCATATATCATTTAAACATGTTTTCGTGCATGATGACAATGCATGTTAAGCCTTTTCTGTGGTCAGAGATCCCAGAAGAAGTGATAACAGAAGCACTACAACAGCAATTTTATTGTTTGATATTCATAAATTCGTCTCTGTGTGGAAATTAATGTTGGTCATCAAAACATCATACCATGTTCAACAACCGTGTTTAACATGGAAATTTTTCCTGACCAATGTCAAGAGTAGATACTCTTTCGCTACTAATGGGCCACTGATATTAGAAAGAGCCAAGAGAGTGCAATAGAAGAAACTCTGGTGGAGTTTGGGACAGGTTAACAATATATAGTAGCCTGCCATAAGATAATCTCCAACCTTTATGTTCCAAGCTTTCCTCGTGCCAATTTATTTAAATAGACTTCTATTGAAGCATATTACCTGAAAATACAATTGCTCCATCGTTCTAGCATATCACCAAGATTCACTATGAATGCTCTGTACAAAATAGTCACAGAAAGAACGTTACTTTTCAGGATTACCATGAGATTTTTCTGTCCTGTATTTGTGAGGATTATGTATAACTAAATCTAAGCAATAATCTAAACAACTAAAAGAGGGTAATTACATAAGTAATCACAGAATGCATATGATGGATGGTATTTCTCTGACTGTTAACCTGCTCAAAATTAACCAGGAAAGAATGGTGGAATATCATTGTATGCATGCGTGCAAGAGTTAATATGTACACTTAGATGCAAATTGCAGAAAGGAAAGGATATGTGGATGAGGGCGCCTCTCTAAGTTAATAAATGGAAATCCATCTTTATCACCCATCTGACAATATTACTCTCTCTAAACTGGCATATTGCTGCCTTTGTACAAACAAGAACTATAGTAGCAAATCAGGGTCAGACAGGGAAGGATTTTTGTCAAAAGGTTGTCACAAGTATTGGGGTAGTAATCCGCCCAACATTGGCATGAAGCAATCTTCCAATCATGCGTATAGGGGGAAACAGTGCACATTCCCCAATAAACCGCAAGTACAAGATTAAAACAAAGTCATTGCAAGTTATATTCGTAAGCCATGAACCATAAGAATATAAATCCTAACATGATGATCTTCCACCAAAAGCATTACTCTAAAAATGAGATCTCCAACATAATCATCTCAAATTCACAATTATGATGCAATTGGACTTTACCCTCTCATATGTTGCACATATTCCCATGTCGGAGGTTTAGCATCCTTGTTCTTGCAAATCTGAATAAGTTCAAAAAGTTTCAAGCATTATAACTAGGCATAAAGTCTGCACCAACAGTTTTATAGGA
Organism: Eucalyptus virginea; assembly: GCA_014182375.1. Lineage (NCBI taxonomy): Eukaryota > Viridiplantae > Streptophyta > Magnoliopsida > Myrtales > Myrtaceae > Eucalyptus > Eucalyptus virginea. Next base: position 53,599,948 of record CM024516.1, on the reverse strand, counting down.
GAAAATTTCATATTTGGAGACCTAGGACATCATCTGTCGCCAATGAGTAATAAATCCAAAGTCCGAATGTGCCCCAGCACTACATATTCCTTTAAAGGGATCAGAGACTAGATCTAAACAAAGAAAGGAATTTCCACCTAATGAGAAGAAAAATTTGCAGGATTTATTATAAAGTTTATTGAAGTAAAAACTACCTTCATAGTGCAACAAGCACAAGGTCACAATAGGCTCGCCGAGTATTTCTGGCTTGTCAAAAAATTCAGCCTCCAGATCGTGCTAGAACAGTGATCCTTGCAACTACTTTTGCGACATTTCTGAGTGTGCACATTTACAAATAAATAAATTACCAAATTGACTATCATCGCTTTGTTTATACTGACAAATTACACTTAATCTTGCCACATAGATTATCTAGGCATTACTCTTGGATCTAAAAGTCAAATGATTTAGAGTTGGAGACCCCATCAACTGTAATATCAGCCATCCCATTGTAAGCAATTAGACACTTGCGTTGAGGCTCTTGGTCAGTGTGATTAATGGTAAATCTTGACAGCAAAAAATAACTGGTTCATATTGTAGCATAGCAGCTTTGGAACAATACCCCAGAAAATTGTTTAATTAGCCGCTACAAATAACCAGAAGAGTTTCACTTTGGCCAACGTAGGATAAGAGCCCAAGAGAGCATATTCAGTTCAAAAGGCAGAGGCAATTTAACTCCCATCGGGCCACCTTCCAAAATACAGGAATTTGGCAATATCTGATGCATATAGAAGGGGATGATGGTGACTATCGGGTACTGAAAATGCCCAAAATACCCCATCAGAGAAACAGAAGATCTCTGTATTATCTTTTACTTGGATGGAATAAAATTTACATCCGGGAACTAGCAAGAAAAATTAATGCCTATGGCTCTATATCATCATCTATAGTAAAAACTCACAATGCTTGACAATGAAATTTTCCATTGCCTGCCTCCATCTTGGCAATATTTCTACTCAAAATACTACAATGAAACCAAAATAAACATCCACGATCAACAACTGATTTAAGTTGGACAGAAATTACATTAAACAGCAGTTTACCCTCAGAAGGCCTGGGGTTCGGTCCAAAATGAGGCTACTACGCACGAGGATCGTCTTATGGTACTTCCACTCGTAAGTAGTATCCCTCCTTATAATCTCCTACAAAACGTCAATAAATTCATTACTGCTCGAACAATCTTCAGAAGATGATAAGCAGATAGGTAATTACAAGTTTCATCCAAATCTCTGACTTGAGTTCATGGCCATGTGTTAGCAATTCAAACTCCTAATTCTGTGGCAGTTCTCTCCAAGAATACAACCGAAAACAGGAATAATAACTAATTGATCTTCCTTTTCTAGGAAATGCTACTCAACCACCACCTGATTACAGCCATCAAAATCACCAGCTATTCATCCATGTCCACTTTAAGCAGTAAAATCTTCAGCAGGATGATCAGACACAAACCGTTTATCTGATTTGCAGGATGGAGGACCTGATCGAACAGAGCAGTGTAGCCTCGGTGCTTCTCATTCCTCAGCAGCTTCATTTTCTCGCTCAAAGGCAGACCGAAGAACTGCCTGCTCTGGACGAACACCTCCTCCATTAAGTCCTGGCTGACTCCATGATTGATCACGTAGAAAAAGCCGGCATCCAAGCATGCCTAGAGGCCAACGGATTGGATTCATCCATCAGTGTCCCTCTGGACTTGAAAAATCTTGGTTTCCTCGGTTTCATGTACCAGAAATCAAACTAAACATAGCGGAAAAAGGCAGGAGAATCGAAGACTTGTTTGAGCTGGGACACCAACCGTCGCTACTAATGGGCCACTGATATTAGAAAGAGCCAAGAGGGCGCAACACAGGAAATTCTGGTGGAGTTTTGGACAGGTTAACAATATAGAGTAGCCTACCATAAGATAATCTCCAACCTTCATGTTCAAAGCTTTCCACATGCCAATTTATCTATATAGACTGTTATTAAAGCATATTACCTGAAAATACAATTGCTCCATCGCTCTAGCACATCACCAAGATTCATTATGAATGCTCTGTACAAAATAGTCACAGAAGAATGTTACTTTTCAGGATTACTGTGAGAGTCTTATGTCCCGTATTTGCAATGATTATGTATAACTGAATCTAAGCAATAAACTAAACAACTAAAAGAGGGTAACTACATAAGTAATTGTAGAATGCGCATGATCGTGGTAATTCTATGACTGTTGACTTGCTCAAAATTAACCAGGACAGAATGGTGGAATACCATTGTGTGCCTGTGTGTAAGAGTGTTTGTGATAAAAGGAAGGAAGGGAGGTTCATCAACAAGGCACCAGAAGGATTAAACTGATCAAAATGTACACTTATATAGATGCAAATTGCAGAAAGGAGAGGATATGTGGATGAGGGCACCTCTCTAAGTTATTAAAAGGAAATCGATCCTTGTCACCCCATCTGACAATAATAATCTCTCTAAACTGGCATATCACTGCCTTTGTACAAACAAGAACTATAGTAGCAGATCAGGGTCAGACAAAGAAGGATTTTTGTCATAAAAATTTACAAGTAGTGGGGTAATATTCTACCCAACATTGGCATGAAACAATCTTCCAATCATGCATGTGAGGGGAAACAGTGCACATTCCCCAATAAAACAGAAGTACAGATTAAAAACAAAGTTTTTGCAAGTTATATTTGTAAGCCACGAATCATTAGAATAACAATCCTATCATGATGATCTTTCACCAAAAGCGTTACTCTAAATATGAGATCTCTAACATAATCATCTCAAATTCACAATTATAATGCAGTTGGGCTTTACCCTCTCATAGGTTGCACATATTTCCATGTCAGAGGTTTAGCATCCTTGTTCTTGCAAATCTGAATAAGTTCAAAAAGTTTCATGCATCATAACTTGGCATAAAGTCTGCACCAACAGTTTTATAGGAGAAAATTTCATACTTGGAGACCTGGGACATCATCTGTTGCCAACAAGGTACTAAAACCAAAGTCTGAATGTGCCCAAGCTCCATATATTCCTTTAGAGGGATCTGAGACTAGACCTAAACAAGGAAAGGAATTTCAACCGGATGAGAAGAGAGAATTGCAGGGTTTATTATGAAGTTTATTGAAGTAAAATGTACCTTCATAGTGCAACAAGCACAAGGTCACAATAGGCTCACCGAGTATTTCTGGCATTTAAAAAAATCAGCCTCCAGATCAAGTGCTAGAGCAATGATTCTTGCAACTACTTTTGCCACAATTCTGAGTGTGCACATTTACAAATAAAAAAATTACCAAATTGACTACCATCGCTCTGTTTATAGATCATCTAGGCATTACTCTTGGATCCAAAAGTCAAATGATTTAGAGTTGGAGACCCTATTGACTGTAATATCAGCCATCCCACTGTAAGCAATTAGATACTTGTGTTAAGGCTCTTGGTCAGTGTGATTAATGGTAAATCTCGACAGCTAAAAACAACTTGTTCATATTGCAGCATAGTAGCTTTGGAACAATACCCCACAAAATTGTCTAATCAGCCGCTACAAATGACCAGAAGAGTTTTACTTTGGCCAACATAGGACAAGAGCCCAAGAGAGCATATTCAGTTCAGATGTCTGAGGCAATTTAACTCCCACTGGCCACCTTCAAAATTACAAGAACTTGGCAATGTCTGATGCATCTATGTCCATTTTAAGAAGCAAAATCTTCAGACACAAACCGTTTATCTGATTTGCAGGGTGGAGGACCTGATCGAACAGAGGAGTGTAGCTTCGGTGCTTCTCGTTCCTCACCAGCTTCATTTTCTCGCTCAAAGGCAGACCGAAGAACCGCCTGCTCTGGACGAACACCTGACTCCATGATTGATCACGTAGAAAAAGCCGGAATCCAAGCACGCCTGAGGCCAACGGATTGGATTCATCCGTCAGCATCCCCCTCGACTCGAAAAATCTCGGTTTCCTCATGTACCAGAAATCGAACTAAACATAGCGGAAAAAGGCGGAAGAATCGAAGACTTGTTTGAGTAGGGACGCCGACCGTCGGATATCGGAGCTCGAGAGGTCGATGAGGTTGAGAGTGGAAGCCGGAACTCCGGCAACGTCGACGGCGTTCGCGTCATCCATGCTCGCCGTCCGTTCGCCTGACGGATTTCGCGGTGATGATGACGACCGACGACGATCGAGGCCGGACGGGAATTTGAGTTGCAGGTGATGGAGGACACGGGACTGAGAAAAAGAAGAGGAAAAACGACGGCGTGGGACGTTTAAAGAATCAGCACAGATATTCGGTGCGGCCATCGGTGACGTCCTCGTTCCCCCATCCTAATGCTTTCTACAAATTTTAAAGCATTTTTGCTGAGTAATTATTCTATTCGATATAAATAATTATTTTTTTAAATAATTCATTTATTTTCAACAAAATAAACAGCCCTTAAAATTTGAAAAACCTTTAAAATATTTATATTTACATGCATGTTTATTCTTTTTAATTTATTCTTGTGATATTTAATTTTTGAATGGCTAAGAAATACAGATTTTAGGAAAGCTGTTCCATTTTCTATTGCTCTTTCAAATTAGCAAGTCCTTATCTCAAATGAAAAGATGTTTGAACGATATGACTCCATGAAACATATTAATCACATTCCACCAATCATATGAATTACATGCATGCTCATCCAAGTACAAAAAATGCACAAATGCCCACAATTTAACTGATGCTTTATGTAATGTAACAAGCAACTATAAAATGAGTCAATACAAAAAAGGTAGCCATTGGTATTTGCTCCCGTGGTTAAATATCTGAAGTAGTTAAAAAAGCCTTTTTCCATTTGTTTGAGTGGGACATTTTGAGATGGAACATATGCTTTTAGGATATCGATCATGTATATCCTATATCTAAATCTATTTACATACATATATAAGAATATTCAATCTTTTAGAAACATCTCAGAAAGATTTTTGGGCAAGTAGAGGCCAACGCCGCTAAAGTGGCTTACCAGCTCGGTAAATGCACTTGCCACTGCTGCTCGTAGTCCCATCCACATGGAAACTTTTGGTCTCTCTTCCTCAGCCCGTTAAATTTTCAATCCTTTGTAGGCTTAGCGACACGCCCACCTCGTCCAGAAATATCTTGTCAAGCACGCAGAAAGTAGCATGTACAGTCCAATCTATGTAACTATCGTGGAAAAGCTGACAGACCCATCCGTTGAATCGCAGGAGAGTCAGCGCTCAGACGTGTGTGGCATTTCCTTTTCATTTCCTTTCTTAAAGTGTGGCATGTACAAACAGCTAATTTAGGGGCAAAATAACACGGAAGCGGCTGAGCTATTGCCTCCATGCATAAACATAAACAGATTATTGGTTGTATATGATGTAAAAACACCATTGGATGCTCTTCTCTAAGCTCATTATGCCCATTCGTACGAGTTCTTAAAGTATACCCCTACTTCAGGCAAGTGCGGGTTGACAGGCTTCCACTCTTGCTGGCAAACTCTAAGCTCCTTCGCTTCCGTATACGTTTAAATCAGCATGAGTATCGTCTAATCTTTGGGACAAGTAGGTCTGACACTGGACGGGCGGAAACCTGCAAATTGACGCAATTTTGAACAAACTTAGGATCCCATGCTGGTGTAAATTTGCTAATTTGCACCATGTCTAATAACAAATGGAGTAGCTATTTTATACGCAGCACCCAAATCCCCACGCAAAAAGGATCCAACCCTGTAAAGAGAGCACGCGAGCATGTGGTTGATCATTTCAATTCATCAGATATGGGAGGGGTCAATTCCTAATTCACGAGTAAACATATTTTCCTCATGAAACATGGAGTTAAACTTGATGCAGTCCTCTTTAACAGTGCTTGAATGATCCTTGGATATGCAATATCCACTTCAACATGCATTCAAAGCAGAGCACCAGCCAAGCACAATGCATAAAGACATTCAAATTGGGGAGGAGAACTAGCTCTTAGGACTGAGAACTGATAAGAGATGAAGTAGAATTGCGGTATCTTGTTGATATATAGGAAAGTAACTAATTTGCAGAAGACAACTCACTTCGGAGGATTTTCCTCAGACATACATGTTGGCAAGCACTCAATGAGACAGTCATGGTTAGGCTCCAGGAAGGATGCAATCTGCATTTTGTGAGAACATGAGCATAAATAGAATCTTTTTTTAACAGAAATATTAGCAAAAGAAGTCAATAAGAATGGAGAACGTAATGAATGAAAGATGCTAACTAGGGAAGGCAAAACAATTAGGCTTCTTTTGCAAAATCTAATGTGGATCATCCTTGATGATAATCTCAAGTTGAGAAGAATTTCCTAAGAGTATGATCACAAGTTCAACTAACTTTCCCCTAGATCGTGATCTCAAAACTAGGACCTTTTCTTGAATCAGCTTACAACTATCCAAGATCAGCTTCAACTGCCCTTTTTTCTGGTTGGAGTAGTCACGACTTTGGTCACCAATCAATCAGAATTTTTTCAATACATTCAACAATGCTTAAAAGTTCTCTTAAAGGCATCTGAAGAATATTTCAAAAGATGAGGAGAAATGCATATTTGTGTGTGTGTGTGGGTGGGGGTGGAAAGAGAGAAGGCCTTACAGAATACCGTTCTTGACCATTCCCTATAACTCGATGGAGCGTGGACCTGATTGCAAAAGCAAAGCAAAAGTATAGATTTGACAAACTGAAGCAAAAAAAGAAACAGCAACTCAAATTCAAAAAAAGAAAGAATAGAGAATGACTTACTAAATATAGGGAATAGCAGGACACCAACTAGATTCAAGCAAAAAGCTCATTTCATATATCATTTAAACATGTTCTCGTGCATGATGACAATGCATGTTAAGCCGTTTCTGTCATCAGAGATCCCAGAACACATGCAAAGTTTCGTATCCAAAAGTTGACCAATAAGAGCTGAGTGATAATAAAAGCACTAGAATAGCAAATTTATTGTTTGATATTCATAAATTCGTCTCCGCGTACAAATTAATGTAGGTCACCAAAATATCATACCATCTTCAACAACCGTGTTTAACATGGAAATTTTTCCTGACCAATGTCAAGAGTAGATGCTCTTTTGCTACTAATGGGCCACTGATATCAGAAAGAGCCGAGGGAGTGCAACAGAAGAAATTCTGTTGGAGTTTGGGACAGGTTAACAATATATAGTAGCCTGCCATAAGATAATCTCCAACCTTCATGTTCAAAGCTTTCCTCTTGCCAATTTATCTATATAGACTGTTATTAAAGCATATTACCTGAAAATACAATTGCTCCATCGTTCTAGCATATCACCAAGATTCACTATGAATGCACTGTACAAAATAGTCACAGAAAGAATGTTACTTTTCAGGATTACTGTGAGATTCTTCTGTTCCGTATTTGTGATAATTATGTATAACTGAATCTAAGCAATAATCTAAACAACTAAAAGAGGGTAATTACATAAGTAATTTTAGAATGCATATGATGCATGGTAGTTCTATGACTGTCGACCTGCTCAAAATTAACCAGGAAAGAATGGTGGAATACCATTGTGAGAATGTGTGTAAGAGTGTTTTCTTGAAGAGGGAGGGAGGGAGGGAGGGAGGTTCATCAGCAAGGCATCAGAAGGATTAAACTGATCGAAGTTAATATGTACACTTAGATGCAAATTGCAGAAAGGAATATAAATGTGGATGAGGGCACCTCTCTAAGTTAATAAATGGAAATCCATCTTTATCACCCATCTGACAATATTACTCTCTCTAAACTGGTATATCGCTGCCTTTGTACAATCAAGAACTATAGTAGCAGATCAGGGTCAGACAAAGAAGCATTTTTTGTCAAAAAGTTGTCACGAGTATTGGGGTAGTATTCCACCTAACACTGACATGAAGCAATCTTTTAATCATGCGTATAAGGGGAAACAGTGCACATTCCCCAATAAACCAGAAGTACAAGATTAAAACAAAGTTATTGCAAGTTATATTTGTAAGCCATGAATCATAAGAATATAGATCCTAACATGATGATCTTCCACCAAAAGCATTACTCTAAATATGAGATCTCTAACATAATCATCTCAAATTCACCATTGTAATGCAGTTGGGCTTTACCCTCTCATAGGTTGCACATATTCCCATTTCAGAGGTTTAGCATCCTTGTTCTTGCAAATCTGAATATGTTCAAAAAGTTTCATGCATTATAACTAGGCATAAAGTCTGCACCAACAGTTTTATAGGAGAAAATTTCATACTTGGAGACCCGGGACATCATCTGTTGCCAACAAGGTAATAAATCCAAAGTCTGAATGTGCCCCAGCTCCATATATTCCTTTAGAGGGATCTGAGACTAGACCTAAACAAAGAAAAGAATTTCCACCGGATGAGAAGAAAAATTTGCAGGGTTTAATATAAAGTTTATTGAAGTAAAATCTACCTTCATAGTGCAACAAGCGCAAAGTCGCAATAGGCTCCCCAAGTATTTCTGGCTTGTCAAAAAAATCAGCCTCCAGATCAAGTGCTAGAGCAATGATCCTTGTAACTACTTTTGCCACATTTCTGAGTGTGCACATTTACAAATAAAAAAAAATTTACGAAATTGACTACCATGCTTTGTTTATAGCAACAAATTACACTTAATCTTGCCACAAAGATCATCTAGGCATTACTCTTGGATCTAAAAGTCAAATGATTTAGAGTTGGAGACCCTATTGACTGTAATATCAGCCATCCCATTGTAAGCAATTAGACACTTGCGTTGAGGCTCTTGGTCAGTGTGATTAATGGTAAATTTCGACGGCTAAAAATAAGTGGTTCATATTGTAGCGTAGTAGCTTTGGAACAATACCCCACAAAATTGTTTAATCGGCCACTACAAATAACCAGAAGAGTTTTACTTTGGCCAACATAGGATGAGAGCCCAAGAGAGCATATTCAGTTCAGAAGTCGGAGGCAATTTAATTCCCATTGGGCCACCCTCAAAATTACAAGAACTTGGCAATATCTGATGCATATAGAAGGGGAAGATGGTGACTATCTAGTACTGAGAATACCCAAAATACCCCATCAGAGAAACAGAAGATCTCTGTATTATCTTTTACTTGGATGGAACAAAATTTACATCCTGGAACTAGCAAGAAAAATTAATGCCTATTGCTCCATATCATCTATAGTAAAAACTCACAATGCTTGACAATGAAATTTTTCCATCGCCTGCCTCCATCTTGGCAATATATCTAGTCAAAATACAACAATGAAACCAAAATAAACATCCACAATCAACAACTGATTTATGTCAGAGAGAAATTACGTTAAACAGCAGTTTACCCTCAGAAGGCCAGAGGTTTGGTCCAAAATGAGGCTTCTGCGCACGAGGATCGTCCTCTGGTACTTCCACTCCTATGTAGTATCCCTCCTTATAATCTCCTATAAAACCTCAATAAATTCATTACTGCTCGAACAATCTTCAGAAGATGATAAGCAGATAGGTAGTAACAAGTTTCAGCCAAAACTTTGTCTTAGAGCTTAGCACTTCGAACAACTAGCTTCTTCTTCCGTGTCAGTTCTCTACAAGAATACAATCAAAAATAGGAATAATAACTAATTCATATTCGTTTCCTAGGACCTGCTACTTAATCACCACCTGATTCCAAGAAGCTATCAAAATCACCAGCTATTCATCTATGTCCATTTTAAGCAGCAAAATCTTCAGCAAGATGATCAGAGACAAACCGTTTATCTGATTTGCAGGGTCGAGGACCTGATCGAACAGAGGAGTGTACCCTCGATGCTTCTCGTTCCTCAGCAGCTTCATCTTCTCGCTCAAAGGCAGACCGAAGAACCGCCTGCTCTGGACGAACACCTCCTCCATCAAGTCCTGGCTGACGCCATGATTGATCACGTAGAAAAAGCCGGAATCCAAGCACGCCTGAGGCCAACAGATTGGATTCATCCGTCAGCGTCCCTCTCGACTCAAAAAAACCTCGGTTTCCTCGGTTTCATGTACCGGAAATCGAACTGAAAATAGCGGAAAAGGGTGGGAGAATCGAAGACCTGTTTGAGGAGGGACACCGACCGTCGGATATCGGAGCTCGAGAGGTCGATAAGGTTGAGAGTGGAAGTCGGAACTCCGGCGACGTCGACGTCGACGGCGTTCGCGTCATCCATGCTCACCGTCCCGTTCGCCTGACTGATTTCACGGTGATGATGACGACCGACGATAATGGAGGCCGGACGGGAATTTGAGTTGCAGGCCGGATGAGAAGTGGCTGGAAAAGAATGAGAGAAAACGACGGCGTCGGACAAATAAAGAATCGGCCAAGGCATACGGTGCGGCCATCAGTGACGTCTTCGTTCCCCGTCTTAATCCTTTCTATAAATTTTAAAGCATTTTTTCTGTCTTATTATTCTATTCGATATAACTAATCATTTTTAAGAATACATTTTTTAATTTATTATACGAAATAAATGGATCTTAAAATTGGAAAGACCTTTAAAATATTTATATTTACATGCATGTTTATTGTTTTTAATTTACTCTTGTGATACTTCATTTTAGCATGGTTAGAAAAAACACTGATTCTAGGAGAGCTATTCCATTGCTCTTGCATACTAGCAAGGCCTTATCTTAAATGAAAAGAGTTTTGAAGGATATCAATGATTAGTATTTTTAAATCTCTTATTTAATTCATTAGATAAGATGTCGTTGTTTTAATGCTCTATGTTATGTAATGCAATTATAAAATGAGTCAATACAAATAGGGGTCAGCATCAAGACTAATTCAACCCATGAATCGTATTGAATTAGTCTAGACCAACTGGTTTAAGGTTGATTTAAGGATAATCAGTACGATTTTCACTTCAACGAACTTAGAACCAGCCTAAGATCGGCTTGGTTCCTAGTTCCAAGGTCAAAATTGCCAACTCTACCCAAGAATCGACATAAACAGGTTCCTCGAGTTGAACCGAAAATTGAATTATGGTCTTCAACATGAATAAACAATCACATATCTATTTCACCAAATATGCTATGAAGTGAAAAGGTGGAACTCTTACACTTTATTGGAAGAATTTGTTTTTTTACACAAAATATAAAAAGCAGACTAATTTCCAAGTAGAACCAAGAATCACTAGGACTAGGAAACACCGGTTCCATAACCAATCGATTTAGTTCCCAATATCAAAAATTTGAAAATTTAATCAGACCTACTTGAGATTGTCATGATTTTGAGTGTAATAGGCGGAGCAATAAATGTCATAACATCTGTTTCCACTACATATTTCCATTTCCATCTCTCGCATCATCTATTAAGTCTTTTAAATACAAGAAAGCTAAAAGAGCATAATTAACTAGTTAACTGCTAATTTAACTCACTATTACTCTACTCGGGCGTCGGGAGATTTTGCACCTACATTGAGGACAAAGAGCTAAAGAGGTAGCCGAGTCTTTGTCTAACGCTCTGTTTCCAATGCTTGTTCCTGAGGTTTAACGTAGCGGAAGCGTTAGCCAGTCAAGCGCGTCACGGGAGGACTTCGAGATCGGACTGATCTAATCCACCTTTGAGAAACATCAGAAAGATTTTTTGGAAAGTAGCAGCCAGCGTAGTAGCTAAAGCGGCTTACGATCTCAGATTGTGCTCTTGCTAATGCTACTCCTAGTCCCACCCACACGGAAATGCCTGCTCTCTCCTTCTTAGCCCGTCATATATTCAATCATTTGTGGGCTTAGCGACACGACTACCTCATCCAAAAATCTTGTCAAATAGCCAAAAGTTGCACGTATAGTCCAACCGACCGAAACTATCGTAAAGAAGCAACCGTTCGTCCGTTGAAGCGCAGGAAAGTAGGTGCCACGAAATGTGCAAGGCTTCCCCTTTTTTATTTCCTCTCTTAAAGATTTGCATGTACAAACTGCTAATTTAGGAGCTAAATCATGGAAGCAAGAAGACCGAAGTAAGGCTGAAGCCGCTGAACTATTACTTCCATGCAAAAACATAAGCAGATTATTAATTGTGTATGCGTATGTATGTAAGCGCATGTACCCCATTCGACGCTCTTCTCTAAGCTCATCATGCACTTCTTTACGAGCTTTCAAAGCATACCCTCTACTGGACAAGTGCTGGTCGACAGGCTCCAGCTCCTACTGGCAAACTCTAAGTTCCTTCCCTTCTGTATACATCTGAATCAGCATGAGCATCGCTGCATCTCTGGGCCAAGTAGGTCTGACATAAGATGGGAGGAAACCTGCACGTGAATCAATTTTGAAGAAATTTAGTTTAGGATCTGATGCTGGAGTAAATTTGCTAATTTGCACCATGTCTAATAACTATTGGAGACTCGATCCAAAAACAAATAAAAATTAATAACTGGAGTAGCTATGATAAATACAACACCTAGATCCCCACACAAAATTGTTCCAACCCCATGTGAGCATGCGATGATCGTATCAATTGATCAAATAAGGGATAGCTCAATGCCTAGTTCCAAAATAAACATTTTTCTTCATGAAACATGGAGTTAAAACTTAGATGAAGTCCTCTTAACATAAACAAAAAGTCCAACTATTTTATGATCCTTGGTAATGCGATATCCACTTCGACAATCACGTACAAAGCAGAGCATCGACACCCAAACAAAACGCATAAAGTCTGTCATTTGAATCAAGGAGGAGAAGAACTAGATCTTAGGGCCGAGATTTGACGACATAGGAAATACAATAGCGACATCTTGATGATATATAGGAAAGAAACTATTCTACGAAAGACAGCTTACTTGGGAGGATTTTATTTTCTATCTAAACTGGAATATCACCGCCTTTGTACGAACAAGAACTATAGTAGCATCAAACAATCAATGATTTTTGTCAAAAAGTTGTGACCAGTACCGGGGTAGTATAACACTCAACATTGGCATGAAGCAATCTTCCAATCATGCGTATAAGGGAGCATGTTATCGTGTACATGCTCCATGTTGACACCTAAATTTTGGTAACCCGTTTATTCATTTATCATATTAAAAAATTAGGGATTAATTTTTAACCCCTAAACAAAAATATTAGAACTTAGTTGCATAGCATATAGTTTTAGGAAAGCATTTATCATCATTGCATCGTTGGACCGGCGACGGATAGACTCAAGTGAATGGTCTCGAACTTAATGGAGCCCACAAAAGCACAAGCACAAAATTCAGTCAAGCCCATCAAGTCTGCATAGCTGAAAATCAGTGATTTAAATTGGAAAGAATTCTAAAATCAAGTGAGCATATTCTTTATAATTCTAGGTCTTAAGAGGAAGGGTGCAGCAAATATAAGCTGAATATATGATGGGTTTACACAAAAATCCAAGCTTTGAACCAATATCTTTGCTGATGGAAGAGAAGAATTAAAATCTTGAAAAATTGAGCATATATGCTCTTCATATGTAACCATGGCATTATATGTGCAAGTATGGGCAAATAAAACAAGAAAAATACAATCGTGCGGACGAAGCAAGTGGAAAGGGAGGAAAGAAGATTTTGACGTTTTTCACATATGAGATTTCTTTCCTCAAACAATTCATCCACCACTTGGGAAAGAGTTCTTTAGCTGATGTCAACGCACACAATAGAATAAAATATTCGCATACAATCAGCCAACCGGGGAAAGATTGAGGACAAGAATATATAAGGGGGTCAGCAGTATAAATAAGACCATGGCACAGCACTATAGGGGGCACACACATTGAACATACGGCCACACGTTGAGAGAATAGATAAAGTGGAGGATTCAATAGAGAATAAAAACCGAAGTTCTTTCTGCTCTTGGGGTCCCAATTCCGAGATCGCTCCATCACCGCCTCCGAGATCCACTAGCCATAATTGTTGCTGCTAGACATCCACGCTGTACCTGCACCGCGACGGCCCCCTCTTGGCTGAGCTCTTCCCTTTCACTACAGCGAATCTCTTTCTGTTTTGCAGGTTCTTGAATAAGCAGCACTGAGTTTTTTCTACCGTGCCGTGAGCCATGACATCACTGCCGTTGTCGAGCTGAGACCAGTTCACTGTGAGACTATCCCGGTGAACATCTGAGCATCCTCCTCACCGTCAGCCCATGCTTGTCCAGCGGGCACCAAGCCTCCATCAAGAAGTCCCCATAGTGAGTTGTTCCTTCCCTGGCCGAGAATTACTGGACCAGCAGGCTTTGCCGAGCAGCCCGTAATCAGAGTCCCATCGTCGTTCCGCACGTGACACCACCACGGATTCCCTATCGATGAAGCTGCTGCCGCACTGAGACCAAACCGAGGAGATCATCAAGCTATCAAGGGAGTTATCAATTCTCAATAAAAATTCCACTTTTCTTTCTCTATGGTCACGTAAGAGGGGCACATAAAGGACAAATAAAAAAGGGAATAAAAAGATCACTTTCTTTTTCTTTGCAGGCCATTCACTTTCTTTTTCTTCGCGGGCCATTCACGTAGGCTGGTGAAGTCTTGCTGCTAGGCTTTCAGCGAGGACTTTCTTTCCTTGTAATTTTTGTGTTGCAGGTCATCTCCTCGTCTTTTGGAGAAAGACATGAGAAGCCTTTCCTAAGTGTCGACCCCTGCATTGCATGACAACCCGCTAACTGTGGTGCCAATCACGGGCCACCACTAGCCGCCTCCCACCTCATCATCGACGAGCACACCTTCAAACATCGAGACTTATTTTGGCTTTTGGTCAAAGCGGTGGAAGTTGTCTCGTATTGCGTGGTGAATTTTGGAGAACTGCCCGTGAATTCTTGAGAAAGAAATATAAGTGGGGTCAAGGGCAAGATACGATCGCGACTTCGGAGTTCTCAGTTGAGATTACTTGGCCCAACAAAAACACCAAAATTCGTTGGCAATCGTCGAGGAATCCGGGTGTTCAACAATTGCAACACCCTTGTGCGCCGTTCGAAGCTGCTGCTGTCCATATCTGCTGCCCAACACGTGCCTGGTTTCCTGGTGCTCGTGAAAAGCCGACGTCTGAAACTAAACCGTGGATAGCACCATCCTCACCGCAAAGCCACCCGGAGCTCCTGCAGTGTCGAGTCATCCACAGAGCCCAGGTGAGCCTGCTGCAGCCACAACGTCCCTCCAAGACCGAGCTGCTGTCCCCAACACGAGCCAACTCCCGTGCAGCCTGTTAAGCCATCCAGAGTTCCTAGCGATGACGGTGAGATGCGGCCCAAGCTCGAACCTGGCGGTGCGAAACCGTGATGTGATGTAGCTGACCTCGACGTCAGTTAGAACTCTGGCTAAGACTTTCGGAGCATTTGAAAGTGGCCGCTACCGCTGATCTTGGGACGTGTCATTCAAGCGAATTGTCTCATCGTGCTAAGAAGCATCAACTCGAATTGCTATCCGCAAGCCTCGCTGGCTTGCGCCACTTATCTAACAGCCCGTGGTGTCGTGACATCACCTCTTCACCGTGTCGAGTCTGTCCAATTTTGGCGAGCAAGTGTTTGGACAAGGTAATAATTTTATCTTAGTCAAGATTCATATATTTCGTTGCCTTGCTCGAATTATTGCATTCTTGATTGAACTCTCAAATGATGTTATCATAATCTCGAATAGCCGTCACAACGTGAATACGATTGACAGTCCGATTTCACGCTTGAAATACGACTCGCAATCGCACGGAAAAATCGCCAATCCGATCTCACGCTCGAGATTCGATTTCACGCTTGAAATACGACTCGCAATCGCACGGAAAAATCGTCAATCCGATCTCACGCTCGAGATTCGATTCGTGATTTTATTTAAAAATTGGCAAATCCGATCTCATGCACGAGATACGATTCATCAATTTATTTCCAAAATGGACACGGATGATATCTTGCATGATTTGTTGCCGTGTTGTTCTTGATGTCTTATTTTGATTGCTCCCGTAAAAGAAAAAGAAAAATCCAAAAAATCTGAGTTAGATTAGGTTCGTTTTAGAATATTCATCGAATTAGGGCATTCTTTGCACGTCATTGCATATTAGGATAGATCGCATGCTTATTAAGAAAATAAAAATCATGTGTACGTCATATAGCATTAGGTTCATGAAATGCATGTCATTTAGTGATTATTTCTAGGTTCATTTAATTAGAAATTGCTTGTCATTAAGATTAAGTCATTTTGGTTAATTTAGATCGCATATTTAATTATTGCATTACCTTACTCATGTCATGTAGTTTAGTCATATTGCCATGCCATATCACTTCATGTTAAATTAGTAGCATGCATTGCATGATTCTCATTAAATAAAGTGAAAACAACAATTGAGTGATTGTGTGTTAATTAGAAACCATATATAGGGTTGTTGATGTGGATTTTAATTTAAGATCGCAGATGCTTTCGTTGCTTGGAGGTAAGTTTTTGCAATTTATTTATTGTTTATCTGGGTGTTAAATTGGTAGTTTGTGTACACGCATGATAAGGGAAATAGATTTAAAATCAATTCAAGCTGCTTGCCAAACATTTTTGAAAATAAAAGAATGGTACCGAAAGGGCATTAGAAGAATCTAGTGTAACCAAGTTCCCGTACCCATAGTCTACCCATAGTCTCTGGTTCGTAGGAGTAAAGTGAATCTCCCGTTACTTTACTTGGGTTTCTAATCGACCCACCAAAAATCTTGGGTTTCTAATTGACCCACCAAAAATAGATTAGTGGCGACTCCTTATTAAAAAATCAATTGCATGCTAAGAACTTGAACTTAAGTCGCGAATTAGTATGAGCTTGGGAGAGCCCGAGTTAAGTTTAGGCTTAACAATCCATTAGCCAAACCTGGTTCACACCTGAAAAATTTGGTCGCGACACTCCAATAAACCAAAAGTAAAATATAAAAAGCAAAGTTAGTCCAAGTTAAGTTTGTAATCCACAGATCACTAGAATGTAAATCCTAACATGATGGCTTCCACCAAAAGTGTCCAAGTTACTGTAAGTATGAGATCTCGAACATAATCATCTCAGGTTCTGTTGGGCTTCTCAGGTTCTGTTGGGCTTTACCCTTTCAAAGGTTGCACATATTCCCATGTGAGGTTTAGCATCCTTATTCTTGCAAATCTGAATAAGTTTAAAAGGTTGCATGAATCATAACTGTGCATAGAGCTGTACCAACAGTTCTACAAGAGAACATTTCATACTTGAAGACCTGGGACATCATCTGTTGCCAACAGGGTAATAAACCCAAAGTCGGAATGTGCCCCGGCTCCATATATTCCTTTAGAAGGATCATAGATTAGACCTAAACAAAGAAAGGAATATCAACCGGATGGGAAGGAAAAATTGTCGGGTTTATTTTGTAGTTCATAGTGGTAAAACCTACCTTCATAGTGCAACAAGCGCAAGATCAGAATAGGCTTGCCGAGTATTTCTGGCTTGTAAAAAAAATCAGCCTCCAGATCAAGTGCTAGAGCAATGATCCTTGCAACTACTTTCGCCACATTTCTGATGTGAATATTCACAAATCAAAAAATTACCAAATTAACTACCATCACTTTTTTATATCAACAGGTTGCACTTGATCTTGCCACATAGATCATCTAGGCATTACTCTTGAGATATAACCAGATCCAAAAGTCAACTGATTGGAAGATCCTATGCAATGAAAACTGTGACTACAATACCAGCCCTACCACTATAAGTAGACATTTGAGTTGACGCTCTTGGTCAGTGTGATTAATAGTAAATCTTGACAGCTGAAAATATTTTATTCAAATTGCGGCAGGGTAGCTTTTGAACAGTTTCCTAGAAATTGTTGAATGAGCAGTTACATATAACTTGAAGAGATTTACACTTTGGCCAACATAGAATGAGAGCCCAAGAGAGCTTAAGCAATTTGGCAGTCGGGGGCAATTTAACCCCCTCGGGCATTAAGGGAACTTAGCAAAATTTGATGCAACGGGAAGGGGAAGATGATCACCATTAGGACACTGGAAAAGGCCCAAATTTCCAGTCAGAGAAACAGAACATCTCCGTATCATCTTTTACTCAGATGGAATAATCTTTCACATCTTGCAACTCACAACAAAATTTAATGCCCGTGGCTCTTTATCATCCATAGCAAAAACTCATAATGCCTAACTATGAAATTTCTCCATTGTCTGCCTCCATCTTGGCAATATCTCTATTTAAAACACAACAATGAAACCAAAATAAGTACATATCACCAGCAACAATTTGAAGTTGCACAGATATTTTAAGCAACTGGTTACCCTCAGAAGGCCAGAGGTTTGGTCCAAAATGAGGCTTCTGTGCATCAGGATCATCCTCTGGTACTTCCGCTCCTATGTAGTATCCCTCCTTATAATCTCCTATAAAACGTCCATGGAATCATTACTACTCAACTGATCTTCAGAAAATGATAACCATAGAAACAATAACAAGTTTCATCTAAATCCTTGTTGTATTGCTCATGGTTTTGTGTTAGCACTTCAAACAACTCGCTCCTATTTCTGTGTCAGCTCTGGTGAAGTATCCTCGCTCCTCCCAGAATATAATTACAACCAGGAATAATAACTAACCAATTGCATCTTCCTCTTCTAAGAGCTGCTACTCAACCACCAGCCACCAGCTGATTACAGGAAGCTATCAAAATCATCAGCTGTTCAACTAAATCCACTATAAGCAGCAAAATCTTCAGTAATCTGACAACAAAAAACGGAACAATGAATACATCTGACACAAACCCTGAATCTGATTCCCAGCATCGAGGACCTCATCCAACAGAGCAGTGCGGCCTCTGTGCTTCTCGTTCCTCAACAGCTTCATCTTCTCGCTCAAGGGCAAGCCAAAGAACCACCTGCTCTGGACGAAGACCTCCTCCATTAAATCCTGGCCGATTCCGTGATTGATCACGTAGAAAAAGCGAGAATCCAAGCACGCCTGAGGCCAACGGATCGAATTCATCCGCCAGCATCGTCACGAATAAAAAAACCTTAGCTTCCTCGGTTCAGGTACCGGTAATCGGGATAAGTACACTAATGGTGCCATAAGTTGTGTACGGCGCTCACTTTGGTGCCAAAAGTTTCCGTCGGATCACTTAAGTGCCAAGAAAACGCTCACTTTGGTGCCACCGGCGAAAGATTCCGGCCACCAACGAAAGATTCCGGCCAAAATGATTTTTTTTTAAAAAAAAAAAAAATCAATAGGCCTTTAAATGACGTCGTTTTCGGTCCTCCTTAAGAAAACGACGTCGTTTTGCCGTCCTACATGGATGGCTTCATGGAAACGACGCCGTTTAGCTCACATGGGGAAAAATTAGGGTTTCCGCCGCTCGGCCACCGTCGTTCGCCCGCCGTCGCTCGGCCACCGTCGCTGCTCGGCCACCGTTGCTGCTCGGCCACCGTCGCTCAGCCACCATTGTAGTTGCTCGACCAGGTGAGCGAGGAGAGACTGAAATTGTTGCAGGAAAAATCGAAGGCGAGGGCGGAGGAGGAGGAGGAAGAAGATGGGTCGAAGGGGCTGCTGGTGCGTTGCTGCTGCTGGTGCGTTGCTGGTGTCGTTGCTGGTGTGCTGCCGGTGCTGTTGCTGGTGCCGTGCCGGTGCCGTTGCTGGTGTGGGTCTTCGAGGAAGAAGAAGACACGAAGACGAGCCAAACGGCGTCAAAAATTTGGGGATTAGGGTTTCAAAGTTGGGGGAAAGATGCCAAACGGCGTCGTTTTGGTGTTTGGATGCTGACTCAACTCTCCGACGAGCCACGTCGGCGTCAAAAATTAATAAAAAAAGGCCACGTCGGATTTCCGACCAATTTCGTCGGCGTTGGCATCAAAGTGAGCGTTTTTCAAATTTTTTGGCACTTAAGTGATCCGACGGAAACTTTTGGTACCAAAGTGAGCGCCGTACACAACTTATGGCACCATTAGTGTACTTATCCCCCGGTAATCGAATCGGAACATCGGAAAGACTCGAGAGAATCGAGGACCTGTTTGAGCAGAGACACCGACTACCGGATATCAGAACCCAAGAGACCAATGCGATTAAGAGTCGAGGTCGGAACTCCGGCGACTTCGACGGCTTTCGCGTCATCCATGCTCGCTGACGCTGCTCCGCCTGGCAGGTCGTTGCTCGCTTGCTGATATCGCCGTCCGTTCACCCATCTGATTCCGCGGCGGTGACGACGACGGCTGACGGTGACTGCATTCTGAGTTGCCGGTAGGTGATGGAGGGAGTAGTGGGGTTTGAAAAGAAGAAGAAAACGACGGCGTTTATTAATAAATAAATAAATAAACTCAGCGAAGATATTTGACGCGGCATTATCCTTTTGATAAAAGGTCAGCAAATTTTAAAGCATATTTCATCGCCTACGGCATGGGGTTCGGCGTAGAACAGGGAACTGCACCGAACCGGCCGCAAAAACTAATCTGATTCGAGTTTCCCGCAGTTATCGATCCAATGCCAGAAAGAGTGGAACCGGTACTATGCGGTTTGATTCCCGGTTTCTCGGTCAGAACCAAATCGCGAATCGGGAATCCACAAATTGTGGTTACATGCTCTGAATTTTTTATTTATTTTTATTTTATTTTACCTTAATAAATGAAAATTTTTGTCATCGGGTTCACTTCATTGAGGAAGAAAAAAATGAAACCAAAAAAAAAAAAAAAAAAAAAAATTGCCAATTCCCAAATAAACTATAAAACCGATTGACAAAATAAATTTTAGATTTCAAAGTATGCAAATTAGATTCTAACTTCCAAATAATAAGGAATGAAATCCGGTGGGTTAAGTTTCAACTAGAAACTTTCAAGTCAAACCTAAATTGAGTCGAAGCAGTTGGCTGAGTGGTTAAGGGTTTAAGGGTTTAAGCATCTCGCCTGCTATCCGAGATGAGAGAAGCTTTACCCCGTGCTATCTCTTTCAAAATGGATTATAAAATTTTTTCTTAACCTATATTGATACTTATATTAGTATTTTGACAGGAATGACTCGAAATTCTATCAATGAGATATTGCACAGTTTCCTCGTGGAAGAGAATGCCCTGACTCGCTAAAACTTCAATTAAAATTTCCAAGCAATGTCATCAAGTGTACCCGAAATCTTGAGAGACCCGGCTCTTTTGTTTTCAAGAATGGATGAGTAGAACGAGCTCCAGCCCTCAAACCTTTATATACTGTCATTTCTTGATATTTACTTGCAGCTTGATGAATTGAGAAGCACGCCATACTACTTTTGGGGGGCTTGGGTTCATGTAAGGCATGTCACTAAAACTACAAATTTTATGGCCAATTGCAAGATTTTTACGTTTTATTAGTTGCTGAAGCGCGTTTTAATTTGATACCAATTTGGTGAAATGTGTTCTTACAGAAATTACGTATTCTTAAATGCTATTATGTATTGTTTGAAACAATTTGGCTTTTCTTTTAAAGTTCGCTCATCGAACGAGTGAAAAAAGAAAAAGACTGGAACTGGCAGAGGCAATAACACTGAGTTGTGCCTTAGTTGAGAATTTACTTCTTCATATCTTGCATTAGGCACTTAATGATTGTTGTTTTCTTCATTTCTTATTTGCAGGATGATCTTAGTCGAGCAAAGATAGATTGTTTGCTATTGAGACGGAAATGTTGATTGTTTGCATTTGCTTTATTTCTTCCCCTTGTGGTCTTTGTAAGAAATTTTGTTTTTCTCTGGACAATGTTGAATTAATATGTACTTAAATTTGCTGATGAACTAGATTAAATTTGGCATTCTTATCGGATGTGGCAAGTTCCTTGTCCTGCATTCATTTCATGTGTAGACCCATAAGGGATTATGAAAAATATGTTTAACATAACCTTTACACCAAAAAAAAACTTCAAAACCTGATCCGATCGCTCAAGTTGTATGCCCTTTGGGTCTCAGGTTGGTTCTGTAGTGTTTCCGTTCAAGTCGGATATCAACCGAACTAATGACACTCCTATCTTGGACTATCCAATATTAAGCATACCCTCTCTTAAGAATATCTCACATGGGGCGGATATTTCCACTCAAAGTTACCAAGGGTCAAGAAGAATGGCAGTTTGCACACTTTATGGAAAGTGATTTTTAGGCAACTCATCATGTGGGATGGGCATCTAGGAGGCATCAAGTCCGCCATGAACAAATGGCTTCAACGCAGTCAACTTCCTGATCGTCACATGATGTGATGGTTACACTTGATACAGATAACGGATTTTTTAGTTTTCAAAACTTGAGAGAATTTGGTATGAAAGGGCAATATAGGAATGCTCACCTTTCTACATGTATAATTGAACCAGTGGACCTATAAATTTGATTTTCTCTAGTCAATTGACCTCTAGGTTATTATTTGATTTCCCCATAACATCTCATTTAGATCATTATAGCTGACCTCAACCTATGAAAGGGAAGACCCTAAGCCATACACCATGGGATGGTTTTTTTAAGAAACTGCATTTTGCTTATCATTTTCTATCTTTCACTCCTGAAACTGAAAAGTCAGATAGCGCAGGAGCGAGGCACATTACACGACCACCATCAATTAAATCTTTGTGAAAGAAGAATAACACAAGGCAAACCGAAGAACCGCTTGCTCTGGACGAACACCTCCTCCATCAAGCCCTGGCTGACTCCATGATTGATCACGTAGAAAAAGCCGGAATCCAAGCACGCCTGAGGCCAACGGATCGGATTCATCCGTTAGTGTCCCTCTCGACTCGAAAAAACCTCGGTTTCCTCGGTTTTATGTACCGGAAATCGAATTGAAAATAGCAGAAAAGGCGGGAGAATCAAAAACCTGTTTCAGGAGGGACACTGACCATTGGATATTGGAGCTCGAGAGGTCGATGAGGTTGAGAGCAGAAGTCGGAACTCCGTCGACATCGATGGCGTTCGTGTCATCCATGCTCGCCCTCCGTTCGCCTGACTGATTTCATGGTGATGACTACGACCGATGATGATCGAGGCTGGAAGGGAATTTGAGCTGCAAGTGATGGAGGACACAGGGCTGAGGAAAGAAGAGGAAAAACGACGGTGCGGGACGAATAAGGGCGTGCATGACAAAATTTCTATTTCTTGATTTCTCTGTTTCTCTGTTCTCCGGAACAGGTTTGGAACAGAAATCTGTTTGGTAACGCAATTTGATTTTTCTATCTCTGAAACAGATTTCTATTCCAGAAATAGAGAAATCGAAAAAATCAGAAGCTGAAATTTTTAACTTCTCAGTTTTGAAATAGAAATCAGAAGCTGAAATCAAACATATAAAAGAATCTTGCACTTTCTTGCTAACTTAATTCACTCATAACCACAACTTCACAAATTATTGCTAATTTTCTTTTTCTTATTTTGCTCGTGTTTTTTTTTTTTTTTTTTTTGATAACTTCCTCTTTAATAAAAGAATTGTCAGCCAAGATAATTGGTGCGGCCTTACCCTTTTGACGGAAAGTCAGCAAATTTCAAAGCATTTTTCATCTGCCACGGCATGGGTTCGGGGGAGAACAAGGAACCGCACCGAACCGGCCCTAATAACTAGTCTAGTTGGAGTTTCCCGCAGTTATCTATCCGATTCCAAAAAAAAAAAAAGAAGTGAAACTGCTACTGTGCGGTTCAATTCCCAATTTCTGGGTCAAAACCAGATCGAGAATCGGGAATCAATGAATTGTGGTTGCATGCTTTGAACATTTTATTATTTATTTTATTTTACAGTGATAAAATAAAATTTTGTCATTGGGTTTACTTCGTTAAGGAAGAAAAAAATAAAACTAATAAAAAGTCGCCAGTTCCTGAATAAACTATAAAATCAATTGACAAAATAAGTTTTAGATTTCAGGGTACGCAAATTAAGTTTTAACTTCTAAATAATAAGAAATAAAATGCGACGGGGTAAGTTTCAACTTGAAACTTTCAAGTTAAACCTAAATTGAGTCGAAGCAATTGGCTGAGTGGTTAAGAGTTTAAGCATCTCGCTCGCTATCTGAAACGAGAGAAGCCTCACCCGATGCTAGACCTTTCAAAATGGATTAAAAAATTATTTCTTAACCCATGTTGATACTTATGTCAGTATTTTGACGAGAACAGTTCGAAATTCTGTCAATGAGATATTGCACAATTTCCTCACGGAAGAGAACGCCCCGACACACTGAAACTTCAATTAAATTTCCAAGCAGTGTCATCAACTTGTTCCTAGAACCTTGAGAGAGTTGGCCCTTTTGTTTTCAAGAATGGATGAGTAGAATGAGATCCAGCCCTCAAACCTTTATATACTGTCATACCTTGATATTGATTTGCAGCTCGCACATACTACTTTTTGGGGGGCTTGGGTACATGTAAGGCACATCATTAAAACTATAAATTTTACGGCCAATTGCAAGATTTTCACGTTTTATTAGTTGCTGAAGCGCGTTTAATTTGATATCAATTTGGTGAAATGTGTTCTTACATATATTAATTATCCATAAATGCTAGTATGTATTGTTTGAAACAATTTGGCTTTTTCTTTTAAGTGCGCTCATTGAACGAGTGAAAAGAGAAAAAGACTGAGACAGGCAGAGGCAATAACACTAAGTTGTGCCCTAGTTGAGAATTTACTTCTTCATATCTTGCATTAGGCACTTAATGATTGTTGTCTTCTTCATTTCTTACTTGTAGGATGACCTTAGTTGAGTAAAGATAGATTGTTTGCTATTAAGACAGAAATGTTGATTTTTTGCTTTTGCTTTCTTTCTTCCCATTGTGGTCTTTGTAAGAAAGTTTTTTTTCTCTGGACAATGTTGAATTAATTTGTACTTAAATTTGTTGACAAACTAGACTAAGTTTGGCATCCTTATAAGATGGCAAGCTCCTTGTCCTGCATTCATTTTGGAATTTAAGGCCTTTGGAGATGTGTGATGTGTAGACCCATAAGGGATTATGAAAAACATGTTTAAGTTACCCTCTGCACAAAAAAAAAAAAAAAAAAAAAAAAAAAAAAAAATCAAAACTTGAGCCAATCCCTAAGGTTATATGCCATTTGGGTTTTAGGTCGGTTCTAAAGTGTTTCAATTCAAGTCAGATATCAACCAAACTGATGACACTCCTATCTTGGACTATCAAATATTAAATAGCGCTCCCCTCTGTCCGGTCATTGTAGCCAAAGGAAGAAGGAAGGAGGAGGAGGGAAGAGGAAGGAGGAAGGAGGAAAAAAAAGATTAATAAAATAATTCGAAAAAATAAAATATTATTAAAAAATTGTTGCCAGCAGCCACGTTAGTGCTAGCCAGTCAACTTTGGCCGAATGAACTGAATTAGCATAATTACAAAATATTTATGACTTAATTGACAAAAAAAATAGGTTTATGACTGAATTGACACAATTGCAATAGTTTATGACTTTTTAAGTAATTTTCTCTCTTTGTATTGTATAACGTTTTTTTTTTTTTTTTTTTTTGCCGATCAAAACAAAAATGCGCTTCATCTACATATTTAAGTCAAAAATGGTTTTATCTCACTTTTTGATTTTAACCATTTTTGACTTTCATTTAGCCCTCAGTTATGTATTACTTTAATATTTTAATATAATTAAACTTGAGAGAGAACAATGGAAAACAGGCCAAAGAAAGAGATAATAGACAAAGAAAAAGGCCTATTATATTTCATCATTTCTATAGTGCCCTTGAATAAATGTTTGTTTTAATCATTGAAAGAATAATAAGATATTACTTGATGTTTGCCTCTTGGAAAAGAATTATAACAATCAGAAAATGACTTTCAACTTTTTTATTCTCCGTGCAATTGAAAGGATAGTCTTATTACTATCCATTATGACGTTGCATAGGGAATGAAGATGACCGTATAGGCGTGTAATGTGGGCATGATAACTATATTTACTTTTTTAAGGCCAAGCTATTGTATGTTCCAATTAGTCTGATTTCGCTTTACGCTTTCAATGTGGAAAAGTTAAAATAATCTTTTTTTGGATTAAAATAAATTATAAGTATTTTTGTAAAATTAAAAGGAAATTTTTAAAACAGAAAAGGGGTCAAAATTGGCCCAAATAGGTACCGGGCCAAGGCTTGGCGTGCGTAGAATGAGCTCCAGCCCTCAAACCTTTATATACTGTCATTTCTTGATATTGATTTGCAGCTCACACATACTACTTTTTGGGGGGCTTGGGTACATGTAAGGCACATCATTAAAACTATAAATTTTACGGCCAATTGCAAGATTTTCACGTTTTATTAGTTGCTGAAGCATGTTTTAATTTGATACCAATTTGGTGAAATGTGTTCTTACATAAATTCCTTATCCATAGATGCTAGTGTGTATTGTTCGAAACAATTTGGCTTCTCTTTTAAGTGTGCTCATTGAACGAGTGAAAAGACATTGAAACGGGCAGAGGCAATAACACTAAGTTGTGCCTAAGGCTTCGTTCGTTTCGCGGAAAATAATTTCCGGGAATATGTTTTCCGGATTTTTCGACATTCATTTCATGGAAAATGAATTCCTTAGAAAAAATGTTTTCTATGAAAGGAAAAAAGTCTTCTAAATTAAGGGAAAATATTTTTTACTTTTGAAAAGTGGAAAACATCTTTGTCACTTGATCTCTCTTATCTAACACATCTACAGATCCTCATTTCCTCCTTCCCTTTCTTCTTCTTCTTTTCTTTTTTTATTCGAATTATTTTTAATTTCCTTTTTCTTTTCTATTTCTTTTCTTTTTTTCTTTTTCTTTTTCTTTTCTTTGTTTCCCATCTTCTTCTTTCCTGGCTAGTCGTCGGCCGTTGCTAGACGAACCTCGAGCTTGTAGATCTCAAGCTCGCACTCTGTACTCTTGCTTATCTTTTTCTTTATTTACTCTACCCTACAGTTGTATATTGCTCAAGTAAAGGGCTTTACATGCTTTGCTTCTTTTTTTCTTTTGTTTATTAGAACACAAAAGACATAGGAGGAGAATAGGCCGCTCGACTGAAAGACTCTCATTAGGGCTGTACATGCTTTGCTTTTTTTCTCTTTTGCTTCTTTTTAAAATCCATACGAACATTTTTTGTAGTAGATGAGCATTTAGCGACAACGAGGAAACAAAGATATGAAGTAAGTTTGCCCGGATTTAAAGGCAAATTCATATTTGATGGATTTATAGGTTGATAAGTGATGCATGCCTAAGTGGTGAAGTTTTAGAAAATATTTTCCTTATCGAACACCGGAAAATATTTTCTGTAACATTTTCAAATTTTTAGAATAAGAAAATATTGTCATTTTTCTAGAAAATGACTTCTAGGAAAATATTTTCCGAAAATGGCCCATTGTCCACGAAATGAACGAACCCTTAGTTGAGAATTTCCCTTCTTCATATCTTGCATTAGCCACTTAATGATTGTTGTCTTCTTCATTTCTTACTTGTAGGACGACCTTAGTTGAGTAAAGATAGATTGTTTGCTATTAAGGCGGAAATGT
This sequence comes from Eucalyptus virginea, assembly GCA_014182375.1. NCBI lineage: Eukaryota > Viridiplantae > Streptophyta > Magnoliopsida > Myrtales > Myrtaceae > Eucalyptus > Eucalyptus virginea. Next base: position 53,572,588 of record CM024516.1, on the reverse strand, counting down.
CGATTGTTTGCTTTATTTTCTTTCTTCCGTTGTGGTCTTTATAAGAAAGTTTGTTTTTCTCTGGACGATGTTGAATTAATTTGTACTTAAATTTGTTGACGAACTAGACTAAGTTTGGCATTCTTATGGGATGGCAAGTTCCTTGTCCTGCATTCATTTTGGAATTTAAGGCCTTTGGAGATGTGTGATGTGTAGACCCATAAGGGATTATAAAAAAACATGTTTAACTTAACCTCTGCACAAAAAAAAAAAAAAAAAAATTCAAAACCTGAGCCAATCCCTAAGGTTATATGCCATTTGGGTCTCAAGTTAGTTCTATAGTGTTTCAATTCGAGTCAGATATCAACCAAACTGATGACACTCCTATCTTAGACTATCCAATATTAAACAGCCCTCCTCTCTGTCCAGTCGTTGTAGCCAAAGGAAGAAGGAAGGAGGAAAAAAAAGATTAATAAAATAATTCGAAAAAATAAAATATTTTTAAAAAATTGTCGCCGGTAGCCACGTTAGTGCTGGCCAGTCAATTTTGGCCAAATGAACTGAATTAGCATAATTACAAAATATTTATGACTTAATTGACAAAAAAATAGGTTTATGACTGAATTGACACAATTGCAATAGTTTATGACTTTTTAAGTAATTTTCTCTCTTTGTATTGTATAACGTTTTTTTTTTTTTGCCGATCAAAACAAAAAATGCGCTTCATCTACATATTTAAGTCAAAAATGGGTTTATCTCACTTTTTGATTTTCATTTAGCCCTAAGTTATGTATTACTTTAATATTTTAATATAATTAAACTTGAGAGAGAACAATGGAATACAGGCCAAAGAAAGAGATAATAGACAAAGAAAAGGCCTATTATATTTCATCATTTCTATAGTGCCCTTGAATAAATGTTTGTTTTAATCATTGAAAGAATAATAAGATATTACTTGATGTTTGCCTCTTGGAAAAGAATTATAACAATCAGAAAATGACTTTCAACTTTTTTATTTGTCCGTGCAATTGAAAGGATAGTCTTGTTACTATCTATCATGACGTTGCATAGGGAATGAAGATGACCATATAGGCGTGTAATGTGGGCATGATAACTATATTTACTTTTTTAAGGCCAAGCTATTGTATGTTCCACTTAGTCTGATTTCACTTTATGATTTGAATATGGAAAAGTTAAAATAATCTTTTGTTGGATTAAAATAAATTATAAGTATTTTTGTAAAATTAAAAGGAAAATTTTAAAACATAAAAGGGGTCAAAATTGGCCCAAATAGGTATCGGGCCAAGGCTTGGCGTGTGAGTCGAAAAGGCCTGGCCCTGCCCAACTTGACATGCAAGGCTCATGGGCTGTGCCTGGCGTGACGCGAGAAGATGTCGACCTTCTAGGAAACAATGTTCTTCATTGGCAAATCTACCAACTCTTAAACAAACTCTTTACGTAGAGAACATGGCAGCTGCTACACCTTCTGAAGTTGGACATGAGTTAGACTCTCGATTACAGATTTAATCGCATTTGGAATTGTTTTCCTCTTATTCAGAAAGCTTAAAAGAAGATTAGGAACTATCTTGCAGAATCGTACACATAATGCAATAGAAATGAAATTATTGAGTACAAAATATGAAAGTGCTATGTTGAAATTCTCTAAACTGCTCTTGGCCTTGTTTTCTTGTCAAGGAAGTGACAACTTGATCTTGTTGAGCTTAACCATGGCAGTTTTCATGTCCATTCTTTCCTCGGGCAAGTCCTTTGAACATTCTAGTCCTAACTCTAGTATCAATAAGACTATGCTATTGAATTTCGAAAGCGTAATATCTTCATGTTTCATGCAAAGTATTTTGCTATCCACAATGTCAAGCACTCTCTCCGAAATTGCTGCACCTACCCATTGCCTCAAGTTGATATCCGCATTGAACATTTCACTGGTTGGCTTCTTCCCAGTAATCACTTCCAACAACAATATGCCGAAGCTATAGACATCTCCCTTTGTCGAGACTTTTCCTTCTGAACCATACTCTGCAAGCATCATAGTTTGTGACATAAGAACATCAGTGATTGATCTATTTCTTTTTGGGACATAAGTAATAAGATCAAGAGGCAAATGAGTGCTAATATATCTCTATTACATTATACCGTTATATTGGCAATCAAAGGCTTGAATTAGCTAATATTTGACAAGTGTACCCGGAGCAATGTAACCAATCGTGCCGAGAGTTCGGGTTTGTGTTTCAAGCTTGTTCTCAGCCAAAATCTTGATAATTCCAAAGTCGCAGACTTGTGCAACCAGGTCCTCATTTAGAAGAATATTGCTAGGCTTCAAATCGCAGTGCACAATGGGTTCTAGGTGGCCATGGTGGAGATACTCGATCGCTGTTGCGACATCGACCATTATCTTCACTCGCTGATGGAGATCCAAGTTGTAGTTGTTGGAGTACAACCACTTCTCCAAGCTCCCATAAGGCACGTATTGCAACACCAAAGCTCTCAGATTGGCGTTCGTGCAAGTGCTGATCACCTTGATGAGATTGCGGTGCCGGATCATACGGAAAGCGTTGCATTCTGTATCAAAACTTTTCAGAGCACCTTCAATTTGGAGGTATAGTACTTTGACCGCGATGTCTGTCCCATTGGCCAAAGTCCCTTTATATACAGAGCTAAAGCTTCCTGCTCCGAGCAAATTGCTTTCGCTGAAGTTGTTAGTAGCCAAGCATAGCTCCTGATATGATATCATCGGGTGGTCAATTCTTGGCAAGTTCTCCATCGAAAGTGAAGCATTTTTACTAGTGTTCCCACGCTTTTTAAGCGGGCAAATGATGAGGACTAAAAGTATAGCTGATACAATTGGCACAATAATGTATAGTATATGAAGCCACTTCTCCCTTGATGATTTCATTCCATGTACTTTGCAACGTGGGACTTGAAAAATCGCATTTCCATAAAGTGCTTCATTTCCAATGAAAGAGAGAGCCGAGAAATTTCCAAAGGGCCCACCATTAGGAATCTCTCCAGATAGCTTATTAAAGGACAAGTTTAGATTTTGCAGATATGCAAGTCCTTCCATGGACTTAGGTATTGTGCCTGATAACTCATTGTAAGAGAGATCGAGGAAATCCAACCCTTTGAGATGGCCAATGGATTGTGGTATCGATCCTTGAAACGAGTTCCTTGACAAGTTGAGAGAAGCAAGGCTCTCAAACTCTTGGATGGAACTCGGTATGGCACCAGTAAGTCGGTTCCAAGAAAGATCGATGCTCTCTATAGCTCTCATCTTCCCTATTTCAAGTGGTAGTCCTCCATTGAAAGAATTGAGTGATAGATTGAGGAAGATGAGTTCTTGAAGGCCCCACAGACTAATTGGTATAACCGATGTCATGTTATTTGAGCTTATGAGAAACTTTTGAAGGCTGCTAAGGTTTTCAATGCAATTCGGGATTGATCTGGATATCCTGTTGTGCTGGAGCAGAAACTCTCCTAAAACTGTCAAGTTGCATATCTCATCGGGGATCGGTCCTTCAAATGGTTGTCATCAAGATACAGCCTTTGCAACCTTTCTAGTCCTCCGATTGATGATGGGATACTGCAGTCTAGAGAATTATTGCTCAACCTTATAAAAGTCAATCTCTTTAAGAAACTCATTTCCTCAGGAATACGACCTCTTATTTGACAATTGGGAGCACTTAGAATTTGTAGGGAACTGGAGAAGTTTTTGATAGATTCTGGTATGAATCCACAAAGCGGGTTGCCTCCCAACCTCAAGTATTGCAGAGACGGACAATTAGATAAAGCAGAGAGAAAAGCGAGCTCCGAACCATAAGTCTCTCCCGTTAGCTGATTAGACCCAATTGAAAGGGATTCAAGGTTCTTCAAGTTGCCCAAACCTGTAGGTATGGGTCCGCTGAGTTGATTGTCCTCGGCATCTAAAAGGATTAGGTTTGAAAAATTCGAGAAACACTACGGGATGTTGCCGCCAAAGCCATTGCTTGCTAGATATAGTTCTTCCAAATTCGGAAGGCTTAGATCTCTACCTGAGGGAAGGCTTCTAGAGAGGGAATTGTCCATCAAACTAAGCATGTGGAGCGAAGAAATATTAAAAACCTCTTGAGGCACTTCGCCGGTTAGCAAATTATCCCTAAGGCCCATTCGTTGCAGATTGACCAAATTGCCAATCTCGCTCGGAATCTCCCCTTCAATGTGGTTAGATCCTATGTCCAACTTTTGCAAGCTCGACATGTTACCGATGGTTCGAGGAATCGTGCCAGTCAAGTTGTTATCAGCAATATAGAGCTTTTGTAGCTTTTGCAAGCTGCCTATATCTCGAGGAATGCTTCCTTGAAAACGATTGTATGACAACCACAATATGATAAACTCTTTGCATTGGGTTAGCGTCTCTGGTAGCAGGCCGCTAAATTGATTTTGACGCAGTGAAAGAATCTGAATGTTAGGCCAGCGGTAGCAAAGATCGGAGGGAAGACTTCCAGAGAGATAATTATCCGTCAAATTGACCCACGTGAGCGATCTATTGAAAAGTGCTGAAGGAATCGAACCTGTGAGAGTAGCATTGGCAAGTATAATGACTCGCAATGTGGATATGTTGCCCAGGAAGCTTGGAATTTGACCTCGTAAGTCGTTCGAGCTAAGATTCAGTTGTTGCAACTTAGGGAAGGCGCCAAATTCTCTTGGTATACCACCCGTTAGTTTGTTCATCGCAAGTGACATGACTTCGAGGTTCTGGCACTGGGTTAAGATAGGAGGAATGTTCCCTTCAAACTGGTTCGATTCGAGTATAAGTTCTTTCAGGCAGCATAAATGACTAATCTCTATCAGAATCATGCCATAAAAACTGTTGTTGCGGAGATCAAGAGAAGCCAGGAGAGAAAGATTGCCAAGGTAGGGAGAGAGTCTTCCTTGGAGACCCATGTGCGAGAGGTCTAAAGCTATGACTCTCTGCCTGCGGTTGCTGCAAATGACACCAATCCATTCACAGAAATTTGCTTCATGGTCCAATTGCCACCTTTGATGGTGTTCGTCGAGTCGACTTCCATCGTCGATTTGAAGTGGAGGAGAGCCTCTTGATCAGTGAAGTTGCTAGAACAGATGACGGGTTGAAACATCAATAGGGAAGCCAACATAACATCAACAAATGCTAAAAAGATGAACTTCTCCATAATGAATAGAGTCTCTTTTAATTGCATCAATAGACGGTTCGCTAATTTCGACCTCTTCTTAATGTTCAATACCAAAACCTACCAAATGGTTGTCTCAATCAGAGAGAGAGAGAGAGAGAGAGAGAGAGAGAGAGAGAGAGAAAACAATGTAAAGAAAGACTAATTATCAAATGATGTCCTTCAATCAAGTCTATGACCCGTTCTTTACGTCTACGTGTTCACACTTTCTTTCAACTCTGTGAGAGTACAAATAGACCTTTGGACCAATGCTCTAAGGCACAAATGTGAAAAGGTTTTATGATAACTATCGTAACGTTTCCGCAGGGGCAATATTAAGTTTCTCGTGCGAAGTTGACTAATTGAAAGTTCCTATTGCTAGAAAAGATAATGTTACTAATAGTTTGTCATATTTGAACTTTCAATCAATTCAATTAAATCATTTTTGATTAATCTGAAATATCTTCCTACAACTTTTAGTTAGTCTAATTAGATCCATAATACATTTAATATTTTTTTGTCAACTTTCATTTAACTTAAATGAAATATGTCATGGATTACAATTTTATGAGCTGATGTGTTGCAAAAAGCGAACAATTGAACAATAAAATAGACTGAAGAAGAAAATATATCGGACACGAGATTTAAGTGGTTCGGTCATTGAGACCTACGTCCACGAGAAGAACAACGATGAGTTCACTATAGATCAAGCAATATAGGAAGATCACACACTCAAGTCACTTAAATACTCTCTAGGTATTTCTCAAGCCCCAATTACACCCAATAATGCACGCAATGTTTAGCCTTGAAATTCCTCACGAAATAATCTTTCAATCTCAATGAAGAAATTCACAAATCTTACCACAAGATTTCACGGCTACAAACACTAATCTTTCTTGGACGTAATTCACGAACAAAACCACGATATAACCCACACCAAGCACTCAATTAGAAACTGTGCTTCAAGAGATATTCACGTTCACCACTGAGCGACAAAGACCACGTTGCTCTTTCAACAACTTCAGCGCTTGCATCAACAACGCTCTAGCAACGGCATGCTCTTGCGGCAAAAAAAAGAACAAATATATATGATATAATATGCATGGCACAGCCAACTTCAACTCGGAATAGGAAACTTGAACAATTCGGTCAACAAGTCCAACTTGGACTTTCCTATTTTTTTGTTATCTTGAAGGAACAATATATACGGAATTTGATTTCCGTAATCTATAAATCCTAGACTTTTATTCGACTTATCCAAACTGCAACTTATGGTCCAAATATTCACTTTGGATCTCCAACGCCAAATAGGAAATCTTGTGCATGTCCACAAATATTCAGCTTTCATATTTTTCCTTTAATTTATCTTGAATAGGATTTCATTCACGAGCTCAAACTCAAGACATATTTTAACATGATATTTGATAGAGAAAATTACGTAGACTTTGTGCGTGTCATGGTGACTTTAACTTGTAAAATTATAATGCCCGTTCCTTCGCCCTCACCTAGGGAAGCCGACAGAACATCAACAAATGCTAAAAAGATGAACTTCTAAATAATGAACAAAGTCCCTTCTGATTGCATCTATAGATGGTTCGCTAATTTCAACCCATTCTTAGTGTTTAATACCAAAACCTACCAAATGGTTGTCTCAATCAAAAAAAAAAAAAAAATGTAAAGAAAGACTAACTATCAAATGATGTCCCTCAATCGTGTTTATGGCCCATTCTTTACGTCTATGCATTCACACTTACTTTCAACTCTGTGGGCACAAATAGACCTTTGGACCAATGCTCCAAGGCACAACACGTTTACACTTACTTTCAACTCTGTGAGGGTACAAATAGACCTTTGGACCAATGCTCCAAGGCACAAATGTCAAATGGTTTTATGATAACTATCGTGACCTTCTCACCGTGGCAATATCAAGTGTCTCATGCGAAGTTGACCAATTCAAATTTCCTACTGCTGGAAGAGATACTATTACTAGTAGTCTATCATATTTGAACTTTCAACCGATTCAATTAAATCACTTTTGATTAATGTGAAATATCTTCCTACAACTTTCAGCTAGTCTAATTAGATCCATAATATATTTAATATTTTTTTGTCAACCTTTCATTTATTAACTTAAATGAAATATGTCATGGATTACAATTTTATGAAGCTGATGACTTTGTGCATGTCATGTTGACTTTAAATTATAAAATTATAATTCCCGTTCCTTCGCCCTCACCTAGATTTGGCAAAACATCAATAGGGAAGCCAACAGAACATCAACAAATGCTAATCAACAAATGCTAAAAAGATGAACTTCTCCATAATGAATAGAGCCTCTTTTGATTGCATCAATAGACGGTTCGTTAATTTTGACCCGTTCTTAGTGTTCAATACCAAAACCTACCAAATGGTTGTCTCAATTGGAAAAAAAGAAAGAAAGAAAGAAAGAAAAAGAAAATAATGTAAAGAAAGACTGACTATCAAATGATGTCCCTCACTCATGTCTATGGTCCATTCTTTACGTTTACACATTCAATCTTACTTTCAACTCTATGAGGGTACAAATAGACCTTTGGCCCAATGCTCCAAGGCATGAATGTGAAAAGGTTACGTGATAATTGTCATGACCTTCCTGTAGGGGCAATATCAAGTGTGTCATTGGAAGTTGACTAATTGAAAGTTCCTACTACTGGAAGAGATAATGTTACTAATAGTCTGTCAAATTTTATTTATGCTTCATGTCGTATTTGAACTTTCAATCGATTCAATTAAATCACTTTTGGTTAATGTGAAATATCTTCTCATAATTTTCAGTAGGTCTAATTAGATCCGTAATATATTTAATATGTTTTTTGTCATCCTTTCATTTATTAATTTAAATGAAATATGTCACAGATAACAATTTTATGAAGCTAGTGTTTGATGGAGAAAATTATGTGGACCTTGTGCGTGTTATGGTGACTTTAAATTGTAGAAATATAATATCCGTTCCTTTGCTCTCACCCAGATCTGGCAATACATCATTAGGGAAGCCAACAAAACATCAACAAATGCTAAAAAGATGAACTTTTCCATAATGAACATAGTCTCTTTTGCTTGCATCAATAGACGGTTTGCTAATTTCGACCTGTTCTTAGTGTTCAAGACCAAAACCTAATAGTTGTCTCGATTAGAAAAAGAAAGAAAGAAAGAAAAAGAAAGCAAAGTAAAGAAAGACTAACTATCAAATGATGTCCCTCACTCATGTCAATAGCCCATTCTTACGTTTACACGTTCACACTTACTTTCAACTCTATGAGGGTACAAATAAACCTTTCAACAAATGCTCCAAGGCATGAATGTGAAAAGGTTTTGTGATAGTTGTCATGACATTCTTGTAGGGCAATATCAAGTGTCTCGTTGGAAGTTGACTAATTTAAAGCTCCTACTCCCGAAAGAGATAATGTTACTAGAAGTCTATCAAATTTTGTCCATGCTTCATGTCATATTTGAACATTCAATTGATTCAATTAAATCACTTTTGATTAATGTGAAATACCTTCCTGCAACTTTCAATCTGTCTAATTAGATCCGTAATATATTTAATATGTTTTTTTGCCATCCTTTCATTTATTAATTTAAATGAAATATGTCATGAATAACAATTTTATGAAGGTGATGTTTGATGGAGAAAATTACGCGGACTTTGTGCATCTCATGGTGACTTCAAATTATCATAATATCCACTCCTTCACCTCGCCAAGATTCAACGAAACATCAATAAGAAAGCCATTAGAACATCAACAAATAGTAAAAAGATAGGCTTCTCCATAATGAATAGAGTCTCTTTTGATTGCATCAATAAACAGTTTGCTAATTTTGACCTGTTCGTAGTGTTCAATACCAAAACCTACCAAATAATTGTCTCAATTAGAAAAAAAGAAAAAGAAAAAGAAAATAATGTAAAGAAAGACTGACTATCAAATGATGTCTCTCAATCCATCTATGGCCTGTTCTTTACGTTTTTGTACCTTATGCATTGATCAATGACACAATACTTGTAAAATAAATAAGTTAAGCATATTTGCGAGATAGGAAAAAAAATGATTGAGATGTCGAAAGCAGAAAGCAGAATGCTCTCTTTGTTTTATATAATAATGTTTGAATTTTTTTGCCCTTTATTAAGCACTTTGAGGTACTCATTAACATTATCGTTAAATTCAGAGTATGGCACTTATGCTTCATAGCAACGCTATCTATGTCAAAATATGAGAAAAAACTTTCAAAAAATTAGAAATATGTTTATTGAGTCATCTTTGAATCTTTTGTGCTAAATGGTAGGAGGTATCGAAATAATAAAAAGAAAATAAACTTATAAGTCGTTGAATGAGACAAGATTCTTTGGTTTATTCATGTGACCTTGATTTCAACCGGAATTACGGTCCAATACGTTTGTTTCCGATAGAAATTTTCCAGAAGTACAATGAACTTGGTCATTTCATTAGAACGCACATGACCATAAATGTGAAGAAACTAACCTTGGCATGGGTTGACGTAAGTTAGACCTTTTGCTCCTATTATATCCACAGATGTGGGGGCACAACCTTTGAGCTTGGAGTTGCATATAACAAAATTGGAAAAATCACACTAACAATGTCATTCGTTTATGTACTATGCTCATTTTTGTGTCACAATTTTTCTACCAGTTACTATAATTGCATAACTTATATATATACTATAATTGCATAACTTATATATATAAAGAAAGTCCCATTGAGTGACTTTGCCAATATATCTTCGACAACGAATTTCCATGTAAATTTATTTTAATAAAGACATATCTGACGGGATTTGTATTTTAAGAGAGTTAAGTCTAAAGTAGAAAATCGACTAAATGACGAGACTTGTGGGCTCTAAAATTACTGACACAATTCATAAGAATTGATCAAAGAGAATAACTCTCCCTCCCTCCATTCTTTATATCTGGTGTGTCCATTAACTTGTAATTTTTTTAAACTCTAATTGTGATTTCTTAGTAACAATTTATGTCTAAACAATTCAATAAATGATGAAAATATTTTTCATTAATTCATTTTTATAAGTGACTCAAATGATCATTTTTCAAAGGAAATATTTTTCAAATCATCAATTTCCCGTGAAATAAATGCATCATTTGACTTTGAGTGAAGTTGCTAAACGACAAGCTTGGATTTGGCAATCAAAACTGTTTCTGTGAGAATGCTACATAATCTATGTCAATTTACCGTAATAGTATCTTCCTTAAATATTTGATCAAGTGTACCTCTTAGATTCGTATCTTGCTCAAATTAGACTATTCTCAAGTCAAGAAAATATTTTGATGCTCTATCTATGAAAGTAGCAAAACGTGTATGCACTAATTCATTATTACATTATAAACAACGTTGTATTAATGCAGAAATATTTCGTGCTCCATTTTATTATATATTTCAATGACAATTCGCACAATTCGCACATGGCTTATCATCTGGTCATTAATTACGTCGGTCAAACATACCTTTGATTGAATGACCTAAGAACTTTGTAAAATATTGGTGTTTGTCTGATCTGGATTTGCTCAACATGCAAAACTATCTGAACGTCTATTCGATAAACTGCAATATCCTGTAGATAGATTTTAAAGAGTGACGTGTGTGCATTTTTCATTTTTATGGATGGTTTTATTAACGAGGACATTTGGAGCACTTGTTAATTATATTTTATTTGAAACCACATTACATATTAGATCAGAGTGTAGCGACTATTTGTGTCATTATTCATTTACAAAAATATTCTTATTTGATTGCTTACCAACTGTTCCTAGAGCTTTTTAATAACAATATCCTCATGTTATCGCTGTGCAAATATTTTCCATTTGTGGCCAGCCTTTTTCATGAAATTAATTGCACTCAATGACAATTTGGACTTCAAATTAAGGTGGACTTGTTGGACGCAAGTTGCGCAACCCCAAGATCTCCATAACCAGAACAAGAACATGTATAATTGAGTAGAAAGATTAACGCACCTGTTTTGGGATCCATCGAACATAAAGCGGAAGCAGGAAAAAGGATTACCCACATATATCAAGGGGATCCACACATCAAGTCCTTCTCCTCTATTGCCCTCCGTATCACTGGCTAAATGAGGCGGCCCCCCTCACGTTTAGCGTTAGGTAAACGCCCATTAGGTGAGGATACATGTGAGAATTAGGGTTAGAGGAGAGATTTGAGCACTATTTATAGAGTTTCCAGCCAGTCCCTCTCATTACGGGCCATGCTCAACTCGGCCCACACTAGCCAGCCCATATTAGACTAATTAAGAAACCTTCTATCTCACCTTAGACCAACCCTGTTTTACGATAACCGTAAAAACAGTAAATTACAATATCAATTAATTTAGTCCACATTAGGAAAAACTCTTACATTCTCCCACTTGGACTATATTAATTGAGATCGTACTGTATGTGCGCACATTTGGTCTAGAGATAATTCTTAATAGTCAATCCTATCCCATAAAGTCTTAAACACCGAATCATGGTGGTAACTGCATGTATACACACAGAGCCTTCCATGGTCACGAATGCTCTCAACTTTATTGATATGGATTCAATATGGTAGTGTGTCAAATGAATAACATCTCTCATAGAGAAATCTCATTTGTCAGTCACCATTCTCTTACCTTAGGTGTCACAAAAACTTGTGCCACTAGAGAATGCTTTATGGTTCCAATGAACCCACATATGTCTTGTCTTTATGGTTAACCTTTTTTTATGTATCACAAGACATATGCACAAAGCTAATAACCGGATGCCCGGATGCCCCTAGCCTTCACTCAAGGTTTATACAATCCCTTGAGACTTTATCAATATGTATTCAACATAATAACAACACATTCAAAATTATTTTATTGAATGCAAAAGTTGATACATATCAAACCGTTACTAAATGTAACGAACCACAGATGTGAACTTTATCAGAGTAAAGCCAAGATAGCTTCCACTAAATAACAGTATTCGAAGATACTCCTAGCTCCATACTAATGACATGTCACTCAAATGCACATGGGCGTAACCACATCATCTGTGAAAATATGTTATATTATAAGTCACCTTTCTGTACCGTTTCTTTATGGTCAAAAAATTTTGACCACCATATATTTAGACCCATTAAGACCTCTGTAGTAAATAAATAATACTACAAATTTGTTATCTCAATACAACCGTATGGGTCTATCCATAAAGTTAAAACGATCAACTCCTTTCATGAGGTTCTGGAGCCTAAAAGCCCAAGTAACAGCCTAAAAATGTTACTAACACTGCTTACATAGTAGAAGATGACATAGAACTTTATTTACTGCACTTACTGTTGACATAAATATGTATTTTGTTATTGATTGCATGTCATCAGAACAGCCAGCAAAGTTTACATCTAAATACCCTACGAACTGCAAGAATTGAACATGTCGGTAAATTAGCATATAACCCTTTTTTTTTTTTTTTTTTTTTTTTGGTAACCCAGGGAACCTCCGAATGCCGCTTCGCGGGAGAGTAAACCCCGGAGCGCCGGGGCCCCCACCGCCGACCCCCAAGCGCGGGTAAGTCGCGCGTTATGCATTGAAGCATCGCTTCCACGAAGGTTTGAACCCTTCCCCCTGCGTTTGGGGTACCAAGCCCTAACCAACGCTTCCACCGCGGGCGGTGGTTTAGCATATAACCTTTTGTCTCATTTAAGTACCATAAAACCTTCTTGACAGCAACCCAGTGATCATGTCATGGATTTAACTTATATCTGCCTAAAAGTTCCATCGCAAATACGATATTTAATCTAGTGCAAAATCAAAGCATAGATTATACTTTTAAGTGCACTAACACAAGGTACACCATTTAATTAGATTTTCTCAATATCTAAATAAGGATAATGTGATAGATTCAGTCCATCACCCTTAACAACAGGAGCAATTCCTGACTGCAATATATATAGTAATTAAATTACCACCCCAGAATCTACAAAGTATTTGATAAATGACTCTTTAAGCTATTTCGCATTGTCATACTTGTCAAAATACTCACGGCCACTGTTAAGCCTGACATCCTTCAAAACTAATTTTTAACCAGTTTATTCTTTATCATGGCCATTTTCCTTAAATAGAAAACTTTCGGAAACAACCTTTTAATCATATACGAGATGTATATGTCATTATGACTTAAACACAATCTTTGTAGATATGTCCTAATATCAATATCAGACAAGACATAATTTCAAGCAACTAAGACTTTCAACATCTTATAGCAGTGCAGTTCGCAGGCAAATCTCTTTTCAAGTGTTCCAGAATGGAATGCTTCATGGATAGTAAGCAAACTCAATTGCTCTTTTCTCAAGCAACAAATCATATGTCCACAACTTAAAATTTTAAGCAGTAAAAAACCTCAATAATAATGAAGTTATTAATTACAGAAAAGGTGATTGAAAACCAAGCAATATATATATAATTAGCATCATGTGAGTACTGTGTAACTTGACGTACAAGTACACATCCAGAGAGTTACACGCATAATCATATAATCACCTTTGGGTAGAATACATGACATGCAATTGTACACTCCCCACATGATAGCGGTTATGAGAATATATATACTAACTCTTCGTGAATTCATCACCTTTGGGCATATGAATCACTAGAATCAGTCACTCCTCCACCACACTATCATGTATCCTTCCATGAACTAATACACAATCACCTCCTTTGGGAGTATGACTACGCATTAGATCAGGAGACATCCCAATCATCATACGAGACCGAAATTTCTCAAACCCAATCAAGCGTGCCACTTTGGCGGTCACTACTCAATTGAATTATTGAAATTCTCTTATACCAGGGATATAAACTTTACTCCTCACATATACCATATACATGTGATTTTAACTTTAATGATAGGGGCAGCATATCACTAAAATCACATATCATGCTAATTACATTGCTTTATCAATTAATAAAAAATTAATCATACATATATATATATACAGCGAACCTGAAAGATAGATTCCAATGAGATCATTGATCACAGTAACACAAGAAACTTCTCATAACAGAGAATAAAACATCTCTTATGCACTCTAATTACATAATTACTAAAACAACATTAAAAGAATGTCGATCCAAAGGATCTCTCATAAGTTAACATCAATAGTAATACAGGGTACACCAAATTAATAAGCTTGATAACTGATCAACTATTGCTCATGAGTTTCATACGGCAAAACATGACTCCAAGGCCAACAACTGATTTATTAATCAATTTTAGGTAACAAATTATCATTACTTCAACCAGTGGCCTCTAAATTGAGTCAAACCACAGAACTAAATATCTAAACTATAACAGTTGATACTATTGCTCTGCATAAATATTGTCATACTCCTTAACCATAAAAATATTCAACTTGATAGACATTAACAAGTGACCGGATGAGTTCATGTACAATATGCAGTAACTTAATCGATATGCATTACCCACATACAGCAGATATGTTAATCAATACAATCAGTTTGGTCACGAGTTCTTAAAACGTCCATCATTCAAAGATTACCAGCGTGTCAAGGAGTATGCTTGAGCAACAAAAGTTTCATAACATTTACTGTTTCTCATTAGCTCAAGATATATTCAATTACTATCTCATAATAATTGTATCTCATTAAGCCAGCTTCAGTTCACAATAAAGTTTGATTTTTATTGATGAATCACACCTTTATAATGATTATGTGATAACATACCTGTAACCCAACACTTATATTTTCAAAATCACAGAAAATATAAGAAAAATACGCAAAAATACACTAAAAATACACGTATTTAGGGTTCCGTATGTATTTTCACATCCATAAAATTATAAAACATGTAAAATAAATATACCACGAGATAGGAAATCACCATACGAGTCCAACGCCGTCAGCCACGCGCCAATCGGAGCCTCCACGCGCCCACATGCGCCGCCTGAGTGCGCGGCGCGTGGAGCTCACACGCAGCGCTCGTTCGACGCCCAGGCGGCGCGTGGCCGCGCGTGGGGGCACGTGCGACCTCCTCTGGCGACGCGCCGCCGACCCTCTTGCTCGTCTCATCGAGCTCAATCCGAATTTGTGATTTAATTTAATTTTTATTGAACAAAAAGTCTCGAAAATCACAAATTAGGGCAAGATCCGTACAAATTAGGGCAAAATCAATTGCGTTCAAGTTCTAAAGTTATGGAGGCTCTGATACCACATGTTGGACGCAAGTTGCGCAACCCCAAGATCTCCATAACCAGAACAAGAATATGCATAATTGAGTAGAAAGATTAACGCACCTATTTTGGGATCCATCGAACATAAAGCGGAAGCAGGAAAAAGGATTACCCACATATATCAAGGGGATCCACGCATCAAGTCATTCTCCTCTATTGCCATCCGTATCACCTGGCTAATGAGGCGGCCCCCTCACGTTTAGCGTTAGGTAAACGCCCTTAGGTGAGGATACATGTGAGAATTAGAGTTAGAGGAGAGACTTGAAGACTATTTATAGTAGTTTAGCCGTCCTCTCATTACGAGCCAAAGCTCAACTCTACCACACTAAATGTACCCATATTAGACTAATTAAAAACCTTCTATCTCACCTTAGACCAACCCCTGTTTTACGGTAACCGTAAAAATAGTAAATTACAATATCAATTAATTTAGTCCACATTAGGAAAAACTCTTACAGGACTTAGTGCTTTCGAGTCATGGTTGTTTGATGCTGCCGAACTTGGAATCATCCTCCAATGATGATTTTCTATTTTGGATAGACATCGATGACAAGAATCATTATAGACAAGCAAAATTTTGAAAATTGGAACCACCAATAAATGTGATAATAATTATTACGGACTTTGCATTTTCACATGATATCATCAAATTAATTAATTATTACGGACTTAAAAAAATTATGGGATGGAAGTGGCAAAACGAATCCTTGATTCATTTTTGGACTCATTTTGTTCGGATCATAGGAAAAATGGGTTACTCAAGCTTTCATATAATAAGCTGAGATGGGTTTTAATAGACACAATCTAATCAAATACGATGGGTTTTAATGTGCATGAATCATTTTTTAATTTTATTCTTATTAATATAAAGGGCTAACAAAAATAAAGTGTTGCATTTGCTATCAACATCTCGATCCACTGTCATCGATAACTTCACAATGGTGGACATCGGAGGAAAGTGATCTTAGTGGCGGTCCCTATGTTGGTCACCGTTCTCTGTTCCGCCCCGGTCACAAATCTCTCTCTCTCCTTCTCTCTCTCTCTCTCTCTCTCTCTCTCCCCCCCAAAACCCAATTTGATGCTGCCGAACTTAGAATCATCCTCCAATGACGATCTTCTATTTTGGATAGACACCAATGACAAGAATCATTACAAACAAGCAAAATTTTGAAAATTGCAACCACCAATAAAAGTGATAATAATTACTATAGACTTTGCACTTTCACGTTATCATCAAATTAATTAATTATTACGGACTTAAAAAATTATGGGACAGAAGTGGCAAAACGAATCCTTGATTCATTTTTGGACTCATTTTGTTCGGATCATCAGAAAAATGGGTTACTCAAGCTCTCATATGATAGGCTAAGATGGGTTTTAATAGACACAATCTAATCAAATATGATGGGTTTTAATGTGCATGAATCATTTTTTAATTTTATTCTTATTAATATAAAGGGCTGAGAAAAAAAATAAAGTGTCGCCTTTTCCACTGTCACCGTTAGCTTCACAATGGTGGACATCAGACGTAAGCGATTAAGCAATCTCAGTGGCAGTCCCCTATCTCTCTCTCTCTCTCTACTTCAAATTAAGGTGGACTTAGTGCTTTCGAGTCATGGTTGTTTGATGCTGCCGAACTTGGAATCATCCTTCAATGACGATTTTCTATTTTGGATAGACACCAATGACAAGAATCATTACAGACAAGCAAAATTTTAAAAATTGCAACCACCAATAAAAGTAATAATAATTACTACGGACTTTGCATTTTCACGTGATATCATCAAATTAATTAATTATGATGGACTTCAAAAATTATGGGACAGAAGTGGCAAAACGAATCCTTGATTCATTTTTGGAATCATTTTGTTTGGATTGTAGGAAAAATGGGTTATTCAAGCTTTCATATAATAGGCTGAGATGGATTTTAATAGACACAATCTAATCAAATATGATGGGTTTAATGTGCATGAATCATATTTTAATTTTATTCTCATTAATATAAAGGGTTGACAAAAAATAAGTGTCACATTTGCTGTCAACACCTCGATCCATTGTCACCGATAACTTCACAAAGGTGGACATCGGAGGAAAGCAACCTCAATGGTAGTCCCCTATGTTGGTCACCGTTGTCTCTCTCGCCCTGGTCTCTCTCTCTCTCTCCCCCCACATCCCTTCCTTAATTTGTTGTGATTTGTTGTGATCTCTTTCGATGGCACCCTCCTTTCAACTTAATCCTCTCCCTCCCACCTTTGAGGACTAGGAGTGCCCAATGACCACCTCGAGGTGATCAGTGGCGCCAATGGAGACCAACCTTGGGATGTTTTCTCCCTTCATTAAAAGGCCAAATTAATTAACCAAAGATATTAGCTCGAAACTCCTTACCCACTAATGAGACTTTGCATAAAGAGTATAATACACAGAAGTTGAAACACTGCCTTGAACTTCTAATGAGGTAAGGTCACTTATTTAACTTCTGTTAGAAATAACAAGTCATCATTGCTTCATTTCGACGGCTTTTGCACTTTTCTAGGATCCCTGGAGGACTACAACAACTTAATGGGACTAGTGGACAATGGAATATATTCTGTGGATGCTGTATGGGATTAATCCAATAGAAATGACGACGCGGAGACAGCTGTTAATTATTGATGGCTCGAGTTTGATTTGAGTCCTCGATCCATGGTCCCCTAATGATCTCGGACCGAGCACGAGAAAGATCAGCTCCAGGGCATGTGTTAGAGAGAGAGAGAGAGAGAGAGACGTGGAGACAGCTGTTAATTAGTGATGGCTCGAGGTTGATCCGAGTCCTTGATCCATGATTGAGCCGAGACCCTAACAATCTCGGACTGAGCACAAGAAAACCCAGATCTAGGGCATGTGTCAGAGAGGGAAACGTGGCTACCGCCGGCAGCGGCTGCAGTGGCGTTCATCGGGTGCTCTCCTTGCCGTGGGTATGGGCAGAGAGAGAAAGAGCGAGGGACGCCACGTGGCACAAATCCAATGACTAAATGAATGGAGACAGTACACGAACGTCGAACATAGCATATCCCCTCATCACTGGACGAATGACATAAACCCTCGAGAAGCCACTGAACATACGGACGAAAACATTGCTCTCAATCAATGCTGGAAACCTGTCCATTTATGTCAATCACTTTAGTCCGCTGCCTCAGCATAAAAGCTTGAAAGATGAAGAGACAGTGCATCCAAAGTCGGTGGGTGCTAAAAGCTTTTGAATTGTCAACATGGACCACCCGACGAAAGAGTTAAGAGTGCTAGAATTTAGAGAGAATGAGCAGGAAACCTGTCCATTTACGTCAGTCACCTTAGTCCACTGCCTCAGCATAAAAGCTTGAAAGATGAAGAGACGATGCATCCAAAGTTGATGCGTGCTAAAAACTTTTGAATTGTCAACATGGACCACCCGACGAAAGAGTTAAGAGTGCCAGAATTTAGAGAGAATGAGCTGGAAACCTGTCCATTTATGTCAATCACTTTAGTTCGTTGCCTTGGCATAAAAGCTTGAAAGATGAAGAGATGATGCATCCAAAGTCGATGCGTGCTAAAAACTTTTGAATTGTCAACATGGACCACCCGACGAAAGAGTTAAGAGTGCCAGAATTTAGAGAGAATGAGCTGGAAACCTGTCCATTTATGTCAATCACTTTAGTTTGCTGCCTCAGCATAAAAGCTTGAAAGATGAAGAGACGATGCATCCAAAGTCAATGCGTGCTAAAAACTTTTGAATTGTCAACATGGACCACCTGATGGAAGAGTTAAGAGTGCCAGAATTTAGAGAGAGAGAGAGAGAGAGAGAGAGAGAGAGAGAAGGCCTTACAGAATACCGTTCTTGACCATTCCCTATGACTCGATGGAGCCTGGACTTGATTGCAAAAGCAAAGCAAAAGTATAGATTTGACAAACGGAAGCAAAAAAAACAGCAACTCAAATTCAAAAAAAGAAAGAATAGAGAATCACTTTCTAAATATAGAGAATAGCAGGACACCAATTAGATTCAACCAAAAAGCTCACTTCATATATCATTTAAACATGTTTTCGTGCATGATAACAATGCATGTTAAGCCTTTTCTGTGGTCAGAGATCCCAGAACACATGCAAAGTTTAGTATCCAAAAGTTGACCAATAAGAGCTGAGTGATAACAAAAGCACTAGAACAGCAATTTTATTGTCTGATATTCATAAATTTCTCTGTGTAGAAATTAATGTTGGTCATCAAAACATCATACCATCTTCAACAACCGTGTTTAATATGGAAATTTTTCCTGACCAATGTCAAGAGTAGATACTCTTTCGCTACTAATGGGCCACTGATATTAGAAAGAGCCAAGAAAGTGCAATAGAAGAAACTCTGGTGGAGTTTGGGACAGGTTAACAATATATAGTAGCCTGCCATAAGAAAATCTCCAACCTTCATGTTCAAAGCTTTCCTTGTGCCAATCTATCTATATAGACTGTTATTAAAGCATATTACCTGAAAATACAATTGCTCCATCGTTCTAGCATATCACCAAGATTCACTATGAATGCTCTGTACAAAATAGTCACAGAAAGAATGTTACTTTTCAGGATAACCATAAGATTTTTCTGTCCTGTATTTGTGAGGATTATGTATAACTAAATCTAAGCAATAATCTAAACAACTAAAAGAGGGTAATTACATAAGTAATCGTAGAATGCATATGATGCATGGTAATTCTCTGACTGTTAACCTGCTCAAAATTAACCAGGAAAGAATGGTGGAATATCATTGTATGCATGTGTGTAAGAGTGTTTTCTCTTAGAGGGAGGGAGGGAGGTTCATCAGCAAGGCACCAGAAGGATTAAACTGATCAAAGTTAATATGTACACTTAGATGCAAATTGCAGAAAGAGAAGGATATGTGGATGAGGGCGCCTCTCTAAGTTAATAAATGGAAACCCATCTTTATCACCCATCTGACAATATTACTTTCTCTCTAAACTGGCATATTGCTGCCTTTGTACAAAAAAGAACTATAGTAGCAAATCAGGGTCAGACAGGGAAGGATTTTTGACAAAAGGTTGCCACAAGTATTGGGGTAGTAATCCACCCAACATTGGCATGAAGCAATCTTCCAATCATGCGTGTAAGGGGAAACACTGCACATTCCCCAATAAACCACAAGTACAAGATTAAAACAAAGTTATTGCAAGTTATATTTGTAAGCCATGAACCATAAGAATATAAATCCTAACATGATGATCTTCCACCAAAAGCATTACTCTAAATATGAGATCTCCAACATAATCATCTCAAATTCACAATTATGATGCAGTTGGGTTTTACCCTCTCATATGTTGCACATATTCCCATGTCGGAGGTTTAGCATCCTTGTTCTTGCAAATCTGAATAAGTTCAAAAAGTTTCAAGCATTATAACTAGGCATAAAGTCTGCACCAACAGTTTGATAGGAGAAAATTTCATATTTGGAGACCTAGAAAATTTCATATTTGGAGACCTAGGACATCATCTGTCGCCAAGGAGGTAATAAATCCGAAGTCCGAATGTGCCCCACCTCTATATATTCCTTTAAAGGGATCAAAAACTAGACCTAAACAAAGAAAGGAATTTCCACCGGATGAGAAGAAAAATTTGCAGGATCTATTATAAAATTTATTGAAGTAAAATCTACCTTCATAGTGCAACAAGCACAAGGCCACAATAGGCTCGCCGAGTATTTCTGGCTTGTCAAAAAATTCAGCCTCCAGATCAAGTGCTAGAGCATTGATCCTCGCAACTACTTTTGCGACATTTCTGAGTGTGCACATTTACAAATAAGTAAATTACCAAATTGACTACCATCGCTTTGTTTATAGCAACAAATTACACTTAATCTTGCCACATAGATCATCTAGGCATTAGTCTTGGATCTAAAAGTCAAATGATTTAGAGTTGGAGACCCTATTGACTGTAATATCAGCCATCCCACTGTAAGCAATTAGACACTTGCGTTGAGGCTCTTGGTCAGTGTGATTAATGGTAAATCTTGACAGCTAAAAATAACTGGTTCATATTGTAGCATGGCAGCTTTGGAACAATACCCCAGAAAATTGTTTAATCAGCCGCTACAAATAACCAGAAGAGTTTCAATTTGGCCAACGTAGGATAAGAGCCCAAGAGAGCATATTCAGTTCAAAAGGCAGAGGCAATTTAACTCCCATTGGGCCACCTTAAAAAATACAGGAATTTGGCAATGTCTGATGCATATAGAAGGGGACGATGGTGACTATCGGGTACTGAAAATGCCCAAAATACCCCATCAGAGAAACAGAAGATCTCTGTATTATCTTTTACTTGGATGGAATAAAATTTACATCCGGGAACTAGCAAGAAAAATTAATGCCTATGGCTCTATATCATCACTCACGATGCTTGACAACGAAATTTTCCATCACCTGCCTCCATCTTGGCAATATTTCTACTCAAAATACTACAATGAAACCAAAATAAACATCCACAATCAACAACTGATTTAAGTTGGACAGAAATTACATTAAACAGCAGTTTACCCTCAGAAGGCCTGGGGTTTGGTCCAAAATGAGGCTACTACGCACGAGGATCGTCCTCTGGTACTTCCACTCGTAAGTAGCATCCCTCCTTATGATCTCCTACAAAACGTCAATAAATTCATTACTGCTCGAACAATCTTCAGAAGATGATAAGCAGATAGGTAATTACAAGTTTCATCCAAATCTCTGACTTGAGTTCATGGCCATGTGTTAGCAATTCAAACTCCTAATTCTGTGGCAGTTCTCTCCAAGGATACAACCGAAAACAGCAATAATAACTAATTGATCTTCCTTTCCTACGAAATGCTACTCAACCACCACCTGATTACAGCCATCAAAATCACCAGCTATTCATCCATGTCCACTTTAAGCAGTAAAATCTTCAGCAGGATGATCAGACACAGACCGTTTATCTGATTTGCAGGGTCGAGGACCTGATCGAACAGAGGAGTGTAGCCTCGGTGCTTCTCGTTCCTCAGCAGCTTCATTTTCTCTCTCAAAGGCAGACTGAAGAACCGCCTGCTCTGGACGAACACCTCCTCCATCAAGTCCTGGTTGACTACATGATTGATCACATAGAAAAAGCCGGCATCCAAGCATGCCTAGAGGCCAACGGATTGGATTCATCCATCAGTGTCCCTCTCGACTTGAAAATTTTTGGTTTCCTCGGTTTCATGTACCAGAAATCGAACTAAACATAGCGGAAAAATGCAGGAGAATCGAAGACTTGTTTGAGCAGGGACACCAACCATTGCTACTAATGGGCCACTGATATTAGAAAGAGCCAAGAGGGCGCAACAGAGGAAATTCTGGTGGAGTTTTGGACAGGTTTACAATATAGAGTTGCCTGCCATAAGATAATCTCCAACCTTCATGTTCAATGCTTTCCTCATGCCAATTTATCTATATAGACTGTTATTAAAGCATATTACCTGAAAATACAATTGCTCCATCGCTCTAGCATATCCCCGAGATTTATTATGAATGCTCTGTACAAAATAGGCACAGAAGAATGT
The DNA here is from genome assembly GCA_014182375.1 of Eucalyptus virginea. Taxonomy (NCBI): domain Eukaryota; kingdom Viridiplantae; phylum Streptophyta; class Magnoliopsida; order Myrtales; family Myrtaceae; genus Eucalyptus; species Eucalyptus virginea. Next base: position 53,549,591 of record CM024516.1, on the reverse strand, counting down.
TACTTTTCAGGATTACTGTGAGAGTCTTCAGTCCTGTATTTGCGATGATTATGTATAACTGAATCTAAGCAATAAACTAAACAACTAAAAGAGGGTAACTACATAAGTAATTGTAGAATGCCCATGATTGTGGTAGTTCTATGACTGTTGACTTGCTCAAAATTAACCAGGAAAGAATGGTGGAATACCATTGTGTGCTTGTGTGTAAGAGTGTTTGTGATAAAAGGAAGGAAGGGTGGTTCATCAACAAGGCACCAGAAGGATTAAACTGATCAAAATGTACACTTATATAGATGCAAATTGCAGAAAGGAGAGGATATGTGGATGAGGGCACCTCTCTAAGTAATTAAAAGGAAATTGATCCTTGTCACCCCATCTGACAATAATAATCTCTCTAAACTGGCATATCACTGCCTTTGTACAAACAAGAACTATAGTAGCAGATCAGGGTCAGACAAAGAAGGATTTTTGTCATAAAAATTTACAAGTAGTGGAGTAATATTCTACCCAACATTGGCATGAAGCAATCTTCCAATCATGCATGTGAGGGGAAACAGTGCACATTCCCCAATAAAACAGAAGTAAAGATTAAAAACAAAGTTTTTGCAAGTTATATTTGTAAGCCACGAATCATTAGAATAACAATCCTATCATGATGATCTTTCACCAAAAGCGTTACTCTAAATATGAGATCTCTAACATAATCATCTCAAATTCACAATTATAATGCAGTTGGGCTTTACCCTCTCATAGGTTGCACATATTTCCATGTTGGAGGTTTAGCATCCTTGTTCTTGCAAATCTGAATAAGTTCAAAAAGTTTCATGCATTATAACTAAACATAAAGTCTGCACCAACAGTTTTATAGGAGAAATTTCATACTTGGAGACCTGGGACATCATCTGTTGCCAACAAGGTACTAAAACCAAAGTCTGAATGTGCCCCAGCTCCATATATTCCTTTAGAGGGATCTGAGACTAGACCTAAACAAGGAAAGGAATTTCAACCAGATGAGAAGAGAGAATTGCAGGGTTTATTATGAAGTTTATTGAAGTAAAATGTACCTTCATAGTGCAACAAGCACAAGGTCACAATAGGCTCACCGAGTATTTCTGGCATTAAAAAAAATCAGCCTCCAGATCAAGTGCTAGAGCAATGATTCTTGCAACTACTTTTGCCACATTTCTGAGTGTGCACATTTACAAATAAAAAAATTACCAAATTGACTACCATCGCTCTGTTTATAGATCATCTAGGCATTACTCTTGGATCCAAAAGTGAAATGATTTAGAGTTGGAGACCCTATTGACTGTAATATCAGCCATCCCACTGTAAGTAATTAGACACTTGCGTTGAGGCTCTTGGTCAGTGTGATTAATGGTAAATCTCAACAGCTAAAAATAACTTGTTCATATTGCAGCATAGTAGCTTTGGAACAATACCCCAGAAAATTGTCTAATCAGCCGCTACAAATGACCAGAATAGTTTTACTTTGGCCAACATAGGACAAGAGCCCAAGAGAGCATATTCAGTTCAGATGTCTGAGGCAATTTAACTCCCACTGGCCACCTTCAAAATTACAAGAACTTGGCAATATCTGATGCATCTATGTCCATTTTAAGAAGCAAAATCTTCAGACACAAACTGTTTATCTGATTTGCAGGGTGGAGGACCTGATCGAACAGAGGAGTGTAGCTTCGGTGCTTCTCGTTCCTCACCAGCTTCATTTTCTCGCTCAAAGGCAGACCGAAGAACCGCCTGCTCTGGACGAACACCTGACTCCATGATTGATCACGTAGAAAAAGCCGGAATCCAAGCACGCCTGAGGCCAACGGATTGGATTCATCCGTCAGCGTCCCCCTCGACTCGAAAAATCTCGGTTTCCTCGGTTTCATGTACCAGAAATCGAACTAAACATAGCGGAAAAAGGCGGGAGAATCGAAGACTTGTTTGAGTAGGGACGCCGACCGTCGGATATCGGAGCTCGAGAGGTCGATGAGGTTGAGAGTGGAAGCCGGAACTCCGGCAACGTCGACGGCGTTCGCGTCATCCATGCTCGCCGTCCGTTCGCCTGACGGATTTCGCGGTGATGATGACGACCGACGACGATCGAGGCCGGACGGGAATTTGAGTTGCAGGTGATGGAGGACACGGGACTGAGAAAAAGAAGAGGAAAAACGACGGCGTGGGACGTTAAAAGAATCAGCACAGATATTCGGTGCGGCCATCGGTGACGTCCTCGTTCCCCCATCCTAATGCTTTCTACAAATTTTAAAGCATTTTTGCTGAGTAATTATTCTATTCGATATAAATAATCATTTTTTAAATAATTCATTTATTTTCAACAAAATAAACAGACCTTTAAATTTTAAAAACCTTAAAAATATTTATATTTACATGCAAGTTTATTCTTTTTAATTTATTCTTTGATATTTAATTTTTGAATGGCTAAGAAAAATATAGATTCTAGGAAAGCTGTTCCATTTTCTATTGCTCTTCCAAATTAGCAACTCCTTATCTCAAATGAAAAGACGTTTGAACGATATGACTCCATGAAGCGTATTAATCACATTCCACCAATCATATGAATTACATGCATGCTCATCCAAGTACAAAAAATGCTCGAATGCCTACACTTTAACCGACGCTTTATGTAATGTAACAAGCAACTATAAAATGAGTCGATACAAAAAGGGTAGCCATTGGTATTTGCTCCCGTGGTTGAATATCGGAAGTAGTTAAAAAAGCCTTTTTCCATTTGTTTGAGTGGGACATTTTGAGACGGAACATATGCTTTTAGGATATCAATCGTGTATATCCTATATCTAAATCTATTTACATACATATATAAGAATATTCAATCTTTTAGAAACATCTCAGAAAGATTTTTTGGCAAGTAGAGGCCAACGTGGCTAAAGTGGCTTACCATCTCGGTAAATGCACTTGCCAATGCTGCTCGTAGTCCCATCCACATGGAAGTTTTTGGTCACTCTTCCTCAGCCCGTTAAATTTTTAATCCTTTGTAGGCTTAGCGACACGCCCACGTCGTCCAGAAATATCTTGTCAAGCACGCAGAAAGTAGCATATACAGTCCAATCTATGTAACTATCGTGGAAAAGCTGACAGACCCATCCGTTGAATCGCAGGAGAGTCAGCGCTCAGACGTGTGTGGCATTTCCTTTTCATTTCCTTTCTTAAAGTGTGGCATGTACAAACAGCTAATTTAGGGGCAAAATAACGCGGAAGCGGCTGAGCTATTGCCTCCATGCATAAACATAAACAGATTATTGGTTGTATATGATTTAAAAACACCATTGGATGCTCTTCTCTAAGCTCATTATGCCCATTCGTACGAGTTCTCAAAGTATACCCCTACTTCAGGCAAGTGCGGGTTGACAGGCTTCCACTCTTGCTGGCAAACTCTAAGCTCCTTCGCTTCCGTATACGTTTAAATCAGCATGAGTGTCGTCTAATCTTTGGGACAAGTAGGTCTGACACTGGACGGGCGGAAACCTGCAAATTGACGCAATTTTGAACAAACTTAAGATCCCATGCTGGTGTAAATTTGCTAATTTGCACCATGTCTAATAACAAATGGAGTAGCTATTTTATACGCAGCACCCAAATCCTCACCAAAAAGGATCCAACCCTGTAAAGAGAGCATGCGAGCATGTGGTTGATCATTTCAATTCATCAGATATGGGACGGGTCAATGCCTAATTCACGAGTAAACATATTTTCCTCATGAAACATGGAGTTAAACTTGATGCAGTCCTCTTAACAGTGCTTGAATGATCCTTGGATATGCAATATCCACTTCAACATGCATTCAAAGCAGAGCGCCAGCCAAGCACAATGCATAAAGACATTCAAATTGGGGACGAGAACTAGCTCTTAGGACTGAGAACTGATAAGAGATGAAGTAGAATTGCGGTATCTTGTTGATATATAGGAAAGTAACTAATTTGCAGAAGACAACTCACTTCGGAGGATTTTCCTCAGACATACATGTTGGCAAGCACTCAATGAGACAATCATGGTTAGGCTCCAGGAAGGATGCAATCTGCATTTTGTGACAACATGAGCATAAATAGAATCTTTTTTTAACAGAAATATTAGCAAAAGAAGTCAATAAAAATGGAGAATGTAATGGATGAAAGATGCTAACTAGGGAAGGCAAAACAATTAGGCTTCTTTTGCAAAATCTAATGTGGATCATCCTTGATGATAATCTCAAGTTGAGAAGAATTTCCTAAGAGTATGATCACAAGTTCAACTGACTTTCCCCTAGATCGTGATCTCAAAACTAGGACCTTTTTTTGAATCAGCTTACAACTGTCCAAGATCAGCTTCAACTGCCCTTTTTCTGGTTGGAGTAGTCACGACTTAGGTCACCAATCAATCAGAATTTTTCAATACATTCAACAATGCTTAAAAGTTCTCTTAAAGGCATCTGAAGAATATTTCAAAAGATGAGGAGAATGCATATTCGTGTGTGTGTGTGGGTGGGTGGGTGGGTGGGTGGAAAGAGAGAAGGCCTTACAGAATACCGTTCTTGACCATTCCCTTTAACTCGATGGAGCATGGACCTGATTGCAAAAGCAAAGCAAAAGTATAGATTTGACAAACTGAAGCAAAAAAAACAGCAACTCAAATTCAAAAAGAAAGAATAGAGAATGACTTGCTAAATATAGAGAATAGCAGGACACCAACTAGATTCAAGCATAAAGCTCATTTCATATATCATTTAAACATGTTCTCGTGCATGATGACAATGCATGTCAAGCTGTTTCCGTCATCAGAGATCCCAGAACACATGCAAAGTTTAGTATCCAAAAGTTGACCAATAAGAGCTGAGTGATAATACAAGCACTAGAATAGCAAATTTATTGTTTGATATTCATAAATTCGTCTCAGCGTACAAATTAATGTAGGTCACCAAAATATCATACCATCTTCAACAACCATGTTTAACATGGAATTTTTTCCTGACCAATGTCAAGAGTAGATGCTCTTTTGCTACTAATGGGCCACTGATATCAGAAAGAGCCAAGAGAGTGCAACAGAAGAAATTCTGTTGGAGTTTGGGACAGGTTAACAATATATAGTAGCCTGCCATAAGATAATCTCCAACCTTCATGTTCAAAGCTTTCCTCTTGCCAATTTATCTATATAGACTGTTATTAAAGCATATTACCTGAAAATACAATTGCTCCATCGTTCTAGCATATCACCAAGATTCACTATGAATGCTCTGTACAAAATAGTCACAGAAAGAATGTTACTTTTCAGGATTACTGTGAGATTCTTCTGTTCCGTATTTGTGATGATTATGTATAACTGAATCTAAGCAATAATCTAAACAACTAAAAGAGGGCAATTACATAAGTAATTTTAGAATGCATATGATGCATGGTAGTTCTATGACTGTCGACCTGCTCAAAATTAACCAGGAAAGAATGGTGGAATACCATTGTGAGAATGTGTGTAAGAGTGTTTTCTTGAAGAGGGAGGGAGGGAGGGAGGTTCATCAGCAAGGCATCAGAAGGATTAAACTGATCGAAGTTAATATGTACACTTAGATGCAAATTGCAGAAAGGAATATAAATGTGTATGAGGGCACCTCTCTAAGTTAATAAATGGAAATCCATCTTTATCACCCATCTGACAATATTACTCTCTCTAAACTGGTATATCGCTGCCTTTGTACAATCAAGAACTATAGTTGCAAATCAGGGTCAGACAAAGAAGCATTTTTTGTCAAAAAGTTGTCACAAGTATTGGGGTAGTATTCCACCTAACACTGACATGAAGCAATCTTTTAATCATGCGTACAAGGGGAAACAGTGCACATTACCCCTTAACCAAAAAAAAACAGTGCACATTACCCAATAAACCAGAAGTACAAGATTAAAACAAAGTTATTGCAAGTTATATTTGTAAGCCATGAATCATAAGAATATAAATCCTAACATGCTGATCTTCCACCAAAAGCATTACTCTATCAATGAGATCTCTAACATAATCATCTCAAATTCACCATTGTAATGCAGTTGGGCTTTACCCTCTCATAGGTTGCACATATTCCCATTTCAGAGGTTTAGCATCCTTGTTCTTGCAAATCTGAATACGTTCAAAAAGTTTCATGCATTATAACTAGGCATAAAGTTTGCACCAACAGTTTTATAGGAGAAAATTTCATACTTGGAGACCCGGGACATCATCTGTTGCCAACAAGGTAATAAATCCAAAGTCCGAATGTGCCCCAGCTCCATATATTCCTTTAAAGGGATCAGAGACTAGACCTAAACAAAGAAAAGAATTTCCACCAGATGAGAAGAAAAATTTGCAGGGTTTAATATAAAGTTTATTGAAAAGTAAAATCTACCTTCATAGTGCAACAAGCGCAAGGTCGCAATAGGCTCGCCAAGTATTTCTGGCTTGTCAAAAAAATCAGCCTCTAGATCAAGTGCTAGAGCAATGATCCTTGTAACTACTTTTGCCACATTTCTGAGTGTGCACATTTACAAATAAAAGAAAAAATTACGAAATTGACTACCATGCTTTGTTTATAGCAACAAATTACACTTAATCTTGCCACAAAGATCATCTAGGCATTACTGTTGGATCTAAAAGTCAAATGATTTAGAGTTGGAGACCCTATTGACTGTAATATCAGCCATCCCACTGTAAGCAATTAGACACTTGCGTTGAGGCTCTTGGTCAGTGTGATTAGTGGTAAATCTTGACGGCTAAAAATAACTGGTTCATATTGTAGCATAGTAGCTTTAGAACAATACCCCACAAAATTGTTTAATCAGCCACTACAAATAACCAGAAGAGTTTTACTTTGGCCAACATATAGGATGAGAGACCAAGAGAGCATATTCAGTACAGAAGTCAGAGGCAATTTAACTCCCATTGGGCCACCTTCAAAATTATAAGAACTTGGCAATATCTGATGCATATAGAAGGGGAAGATGGTGACTATCCGGTACTGAGAATGCCCAAAATACCCCATCAGAGAAACAGAAGATCTCCGTATTATCTTTTACTTGTATGGAACAAAATTTACATCCTGGAACTAACAAGAAAAATTAATGCCTATTGCTCCATATCATCTATAGTAAAAACTCACAATGCTTGACAATGAAATTTTTCCATCGCCTGCCTCCATCTTGGCAATATATCTAGTCAAAATACAACAATGAAACCAAAATAAACATCCACAATCAACAGCTGATTTATGTCAGACAGAAATTACGTTAAACAGCAGTTTACCCTCAGAAGGCCAGAGGTTTGGTCCAAAATGAGGCTTCTGTGCACGAGGATTGTCCTCTGGTACTTCCACTCCTATGTAGTATCCCTCCTTATAATCTCCTATAAAACCTCAATAAATTCATTACCGCTCGAACAATCTTCAGAAGACGATAAGCAGATAGGTAATAACAAGTTTCAGCCAAAACTTTGTCTTAGAGCTTAGCACTTCGAACAACTAGCTCCTTCTTCCGTGTCAGTTCTCTCCAAGAATACAATCAAAAATAGGAATAATAACTAATTCATCTTCGTTTTCTAGGACCTGCTACTCAACCACCACCTGATTCCAAGAAGCTATCAAAATCACCAGCTATTAATCTATGTCCATTTTAAGCAGTAAAATCTTCAGCAAGATGATCAGAGACAAACCGTTTATCTGATTTGCAGGGTCGAGGACCTGATCGAACAGAGGAGTGTACCCTCGATGCTTCTCGTTCCTCAGCAGCTTCATCTTCTCGCTCAAAGGCAGACCGAAGAACCGCCTGCTCTGGACGAACACCTCCTCCATCAAGTCCTGGCTGACGCCATGATTGATCACGTAGAAAAAGCCAGAATCCAAGCACGCCTAAGGTCAACAGATTGGATTCATCCGTCAGCGTCCCTCTCGACTCAAAAAAAACCTCGGTTTCCTTGGTTTCATGTACCGGAAATCGAACTGAGAATAGCGGAAAAAGGCGGAAGAATCGAAGACCTGTTTGAGCAGGGAAACCGACCGTCGGATATCGGAGCTCGAGAGGTCGATAAGATTGAGAGTTGAAGCCGGAACTCCGGCGACGTCGACGGCGTTCGCGTCATCCATGCTCGCCGTCCCGTTCGCCTGACTGATTTCACGGTGATGATGACGACCGACGATAATCGAGGCCGGACGGGAATTTGAGTTGCAGGTGATGGATGAGAAGTGGCTGAAAAAGAATGAGAAAACGACGGCGTAGGACAAATAAAGAATCGGCAAAGGCATTCGGTGCGGCCATCAGCGACGCCTTCGTTCCCTGTCTTAATGCTTTCTATAAATTTTAAAGCGTTTTTTCTGTCTAATTATTCCATTCGATATAACTAATCATTTTTAAGAAAATATATTTCAACTTTTTCATTTTCTGCAAAATAAATAGACCTTGAAATTCAAAAATATTTGAAATATTTATATTTATATGCATTTTATCCTTTTTAATTTACTCTTTGTGATATTTCATTTTTGAATGGCTAAGAAAAATACAAGTTCTAGGAGAGCTATTCCACTTTCCAAGGCCTAATCTCAAATGAAAAGATTTTTGAACGATATGAACTCCACAATCACATTCCACCAATCATATGAATTACATGCATGCTCATTAGAAGTACAAAAAATGCATGAATTCCTACACTTCAACTGACGCTCTGTGTTATGTAATGCAAGCAAAGGTAAAATAGTCACTACAAATAGAGGTGAGCATCAAGACCAATACAACCTAGAAATCAAACTGAATTAGTTTAGCTTGATTGATTTAAGGTTGATTTGAAGAAGAATCAGTACGATTTCCATTCAATGAACTTAAAACCAACCTAGTTCCAGGTTCAAAATCGCCAATTCTACACAAGAACCGATCTAAATAGGTTCCTCCAGTTGAACCGAAAATTGAATTATGGTCTTCATAGTGAATAAACAACCACATATCTATTTCACCAAATATGTTATGAAGTGAAAAGGTGGGACTCTTATATTTTATTATAAGAATTTGATTTTTTACACAAAATATAAAAAGAGGACTAATTCCAAAATAGAATCGAGAACCAAACCAATAGGATGAGGAGGAAGTGACGGTTCCACAATTGATTGATTTAGTTCTCAGTCTCGGAAATTTTGAAAACTATAATCACAAGGTGGATACCCAGTTCTAAGTCGAGAACAGACCGACTTGGGAACCGATTATCTTTAAATATAAGATTGTCACGATTTCGAGTGTAATGGGCAGGACAATAAATGTCATAACATCTATTCCGGGAAAAGTGCCAAAAAGTCCTAAACCTTTTGTCATTATGCCGATTTAGTCTAAACCTTTTTTTTTGGTCCGATTTAGTCCTAAACCTTTTTAAATTGTGCCGATTCAGTCCTTTCCAGGCCAATTTGGCCGGATTTCTTGATGGACGGCCTTGACGACGTGGACAAATTTTATTAATATTTTAATATTTTTGAAATTTTTTTATTTTTTATTTTTATTTTTTTATTTTTTATGCCTCCAGCCGGTCGCCGGACCTCGGCGACCGGCCAGAGGCGACGGCCGGCGAGGTCGAGGTCGACCTCGCCGGCCACCTCGCCAGTGGCCGCGGGGGCGGCCTCGCGCGGGGCGGCGAGGCTCGCCCTCGCCGGATCTCTGGGAGGTCGAGCCTCGCCGGCCATGGGCGAGGCTCGACCTCGCCAGATCCGGCGAGGGCGAGCCTCGCCCGCCCCGCGCGAGGCCGGCGAGGGCGAGCCCGCCCAGCCGCCGGCGAGGTCGAGCCTCGCCGCCCGGGCCTCGAGGGCGGCCTCGCACGGGCGGGCGAGCCTCGCCGCCCGCGCGAGGCCGCCTGTGCCCGAGGGCGGCCTCGCACGGGCGGGCGAGCCTCGCCGCCCGCGCGAGGCCGCCCCCGCAGCCCATCGGCGAGGTGGCCGGCGAGGCTCGCCCTCGCCGGCCATGGGCGAGGCTCGACCCTCGCCCCGGATCCTACGAGGGCGAGCCTCGCCGCCCAGCCTCGAGGGCGGCCTCGCGCGGGCGGGCGAGGCTCGCCCTCACCGGATCCGGCGAGGTCGAGCCTCGCCCATGGCCGGCGAGACCGCCCCCGCGCCACCGGCGAGGTGGCCGGCGAGGTTGAGGTCGACCTCGCCCGGCCGTCGCCTCGGCCGGTCGCCGAGGTCCGGCGACCGGCTGGAGGCATAAAAAATAAAAATAAAAATAAAAATAAAAAATAGAAATAAAAATAAAAAATAAAAAAAAATAAAAATATATTAATAAAAGTTGTCCACGTCAGCCGGCGGCCCAAGCCAAGAAAATCCGCCAAATTGGCCGGAAAGGACTGAATCGGCACATTTTAAAAAGGTTTAGGACTAAATCGGCACCAAAAAAGGTTTAGACTAAATCGACAATGACAAAAGGTTTAGGACTTTTTGGCACTTTTCCCCATCTATTCCACTACATATTTCCATTTCAATCTCTTGCATAATCTATTGAAACTTTAAAATACAAGAAAGCTAGAAGAGTATAGTTAACTAGTTAACTGCTAATTTAACTCACTATCACTGTTCTCGGGTCTTGGGAGAATTTGCACCTACAATGAGGACAAGAGCTAACGAAAGCCAAGTCTTTGTCTAAAGCTCTCTTTCCAGTGCTTGTTTCTGCGTTTTAACGTAGCAGGAGCGTTAGCTAGTCAAGCACGTCGCAGGAGGACTTCGATAAGGGACAGATCTAATCCGCCTTTGAGAAAGATCAGAAAGATTTTATTGAAAGTAGCAGCCAGCGTAGTAAGCTAAAGCGGCTTACGATCTCAGTTAGTGCACTCGCTAATGCTACCCCTAGTCCCACCCACTCGGAAATGCTTGCTCTCTCCTCGTCTTAGCGACACGTCCAGCTCATCCAAAAATCTTGTCAAGTAGCCAAAAGTTGCATGTACAGTCCAATCTACCGAAACTATCGTAAAGAAGCAACTGTTCATCCGTTGAATCGCAGGAATGGTGCCAAGCAATGTGCAAGGCGTCCCCTTTTTATTTCCTTTCTTAAAGAGTTGCACGTACAAACTGCTAATTTAGGAGCCAAATCATGGAAGCAAGAAGACCTAAGTAAGGCTGAAGCCGCTGAACTATTACTTCCATGCATAAACATAAGCAGATTATTAGTTGTGCATGCATATGTATGTACGCGCATGTACCCCATTCGACGCTCTTCTCTAAGCTCATCATGCACTTCTTTACGAGCACTCAAAGCATACCCTCTACTGGACAAGTGCTGGTTGACAGGCTCCAGCTCCTCACGGGCAAACTCTAAGCCCCTTCCTTTCTGTATACATCTAAATTAGCACGAGTATCGCTGTATCTTTGGGCCAAGTAGGTCTGACATAAGATGGGAGGAAACCTGCACGTGAATCAATTTTGAAGAAATTTAGTTTAGGATCTGATGCTGGTGTAAATTTGCTAATTTGCACCATGTCTAATAACTACTGAAGTCTCGATCAAAAAACAAATAAAAATTAATAACTGGAGTAGCTATGATAAATACAACACCTAGATCCCCACGCGAAATGGTTTTAACCCCATGTGAGCATGCAATGATCGTATCAATTGATCAAATAAGGAACAGCTCAATGCCTAGTTCCATAATAACAATTACGAGGTAAGTCCTGCAATTTATTCATTACTTTTCTTGGATGTTAAATTGGTAGTTTGCGCACTCGCATGATCACCTCACATGTTAGAGAAGTAGATTAAAATCAATTCAAACTGCCTACAAAACAATTTTTTCAAAATAAAAGAGAAAGGTACCGAAAGGGTGTTAGAGAAATCTAGCGTAACTAAGTCCCTGAACTCACAATCTCTGGTTCGTAGGAGTAAAGTAAATCTCCCGTTACTTTACTTGGATTTCTAATCAACCCACCAAAAATATATTAGTGGCGACTTCTAATTGCATATTAAGAACTTGAACCTAAGTCGTGAATTAGTATGGGCTTGGGAGAGCCCGAGCTAAGTTTAGACTTAGTAATCCATTAGCCAAATCCTAGGTGGTTCACCCGAAATTTTGGTCTCGATAGGCACTAAACAGAATTCTGCATCCCAAATAAGCACTTCCAGTGGAATATTCTTCCTTTTGGACTCAAAACAACACCCTTATTTTTTCATAAGGCAATGTGCAGAATCTTCCACCTAGTTGCCACCACTGCCCAGATTTACATTGATGATATCCTCCTTTACAATCTTGACAAGAAATCTCATTGTAAGTTGCTTAAGTAGTTTGCTGCTTTGGTTAAGCAATACGACATTATGTTATCTCATAAGAGTATGGTCATTGCCCATAAAGAAACCAAATTCTTGGGTATGCATTTGAAAGAAGGAGCTTTTCATCCAAGTGAACACATCGCAAAGGAACTTCTGAAATTTCCAAAAGACAATCTCGCCCATAGGCAAGTCTAGCAGTTCCTCAGGATTGTCCATTATCTCAGGGATTTTGTTCCTAGAATTTCAAAATTTATGCACCCTTTACAAAAGATGCTCAAAAAGGAACCACAGTCATGGAGAAAACCTCAAAGTGAAGCTGTTAGAGCATTAAAGCAAAACTTGCAAAATTTGCCTCCATTATAGATATATGTTGAAGGAAGGTGCATCCTCCATATTGATGCTAGTGACAAATATTGGGCAGCAATGCTATTTGAAGAAAAAGATGGCTAAAGGAGAATCTGCGGACACAAAAGTGAAAGGTTCTCCTAGGCTGAAATACATTATTATTCTACATTCAAAGAAATTTTGGCAATTAAGTATGGAATAAAAAGTTTGAATTACATCTTATCGACTATCAATTCCTTGTAGAGATGGACATATCATCCTTCCCCAGATGCTAAAATTCAAGCAGAAATTGTTCCTTGTCCACAGCTTTGCAATGGACAGAATGGTTCTCCAAGTATTTGTTTAACACCAAACACATCAAAGGAGAGAAAAATGTTCTTGCAGATTTTCTCTCCAAACCCAATTGAAAATGCTAGTATGAACACCTAGAGGGGGGTGAATAGGTGTAAAAACAGATTCTGCAAAATACAGTGAAAACCTTTACTTTTAACCTGAGTCTGAATAACAACAGACTTTTGAAACTGAGTCTGAAGAGCAGCAGACTTTGACAGTTAAATAGAACTACGAACAAAATAAAGGAGTTTAGGGAAGAGAATAAGAACACAAGGTTTATAGTGGTTCGGCTTAATCCAAGCCTACGTCCACTCTCCCACGCGAACAGCCTTCTTGGCTGGATTCCACTATGCAATTAACAAGAGATTACAACTTTGAGTGCAAACACTTAGTAGTAAATCACACTATCTCACTAAGTCACTCTTTTGGTATTTCTCTCATGATTACAAACATTTAAGCTCATAAGAGATAAGTGTATGATCGAAGATTGCTCAGTCTTTGGAATTATAAATTCTACGCTCCGTCTCTTACTTGCTCATTGGTCCTTCATCTCCTTAAATACTCCTCCACTTCCAAACTAGCCGTTGGACAGTATCTTGAGGATCGTCTTCCAATCTACCCATTGGACAGATCTGTATCTAGAAGATTTGGTAGCCGTTGAGTGACAAAAGTAGAATCTCAAATTGATTCTGATCGCCCATACAAATGGAATATTGGTTTCCATAAGTAGAGCTTCTTCGTATAGAAAGTTCTTGTCTTCAAAATCTAATTGTCAATCAATTAGATTGAGTGAATCAAATCAATCTTGATGTAGAATCCAAACTAGATCACTAGCCGTTATATGATTTGGGCTTGTGTTACGTTCTGTCGAATCTGGATGTAAAGTCTAAGAGTAATAAACTTTACAATCTGAGTCTGAGTGCAATAGAATTTACAATCTAGGTCTGAACATATTCTACTTCTGAACAGATTTAATTTTAAGGTCTGAACACAGTCTGAATAAGTTTAGTTTTAGCATAGAGTCTGTTTTCTGGTTCAGCTTCAGTATAGAGTCGGCATAGAGTCTATCTTCGGATCTTCATTCACGTTTAGTTTGGAATTTGTCAGAGTTGGCAGACTTCTAATGTAGAACAGACTTTGACACTAAAGTTTGGCAGTCTTCAGACTTTGACAATATCCTTCACATGTTTTATCATCCGCATGATCTATTACTTAACCATTAAACATGTTAGTAGCCTTTGATTTATTTTGTCATCTTGAAAATATCATAAGGGATTTCCCTAACATCAATGAATCTATATCATCCATTTTCATGATAAGAGGATTGTCCTCTTCATCAAATGTCCACAGAGATATCCCTATGGACATCACAGAATTACACCAACAGGGACAATTTCACTCTGGATGCAAAGAAAATATATGGGAATACCAAAATACGATTTTCTGAAACTATGGGGACTCAATATCAGACCATTTGGAATGAGACATGATTATCCATTCATTCATGTATTCATCCTTGATCCAGTCATATTCCCTGAAGAACTCAATTGGTTTTTCTAGTATGTCTTCCATAATCTAACTGTAACAATCGAGTTTCCTACTGCCAGGATCTGCAAAATGGCTAAAAAATAGGAAGAAAGCCATGAAGAGTTTTATTTCTAGCATCTTGCTAAACTACTACAATGGTTTTGGCCCATGTGCCACTGGAAGGTCCAGTTTGATGTGTAGCTTCAATTCATGAAGAGAAAGTATAATCATCCATAATTCATGAAGAGAAAGTATAACCATCCATAAGAGGTAATCCAAACCATGGTGATTTTTCATAGATCATGGAGCTACCTATCACCAACAAATTGGTTCCACGTCCCTAAATCTCTAAAACTGGAATATCTAGGGTTCATAGTTTCTCTTGCCATGATCCATGATTCTCATGGATGTAGCATTGCCGACCTTGATGGACCATACAGAGCAATCCAGAAAATCCTCTATGAAAAGAACCAGGTAGTTCCCATAGAAATCTGGCCAAGTGCCTATGATGAAGAGGTTCCATGGGATTATTCCAAGCTTACTCACACACCAGGGATGCTATAAGACAAGCTCTCGCAGAGTTCAATGCAAGCCAATATACCTCACAGACAGACCGATCAACTCAGGAAGATTCGAAACTAGATTCGTGGGGAGGACCACTATCTCAAGATCCATGGGATTTTGTAATCCCACCAATAGACACGATGATTGATGCTCCACCAAGTGGTGTACCACCATGTGAAACTCCCGACATCTCCACCTAGCCTCAACCAGTAATGCCTACTAGAGCATCTAGTGATCCTAGCCCTAGTACCAATAAGAAGAGGCTAGAAGTTGTTGGAGAAAACTCCTTAACTATTTTGAACCTGACAAAACCTTTCCAAAAGTCTAGTTTGAAGACTTGTAGATTCAAGTGTTATAGTTTGAAGAATTCAAGACTCATCTAGACTTTATTCTTAAAATCTAACCTCACTGACAGATTCCAGACCGACGAAGAGAAGACTTATCCAGATGTGAGTTTCAAGGATTTGGTTCGTACAGTTAAAGAAGTTCTTATGGCTGGAGATAGCACCTAGTGATCAATTATTTTTATTGAAATCAATTTGGATAATCAGATCTTTTGAAAGGCGAAGTATACTTTGAAGGTTCTACTTATGGAAACATAGATCCTGATTGTATGGGCGAGTAGGATTGGTGAGCTATCATCACATTCTTTAAATGACTCAAGATCTCCTTGATTTGTTCTGTTCAACGGGTAGATTGGAAGAACTTCTTTGAAAAGTGCCAACGGTTATAAAGGCATGAAGGAGTATATAAGGAAGACGCTCAAGTTATTCGAGTGTGTACATGAAAGACAAATTCCAAAGTCTGAAGCTCTTGGTTCTTTACTATTTCAATTGTTGAGCTTATATTGTACTCAAAAGAGAGATCATAAACTTGTAAGACCTTGAGGAAGTGTAATAGAGTTTATACACTGTGGGGTCAAGGACGTGAGACTGTAAAATCTCTTTTTAGTTCATAGTGAAATCCAGCCAGTGGGCTGTCAGTGCAGGAGAGTGGACGTAGGCTTTGATCTAAGCCGAACCACTGTAAACTTTGTGTTTCTATTCTCTTTCCCTGAACTCCTTACTTTAATTCGTAGCTTTACATAATTGCTTATAGCCGTTTACATCTTTAGTATATTATCCTCTAAAAATGAGCTAATTTGTTAAGTCTCAAGAAAATTTCTTTGAACACCAATTCACCCCCCCTCTAGGTGTTCTTACTAGCCCTATCATTTGGTATCAGAGCTTGTGTACTCATTTTATTGAAGTGTTTTTACTTTTGAGTTAAAGATCTATGGCTAGTATTTTGGTTCTAGGTTTGATTGAAGGCCAGAGCAACACCAGACCTCCTTGCTTTGATAGGAGAGAATAAAATGTGTGGAAAAACAAGATGAAGGCATTTCTGAGATAGAAAGATCCTTTAGAATGGGATGTAGTAGAAAAATGGATCATTCCTAAAGCTATATTAACCTCAGAAAGATGAAAAGAAGTTATAGATGTTGGCAAAATGGGACAGAAAGAAATAACCAAGAGACAAGCTTTTGATGCTAAAACTATCTACTCTTTATATTGTACTTTATCTCCTACTGAGTATAACAGAATTTCATCTTGTGAAACAACCAAAGAAGTTTGGGATAGGTTGCACGTTACCTATGAAAGAACTAATCGAGTTAAAGAAACAAAAATTAATATTTTACTCGAACAATATGAAGCCTTCAAGATGAAACCAGGAGAATCTATCACTAACATGTTTAGTCGTTTTACAGAAATTATAAATGGTCTAGCATATCAGGGACAGCCAATCTCAAGACCAATGAAGGTTAACAAATTGCTGCGTGGACTCTCCAAAGACTGAAATCACGTGAAGACTTCAATAAGGGAAACTCAGAGGATCATGCTTATGACGGCCCAAGCGCGGTGGTGTGTCTCTTGTCCCACATCGCTTAGAAGGGAGTCTTGGGGCTAATTTATAAGGCTTAGGTCCCTCTAATTTGTGTGACGCGTTTTAAAGCCTTGAGAATTCAGTGTCCAAAGCAGACAATATTACACAGTGGGGCCCGGGTCGTTACAATGCCGCTTTCTTTAGACGAACTAGTTGGCACACTTCAATCATATGCAGTAGAGCAAATTAACAAGGAAGAAGATCATAAAGGTAAGAAATCAATTGCTTTAAAATCTAACGATGATTCTGATACAGATTCAGAAGATGATATGGACGATGAAGAACTAGTACTCATGATAAGGAAATTCAAAAAGTTGAATAGAAA
Organism: Eucalyptus virginea; assembly: GCA_014182375.1. Lineage (NCBI taxonomy): Eukaryota > Viridiplantae > Streptophyta > Magnoliopsida > Myrtales > Myrtaceae > Eucalyptus > Eucalyptus virginea. The sequence goes on along the minus strand of CM024516.1, from coordinate 53,532,321 downwards.
AGGCAAAAGATTCAACTGGAAGAAGCAAAACACTCAAAAGTTTCAAAACAAATCAACTGAGGATGATGAAGCGAACAAAGATGTGATTTGTTTTGAATGCAAGAAAAATGGACATATCAGATCCAACTGTCCTCTGTTGAAGAAAAAGAAGGGAAAAACTGAGAAATACAGAAATGCTCTCAAAGCAGAGACATGGAGTGATACTGAATGCGAAGAAAATGATGAAAAATATGCCAATATATGTGTAATGGCAAAATTAGAATCAGACTCAGACTCTGAGACAGATTGAGACTCAAACTCAAACGGTGAAATCGAGGTAAGCAATTTAAAAATTCATACGAAAGTCTCAAAATACATAGATAAACTTTGTCTCGGTCTCAAAACATCTCTTAAAAGGATTTCCGAACTAAAAATGGAGAATTCTACACTTAAGCAATAGGAAATTTCTTAGAAAGAAAAGTTTGAAAATCTAGATAAAAATTTTGCCAATTTGAAAGAAAATGCAAATTCTCTATCAAAAGAAAATACTTTCTTAAAAGAAGACATTTCAAATATTACAAAAAGGTTTTCACTCGGGTCTGAAATGTTGGAAAAGATTCTTTTAGTACAAATACCTTATTTTAATAAGTCAGGTTTGTGAATGACTCGATAAACTATTATTCTAATTGATTTTCCAATTAGTAAAGGAAAGAATCAAACAAAGACCTACAAAAACGTTTTACAAAAATCATTTTCAAAAAGCTTTTGTAAAACCTGTTGGCCGAAGTGCTCTCAAATGTTCAAAGTGTAACAACTCAGAACATTTTGAGAAAAAATATCCTAAAGTTTGGAGACCTGTTAAGAAGGATTGGGCAGAGACTGTGTTTAAAACTAACTTCTCTAGACCCAAGAAAATCTGGGTACCAAAGAAAGCTTGAGCTCTTTTTGTAATTGCAGGTCACTATAAAAAAAAAAGATTAAATGGTATTTGGATAATGGTTGTTCAAGACACATGACAAGAGATTCAAGTTGTTTTATAAAACTTGTGCATTTAAATGGTGGAAAAGTTTATTTTCGTGGAAATAGCAAATGAAAAATTGTTGGATGTGGAACTGTAAAAATTGGAAGTCTCACAATCAACAATGTCTCCTTGGTGGAATGATTAAATTACAATTTACTAAGCATTAGTCAATTGTGCGACAAATCGATTTAAAATCAATTTCCAAGAAGGAATCTATTCGGGAACTAGTAAAGATTTTTCTCAATCTTTCATTGGACGAAGACATGGGAATATTTATCTCCTGGATATAAAACCAGAGGGTTCTTAGTGTCTAATATCCATTCAAGATGAAGTGAACCTTTGGCATCGAAAGCTTGGCCATGTTAATTTGAAGCAGATTGCCGAGATCTCTTCCAAGAAACTTGTTCGTGGACTTCCTAGTCTGACTTATCAAAAATCTGATCTATACACACCATGTGTTTTGGGAAAATAGGTTAGAAGCTCATTTAAACCTATAAATCAAGTTTCTACTAATCATGTTCTGCAGCTTCTGCATATGGATCTCTTTTGACCAACTAGAACTCAAAGCATTGGTGGAAAGAGATACTGCCTAGTAATCGTGAATGATTATTTTCGATTTACTTGGGTTTACTTTCTAGCAAGTAAGACTCTTTTTTCACTTTTCAAAGTTCGCCAAGAAAGTTCAGAATGAAAAAAGGATATGCTATTTCAAGCATACGGACAGACCATGAAGGTGAGTTTGAAAATCAAAATTTTGCCAAATTCTATGATGAACTTGGTTTTCAGTATGTTTTCTCCTCTCCATACACTTCAGAACAGAATGGAGTCGTGCAAAGAAATAATAGATCTTTGCAGGAAATGGCAAGAACTCTTTTAATTGAAAGTAATATTTCTTCTTATTTTTGGGCTGAAGCAATTTCTACAGTTTGTTACATTATTAACAGAGTATTTTTAAGGTCTATTCTAGAGAAAACTCCCTATGAGTTATATAAAGGGAAAAAGCCAAATGTTTCTTATTTTCATGTGTTTAAGTTGTAAATGTTTTGCTTTGAAAAATGCAAATGATCGAATTGGTAAGTTTGAGGAGAAATCATACGAAGGAATTTTCCTTGGATATTCAATCACAAGCAAAGCCTATAGAATATTCAACAAGAAGACTCAGTCTATGGAAGAAACTATGAATGTCCAAGACTCTATGTAGAATCAACTGAATCATACTCAACTTGAAAAATCTGAACCTGCTCAAGACTTTACAAAGTCAATCTCCCCTGAAGTGATTCAGACTTCTGAAAAACAACAACGAATAGAAATTAAAGGCTCAACTGAAGTAGAAGATCAGCAGATTGTCAAACCGACCAGTAACTGGAAGCACAAGTTCAGTCACCCCAAAGAACTCATCATTAGCAATATTGATGAAGGGATTCGCGCCAAATCCAAGAGGCAAGAAGAGTTTAGTGCTTTGGCACTTATTTCTGAAATAGAACCCAAAAGCATAGAAGAAACCTTAGCTGACGAAAGTTGGATTGAAGCTATGCAAGAAGAACTCAGACAGTTCAGCATCAACGATGTTTGGGAACTAATTCCTAAACCAAAAGGTAAATATATTATTGGAACTAAATGGGTTTTTAGGAACAAGATGGACGAGAAAGGAAAAGTGATCAGAAATAAAGCAAGACTCGTGACCAAAGGATATACGTAAGAAGAAGGGATAGACTATGATGAGACATACGCACTAGTGGCAAGGTTAGAGACAATTAGATTATTACTTGTTTTTGCCTGCTATAAAAATTTTCAGGTTATTCCAAATGGACGTTAAAAGTGCATTCCTAAATGGATTTATCCAAGAAGAAGTCTATGTGGAACAACCACATGGATTTGAAGATCTAAAAAGACCAAACTCACTCTTTAGACTAAAAAATGCTCTATATGGATTAAAGCAAGCACCTCGAGCATGGTATAACAGGTTAAGTAAATTTCTAATTCAGAATGGTTTTGTTAAAAGAAAAAGTGGATACTATTTTGTTTATTAAAAGAGAAGGTAAAGATTTTCTACTCGTTCAAATCTATGTTGATGATATCATATTTGGATCATCTAACGAAAACTTGTGCAAGAAGTTTTCTAAGTCTATGCAGGACGAATTTGAGATGAGCATGATGGGTGAATTATCTTTCTTTCTCGGATTACAAGTGAAACAATTGAAGGAAGGAATTTTCATTCACCAAGAAAAATAAGCAAAAGACCTCGTCAAAAAGTTCAGATTGGAGAATTGAAAAAAGACTGAGATATGAATGTCAAATTCTTCGAAGCTGGACAAAGACGAAGGAGGAAAGAAAGTTGACCAGAAGCTCTACAGGAGTATTATTGGTTCACTTCTTTATCTTACTGCCTCTAGACCTGACATTTTGTTTAGTGTTTGCATTTGCGCTAGATTTCAATCAGATCCCAAAGAATCTCATCTAAGTGCTGCAAAACGTATCATCAAATATGTTGCAACTACTTCAAAGTTAGGTCTGTGGTATCCTAAAGAATGAGACTTTACTCTCCTTGGATATTCAAACGCAGATTTAGCAAGTTGCAGAGTTGATAGAAAGTGTACATCTAGTGCTTGTCAATTGCTGGGAAACAAGACAGTATCTTGGTTTTCAAGAAAGCAGAGTACTGTAACTCTTTCAACAGCAAAAGCGGAGTATGTGGCTCTTGGAAGTTGCTGTTCTCAAATCTTGTGGATAAAGCAACAGCTGAGAGACTTTGGAATCGAAAACTCATGCACCGAGATCAAATGCGACAACACCAGCGCAATCAATCTTATAAAAAATCAAATTCTTCATTCAAGAGCAAAACACATAGAGATTAGACATCATTTCATTAGAGATCATGTTCAGAATGGAGAAGCCATGATACAATTCATTGACTCGAAAAATCAGTTAGCAGACATATTTACAAAGTTATTGGAGAAAAATCTATTTGAGTCTATTCGTACCAGACTGAACATCACATCTTCTATTGAGTAAAGTCTGGAAGTGTTCAAGACTCAAACGTAAAGTCTGAAGGAGTTCAAACTCAAAATGACTAAGAGTTACGACCGTAAGTTATTTTAGTACTAGCAATTTAATTTTTAGATAAAAATTTAAAAAGGTACGCTTATTTTCTGAATCGTTATTTACTTATTTTTAGAAGTTATCATTTTCAGTTTTTGAATTTATGGCAGTTTTTCATTTTTAAAAATGCGGTTTTTACTTTTTCCTTTATGATGATCTGTATACATCGTTTCATCTGCTTTATATACTGTTGAAATTCATCTTCTCCATTTACACTCTCTCAAACCCTAGAATACAGAGCTCCTCTTTCACTCATTTTCTCTCTAGTTTATTTTAAAAAGATTTCATCTTTTTCGAGCAAGTTCAAGGATTTCTCTCATAAAGCAACAATGTCTTCAAGAAAGTCTTCCAGAATTGCAAGCAGGGAACCACGACACATGCCTGAGAGTTTTATGCACTTCGATTTGACCGAGGAAGATGACTCTTCTCAACAGCAGCGACCAAGTCAGCAACAACATTCTCAACAGTGTCAGTCTCCTCCACCATCTCAACCAGAAGAAGAAATAATTGAAGAAGTTGAAGCTGTAAGAACGCTGACACCTCAAGTTGCTTTCAAGCTTTATTCTGAGTTGAAAGAAGGAGGTACTACTATGTCTTTGATCGATGAGTATCTAAAAGAGAGAGGCTACAAGAATGAAACTTCATTCTTGCGCGATATGGAGAAGTTGGGCATTGTAGAAAAAGGGCTGGCTAAAAAGACTTTCGCTAACTTTCCTAGTGACCCGCGCTATGGCACGTTTAATCAACCTAAAGGTCGGATTTCTGAAGGTTGGATTTCAAACTCCAGAATGAATGCATTCAATATCTTGCTTCACAAAATTGTGATTAATTGTCTCAGACCCAAATCCACATCAAAGACTAATGTCTCAAACTCTGAAGTGAAGCTAATGTACACCATTAACATTGGTTACAAGTTCTCTCTGCCTCACACAATCCTTATGCACATGTATAGGACAGTGGTGAAGGACAAGAGGCAACTCCCTTATTCTGCTCTAGTCACTCATTTGTTCAGACACTTTAACATTCAGTCTCTCAAAATTCTATGTGTTCGAACCATTGATCCAATAATAGTGGGACTAAAGATGGTTTCCAAGATGCATCTGAATGAGCTAAACAAGGTTTTGGAGGGCATTAAGGAGAAGACCCCTGTCAAGGCAAGACAAGACTTTGCAGCAGCAAAAAGGAAGGCAAAGAGCCCATGACAGAACCATCTATGAATAAGAGAGCACTCATCTTGCGGGACGAAGAAGATGGGGATGACATCACTCTCTCTACCTTGAAGAATTTACAGAGTTTTGTTAGCTTTCCAAAGACAGAGGATCGAGAGAACCGAGAAAGAGAAGAGTTAGAGCAGAGAGATGAAGAAAGAGCTGCGATGAGGACAGAGGAAAAGGAAGGAAGAACAGAAGAAGGAGAGAGAGAGGAAGAGAACAAACAGAAGAAGAGGATCATGGTGATTCTCATGCAAAGGAAGAATAACAACATCCCTGAGATGATGAAGAAAAGCAAGAGCAAGAAGAAGAATATTTTTCTCCACCCGAAGGCACTGAAACAGAGGGAGCTGCTTAAAAAAAAGGTACTTCTTCACTTGTTCTTACTAGTGATGATGTTAATCGTTCTCCTGCCGATCCAGAGGATGTGTATGCCTCTCAATTTCCTGAAGATAGTAATGAGACTTCATCTTCAAGTTTGGATGTTCATGCTGAAGTTCCATCATCGGTCAACACTCCTCAAACCGATCATGCTGAAACAAGTACTCAAACCGATAATACAACAGGCTTTAAAAGACTGCTCAAGCTTCTTGTGGATATCAAAGCTTAGATTTATGGATTAGAGTGTAAATTTAAGAATATGCAGAACGCTCATCAAGCCACTTCAGTTTCTTTGCACGACCAAGTACAAGCCCTTAATCTTCAAGTTCAAGCAACTGCAAAGGGTGAGAATATTGCACAACTGAAGGAGGACCTGAGGAAGCTGGAAGAGATTGTCAATTCTATGGGGGATTTCCAGCTCGTTCGCATCCCCAAGCAACCCTGATTTTATCCAAATTTTTTTTCATATTCTTCACTTTTTGCTGTTAACAAAAAATGGGAGAATGTGCATATTTGAATTATCTTTTGATGACTTTTGCCTGATTTGACCTTTGGTTTGCTTTTGGATTGATGAACTTTAGATGTTTGACTATTATTTGGATTTGAATTTTCTAGCAGCAACTAAGATTGTGATTTTGATTATGGATGGATAGTTATTATGCAGTATTAACATGTTTTCTGTGGTTGCAGAATCAATACTATCCAAGCCTTAATTAATTTATCTTTATAAGACATCATGATTTGTTTAAGTATTGCAGGTTAAAATTTTGCAAATCTGCAGGAAAGTTTTTCCACCATAAAAAAATGGGAGATTGTTAGAGAAAACTCCTTAATTGTTTTGAAGCTAACAAAACCTTTCCAAAAGTCTAGTCTGAGGACTTGTAGACTCAAGTGTTATAGTCTGAAGAATTCAAGACTCATCTGTCAAAGTTTGAAGACCGATTAGACTTTATTCTTAAAGTCTGACCTCACTAACAGATTCCAGACCGACGAAGAGAAGACTTATCCAGATGCGAGTTTCAAGGATTTGGTTCGTAACAGTTAAAGAAGTTCTTACGGCTGGAGATAGCACCTAGTGATCAATTATTCTTATTGAATCAATTTAGATAATCAGATCTTTTGAAAGGCGAAGTATACTTTGAAGGTTCTACTTATGGAAACATAGATCCTGATTGTATGGGCGAGCAGGATTGGTGAGCTATCATCACATTCTTTAAATGACTCGAGATCTCCTTGATTTTTTCTGTTCAACGGGTAGATTGGAAGAATTTCTTTGAAAAGTGCTAACGGTTATAAAGGCATGAAGGAGTATATAAGGAAGACGCTCAAGTTATTCGAGTGTGTACATGAAAGAAAAATTCCAAAGTCTGAAGCTCTTGGTTCTTTGCTATTTCAATTGTTGAGCTTATATTGTACTCAAAAGAGACATCATACACTTGTAAAACCTTAAGGAAGTGTAGTAGAGTTTCTACACTGTACGGTCAAGGACGTGAGACTGTAAAATTTCTTTTGGTTCATAGTGAAATCCAGCCAGTGGGCTGTCAGCGCGGGAAAGTGGACGTAGGCTTGATCTAAGCCGAACCACTATAAACTTTGTGTTTCTATTCTCTTTCCCTAAACTCCTTACTTTAGTTCTTAACTTTACATAATTGCTTATAGTCGTTTACATCTTTAGTATATTATCCTCTAAAGACGAGCTAATTTGTTAAGTGTGGAGAAAATTTCTTTGAACACCTATTCACTCCCCTCTAGGTGTTCTTACTAGCCCTATCAAATTTGACCAGTTGGCGCTAACTTTGTGCCGCAGATTGATACTTATGTCAGTATTTTGATGAGAACAACTCGAAATTCTATCGATGGGATATTGCATAGTGTCCTCACGGAAGAGACTGCCTTGACTTGCTGAAACTTCAATTTAAATTCCTGAGCAGTGTCATCAAGTTGTACCTAAAACCTTGAGAGACCTCACTCTTTTGTTTTCAAGAATGGATGAGAAGAATGAGCTCTAGCCTTCAAACCTTTATATACTGTCATATCTTGATATTCATTTGCAGCTTAATGAATTGAGAAGCACGCCATACTACTTTTGGGGGGCTTGGGTTCATGTAAGGCACATCATTAAAACTATAAATTTTACGACCAATTGCAAGATTTTTACATTTTATTAGTGTCTGAAGTGTGGTTTTAATTTGCTACCAAGTTGGTGAAATGTGTTCTTGCATAAATTACTTATCCTTAAATGCTAGTATGTATTGTTTGAAACAATTTGGCTTTTCTTTTAAGTGCACTCAATGAACGAGTGAAAAGAGAAAAAGAGTGAAACGGGCGGAGGCAATAACAATGAGTTGTGCCTTAGTTGAGAATTTACTCCTTCATATCTTGCATTAAGCACTTAATGATTGTTGTCTTCTTCATTTCTTACTTGCAGGATGACCTTAGTTGAGCAAAGATAGATCATTTGCTATTGAGACGGAAATGTTGATTGTTTGCATTTGCTTTATTTCTTCCCCTTGTGGTCTTTGTAAGAAAGTTTTGTTTTCTCTGGACAATGCTAAATTCATCTGTACTTAAATTTGTTGACAAACTAGACTAAGTTTTGTTGGAGAAAACTTCCTTGAGTGTTTTGAAGTTGACAAAACGTTTCCATCAGTCAAGTCTGAAGACTTGCAGACTCTTCTATCAAAGTCTGAAGACCTCCGGACTGCCAGACTCAAGACCCAAAGTCTATTCTCATGGACAGTTTCTAGACCGTCGAAGAAGGCTTTTCCAGAACTGAATGTTTCGTTAAGGATTTGATTCTATCGACTGGAGAAGACCTCTTGGCTGGATACAGCATGTCGGAATCCATTATTCAAATTAAGATTGATTCAGTGATTTTGGATCCGTTGATTGGCGAAGTATACTTGGAAGGTTCTACTTATGGAAACCTAGATCCTGATTGTATGGGCGAGCGGATTGCCGGGCTATCGTCATATTCCTTAAATAGCTCAAAATCTTCCTAATTGATTCTCCCAACGGGTAGATTGGAAGAATTCATTTGGTAAGTGCCAACGGGTGTGATGGCATGAAGGAGTATATAAGGAAGACGTTCCAGTTGTTCGAGTGTGTGCGCGATAGAAGAATTCCAAAGTCTGAAAGCTCCTTGTTCTTAGTCAATTAAATTGTTGATCGAAATCTCGTATTCAAAAGAGAGTCTGTATCTTTGTGAGACCTTGAGGAAGTGTAGCAAAGTCTCTACACTGTGGAATCAAGGAAGAGCTTTACTGTAACAACTCTTTTGATTCATAGTGAAATCCAGCCAGTGGGCTGTTAATGCGGAAGAGTGGACGTAGGCTTGGATTAAGCCGAACCACTATAATCTCTGTGTTCTTATTCTCTTCTCTACGCTCTTTTACTTTGATCGTAATTCATTTTTTCTGCAAGAGCCTAACTTCCTTTTCATCATCTGTTGTTGATTAGTGTTGAACACTTATCTCGGAAATTTATTTTTACATCTATTCACCCCCTTCTAGGTGCTCGTACTAGCTTTCACAATTGGTATCAAAGCTTGTGTACTCACTTAAGTTGAAGTGTTTTACTTTAGAGTTAAAGATCCATGGCTAGTATGTTGGCTCTAGGACTAGTTGAAGGGCAAAGCAATACAAGACCGCCTTATTTTGATGGAAAGGAATACAACATATGGAAAAACAAGATAAAGGCATTCCTAAGATCAAAGGATCCTATGGAATGGGATGTGGTAGACAAAGGAATCATTCCTAAAGCTACACCAGTCTCAGAAAGAGGAAAAGAAGTCGTTGAGTCTAGTGAAATGACTCAAGAAGAGATAACCAAGAGACAAGCTCTTGATGCAAAAGTAATTGTGCATTATCTCCTACTGAATATAACAGAATATCTTCTTGTGAAACAAACTAAAGAAGTCTGGGATAGATTACACATCACTTATGAAGGAACCGATCGAGTGAAAGAAACCGTAAATCAACATTCGCTCGGTCAATACGAAGCATTCAAAATGAAATCAGGAGAATCTATCACTGACATGTTTAGTCGTTTTATATAAATCGTAAATGGTCTTGAATATCAAGGTCAACCAATTTCTGGACCCATGAAAGTAAACAAGCTATGGCGTGGACTATACAAGGATTTGAATCACATAAAGACCTCAATAAGGGAGACACAAAGAATCATGCCACTCTCTGTTGACGAATTGGTTGGGACTCTTCAGTTTATGAAGTGGAGCAAATCAACGAAGATGAAGATCCTAAAGGTAAGAAATCCATTGCATTAGAATCTAATGATGATTCGATGTCACGGTCCCCGAAGACGATATGGATGATGAAGAGCTTGCTCTCATGATAAGAAGATTCAGAAAACTAAACAGAATTGGGAGAAGATTCAATCCAAAGAAACAAAGTTTTCAAAAGCAACAGACTAAGTCAGTTGAGGATGATGAATCCAATAAAGATGTAGTTTTCTTTGAATGCAAGAAAAAGGGACACATCAGACCCAACTGTCCCATTCTGAGGAAAAAGAAAGGAAAAACTGAGAAATATCGAAAGACACTTAAAGTAGAAACTTGAAGTGATACAGATTGTGAGGAAAGTAATGATGATTATGCCAATATTTGTCTCATGGCATAATCAGACTTAGATTCAGATTTCGAGACAGACTTCATTCGGACGGTGAAACCGAGGTAAGTAATTTGAAAATCCCTACTAAAGTCTCTAGATACATTGATGAATTGTGTCTTAATCTCAAAACTTCTCTCAAAAGGATTTCCGAACTTAAAAGAGAAAATTCTGCACTAAAACAACAAGAAAATGTTTGGAAAGAAAAGGTCAAAAGTTTAGACAAAAGTGTTACTGCTTTAAAAGAAAATGCAGACAATCTTTTAAAAGAGAATGCATTCTTGAAAAATGATATCTCAAGTATTTCTAAAATATTTTCTATAGGATTTGAGAAACTTGAAAAAATTCTTTCAACACAAAGACCTTACTTCAACAAATCAGGTTTAGAAATGACTGCTGAAACCATTCCTCTAATTGATTTTCCTAAAGTAAAGGAAATAATTAAGCAAAGACCTACAAGAGATTCTTACAAAAATCATTTCCAAAAAGTTTTTGTAAAATCAGTAGGTTGCAGTGCTCTTAAATGTTCTAAGTGCAATAACTCAGATCATTTTGAGAAAGAATGTCCTATGGTTTGGAAACCTGTTAAGAAGGTATGGGCAAAGACCGTATATTACACTAACACAAATGGACCCAAGAAAATATGGGTACCAAAGAAAGTTTGAGTCTCTTTTCTAAATGCAAGTCACTATCAAGAAAAATGTTAAATGGTACATGGATAGTGGATGCTCAAGACATATGACAGGAGATTCAAATTGCTTCATAAAGCTTGTACAAGTTAATGGTGGAAAAGTTTCTTTTGGAGGAAATAGCAAAGGAAGAATTGTGGGATATGGAATTATAAAGATTGGAAGTCTCATGATCAGTATTGTTTCCTTAGTAGAAGGACTCAACTACAACTTGTTGAGTATCAGTTAGCTGTGTCACACTGGTTTCAAAATCAACTTTCAAGAAGGAATATGTTCAAGAACCAGTAAAGATTCCTCTCAATCTTTCATGGGGCGAAGACATGGGAATGTCTACCTCTTGGATATAAAACCAAATGAAACCCAATGTCTAATCTTAATTCAAGAGGAAGCAAACTTATGGCATAGAAAACTTGGGCACATCAACATGAAGCAAATAGCCAAAATCTCAACAAAGAAGCTTGTTCGTGAACTATCCAAACTGACATACCAAAAGTTTGATCTATGCACACCATGTGTGTTGGGAAAACAGGTAAGAAACTCATTCAAACTAATAAATCAAGTATCCACTAATCGTGTACTACAGCTTCTGAATATGGATCTCTTTGGACCAACTAGAACTCAGAGCATTGGAGGTAAGAAATATTGCCTAGTAATTGTGGATGACTACTCACGATTCATTTGGGTATTTTTCCCGGTAAGTAAGTCTGAAACATTTTCCTATTTTATAAAGTTTGCTAAAATGGTCCAAAATGAGAAAGGATATGTCATTTCAAGTAAACGGACAGACCATGGAGGTGAATTTGAAAATCAAGACTTTACAAAATTTTGTGATGAATCTGGTTTTCAGCATGTGTTCTCTTCACCATATACTCTAGAGCAAAATGGAGTCGTGGAAAGAAAGAATAGGTCGCTTCAAGAAATGGCTAGAACTCTTTTAATTGAAAGTAATATCTCTTCTCGTTTTTGGGCTGAAGCAGTTTTTACAGCGTGCTATATTATTAATAGAGTCTTTCTAAGGCCTATCATGGAGAAAACTCCCTATGAGTTATTCAAAGGAAAAAAGCCAATTGTTTCGTATTTTCATGTGTTTGGATGTAAATGTTTTATATTGAAAAATGCAAATGATCGAGTTGGTAAGTTTGAAGAAAAATCAGATGAAGGTATTTTCCTTGAATATTCTATCACAAGCAAAGCTTACAAAGTTTATAACAAAAAGACTCAATCTGTGGAGGAATCGATGAATGTCAAATTTCAAGACTTTATGTAAAATCAATCGATTTACACTCATCTTGAAGAATCTAAACCTGCTCCAGACTCTACAAAGTCTAAATTTCCAGAAAGCAGCTCAAACTTCAGAAGACAAGCAACAAATGATCAACGAAGATTCAAATAAGGAAAAAGATCAACAGTCTGACAAATCAACCAGCAACTGGAAGCATAAGTCTAGTCATCCCAAAGATCTCATTATTGGTGATATTAATGAAGGAATTCGCACAAGATCCAAAAGGCGTGAAGAGTCTAGTGCTTTGTGGCTCTTATTTACGAAATAGAACCCAAAAGCATAGAAGAAGCTTTAACGATGAAAGCTGGATTGAAGCTATGCAAGAAGAACTCAGGTAATTCAGTATCAATAATGTCTGGGAATTGACTCCTAAACCAAAGGGAAAATCTATCATTGGAGCTAAAATGGTTTTTAGGAACAAGATGAACGAGAAAGGAAAAGTCGTAAGAAACAAAACAAAACTCGTGGCCAAGGGATATACGCAAGAAGAAGAGATAGACTATGATGAGACTTACGTGCCGGTAGCAAGGTTAGAAGCAATTAGATTATTACTACTACTTTTGCTTGTCATAAGAATTTCAGGTTATTTCAAATGGACGTCAAAAGTGCTTTCCTAAATGAATTTATCCAAGAGAAAGTCTATGTGGAACAACCACCCGGTTTTGAAGACCTAAGGAAACCAGACTCTGTATTCAGACTGAAAATGACTATATATGGTTTAAAGCAAGCACCTCGAGCTTGGTACGACAGACTAAGTTTTTAATTTAAATGACTTTGTCAAAGGTAAAGTAGATACTACATTGTTTATCAAAAGAGAAAGCAAAAGTTTTCTACTTGTTCAAATTTATGTTGATGATATTATTTTTGAATCTTCTAATGAAAATCTGTACAAGAAATTCTCTAAGTCTATGCATGATGAATTTGAAATGAGCATGATGGGCGAACTAACATTCTTTCTCGGGCTTCAAGTGAAACAACTGAAGGAGGGAACCTTTATTCATCAAGAAAAATATGCTAAAGAACTTGTCAAAAAGTTTGGACTGAAGAATTGCAAAAAGACTGATATACCAATGTCAAGTTCTTTGAAGCTGGACAAAGATAAAGAAGGAAAGAAAGTTGACCAGAAGCTATACAGGAGTATCATTGGTTCACTTCTTTATCTAACTACTTCTAGACCTGACATTTTGTTTAGTGTTTGTATTTGTGCCATATTTCAATAAGATCCTAAAGAATCTCATCTAAGTGCTGCAAAGCGTGTTATCAAATACATTGGCTCAACTTCAAATTTGGGTCTCTGGTATCCTAAAGAAGGAGACTTCACTCTTCTTGGATACTCAGGCGCAGACTTAGCTGGATGCAGAGTTGATAGAAAGAGCACCTCGGGCACCTGTCAACTACTTGGAAATAGGACAGTGTCTTAGTTTTCAAGGAAGTAAAGTACAGTAGCTCTTTCTACGACAGAAGCAGAATATGTAGCTTTTGAAAGTTGTTGTTCACAAATTCTGTGGATAAACAACAGCTAAGAGACTTTGGAATTGGAAATTCATGCACTGAGATCAAATGTGACAACACCAGCACAATCAATCTCACCAAGAATCCGATTCTTCACTCAAGAGCAAAACATATAGAGATTCGACATCATTTCATTAGAGATCATGTTCAAAATGGAGAAGTTTCAATTCAGTTTATTGATTCAAAGAATCAACTGGCGGATATATTTACAAAGCCTTTGGAGAAAAATCAATTTGAAGTTATTCGTTATAGACTCAACATCTTAAAGTCTGAGGAAGTTCAGACTTAGGAATGAAAGTCTAAAGACACTCAGACTCAGATAGTCAAGATTTACGACTGTAAGTTACTTTTATTTTAGAAAATTATCTCTCGGATCAAATCCCGAAAAGGTACGATCATCCATCCGAAATTGATTGGTGTTATTTTCAATTTCCGTGATTATTGCAATCTTTCCTTTTTGAAAAAGAAGTTATTTTTGAAATGACAGTTATCTAATTTTTCAAAAGGCAATTATTTTTAAAAGGCATTTTTATATTTCCTTTTTACGACGTTTCGTATGCCTCGCTTTGACTGCCTTATATACTGTTGGTTCTTCTTCGTTTTACTCACAAAAACCCTAAGAGAGCACAGATCTTCCACTTCTGTCTTCTTCTCTTATTTAATCATCGAAAAGTTTTCATCTTTCTTAAGAAACAAGCTTGGAATCTCTCAAAGATTGTGAAAGATGTCGTCTCAAAGAAAGTCTTCGAGGATCGCGAACAGGGGACCATAGCAAATGCGTGAGGGACCTACGCACTTTGATCTCACCGAGGAAGAAGAATCTCCTAGACAGTAGCAGAGCCACAACATTCTCAGCAGCGTCCATCTCCTCCATCTAGACATCCGAATGTTGCACATCGAGAAGAGGATGAAATCATCGAAAATGCAGAACCCGTAAGTGAGATAGCTAGTATAAGCACCTAGAGGGGGGTGAATAGGTGCACAAACAATTTATCGAGATACGGAAGCAATTCTAGGCAATCGATAGAAAGGGAGTTCTCTATTGATTAACAAAATGAAGTACGATCAAAGTAAAGAGAGTAAGGAAGAGAAAATTGAACACAAGGTTTATAGTGGTTCGGCTTATTCCAAGCCTACGTCCACTCTTCCGCACTAACAGCCCACCGGCTGGATTTCACTATGAACAAAAGAGAAGTTACAGCACAGCTCTTCCTTGATTCCACAGTGTAGATGTTCTACCACACCTCCTCAAGGTTTCTCACAAATATAGACTCTCTTTTGTATACAAAGTTTCGCTCAAAGGAATTGTCTAAACAATAAGAGGCTTCAGACTTTGGAATTCTTCTATCGCGCACTCTTCGAACAACTTAGAATGTCTTCCTTATATACTCCTTTATGCCACCATACCCGTTGGCACTTACCAAAGGAATTCCTCCAATCTACCCGTTGGACGGAATCAATTAGGAAGATCATTCGAGCTATTAAAGGAACGTGTCGATAGCCCATCAATCATGTTCGCCCATACAATCAGGATCTCGGTTTCCATAAGTAGAACCTTCCAAGAATATTTAGGCAATCATCGGATCCTTAATCTTCGAGTCAATCACGATCAATCAAAGGATTCCGTTGTGTCTTTTCCAGCCAAGAGATCTTCTTCAGTCGATAAGGTCATATCCTTAATGAAACATCCAATTCTGGATAACCTTTCTTCAACGGATTAGAGACTGTCAATGAGGATAAACTTTGAGTCTTGAGTCTGGCTGTCCTGAGGTCTTCAGACTTTAAATAGCAGAGTCTGCAAGCCTTCAGACTAGACTGATGAAAACGTTTTGTCAGCTTCAAAACACTTCAAGAAGATTTCTCCAACAATCTCCCCCTTTTTGATGGTGACAAAACTTTCCTGTAGATTTGGACAACTTTGACCCGCAAAACATTTCTCAAACACATATGCATATCTTATAGAGATAAATGGCTTAAATGAATAACACTAGAATCTGCAACCACAGAAAATAGGTTAGTTTAGTATGTGATAAAGCCATCCATAAGATATCAATAGTAGTTAATAGAAGCAGTCAAGTCCAAATCTAGTTCAGTTCTCATCCAGACACAAAAACAAAGTCAAACAGAGTTCAAACATCAAAACAATCCAACAAATAGTCCAACAAACCACACGATTAAAAATCAAGTTGTTCAAATCTTGCATCTCTCCCCCTTTTTGTCAGCATTAAAAAGGTTGAGATGGAATAAAGTCAAGATTGCTTGGGAACGCGGACAAGCTGGAAATCTCCCATAGACTGAACAATGCCTTCCAGCCTTTTCAAGTCTTCCTTCAGTTGTGCAATCTCCTCTCCCTTAGCACTGGCCTGAATCTGAACAGAGAGGGCTTGGATTTTATCATTCAATGAACATGAAGAAACTTGACCTGCATTTTGCAAGTTTTGAACCTCGCATCCCAAGGCATAAATTTGACCTCGCATCTCCAAGAGAATATCCATGATTCTGCGAAAATCTGCTGTATTATCAGTCTGAGTACTTGCTTCGGCTCGATCTGATGGAGTAAATGCAGACGATGGTAGATCAGCATAATCTCGTAGGTTTGGCGATGAAACTTCATGACCTTCTTCTGGAAATTGAGAGGCATAAACGTCCTCTGGGTCTGCTGGTGAGCGACTGACTCCTTCACTTGCATCAGGATATGAGGACTTCCCTCTTTTCTCTTGATCTCCCCCTGTTTCCATGCCTACAGGTGGAGAAGAGTGTTCCTCATGTTCTCCTTCTTCTCTTTGCTCTTCTTCTTTCTCATCTCTTTCCTTTTCAGCTTCTCTTTCTTCTTCTCCCTTCTCCTCTCCTTCCTTCTCCTCTGCTTCTTTCATCTCTGCTTCTTTCGTCCTTTGTTCCGATTCTTTCTCTGGAACAGAACGACTCAAATTCTTCAAAGCCATTGCAGAAACAGTGATGTTTTCCTCATCATCATCTTCATCTTCAACAATGAGAGCTCTTCTTTTTGTCCTTGAGGCAACCAAGGGCTCTTTTCCTTTCCGTTTTGATGAAGAAGAGGGTTGATGAGCTTTGACTGGAGTCTTCTCCTTAAATTTCTCCAACGCCTTGATCAGTTCCTTCAGACGCATTTTGGTCACCATTTTCAGTCCTACCACCATATGATCGCACGATCGAGCACAAAAGATTTGCGGAGGCTGAATATTCGGATGTCGAATAACCGTCACAAGACTTGGGTAAGAAAGTTGACCTCTGTCCTTCATCATGGCTCTATACATGTGGAACATAACAGTGTGAGGAAGAGAAAACCTTTTCCCAGTGAGGATTGCATACATCAGCTTTGCCTCTGAACTTGAAACATCGGTCTTGGAAGTTGATTTCGGTCGGAGGCAATTGATCACAATCTTGTGAAGCAAGATGTTGAACGTACTCATCCTTAAGTAGGAAATCTTTTCCTCTGTTCTCCTGTCCTTAACAAGTTCCAATGTAGCACGAGCAATAGAAACTTTGATCGGTTGATATTTTCCTCTCTCAACTCCTAACACATCTGCCAGCATATCCATATCCACAACATAGTCTTGATCTTTGACGCTAAAAGAGAATCTATTCACATCCAAGAAGCTAAGATTTGAATAGAAATATGCGGTTAGTTCAGCATAGGCATCTGTAGTGTCAGAGCAGAACTTTTCGAGTTGAAGATAACTGAACTTTTCCCTCAAGTTCATATTCATAGCATCCAGAAAATCAAAATCCACAATCCTAGGGTTAATTACCCCACACTTCAGCAATTTTGAGTACAGATCCTTATGTTCCTTCGATCTGAACAAATCTCCCCTTTTTCCTCGATTTTCAACCGCAACACCCATTCTCGGTTGAAATTGGCTGTACAACTTGTCATCATCATTCCCATCTACAGGATTCACTCCCCAATCATGAGGATCACTTGGAATATTCGCAAGGGTCTCTTCGGCCACCCCTTTTCGAGCAATTCCCAAACTTTCCATTTTTCTCAAAAAGATATATTCATTGCCATACCCTTTGTCTTTAAGAAAATCATCGACATAGTTCAATGGAGTATGAGTTCCTTTAAAAGCACGATACGGCTTATAAATAAAAGCGGGCTTTTGAACTCTTACAGGGTCTACATCCTCAATGATCTCTTCCTCTTGTTGATGATCAACGCCTTGAGGACTAGATGGAGGAGAATGACACTGCTGAGAATGTTGTGGGCTCGGTTGCTGTTACGGAGACACTTCTTCTTTGGTGAGATCGAAGTGCGTAGGCCCCTCACTCATTCGCCGTGGTCCCCCTTTGCGATTCTCGAAGACTTTCTTGAAGATGACATCTTTCTCGTTTTGGAAGATTCCTTGCTTGACTTTCCCAAGAAAGATGACAACTTTTTCGAAGATTAAACAAGGGAGAAAATGGGAATGGAAGATCGATGCTTTCTAGGGTTTTTTTTTTTAGAGTAAAGTGAAGATGAATCAACAGTACACGATCGGTTAAAAAGGGAGATAAACGAACCGTCACAAAGGAAAATAAAAGATGCCTTTTCAAAATAAGCTGTCTTATTTTCCGCGAAAATAGTTATTTCAAAAATAACTTCCTTTTTGAAAATGAAACGATGCAATAATTACGTCGATTAAATATAGCAATAATTTAAACATAGTTTGACGATCGTACCTTTTCAAGATAAGATTCGAGAGAGAGAGAGAGAGAAAATTACTTACAGTCTGACGATCGTACCAAGACTATCTCATAGTCAAAGTCTTGTATGTCTGAGTCTGAGAGTCTTTAGACTTTGATTTCCGCATACCTCAAAATGTTGAGTCCGGAACGGATAGATTCAAATTGATTTTTCTCCAAAGGCTTTGTGAATATATCCGCCAGTTGGTTCTTTGAATCAACAAATTGAATTGAAATTTCTCCATTTTGAACATGGTCTCTAATAAAGTGATGTCGAATCTCTATATGCTTTACTCTTGAGTGGAGAATTGGATTTTTGGTGAGATTGATAGCGCTGGTGTTGTCGCAATTAATCTCCGTGCATGAGTCTTCAATTCCAAAGTCTCTTAGCTGTTGTTTTATCCACAGAATTTGTGAACAACAACTTCCGAGAGCTACATATTCGCCTGTCAGAGAGAGCTACTCGTACTCTGCTTCCTTGAAAACCAAGACACCATCCCGCCTCCAAGTAGTTGATAAGTACCTCGAGGTGCTCTTTCTATCGACTCTGCATCTAGCAAGGTCTGCGTCTGAATATCCAAGAAGAGTAAAGTCTCCCCTTTTTGGATACCAGAGACCAAAGCTTGAAGTAGATGAAATATATTTGATAATTCGCTTCGTAGCATTAAAATGAGATTCTTTTGGGTCTGATTGAAATTTGTCACAAATGCAAACACTAAACAGAATGTCAGGTCTAGAAGCAGTAAGATAAAGAAGTGATCCGATGATACTCCTGTATAGCTTTTGGTCGACTTTCTTTCCTTCTTCATCTTTGTCTATCTTCAAGGAACTTGACATTGGTATATCAGCCTTTTTGCACTTGTCCAATCCAAACTTTTGACAAGATCATTTGCATACTTTTATTGATGAATGAAAGTTCCTTCCTCCATTGTTTTATTTGAAGTCCAAGAAAGAAGGTTAACTCACCCATCATGCTCATTTCAAATTCATCTGCATAGTCTTAGAAAATTTATTGCACAGACTTTCATTAGAGGATCCAAAGATAATATCATCTACATATATTTGAGCAAGCTGAAAACTTTTGCTTTCTCTTTTAATAAAAAGAGTAGTTTCTACTTTACCTTTAACAAATCCATTTCGAATTATAAACTTACTTAGTCTGTCGTACCAAGCTCGAGGTGCTTGCTTTAAGCCATATAAGGCCTTTTTGAGTCGAATATTTGAGTCCAGTTTCCTTGGGTCTTCAAACCCGGTGGTTGTTCCACATAAACTTCCTCATGGATGAACCCATTTAGGAAGGCACTTTTGACATCCATTTGGAATAACCTGAAATTCTTATGACAAGCAAATGCAAGTAATAAACGAATTGCTTCCAACCTTGCTACCGGTGCATAAGTCTCGTCATAGTCGATTCCTTCTTCTTGTGTGTATCCCTTGGCCACGAGTCTAGCCTTGTTTCTTATGACTTTTCCTTTTTCGTCCATCTTGTTCCTGAAAACCCATTTAGCTCCAATAATTGATTTACCTTTTGGTTTAGGAGTCAGCTCCCAAACATCATTAATTCTGAATTGTCTGAGTTCTTCTTGCATAGCTTCAATCCAGCTTTCATCGGATAAGGCTTCTTCTATGCTTTTGGGTTCTATTTCAGAAACAAGAGCCACAACACTAGACTCTTCTCGTCTTTTGGATCTTGTGCAAATTCCTTCATTGATGTTGCCAATAATAAGATCTTTGGGATGACTGGACTTATGTTTCCAGTTGCTTGTTAATTTATCAGATTGATGGTCACTTTCTTCACTTGAATCTTCAACAGTCAATTGTTGCTGGTCCTTCAAAGTTTGAGTTGTTTCTTGAGATTTAGACTTTGTAGAGTCTGGAGCAGATTCAGTCTCTTCAAGATGAGTCTGAATAGATTCATTTTGTATAGAATCTTGGAATTTGACATTCATTGATTCTTCCACAGTTTGAGTTTTCTTGTTGTAGACTCTGTAAGCTTTGCTTGTGGTTGAATATCCAAGGAAGATGCCTTCATCTAACTTTTCTTCAAACTTACCAACTCGATCATTTGCATTTTTCAATATAAAACATTTGCATCCAAACACATGAAAATATGAAACGATAGGCTTCTTTTCTTTGAATAGTTCATAGGGGTCTTTTCTAGAATAGGTCTTAGAAAAACTCTATTGATAATATAACATGATGTTGAAACTGCTTCAGCCCAAAAACGCAAAGAGATATTGCTTTCAATTAAAAGAGTTCTAGCCATTTCTTGAAGAGATCTATTCTTCCTTTCCACAACTCCGTTTTGTTCTGGAGTATATGGAGAAGAGAACAAATGCTGAAAACCAGATTCATCACAAAATTTTGTAAAATCTTGATTTTCAAACTCACCTCCATGATCTGTTTTTATACTTGAAATAACATACCCCTTTTCATTTTGAACCTTCTTAGCAAATTTTTCAAAGTAAGAGAAGGTTTCAGACTTACTTGCCAAGAAATATACCCAAGTAAATCGTGAGTAGTCATCCACAATTACTAGGCAATATTTCTTACCTCCAATGCTCTGCGTTCTTGTTGGTCCGAAGAGATCCATATGCAAAAGCTGCAGTACACGGTTAGTGGAAACTTGATTTGTTGTTTTAAAGGAATTTCTTACCTGTTTTCCCAATATACATGGAGTACATAGATCAGACTTTTGGTATGATAAATTGGGTAGACCACGAACAAGCTTCCTTGCTGAGATTTTGGCTATCTGCTTCATATTAATATGCCCAAGCTTTTTGTGCCATAAGCTCGCTTCGTCTTGGATTGAAATTAGACATTGTGATTCATCTGGTTTCACATCCAAGAGGTAGATATTCCCATGTCTTCGACCCAAGAATGACCGAGTAGAGTCTTTGCGGTTCTGAACAAATACCCTCTTGAAAGTTGATTCTAAAACCGGCATCACACACCGACCCGATGCGAGCGATTATAGTTCAGCCCTTCAACTAAAGAAACATTGTTTATTGTAAGGTTCCCAATCTTTACGAGTTCCAAATCCCACTATTTTTCCTTTCTTTGTTTCCTCCAAATGAGACTTTTCCACCATTCACTTGAACAAGCTTTATGAAGAAATTTGAATTTCTGTCATGTGTCTTGAGCATCCACTATCCAATGTACCATTTCACCTTTTTCTTGATAGTGACACCGCATTTAAAAAGAAACTCAAGCTTTCTTTGGTACCCATATTTTCTTGGGTCCTTTTAAGTTAGTCGATATGCGGTTTTTGCCCAGACTTTATTGATCTCAGGACCATAGGACATTCTTTCTCAAAATGATCTCGTACTATTGCATTTTGAGCATCTAAGAGCATTGCGACCTACTGGTTTTACAAAGTCCTTTCAAAATGATTTTTGTAAGCATTTCTTGTGGGTCTTTGTTTAATTCTTTCTTTCACTTTAGGAAAATCGATTAAAGGGATGGTTTCAACGGTCATTCCCAAACCAGATTTATTGAAATAAGGTTTTGAACGAGAAAGTATTTTTCTAGTTTTTCGGATCCTAGAGAAAATCTTTTGGAAATATTTGAGATATCATTTTTGAGAATGCATTTTCTTTTAAAAGATTATTTTCACTTTCTTTGAGAGAAGAAACATCCAGTCTAAGCATTTCACTTTTTCTTCCAAAACATTCTCTTGTTGTTTTAGAGCAGAATTTTCCTTTTTGAGTTCGGAAATTCTTTTAAGAGAAGTCTTAAGACTAAAACATAATTCATCAATGTATTTTGAAACTTTAATAGGGATTTTGAAGTTACTTACCTCGAATTCACTTTCGAATCAATCGAGTCTCGGAGTTTGATTCGAATCGGTGTGCCATTAGACATATGTTGGCATAATCATCATCACTATCTTCGCATTCCGTATCACTCCAGGTTTCAGCTTTGAGAGCTTTTCGATACTTTTCAACTTTTCCTTTCTTCTTCCTCAGAAGATGACAGTTGGATCTGATGTGTCCCTTTTTTCTTGCATTCAAAGCAGACTACATCTTTGTTCGATTCATCATCTTCAGCAGACTTGGTTTGTTGCTTTTGAAAACTTTGTTTCTTTGAATTGAATCTTCTTCCTTTTCTGTTCAGCTTTCTGAATTTTCTTATCATGAGAGAAAGTTCTTCATCATCCATGTCGTCTTGAAATGCTTACATCGTAATCATCATTAGATTTTAATGCAATAGATTTCTTACCTTTAGGATCTTCGTCTTCATCGATTTGTTCCACTTCATAAGACTGAAGGGTCCCAACCAACTCATCGACAGACAGTGGCATGATTCTTTGAGTCTCTCTGATTGAGGTCTTTATGTGATTCCAATCCTTGGAGAGTCCACGCAGTAGCTTGTTTACTTTCATGGGATCAGAAATTGGTTGACCTTGATTTTCAAGACCATTCACGATTTACGTAAAACGACTAAACATGTCGCTTATAGATTCTCCCAATTTCATTTTGAAGGCTTCGTATTGACCGACAAGAATGTTGATTCTAGTCTCTTTCACTCGATCGGTTCCTTCATAGGTAATGTGTAATCTATCCCGACTTCTTTGGATGTATCACAAGAAGATATTCTCATTATATTCGGTAGGTGATAAAGCACAATATAAAGAATAAATTGCTTTTGCATCAAGAGCTTGTCTCTTGACTATCTCTTCCTGAGTTATTTCGCTAGACTCAACAGTGTCTTTTCCTCTTTCTGAGACAGATGCAACTTTAGGAACGACTCCTTTTTCTACAACATCCCATTCCAGAGGATCCTTTGATCTTAAAAACGCCTTCATCTTGTTTTTCCATATGTTGTAGTCCTTTCCATCAAAGTAAGGCGGTCTGGTGTTGCTTTGCCCTTCTACCAGCCCTAGAGCCAACATACTAGCCATGGATCTTTAACTCTGAAGTAAAACACTTCAAACAAAGTGAGTACACGGGCTCTGATACCAATTGAGATAGCTAGTATAAGCACCTAGAGGGGGGTGAATAGGTGCACAAACAATTTATCGAGATACGGAAGCGAATCTAGGCAACTGATAGAAAGGGAGTTCTCTATTGATTAACAAAATGAAGTACGATCAAAGTAAAGAGAGTAAGGAAGAGAAAATTGAACACAAGGTTTATAGTGGTTCGGCTTATTCCAAGCCTACGTCCACTCTTCCGCACTGACAGCCCACCGGCTGGATTTCACTATGAACAAAAGAGAAGTTACAGCACAGCTCTTCCTTGATTCCACAGTGTAGATGTTCTACCACACCTCCTCAAGGTTTCTCATAAATATAGACTCTCTTTTGTATACAAAGTTTCGCTCAAAGGAATTGTCTAAACAATAAGAAGCTTCAGACTTTGGAATTCTTCTATCGCGCACTCTTCGAACAACTTAGAATGTCTTCCTTATATACTCCTTTATGCCACCATACCCGTTGGCACTTACCAAAGGAATTCCTCCAATCTACCCGTTGGACGGAATCAATTAGGAAGATCATTCGAGCTATTAAAGGAACGTGTCGATAGCCCATCAATCATGTTCGCCCATACAATCAGGATCTCGGTTTCCATAAGTAGAACCTTCCAAGAATATTTAGGCAATCATCGGATCCTTAATCTTCGAGTCAATCTCGATCAATCAAAGGATTCCGTTGTGTCTTTTCCAGCCAAGAGATCTTCTTCAATCGATAAGGTCATATCCTTAATGAAACATCCAGTTACGGATAACCTTTCTTCAACGGATTAGAGACTCATCAATGAGGATAGACTTTGAGTCTTGAGTCCGGCTGTCCCGAGGTCTTCGAGACTTTAAATAGCAGAGTCGCAAGCCTTCAGACTAGATTGATGGAAACGTTTTGTCAGCTTCAAAACACTTCAAGAAGATTTCTCCAACAGTAAGAACTCATAAGCCCGCTTTTACCTATAAGCTTTATCGTGCTTTGAAGAGGAGTGGTACTCCGTTGAACTATATTGATGAATTTTCGAAAGACAAAGGGTATATAAATGAAACTTTCTTTTTACGCACAATGGAACGATTGGGAATTGCCCCTGTGGGGTTGGCAGAAGAAGCATTGGCAAATATCCCAAGCGATCCACGTGTTGGAGGGATGAGTCAACCTGATGGGAATGATAATGATAGGATGTACAGTCAGTTTAAACCTAGAATGGGTGTTGCGGCAAAAATCCGAAGCAAAAGGACAGATTTGTTTGCTCAGAGGAACACAAGCAACTGTACTCTAAGTTGCTAAAGCGTGGTGTGATTAACCCTAGGAGTGTGGACTTTGATTTTCTTGATTCTCGAATGTTAATCTGAGAGAAATTCAATCTTCTTCAACTCGAACGGTTTTGTTCTCAAACGACGAGGCTCATGCTTTGAACTTACTACTTACTTCTGTTCGAATCTCAGTTTCTTGGATGCGAATAGATTTTCTTTCAGTGTTCGAGATCAGGACTATGTGGTTGACATGAATACATTGGCTGATGTGATTGGGGTTGAAAGAGGGAGATATCAACCAATCAGTGTGTCTATTGGTCGAGCAACGATAGAGCTTGTTCAGGATAGAACAATGGAAGGAAAGATTTCCTATTCGAGGATGAATGCATCCAATATTTTGCTGCACAAGATAGTGATCAATTGCCTCAAACCAAAATCAACTTCGAAGACCGATGTTTCAAACTCGGAGGCAAAGCTGATGTATGCCATTAATGCTGGCAAGAAGTTCTCTCTTCCACACACCATTATGTTCTACATGTACTGAACGATGATGAAGGACAAGGGTCAACTTCCTTACTCAGCACTTGTGACCAAGTTATTCAAACATTTGAACATTCAGCCTCCCCGTATTCTTTGTGTTCGATCATGCGATCAAATGGTGGTGGGATTGAAGATGGTCTCTAAAATGCGTCTGAAGGAACTTAACAAGGCTTTGGAGAAATTCAAGGTGAAAACCTCTGTCAAGACTCATCCAATCTCTTCGGCTACAAAGCGGAAAGGGAAGGAGCCCATGGTTGCTCCATTGATGAAAAGAAGAGCACTCATCTTGGAAGATGAAGAGGATGAGGATGATATCACTATTTTTGCGCTTGCATTGAAGAACTTGAGTCATTCTGTTCCAAAGACAGAGGAGAGACAGGAACAAGACAAAGAAGATATAGAACAGAGGACTGGAGAGAGAGAAGAATTGGAGAAAGAAGCAGAGGAGCAAATGATTGAGGAAGAAGAAGAAGAGGGCAGAGGAGAACAAGCAGATCCGAGCATAAGGAACATTTTTCTCCACCTGAAGGCATTGAAACAGGGGGAGATCCTGAGAAAAGAGGTACGTCCTCATTTGCTGCCACCAGTGAAGGAGTAAGTCGTTTTCTAGCAGATCCAGAGGACATCTATGCCTCTCAATTTCCTGAGGAGGGACATGATGTTTCATCGCCCAATCTGCACGATCATGCTGATTTGCCATCATCTGCCAATACACCATCTGATCGAGCAAAAGCCAGTACTCAGACTGATAATTCAGCAGACTTTTGCGGAGTGCTTGATGTTCTCTTGGAGATGCGAGGCCAAATTTATGCTCTGGGATGCGAAGTACAGAAGTTGCAAAATGCAGGTCAAACCTCTTCAGTTTCTTTGCATGATCAACTCCATGCCCTTGTTCTTCAAGTTCAAACAAATGCTAAGGGTGAAGATGTGGCTCAACTGAAGGAGGATTTGAAAAAGCTGGAAGGGATTGTCCAGTCAATGGGAGATTTCCAGCTTGTTCATGTTCCCAAGCAATCATAATTCCATTCTCTTTTCATCTCTACCTTTTTAATGCTGACAAAAAGATGGAGATATGTGTGCAGATTTGAGATTTAAACTCTTGAATTCTTGACCTTTGTGTTTGATTGACTTTACTTTTGTGTTTGGCTGTGTTTGGCGGTTTGGATTTGGACTGGATTTAGATTTGACTGTTTAAACGTTTGTTTATCTTAAGCACTATTGGTATTTCATGGCAAAGATAGTTGCTCATTTATAGGACTAACCTACTTTCTGTGGATGTAGATTTTAATGCTATCTTAACTAAGTCAATTATCTTTTATGAGATATCCATGTTTGCTTGAGTATTGTTTTGCAGGTCAAAGTTATCCAAATTTGTAGGAAAGTTTTGTCACCATAAAAAAGGGGAAGATTATTGGAGAAAACTTCCTTGAGTGTTTTGAAGTTGACAAAACGTTTCCATCAGTCTAGTCTGAAGACTTGTAGACTCTTCCATCAAAGTCTGAAGACCTCTGGACTGCCAGACTCAAGACCTAAAGTCTATCCCAATTGACAGTTTCTAGACCGTCGAAGAAGGCTTATCCAGATTTGAATGTTTCGTTAAGGATTTGATTCTATCGACTGGAGAAGATCTCTTGGCTGGATACAACATGTCGGAATCCATTATTCAAATTAAGATTAATTCAGTGATTTTCGATCCGTTGATTGGCGAAGTATACTTGGAAAGTTCTACTTATGGAAACCTAGATCCTGATTGTATGGGCGAGCAGGATTGCTGGGCTATCGTCATATTCCTTAAATAGCTCAAAATCTTCCTAATTGATTATGTCCAACGGGTAGATTGGAAGAATTCCTTTGGTAAGTGCCAACGGGTGTGATGGCATGAAGGAGTATATAAGAAAGACGTTCCAGTTATTTGAGTGTGTGCGCGATAGAAGAATTCCAAAGTCTGAAAGCTCCTTGTTCTTAGGCAATTAAATTGTTGAGCGAAATCTTGTACTCAAAAGAGAGTCTATATCTTTGTGAGACCTTGAGGAAGTGTAGCAGAGTCTTTACACTGTGAAATCAAGGAAGAGCTTTACTGTAACAACTCTTTTGATTCATAGTGAAATCCAGCTAGTGGGCTGTCAATGCGGAAGAGTGGACGTAGACTTGGATTAAGCCGAACCACTATAATCTCTATGTTCTTATTCTCTTCTCTACGCTCTTTTACTTTGATCATAATTCATTTTTTCTGCAAGAGCTTAACTTCCTTTTCATCATCTGTTGTTGATTAGTGTTGAACACTTACCTCGGAAATTTTTTTTTACACCTATTCACCCCCTATAGGTGCTTGTACTAGCTTTCACAAGTTTGGCATTCTTATGGGATGTGGCAAGTTCCTTGTCCTGCATTCATTTTGGAATTTAAGGTCTTTGGAGATGTGTGATGTGGAGATCCATAAGGGATTATGAAAAACATGTTTAACTTAATCTCTAAAAGAAAAAAAAAATCAAAACCTAACTTGGTCGCTAAGGTTTTATGCCATTTTTGTCTTAGGTTGGTTTTGTAGTGTTTCAATTCAGGTTGGATATCAATTGAATTGTTGACATTCCTACCTCAAACTATCTAATATTAAGCAGACCCTCTCTTAAGAATATCTTACATGGGGCGGATATTTGCACACAAAGTTATCAAGGGTCAAGAAGAATGGCAGTTTGCACACTTTATGGAAAGTGACTTTTAGGCAACTCATCGTGTGGGACGGGTATCTAGGAGGCACCAAGTCTGCCACGAACAAATGGCTTCAACGCAGTCAACTTCTTGATTGTCACATGATGTGAGGGTTACTCTTGACGCAGATAACGGATTTTTTAGTTTTCAAAACTCGAGAGAATGTAGTTTGAAAGGGCGATATAGCGATGCTCACCCTTCTACATGTATAAATGAACCGGCTGACCTATAAATTTGATTTTCTCTAGTCAATTGACCTCTAGGATATTATTTGATTTCCCCATAACATCTCATTTAGATCATTATAGCTCACCTCAACCTATGAAGGGGAAGACCCTAAGCCATAGACCATGAGGCAGATTTTATTTAGAAACTGCATTTTGCTTATCATTTTCATCTTTCACTTTTGAAATTGAAAAGTTAGATTGCGCAAGGGCGAGGCACGTTACATGACCCACCATCAATTAAATCTTTGTGAAAGAAGAATGACACAAGGCAATGGTTCATAGCTAGCAGATTGAAATGACTATGAGCAACCATCACTTAGTAGATCTTTTGAGGAGGAAAATGTTCAAATTAATTTGAAGTTTTGGTATCCCATCTTGTTGTAATACTACTCGAATGAAACTTTTTTTGTAAAATTCATTGGAAGTGATGACTTCAAATCATTTTACTTGTACTTCAAGGAAAAAAACAATATTAATAAATTTTTACTCATATTCGTATTGTATAATTTTTTTTTTTTTGTCGATCAAAACAAAAAATGTCCTTTGTCATGCCCCAAATCTCGAGCGCATGCACATCCCTCGGCAGTCGATTAAAAATACGACGTTCCAGGACGCGTCGCCAACCTATTCATTTTATGCACATGTAGAAGCGAATTAAACAAATACCCAGACAATTAACAACACAGAGATAATAGAAAGACAAACCACCTTTATAAACAAACCGGGTTAGCCTTACAGGTCTATATACAGAAGTCTAATTCAAAAAGAAACTACAGGAACACCTACGCTCCGGACCCTTCTGCCTCGGACTCCGGGTTCTCCACGACACCCAAAACGAACATGACGCTAACACTTCATACTAAGGACTTAAAAAATATTTAACTACGACGGGGTGAGATAAAATCTCAGTGAGTCAACACCTTAAACCCCGATTAGGACGAGAATTCACTCAACGGTAGCCTAAACAAGCACCACACAAGACTTACCTCGCCTCGGCATGTCCCTACACATTAGCTCATCACATATGCACTTATAAACGCAGTAAATGTAATCAATAACTAGAACATATCATTTCATTCTCAAACAATCACATGGGTCCCGATTATAAGGCTAAACCGTTATGACACGTCCCATACCATGCCACACAATTTTACCCCATAATCAAGCGCAACTATCTCAATCACTCAGGCATGTCCAAGTTATTACGACCCATCGGCCACGGCCAACACAACAGTCGGCAGTCATCCGGCATAACCGGGCCTCGTCCCACTCCATCAGGCACGGTAACGTCTAAAACCCCCGCCTAGACGACATCCCAAAAAGGGGCATCAGTCTGGCCTCCACCGCGACCGACTTTCGGACCCCCGCCGGGCATCCGATAAAATCGGGCATCGTCCCCAAACTCCCGTTGGGTGATGGGTTCCGATAGTGACCACACGCACATCCATACTTGGCCAAGATTACCGTGTTTTGCACTCAAATATCCCAATTTCAAATAATGGACTTGGTCAATTTTCTTCGTATTAAAAATTCCCGGTAAAATAATTGTGCGTGGCCACATTTTTAAATCGAACCAATAGACGTGGTATGCTCCCATTTTAAAATTCCACGACTTTATATAGTACATAAAATATTTTGGCGTCAAAAACCGACACCCGGTATTTTTCTAATTAAATACCCATAAAATCAAATTTTGCAATAATAGCCAATAATCACGACCAAGCACTCAATTGTACAAATAAGCAATCAATTTCACATAAAAACGCATCCATGACGATCGGCGTAAATTTCTGATAACCAGCTATCCCGTCACAATTTACACTAATTAAAATTTATTGAATAAATTGCATTAATTAAATAAATTGTAAATTATTTAAACTAATCCACTTAATTAATCTAAATAATCTAACCGAACTAACCTAATTGAGCTTATTAAACTAACTAGCTAGGCTAACTCCATTGACCTAACTAACCTCCTAACTAAACTAGCTTAGGCAACTAACCAATTTAACTAACTAATACACTAATTAGATTAACCCTTAATCCTAAATTAACACTAACTAACCTACTATGTGTAATTAACTTCCTAATCCGAGATTAGGGCGTTAACTCACTGGATTAGCACAGCAATGAGTTCACGGCGACAGTGGCGCGAAGGCGGTGAAGACCCGTGACTACGGCACCACCAACGGAGGCCCGGATGAGGCTAAAAACCAGCCCTATAGCTCACGGCTAAGCTGGAGGTTCTGGTTCTGCTTGGTTCCGTTCTGGAGGCTGGTCGGGGCTGAACTGGACGGACGACGGCTGGAAGGTGGCGGACGTGTGAAGGAGATGCGGTGGTCGGTTCGCTGACTGCTTGGTGAAGCGTTGCTGGGCTTCGGTGGCTGTGGTGGAGGCGTGTGGGCGGTAAAGACAATGGATACGTTGGCGTGATGGTGGGCGGAATTCTGGTGGTGTTGGGGTGACGTGGAAATGGAGGGCTGGCGGGTTGGAGTGCTGGTGTCGGGAGGGAAAATGGGCGTGCGTTTGTGGGGTTGGGCGGTGAAGGGAGATGGCGTTGGCGGTAACAGAATGAAAAGGAATGCAGGCCAGGTGAAAGAAAGAAGATGGAGCTGAGGGACAATGGAAATGGAAGAGATGGGCGGCAGGAGGTTCACACACAAGAAGAAAGACGAGTGGGAGAGAGAGAGAGGCAGCCAAGAAAGTCAAGGATTTGGCCAATCATTTGGCTTGCAAAATATCAAGGCACTTGAGTGTGAACCTCAAAAGTCTTCAGCCACCATAGTCAAGGCATAACCAATGAGAGATTTTCCCTCAAATTTTCACAAATAAGGTCTTTTTGGTGACCAATTAAAGCAATTCAGCAGCCCATACGAATTTCAACAAATCATTTTTGCCAAATTCGATTTTTCCGCAAAAATCCTTGACTCGACGGAATTTTTTCAAAAAATGAGACGAGGTCCTAAAGATATATTGTGACACGCTCGAACATTCGATTCCAGAAATCGAGTTCAATTTCATGGTTAAAATCGATCGGACGAGATTTTAGCGCGACCTAACCTACCGGATAGCTTTTAGGGATTTTAGCACGCTTGACCCATGGTCAATAATTTTCGATCCACATTTGTGCATCTCCGACTCGTAGGCGACTCTCGGTTGTTGTAAAAATCGCAAGGTTTCAATTACGAGCGCCGAGTATAAAATCGATAGAAAACTGGGTTAGTACGGTTTGACGCGAATTTCGCAATCATGTGGAATCACCCACAATTCAATTACATGGTTCCATCAAATTGACCTATATCCGATCACAATTCAATTATAACGGTGTCGTATTGACCATTGCCAATTATTATGGTCAAGCAGTCGATTTCCGATCGAATTCTCAAGTCTATTGTGTTTATATCCCTTAATGGCTTCACCTAATAGGTTAGTTAACTTGTGAGTGACCAGCTCAAAAAAATAGGACTACAGGCGTGTCGACGAAATGCCCATTTCATATAATCGAGCGGGGTCGAAATTTTCAGGATGTCATATCCTTCATCTACATATTTAAGTCAAAAATAGGTTTTATCTCACTTGTCCATTACCCATTTAGCCCTTAGTTACGTGTTACTTTAATATTTTAATGTGATTGAACTTGAAAGAGAACAATGGAAAACGGGGCAAAGAAAGAAATAATAGACAAAAGAAAATGCCTCTTATATTTCATCGTTTCTAGGAAAATTATAATTAAGGGCTCGATGTGGGGTCATTTTCTCAAAAGAAGGCCTAAAGTAGACTCTATATCAAAGAACAACCTAAAGTGGCCAAGTCAGTCTCAAATAAAAACCTAGGCTCACTAGAGGGCATTTCCGGCGACTTGAACATGGGTAATTTGATCAAAATTTGCTATTGGATAAAAAATTAAGGAAAATCTCCAAATGATTTTCTATAATTTTTTACATTTTCTTCCTTCCTCTCCCTTGCTGCTCTCGCTTGATCCTCCGCTGTGCCGATCCCAGTCTTCATCGCTCGCCCGATCCTCGGCCGCCCACTCCCGGTCTTCGCCAATCGCCTGGTCCTGAGCCACGCCACTCAAGTCTTCGCCGCTCGCCCTATCCTCGTCACTCCTCGCGAGCTTCAGTTTGCCGTTCGCCGTCGGCTCTTCTTTCCGGATTCATCGTCCACAATCTTTAAGTCGTCCATGAGCTTCAAGTCCGTCGTCTCGTCTGCAAGCTTCAGTCACTTTCAATCAAGGTCAGTGTCGTTCATATCAGTGCAGTCCGTTTAAGGGAAAGCTATCGTAGCTTGTTGAAACAACACATCGCCTAGGTATAGGCATGTCGTGGAACATCACACCAATGGCACTGAGCCTCTCTTCCCCGACCCGAATGTCTATTCCAATCGCAGTCACAAACCTGCTCCTCCTGCGGGAGCAATTCTTGTGGAAGACCCGAGTTCCAATCCTCTCTTCGATGCTCCTCGGTCTATTCATGCCACCGCAAAGGAACTTTCATTCCCCCTAATGCCCTTCCACGAAAAATTGATCCAAGGTGGTGAGGAGGGTTCTCCTTCGGGGCAAATTTGGGATTGCCTCGCACCAGCGTTGCTCTAGCAAAAGCTTTTGTACTGTCCTCTAACTTTAAACTTCAATGGCTGGCTTTTCTCGTTGTGATCTATGAACTGTTTGTTCATGCGGCAGATGCGCTCATTGGTGAATTTAACAGTAAGATTAGTGACTTCTAATGTTTTGGAGCTGTGAGGACAAAAGCTAGAGTTGCGGGTTTTGGACATTGCAGAAAACGAGGTGGAATTTCTTCTTCTTTGTCGATTTTTATTGCATCCTTAAGTTAGTAATTTGACTTTGTTATTGTCAATTAGGTAGATATAAACTTCTCTGATTAATGCTTTCATGGTAATCTGCAGGAGGGGATGAAATCTTCACTGGGCTTCCCATATCTTTTGATGGAAAAGAGACTACTCTGTCTGGAAGACTT
Organism: Eucalyptus virginea; assembly: GCA_014182375.1. Taxonomy (NCBI): domain Eukaryota; kingdom Viridiplantae; phylum Streptophyta; class Magnoliopsida; order Myrtales; family Myrtaceae; genus Eucalyptus; species Eucalyptus virginea. The sequence continues at coordinate 53,499,171 of CM024516.1, read as the reverse complement.
GCGGCTCAAGCTTTGAGCATTTCATGAAATATCACATCAATATCGACTATTTTTATAAGTGAAGGCAACGAGTAGGAAGTTGCTCTTGCAGAGGGAAGTGAGCACCTACAGAAGCGGGAGGAAGAGCTTTGAGGGAAGAAATTCTTCAGCGCAGACGCTATTCAATAGCTGGACATCCCAATTGAAGGGTTGGACAATCTACTTAGGGTCTTTGAGGAGATTTTCAGGCTCAAAGTGGTTGAGGGTGGGAGGTTTCCACTTCTATCTACATGGATGAAGGAGTTCTCAGATGCTCCATGTAAGGACCCGGGCCCCCACTGTGTGATATTGTCCACTTTGGGTCACCTGCCCTGGCGCGGACGAACCGCCATCCCAGCCACAGTCTTTTCCCTCACGGTTTTAAAATGCGTCACACATATTAAGGGACCCAAGCCTTTATAAAGGCTCCCAGAACTCCCCCCTAAGCGATGTGGGACATGAGAAATGCCCTTAGCCTTGCCCGCGTACTGTCGAGGCGATCTTAGTCCGTCCCTCCGTACTGCCCCGGGTCTGGGTCATCACATTCTCCCCCCCTTAAGGCACAGCGCTCTCGATGTGGCCCCCACACGCGGTCGGGAGTCGGCTCTGATACCATTTGTAAGGACCTGGGCCCCCACTGTGTGATATTGTCCACTTTGGATCACCTGCACTAGCGCGGATGAACCGCTATCTCAGCCACGGTATTTTCCCTCACGGTTTTAAAACGTGTCATACATATTAAGGGACTCAAGCCTTTATAAAGGCTCCCAGATTACCCCCTAAGCGATGTGGGACAGGAGTAATGCCCTTAGCCTCGCCCGCGTACTACCGAGGCGATCTTAGTCCGTCCCTCCGTACTGTCCCAGGTCTGGGTTGTCACACTCCAGCCTCCAGGCTGTTGGAGAAATCTTCTTGAAGTGTTTTGAAGCTGACAAAACGTTTCCATCAGTTTAGTCTGAAGATTTCCAGACTCTGCTATTTAAAGTCTGAAGACCTCCGGACAACCAGACTCAAGACTTAAAGTCTATCCTCATTGACAGTCTCTAATCCGTTGAAGAAAGGCTATCCAGAACTGGATGTTTCATTAAGGATATGACCTTATCGACTGGAGAAGATCTCATGGCTGGATATGACATAACGGAATCCTTTGATTGATCGAGATTGATTCGAAGATTAAGGATCCGATGATTGGCGAAATATTCGTGGAAGGTTCTACTTATGGAAACCGAGATCCCGATTGTATGGGCGAACGAGATTGATGGGCTATCGACATGTTCCTTTAATAGCTCGAATGATCTTCCTAATTGATTCCGTCCAACGGGTAGATTGGAGGAATTCCTTTGGTAAGTGCCAACGGGTATGATGGCATGAAGGAGTATATAAGGAAGACGTTCTAAGTTGTTCGAGATATGCGCGATAGAAGAATTCCAAAGTCTGAAGCTCCTTGTTGTTTAGTCAATTCATTTGAGCGAAATCTTGTACGCAAAAGAGAGTCTATATTTGTGAGAAACCTTAAGGAAGTGTGGTAGAACATCTACATTGTGGAATCAAGGAAAAGCTGTGCTGTAACTTCTCTTTTGTCCATAGTGAAATCTAGCCGGTGGGCTGTCAGTGCGGAAGAGTGGACGTAGGCTTGGAATAAGCCGAATCACTATAAACCTTGTGTTCAATTTTCTCTTCCCTACTCTTTACTTTACCTTGATCGTACTTCATTTTGTTAATCAAAAGAGAACTCCCTTTCTATCGTTTGCCTAGAATCGCTTCCGTATCTCGAAAAATTATTTGTGCACCTATTCACCCCCCTCTAGGTGCTTATACTAGCTATCTCACAGGCCACTCCATGACAAGCTCATCTCCGAGTGCATTGCTCTTCATCAAGTGTTTCGCATATATATAGCTGACATCTTCATATTCCAAATTAAATTATATGTTGCGCTTATTACTGATCTTTTGAACCAGTTTTCCCTTCAACTACGAAATAGTTTGCTATCACAGATGATATGTTTCCATATGCAAAATAGTTTTCCCTTCGGTGCATGCTAGAGACAAAATTGGTTTGAATTGAGTGAACAATGGAATATTTGCTGGTTTAGGACAGGAAACAATCGAAAAGCTCAAAGTAAAATTTACAAAGTTGCCAGCACATGGCTACTGGTTAGTTGTTCATCCTGGGTTGTGTCATTATTATACAACATAGTGCACTGACCAATGAGTGTAGATTGGCATCTCATTGAGCTTTCAAAGAAGTGACGACAATCGCTTGATAATTGGAATAACGCCACTAAAGCAAATTATGGAACTTCATTTAGTGATTAGCAGATCAAATATGATAACCTTGCCACATAGTTCTACTTGCTCCAAATAAGCAAGAAAACCAAGAGAAAACAAAAAATAACAACGCCGCCAATATGTAGAGTTAACAGATCTCACTGAACAGCAACAAAAGATTTTATTTGGGAAATTAGAACATGTACCACTCAACCGTTCCATCACCTTGCCATTTTGATAAATCAATACAAAGCATGTTGTGAATGCAACACAACCATAAGTAAAGAGAGAACTAGGGACAAGAATGATAAGCCTTCGTGCAGAAAGTTGAGTCTGCAATAAAATTTTCAAAACAAACATGCTGAGAGAAGAGGATTTCTCAATTTGTAAAATTGTGCTTTACAATCTATAAATAGTCCAATCTGTAGATGAAGGGCTCACAGAGTCTCATCTAACAAATAGATGCATTAACATTGTTAAATCCAATCCAAGGAGCTGCACTAAGGCCTCCAACAGACAATATGAACCGAATCTAGGATGCTACACTCTTTCCTGAAACCTTAAGATGCAGAATTCACTTCATAAATGTAACCCCCAAAGGACAGTTTGCTCATATCCCTTATTCTCCTGCTCGAAGAATTGTCTCGGCAAAAGCTCCTCATAAGGGGACTGTGTTGCAAATAAGTGCCAAACGAGCGTTGCCAGCGCAAACATCAACAAGGGATTGCATAGTATTATCTGATTCCCAATCGACCAAATGAAGAATGCTCAATATCCAGGATGACGGATGAACCGATAGACTCCATGAGCTATAAGCTTGTGATGATCCTCATGATCAATTTTGATCAAATGCTTGAACGCCCCTCCAGCAGTTCTAATCGCCAACTTCCTAATGATTCCCCCAACTATAATCACGGCAAAGCCCAGACTGCTGATCCACCAGCATTCTTCCAAAGCTGGAATATTACTCCACCAGAGAAAACATCATTGCAAGAAGAGAATTCCAGCGAGAGCAGCAGGCTTCATGACTGTGATTAAAACACACATTCGGGTTTGGGAAGAGAGCCTTAGCGCCATTGGTGTGATGTTCCACGACATGCCCATACCAAGGCGACGTGTTGTTTCGACAAGCTACAATAGCTTTCCTTAAACGGACTGCACTAATATGAACGACATTGACCTCAATTGAAAGTAATGAAGTTTGCAGACAAGACGACAGACTTGAAGCTCATGGACGACTAAAGATTGTGGACGATGAGGCTGGGAAAGAAGAGCCGATGATGAACGGCAAACGATGAACTGAAGCTCGCGAGGAGTGACGAGGATCGGGCAAGCGGCGAAGACCCGAGCGGCGCGACTAAGGACCAAGCGAGTAGCGAAGACCGAGACCAGCGTGGCCAAGGATCAGGCGAGAGTAGCAGGGGAGAGGGAGGAAGAAAACTTGAAAAAAAGAAAATCATTTATCTTCTTCATTTTTTATACAATAGCAGATTTTGACCAAATTACCCCTGTTCAAGTCGCCGAAAATGGCCCTCCCATGAGCCGAGGCCCTTATTTGAGACGGACATGGCCATTTCAAACTCTTTTTTTAAATAAGATCTACTCTAAAATGACCCTACTTCGAGCTCTTAATTAGAATTTTCCTTCGTTTATATAGTGCCCTTGAATAAATGTTTGTTTTAATCATTGAAAGAATAAGAAGATATTATTTGATGTTTGCCTTCTAGAAAAGAATTATAACAACTAGAAAATGACTTTCAATATTTATTCTCCATGAAATTGAAATGATAGTCTTATTACTATCTATTATGACGTTGCATAGGGAATGAAGATGACCGGATAGGCGTGCAATGCGGGCATGATAACTATATTTTCTTTTTTAAGGCCAATCTACTGTCTGTTCCATTCAATTTGATTTCACTTTCCAATTTCAATATGGAAAAGTTAAAATAATCTTTTTGTTGTATTAAAATAAATTATAACTATTTTTTTGTAAAAATAAAAGGAAATTTTAAAACATAAAAGGGGCCGAAATTGGCCCAAATAGGTACCGGGCCTAGGCTTGGCATGCGGGCTAGAAAGGCCTGGCCCTGCCTTGCTTAACACACAAGGCTCATGGGCTGTGCCTGGCCTAGCGTGACACGAGAAGACATCGAGCTTCAAGGAAACAATGTTTGTCACTGGCAAATCTACCAACTCTCAAACGAAGTTTTTACTTAGAGAACATGGCAGCTATTACACCTTCTAAAGTTGGACATGAGTTATACTCTCGATTGCAGATCTAGTCTTGTTTTGAATTGTTTTCCTCTGATTCAGAAAGCTTAAAAGAAGATTAGGAACTATCTTGTAGAGTCGTACACACAATGCAATAGAAATGAAATTATTGAGTACAAAATATGAAAATGCTATGTTCAAATTCTCCAAGCTGCTCTTGCCCTTGTTTTCTTGTCAAGGAAGTGATAACTTGATCTTGTTGAGTTTAACCATGACAGTTTTCATGTCCATTCTTTCCTCGGGCAAGTTCTTTGAACATTCTAGTCCTAACTCTAGTATCAATAAGACTATGCTATTGAATTTCGAAAGCGTCGGATCTTCATGTTTCATGGGAAGGATTTTGCTATCCACAATGTCGAGTACTCTCTTTGGAATTGCTGCACTTACCCATTGCCTCAAGCTAATAACCGCATTGAACATTTCATCGATTGGCTTCTTCCCAGTAATCACTTCCAACAACAATATGCCAAAGCTGTATACATCTCCTTTTGTCGAGACTTTTCCTTCTGAACCATACTCTGCAAGCATCACAATTTGCGACATAAGAACATTAGTAATTGATCCATTTCTTCTTGGGACATAAGTAATAAGATCAAGAGGCATACGAGGGCTAATATATCTCCGTTATACTATACCATTATATTGGCAATCAAAGGCCTGAATTAGGTAATATTCGACAAATTTACCTGGAGCAACGTAACCAATCGTGCCAAGAGCTCGGGTTTGTGTTTCAAGCTTGTTCTTAGCCAAAATCTTGGCAATTCCAAAGTCGCAAACTTGTGCGATCAGGTCCTCATTTAGAAGAATATTGCTAGGCTTCAGATCGCAGTGCACAATGGGTTCCGATTGGCCATGGTGGAGATACTCAATCGCCATTGCGACGTCGACCATGATCTTGACTCGCTGATGGAGATCCAAGTTGTAGTTGTTGGAGTACAACCACTTCTCCAAGCTCCCACAAGGCACGTATTGCAACACCAGAGCTCTCAGATTGGCGTTCGTGCAAGTGCTAATCACTTTGACGAGATTGCGGTGCCGAATCATACGAAAAACATCGCATTCTACGTCAAAACTTTTCAAAGCGCCTTCGATATGGAGATTCAGTACTTTGACCGCGATGTCTGTCCCATTGGCCAAAGTCCCTTTATATACAGAGCTAAAGCTTCCTGCTCCGAGCAAATTGCTTTCGCTGAAGTTGTTAGTAGCCAAGCAAAGATCCCGATATGATATCATCGGGTGGTCAATTCTTGGCAAGTTCTCCATTGAAACTGAAGCTTTTTTACTGGTGTTCCCACGCTTTCTAAGCAAGCAAATGACGAGGACTAAAAGTATAGCTGATACAATTGGCACAATAATGTATAGTATATGGAGCCGCTTGTCCCTTGATGATTTCATTCCACTTACTTTGCAACGTGGGACTTGAAAAATCGCATTTCCACAAAGTGCTTCATTCCCAATGAAAGAGAGAGCCGAGAAATTCCCAAAGGGCCCGCCATTAGGAATCTCTCCCGATAGCTTATTAAAAGACAAGTTCAAATTTTGTAGATATGCAAGTCCTTCCAAGGACTCAGGTATCGTGCCTGATAACTCATTGTAGGAGAGATCGAGGAAATCCAACCCTTTGAGATGGCCGATCGATTGAGGTATCGATCCTTGAAAAGAGTTCCTCGACAAGTTGAGAGAAGCAAGGCTCTCAAACTCCTGGATGGAACTCGGTATGGCACCAGTAAGTCGGTTCCAAGAAAGATCGATGCTCTCTATAGCTCTCATCTTCCCTATTTCAAGTGGTAGTCCTCCATCGAAAGAATTGAGTGACAGATTGAGGAAGATGAGTTCGTGAAGGCCCCACAGACTAACTGGTATAACCGATGTCATGTTATTCGAGCTTATGAGAAACTTTTGAAGGCTACTAAGGTTTTCAATGCAATTTGGGATTGATCCCGATATCCTGTTTTGCTGGAGCAGCAACTCTCCTAAACCTGTCAAGTTGCATATCTCATTGGGGATCGGTCCTTCAAGATGGTTGTTATCAAGATACAACCTTTGCAACCTTTCTAGTCCTCCGATCGATGATGGGATATTGCAGTCTAGAAAATTATTGCTCAACCTTATGAAAGTCAATCTCTTCAAGAAACCCATTTCCTCGGGAATACGACCTCCTATTTGACAATCGGGAGCACTTAGAATTTCTAGAGAACTGGAGAAGTTTTTGATAGATTCCGGTATGAAGCCATGAAGCGGGTTGCCTCCCATCCTCAATGCTCGCAGTGATGGACAATTAGATAAAGCAGAGAGAAAACTAAGCTCCGAACCGTATGTCTCTCCAGTTAGCTGATTAGACCCAATTGAAAGGGTTTCGAGGTTCTTCAAGTTGCCCAAACCTGTTGGTATGGGTCCGCTGAGTTGATTGTCCTCGTCATCGAAAAGGATTAGGTTCGAAAAATTAGAGAAATACTGCGGGATGTTGCCACCAAAGCCATTGCTTGCTAGATATAGTTCTTCCAAATTCGGAAGGCTTAGATCTCTATCTGAGGGAAGGCTTCCAAAGAGGGAATTGTCACTCAAACCAAGCAATTTGAGCGAAGACATATTAAAAACCCCTTGAGGCACTTCACCGATTAGCAAACTATTGCTAAGGCTCATTCGTTGCAGATTGACCAAATTGCCAATCTCGCTCGGAATCTCCCCTTCAATGTGGTTAGCTCCTATGCCCAGCATGTGCAAGCTCGACATGTTACCGATGGTTCGAGGAATTGTGCCAGTCAAGTTGTTCTTACCAATATAGAGCTTTTGCAGCTTTTGCAAGCTGTCTATATCTCGAGGAATGCTTCCCTGAAAACGATTGTATGACAACCACAATATGATAAGCTCTTTGCATTGGGTTAACGTCTCTGGGAGCAAGCCGCTGAATTGATTTTGATGCAGTGAAAGAATCTGAATGTTAGGCCAGCGGTAGCAAAGATCGGAGGGAAGACTTCCAGAGAGATAATTATCCGTCAAATTGACCCACGTGAGCGATCTATTGAAAAGTGCTGAAGGAATCGAACCTGTGAGAGTAGCATTGGCCAGTATAATGACTCGCAATGTGGATATGTTGCCCAGGAAGCTTGGAATTTGACCCTGTAAGTCGTTCGAGCTAAGATTCAATTGTTGCAACTTAGGGAAGGCACCAAATTCTCTTGGTATACCACCCGTTAGTTTGTTCGTCGCAAGTGACATGACTTCGAGGTTCTGGCACTGGGTTAAGATAGGAGGAATGTTCCCTTCAAACTGGTTCGATTCGAGTATAAGTTCTTTCAGGCGGTGTAAATGACTAATTTGTATTAGAATCATGCCATAAAAACTGTTGTTGCGGAGATCAAGAGAAGCCAGAAGAGAAAGATTGCCAAGGTAGGGAGAGAGTCTTCCCTGGAGACCCATGTGCGAGAGGTCTAAAGCTATGACTCTCTGCTTGCGGTTGCTGCAAACGACACCAATCCATTCACAGAAATTTGCTTCCATGGTCCAATTGCCACCTTTGATGGTGTTCGTCGGGTCGACTTCCATCGTCGATTTGAAGTGGAGGAGAGCCTCTTGATCAGTGAAGTTGCTAGAACAGATGACGGGCTGAAACATCAATAGGGAAGCTAACATAACATCAACAAATGCTAAAAAGATGAACTTCTCCATAATGAACAGAGTCTCTTTTGATTGCATCAATAGACGGTTCGTTAATTTCAACCTCTTCTTAATGTTCAATACCAAAACCTACCAAATGGTTGTCTCAATCAAGAGAGAGAGAGAGAGAGAGAGAGAGAGAGAGAGAAGAGAGAACAATGTAAAGAAAGACTAACTATCAAATGATGTCCTTCAATCAAGTCTATGGCCCGTTCTTTACGTCTACGCGTTCACACTTTCTTTCAACTCTGTGAGAGTACAAATAGACCTTTGGACCAATGCTCCAAGGCACAAATGTGAAAAGGTTTTATGATAACTGTCGAGACGTTCCCGCGGGGCAATATTAAGTGTCTCGTGTGAAGTTGACTAATTGAAATTTCCTATTGCTAGAAAAGATAATGTTACTAATAGTCTATCATATTTGAACTTTCAATCAATTCAATTAAATCATTTTTGATTAATCTGAAATGTATTCCTACAACTTTTAGCTAGTCTAATTAGATCCATAATATATTTAATATTTTTTTGTCAACCTTTCATTTATTAACTTAAATGAAATATGTCATGGATTACAATTTTATGAAGCTGATGTGTTGCAAAAAGCGAACAATTGAACAATAAAATAGATTGAAGAAGAAAATATATCAAACACGAGATTTAAGTGGTTCGGTCATTGAGACCTATGTCCACGAGTAGAACAACAATAGTTCACTATAGATCAAGCAATATGGAAGATCACACACTTCTCCACTTAAACACTCTCTTGGTATTTCCCAAGCCCCTATTACACTCAATAACGCACGCAATGTTTAGCCCCGAAATTCCTCACGAAATAATCTTTCAATCTCAATGAAGAAATTCACAAATCTTACCACAAGATTTCACAGCTACAAATACTAATCTTTCTTGGACGTAATTCACGAACAAAACCACAATATAATCCACGCCAAGCACTCAATTAGAAACGGTGCTTCAAGAGATATTCACGTTCGCCACTAAGTGCCAAAGACCACGTTGCTCTTTCAACAACTTCAGCGCTTGCATGAACAACGCTCTAGTAATGGCATGCTCCTGCGGCAAAAAAAAAAAAAAAAGAACAACAACAAATATATATGATATAATATGCTTGGCGCGGCCAACTTCAACTCGGAATAGGAAACCTGAACACTTCGGTCAACAAGTCCAACTTGGACTTTCCTATTTTTTTGTTATATTGAACGAACAATATATACGGAATTTGATTTCCATAATCTATAAATCCTGGACTTTTATTCGACTTATCCAAACTGCAACTTATGGTCCAAATATTCACTTTGGAACTCCAACGCCAAAAAGGAAATCTTGTGCATGTCCACAAATATTCAGCTTTCATATTTTTCCTTTAATTTATCTTGAATAGGATTTCATTCACGGGCTCAAACTCAAGACATATTTTAACATGATATTTGATGGAGACAATTATGCGGACTTTGTGCGTGTCATGGTGACTTTAACTTGTAAAATTATAATGCCCGTTCCTTTGCCCTTGCCTAGATCTGGCGAAACATCAATAGGGAAGCCAACAGAACATCAACAAAGGCTAAAAAGATGAACTTCTAAATAATGAACAAAGTCCCTTCTGATTGCATCAATAGACGGTTTGCTAATTTCAACCTGTTCTTAGTGTTTAATACCAAAACCTACTAAATGGTTGTCTCAATCCAAAAAAAAAAAAATGTAAAGAAAGACTAACTATCAAATGATGTCCCTCAATCGTGTTTATGGCCCGTTCTTTACATCTACGCATTCACACTTACTTTCAACTCTGTGTGGGCACCAATAGACCTTTGGACCAATGCTCCAAGGCACAACACGTTCACACTTACTTTCAACTCTGTGAGGGTACAAATAGACCTTTGGACCAATGCTCCAAGGCACAAATGTAAATGGCTTTATGATAACTATCGTGACCTTCTCACAGGGGCAATATCAAGTGTCTCATTCGAAGTTGACCAATTCAAATTTCCTATTGTTGGAAGAGATACTGTTACTAGTAGTCTCTCATATTTGAACTTTCAATCGATTTAATTAGATCACTTTTGATTAATGTGAAATATCTTCCTACAACTTTCAACTGGTCTAATTTGATCCATAATATATTTAATATGTTTTTGTCAACCTTTCTTTTATTAACTTAAATGAAATATACCCACCAGTGGGCGGCTGAGTTGGTTTGGCTTTGGGCACTTCATTGCAGAGGTCCCAGGGTTGAAACTCGCAACTACTAACACGTTTTAAGTGGAGGGCCATGGTGGTGGGGTCCTATGCTAGCTTCCCCCTAAGTATTGACGTTTGGTCCGGGGTGCACCGTGCACTCTACGAGCTGTGGATTGGCGAGTGTAAGCAAGTCGGGCCTAGCGGATCCTGGGCATCAAAAAAAAAAAAAAACTTAAATGAAATATGTCATGGATTACAATTTTATGAAGCTGATGTTGACTTTAAATTATAAAATTATAATTCCCATTCCATCGCCCTCGCCTAGATCTGGCAAAACATCAATAGGGAAGCCAACAGAACATCAACAAATACTAAAAAGATGAACGTCTCCATAATGAACAGAGTCACCTTTGATTGCATCAAGAGACAGTTCGCTAATTTCAATCTGTTCATAGTGTTCAATACCAAAACCTACCAAATAGTTGTCTCAGTTATTAAAAAAAGAAAAAAGAGAGAGAACAATGTAAAGAAAGACTAACTATCAAATGATGTCCCTCAATCACATCTATGGGCCGTTCCTTACATTTACATGTTCACACTTACTTTCAACTCTATGAGGGCACAAATGGACCTTTGGACCAATGCTCCAAAACACGAATGTGAAAAGGTTTTGTGATAACTGTCGTGACCTTCCCGTAGGGACAACCTCAAGTGTCTCATGGGAAGTTGACTAATTGGAAGTTCCTACTGCTAGAAGACATAACGTTACTAATAGTCTGTCAAATTTTATCCATACTTCATGTCATATTTGAACTTTCAATTAATTCATTTTTGATTAATGTGAAATATCTTCCCACAACTGTCAATTGGTCTAATTAGATTTGTAATATATTCAATATGTTTTTTGTCATCCTTTCATTTATTAATTCAAATGAAATATGCCATGGATAACAATTTTATGAAATTGATGTTTGATGGAGAAAATTACGCGGACTTTGTGCATGTCATGGTGACTATAAATTGTAAAATTATAATACCCATTCCTTTGGCCTCACCAAAATCTGGCGAAACATCAATAGGGAAGCCAACGAAACATCAACAAATGCTAAAAAGATGAACTTCTCCATAATAAATAGAGTGTCTTTTGATTGCATCAATAGACGGTTCGCTAATTTCAACCTGTTTTTAGTGTTCAATACCAAAACCTACCAAATGATTGTCTCAATCAAAAAAAAAAAAGGAAAAGAAAATAATGTTAAGAAAGACTAAATATCAATGATGTCCCCCAATCACATCTATGGCCCGTTCTTCACGTTTACACGTTCACACTTACTTTCAACTTTGTAAGGGTACAAATGGACCATTGACCAATGCTCCAAAGCATGAATGTGAAAAGGTTTTGTGATAGCTGTCGTGACCTTGCCGCAAGGACAACATCAAGTGTCTCATGGACAACATCAAGTGTCTCATGGGAAGTTGACTGATTGAAAGTTCCTACTGCCTGCTGGAATAAATAATGTTACTAGTAGCTTGTCAAATTTTATTCATGCTTCATGTCATATTTGAACTTTCAATCAATTCAATTAATTCATTTTTGATTAATGTGAAATATCTTCCCGCAACTCTCAATTGGTCTAATTAGATCCATAATATATTTAATATGTTTTTTGTCATCCTTTCATTTCTTAATTCAAATGAAATATGTAATGGACAACAATTTTATGAAGCTGATGTTTGATGGAGAAAATTACACGGACTTTGTGTGTGTCATGATGACTTTAAATTGTAAAATTATAATACCCATTCCTTCACCTTCACCCAGATCTAGCGAAACATCAATAGGGAAGCCAAAGAACATCAACAAATGCTTAAAAAGATGAACTTCTCCATAATAAATGAAGTGTCTTTTGATTGCATCAATAGACAGTTCACTAATTTCAACCTGTTTTTAGTGTTCAATTCCAAAACCTACCAAATGATTGTCTCAATCAAAAAAAAAAAAAAAAAGGGAAAAGAAAATAATGTAAAGAAAGACTAACTATCAATGATGTCCCCAATCACGTCTATGGCCCATTCTTCACATTTACACATTCACACTTACTTTCAACTTTGTGAGGGTACAAATGGACCATTGACCAATGCTCCAAAGCATGAATGTGAAAAGGTTTTGTGATAACTGCCGTGACCTTGCCGCAAGGACAACATCAAGTGTCTCATGAGAAGTTGACTGATTGAAAGTTCCTACTGCTTGCTGGAAGAAATAATGTTACTAGTAGCTTGTCAAATTTTATTCATGCTTCATGTCATATTTGAACTTTCAATCAATTCAATTAATTCATTTTTGATTAATGTGAAATATCTTCCCGCAACTTTCAATTGGTCTAAATAGATTCGTAATATATTTAATATGTTTTTTGTCATCCTTTCATTTATTAATTCAAATGAAGAATGTAATGGACAACAATTTTATGAAGCTGATGTTTGATGGAGAAAATTACACGGACTTTGTGCGTGTCATGATGACTTTAAATTGTAAAATTATAATACCCATTCCTTCACCTTCGCCCAGATCTGGCGAAACATCAATAGGGAAGCCAAAGAAAATCAACAAATGCTAAAAAGATGAACTTCTCCATAATAAATGAAGTGTCTTTTGATTGCATCAATAGACAGTTCACTAATTTCAACCTGTTTTTAGTGTTCAATTCCAAAACCTACCAAATGATTGTCTCAATCAAAAGAAAAAAAAAAGGAAAAGAAAATAATGCAAAGAAAGACTAACTATCAATGATATCCCCCAATCACGTCTATGGCCCATTCTTCATGTTTACACATTCACACTTACTTTCAACTTTGTGAGGGTACAAATGGACCATTGACCAATGCTCCAAAGCATGAATGTGAAAAGGTTTTGTGATAACTGCCGTGACCTTGCCGCAAGGACAACATCAAGTGTCTCATGGGAAGTTGACTGATTGAAAGTTCCTACTGCTTGCTGGAAGAAATAATGTTACTAGTAGCTTGTCAAATTTTATTCATGCTTCATGTCATATTTGAACTTTCAATCAATTTAATTAATTCATTTTTGATTAATGTGAAAATCTTCCCACAACTTTCAGTTGGTCTAATTACATCCGCAATATATTTAAGATGTTTTTTTCTCATCCTTTCATTTGTTAATTTAAATGAAATGGATAACAATTTTATGAAACTAATGTTTGATGGAGAAAATTACGTGGATTTTGTGCGTGTCCTGGTGACTTTAAATTGTAAAATTATAATACATGTTCCTTTGCCCTCACCCTAGCGAAACATCAATAGGGAAGTCAACAAAACATCAACAAATGCTAAAAAGATGAACTTCTCCATAATGAACAGAGTCAGAAAAATGGCTTACAATCTATATATCTTTTAGAAACATCTCAGAAAAATTTCTTGGCAAGTAGCGGCCAACGTGACTAAAGTGGCTTACGATCTCGGTAAGTGCACTTGCCAATGCTGCTCATAGTCCCATCCACATGGAAATTTTTGGTCTCTCTTCCTCAGCCCGTTAAATTTCCAATCCTTTGTAGGCTTAGCGACACGCCCACCTCGTCCAGAAATCTTGTCAAGTACGCAGAAAGTTGCATGTAGTCCAATCTATGTAACTATCGTTGAAAAGCTAACAGACCCATCCGTTAAATCGCAGGAGAGTCGGTGCTTAGACATGAGCATTTCCTTTTCACTTCCTTTCTTAAAGTGTTGCATGTACAAACAGCTAATTTAGGAGCAAAATAAGGCGGAAGCGGCTGAACTATTGCTTCCATGCATAAACATAAACAGAGATCATTGGTTGTATATGCATATACATGTACATGTAGGTACTCCATTGGATGCTCTTCTCTAAGCTCATTATGCACATGTACGAGTTCTCAAAGCATACCCCTACTTCGGGCAAACACGGGTTGACAGGCTTCCACTCTCACTGGAAAAATCTAAGCTCCTTCCCTTCTGTATACATTTAAATCAGCATGAGTATCGTGGAGCCTTTGGGACAAGTAGGTCTGACATTGGACAGGCGGAAACCTGCACTGTCACGCCCCGATCCTCATGCACACGCCCACCCTCACCTGGTCAATTAAAAATTTGCGATATCCTAGGACGTATCGCCGACCCTTTCATTTTTTTTATATGCACATGCAGAAGCAATTAAAAATCCCCAGACAATAAAACATTGGGATAGAACAGTAGGACTAAATTTCAAACTCCTTAAAAACCTTCACTCTTATATATAAGGTGAACTATTAAATTTAATTCACATTAAACCAGTTTAAAAACAAGGTCTACAAGCAAAATTGGGGTTCTACGAGCTACGGTCCCCGTCATCCTCTTCATCATCCTCCATACTCCAACTGGAGTCTTCAGCAGACTGCACCGAACTTTCGAGATCTTCAAAATCCAAGTCTACTGCATCTAGGGACCTGAAATGGTTATTCAATAACTAATGAGACAACGTCTTAGCAAGTTCTACCCCCTAAGACCCGATTAGTAAACTAATACACCTTAGGGTTGCCTATGCACAACATGAGTCAGAAGACTTACCTTGGCCTCAGATTCCACCTGCATATTAGCACAGATCAAATAGGCACCCAAGCAATCACCTCACTGATCGAAGCATCGATCAAATCGACCTAGTCAATTACATCTCAATCAAACCATTCACAACATCAGATCAGATCATTGAATCACATTAAATCACACTCAGATCGAATTATCGATCAATCGACTTAGTCGATTACATGTCAGTCGGACCGTTTCTAGGTTATTTCAATCAATACTATATTTTCCCCCTGATGGAATATCTAGTCCTCGAGCCTACATGCATTCTTCAAGACGACATATGTAATCAGCGAGCCCACGTGCATTCTCCAAGGCGATGCATCAAGTCACCGAGCCCATGTGTCTCTTCAAGATGCCAAATGTACTCATTGAGACCACGCGCATTCTCCGAAGTAATGCATCAAATTACCAAGCCCACGTGTCCTTTTAGATGTCAAATGTACTCATTGAGACCACGTGCATTCTCCGAAGTAATGCATCAAATTACCGAGCTCACGTGTCTTTTTAGATGCCAATACTTAATCACCGAGCCAACTTACCCTTCTCCAGGTGATTTACTTTCTACCATGATTCCACTATGAAATAACGCCTTTCTCTATAGTTCACTAGTCTACTATCAATACTAACAACCGATACCTGATTATTTCTCAATCAAATAATCAAAAATCAACTCAATAGGAATATATTCTAAAATTCATAATTAATTCAATTCCATACAAATTAAAGCTCAATTAAATAAACGGACTGCGCCACGACAATCAGCACGAAATTCTGGTCACTGGTCATCCCAGTTAAATTTCTGGAAAATAAATAATTAAATAATTAATTTCGAAAATTAAATAAATAAATACAATAATTTCAATTTAGCACAATATAAAGCTCAATTAAATAAAAAAAACTGTCGCGATCATCAGCATAAAATCCCTCACTCATTAATCCAGTTGAATTTCCGGAAAATAAATAATTAAATAATTAATTTCGAAAATTAATATTTAATTCCTAAAAATTCCATTTATGCCCGAATTGCCTAATTAACACCCGATAAGGGTCGGGAAAAATCCCAAGAAGCATCCAATAAATACTATAGGCAATTCTCTATCTAAGTACACTAACCAAACAACTAATATGTAATGCAATTAACTAATAATCGATAATCAATTCTAATCTAACCACCTAATTACACTTAACTAACACTAATCAACATTTAAGTATAATTAGCAAACTAAGAAGGCATTAGTGAGCAAAACTCACTTGGCAAAGCGAAGATCGGAACATTGCGACGGCGACGCAACGGTGGCCGAAATCCAAATTTTCGGCGGCTTTGATGCACCCTCGGGCCGGGCCAAGAAACTTTACAAGCCCACAGAAAATTCTGGACTTAAACTTGGACTTGGACCTGCTGAAAATGGACTGAACTAAACGGGCTTCAAGGTCGCGGGCTTTAAGTAGGCTTGCTGGACTTCACTGAATTGGGCCGGGCTTCAAATAGGCTGAAGACTGTTGGATTGGGCCTGACTGAAATTAATGGGCTGAAATGCAGCTTCAAACTGGGCTGAACCACAACTGAACATGGGCTTCAAAGCTGGACCGAAGCTTGCAGACTTGGGCCACTGAAAACCGAACTGGGCCTGCTGCGGCTGAGTTGAATTCGCTTGGGCCCGTGGAGAATTTTCGCTGGACTGCTCGGTAGGTTGCAGCGTGGGCTGAGCTATAGCAAATTGAAGCAGCAACGGAGGACACGACGTTGGGTTTCAGCTTTGCTGGCAGCTGGATCCGTGAGCTTCGGTCTTCGGCGAGATGGCAGCAGCTGGAAATCAGCTGGTTCTGCTGGACGAACGGCAGCAACTTTGGTGGACTTTCAAGCGGCAAGGTGGAAGCATAAAGGAACCGGTGGTGATGGCAGCTGGCGGAGGATGCAGCAGCTTCAGTGGGATGGGGATGATGGGGTCGGCAACAAGAAGACCGGTGGAGACCAAACTTGCTAGAGGGAGCAGCAACGTGGCAGAGATGGGCTTCGGTTGAAGCTGGACGAATGAGCAGCGAACGCGGAGCTGCTGCAGGCGTGCGGTCGAAGACGGAGCAGACGAGGAAGCAGCTGGTCTTCGAGCAGACCGAAATCCACGAGCGTTGAAGGCAGCGACAGAGAGGAAGCAGCTTCGTTTGACGTCACGCGGCCAGCT
The DNA here is from genome assembly GCA_014182375.1 of Eucalyptus virginea. NCBI lineage: Eukaryota > Viridiplantae > Streptophyta > Magnoliopsida > Myrtales > Myrtaceae > Eucalyptus > Eucalyptus virginea. Next base: position 53,481,979 of record CM024516.1, on the reverse strand, counting down.
GGAGACAGAAGCCGCGAAGGTGGTTGAGCTGGCTTCGGTCGGCTGAAATTCTCGAGCGTTGAAGATGGATGATTGACTTGGTGAAGGCGGACGTGGCAGCTCGGTCGGTCGAAGATGAAATGGAGCGGTTGATTCGGTAGGCTTGCTTCTCGGTGGATTGTGGGCTTGCAGGCAAGAGGAAATGGACGCGCGGCAAGGAGTCAACCAAATTGAAGAAGAACGTGGACGTGGCCGTTTCCAAGAGCCTCGGTGGAGATGACGGTCAACAAGAGGGCTCATGGCAACGGGTTTGACCGAATCAAAGAAATTGTGGCCAAAACGAAAAGCTGATGGTGGAGATGGACGTTCATGAATGGGGAAAGGATGAGTGGCAGAGAGAAACCGAAAATTGAGATGCAGAGAAAACGAAAGATGAAATGAAGGAGAATCCGGATGCGGTAGAAGCAGAGGCGTCGAAGGAGATGGAGTCCAGTAACTGGGACGTGCTCAACAAGCCAAGAAAGAGGAAAAGATCAACACAAATATCCCTTCACTTAAATGCTTGGTCCCTCTAAAGTCTACATAATTATCCTAATGTCTCCCATTTACTTTCCAACCAATTTCCACCAAAATAAACCAAATTAAAGCCAAAAATGCAGCCCTTAGTCCAATTCCGAATTTCCTTAATTTTTGGTTCCAATTCTTTGTTCGATTCTCCAAATCAACGTCCAATTTTGGTGAAGAAAAATCCCGACCAATTTTCTATAAGTCCCCAACACTCAAAGGAAATCAAATTCGCCGATTGGCCCATTCGAATTTCCGCTAATTTCTGCGACGACCGAAACGATTTTCCGTAAAAATCCCAAACTCGACAGAACTTCTCCAAAAGATAAGATGACGTCCTATAAATGAACCGTAACATGCTCGAACTTCCGATTTCCAAAACCGAATTTAATTTCGTGGTTAAAATCAACCGAACACGATTTTAGTCCAATCCGACCTATTGAGTAGCTTTTAGGGATTTTACCGCGGTTATATCCCTTAACGGCTTCACTCAATAGATTGGTTAACTCGTGAGTGATTAGCTCAGAGAAAAAGGACCATCGGCGCGTCGATGAGATGTCCATTTCATATATTCGGGACGGGATCGAAATTCAGGATGTCACATGCACATTGATGCAATTTTGAACAAACTTAGGATCCCATGCTAGTGTAAATTTGCTAATCTGCAACATGTCTAATCACTAATGGAGTAGCTATGTTAAATGCAGTACCCAGATCCCCACGCTAAAAGGATCCAACCCTGTAAAGAGAGTGCAAGCGTGTGGTTGATCGTATCAATTCATCAAATCTGACACGGGTCAATGCCTAATTCACGAGTAAACATTTTCTTTCCTCATGAATCGTGGAGTTAAACTTGATGCAGTCCTCTTTACAGTGCTTGAATGATCCTTGGATATGCAATATCCACTTCAACATGCATGTTCAAAGCAGAGCACCAGCACTCAAGCACAATGTGTAAAGACACTCGATCAAATCGGGGAGGAGAACTAGATCTTAAGACTGAGAATTGATAAGACAGGAAGAAGAATTGCACCGTGTTTTTTTTTTTTTTAAAGGGTAAGAATATATAGAGCTTTAACCAACAATTACAAAAGATCTGGTGCCACAAAACTTGCACTCAATAAGACAACAAGTTGGAGTGAGTGGAAGGGCGCCGAATGCAAAAGAGGACCGTGAGAGCAGGCCTAAAGAAGCAGAAACAGCCAAAACAATGGCAAAAGAAAAGGAAGCAGCGGGAGGCCACTGAAGACTAGATGAACCACAATCTACGCCTGCATCCGCCAACGACAAAAGTGAAGAACCGTCAAGGAAGCAGCTGCGCAGAGGAAGAGTATCCAGACAGCAAGCACCGCTAAGGCCCTGCAGAAATAGAAGAGTCCCCTCTGAAAAAATGATTGGATTCATACCCCAGCTACGCTGCAGCCTCCGGTTTTTGAAATTATTGTCCATACTCCTGAATGTGGTGGCCTTGTCTCTAACGACCTTGATGAGTTGATTCTTCACCACTGGAATGGATAAGCTCTGTTCTCTAAAGAGGATGCCGTTCCTGTGTTTCCAAATGAAATAAGAAAGAGCACCAAAAGAAAAGTGAGCAATGCACTTGTAGAAGTCTTTGCCCGCAAGAAAGGAGGCAGCCCAATTGAGGTTCTCAACCCATGACCTATTCCGCCACGGAAGATTGCATTGAAGGCCCAAAAGAAAGCGATGCCAGCGGAAATGCGGCATCCAAAAAATAGGTGGTCTATAGAATCTGGCATCTCATTGCAGAAGGGATACGAGGCACTATCTATCATACCATAAGATAATAAAAGAGCTTGGGTAGGGAGCCTTCGTTTAGCAATAAGCCACAGGTTAAATTGGCACCTTGGAGTGGTCGAGTTGTTCCATATGAACTTGTGCCAGGAGACCCGAGTCTTCCTCCTCCTAGTCAAATCCCAAGCCGAGGCCACCGTGAAGAAATGGGAGGTGTTTCCCTTCCAACCGAAACAATCGGAGAGGTGGAAAAGGGTGGGAAGGGGTTCCGCCCAAGAGTCCAAGACCAACTTGATCGTAGCTCCATGGTCGGTGAATAGGTCCGCCACTGTCGCTTGCCTAGACAGACCAGATGCATATATGGCTGAGTCTGGAAAATACAAGTTCAAAGGACCCCTGGGGTGCCAGTTATCAAACCAGAGGGATACCGAGCAACCATCCCCAATTCTCCAAAAGAAGGAACTTCAAAACTCAGTCTTGAGTTGGAGGATCTTCTTCCAAGCCCACAAACAACGAGTCGGCTTTTTGGTCACCCAGAAATTCAACATTTTAAAGAAGATCGAGTAAATCCATTTGTACCATAAAGATTCCTTATCGGCAAACAGGATCCGGATATGTTTTAACATGGCGGCCTTGTTATACTTCTAAAGCTTTTGGATGCCAAGGCCCCCCTCTTATTTTGGGCAACACACATCCTCCCAGGAAACCTTTGCACCTGCTCTTCCCAACTCTGGGCCTTTCCATAGGAGTTGTCTAAGAATGAATTGCATCATGTTGTTGATATATAGGAAAGTAACTAATGTGCAGAAGACAACTTACTTCGGAGAATTTTCCTGACATACACGTTGGCAAGCACTCAATGAGACAATCATGGCTAGGCTCCAGGAAAAATGCACACTGCATTTCATGAGAACATGAGCATAAGTAGAATCTTTTTTAACAGAAATATTAGCAAAAGAAGTCAATAAGAATGGAGAACGTAATGAATGAAAGATGCTAACTAGGGAAGGCAAAACAATTAGACTTCTTTTGCAAAAACTAATGTGAATCATCCCAGAAGATAATATCAAGCTGAGAAGAATTTCCTAAGAGTATGATCACAAGTTCAACTGACTTTCCACTAGACCGTGATCTCAAAACTAGGACCTTTTTTTGAATCAGCTTACAACTATCCAAGATCGGCTTCAACTGCCCTTTTCCCGGATAAAGTAGTCACGACTTTGGTCATCAATCAGACTTTTTTCAATACATTATTTTTCATTTCACATCTCATGGAAAACCCTTTTCACTCCGCTTAGCCCTATTCCCTTCTAGGGGTATTTTAGTGATAGGTTCTATAGGAGAGGCTCCGGGGAAGTCAGAATAGGAGAGCACTCATCTTGGGGTGGGCTTACTATTTAGATGCTTTCAGTAGTTATCCGCTCCACACTTGGCTACCCAGCGTTTACCTGGTACTCAAACATTGGCTCGGGGCATTTTCTCTACCCCTTCTTACCCTAAAAAAGTAGGGGCACCTTGCATCCTTGAACCGGTAACCATCTTTCGGCTAACCTAGCCTCCTCCGTCCCTCGGGACCAACAAGGGGTAGAAATCGGTCCCTATGATCGAAGCTATATACTCTATAACATAGGCCTTATCCACACAAGTAACGGATAACATACGAAAGCTTTGGAATATTATTTTCGGGCACTTTGTCTTAGGATTAGTCAATTCTATTTCTTGATGGGAGCAGGGAAGGAGCTTTTTTTATTTCTGTTTTTTGTAATTTTTTAGTACACTAAGCTTCTCCATCTCAAGAGACAGTTCTCTCGTTCAGCAATTTGGTGCCTTTGAAATGGATGTATGTTTTTCCTTACTTTTCTTATTGTAAGAAGCGCATCTGTCAACTATCTGTCCCAAACACTATTTTTTTTTTTTTTTTCAAATGTGACTGAGTTTTCAATTGCCAATTCCTTGCAATTGAATGGTTGTGTTGGTGGTTGGCACTGAAAAGAATAGTTCACAGATGAGGAGAAATGCGTGTTTTTTTTTTTTCTTCGGGGGGGGAGCCTTACAGAATACCGTCCTTGACCATTCCCTACAACTCGATGGAGCGTGGACCTAATTGCAAAAGCAAAGCAAAAGTATAGATTTAACAAACTGAAGCAAAAAAGCAGCAACTCATGTTGAAAAAGGAAAGAAAGGATAACGACTTGCTAAACATAGAGAATAGCAGGAAACCAATTAGATTCAAGCAGAAAAGCTCATTTCATACATCATATAAACATGTTCTCATGCATGATGACAATGCATGTTAAGCCTTTTCTGTGGTCAGAGATCCTTAGAACACATGCAAAGTTTAGTATCCAAAAATTGACCAAAAAGAGCTGAGTGATAACAAAAGCACTAGAATAGCAAATTTATTGTTTGATATTCATAAATTGGTCTCTGTGTAGAAATTAATGTCGGTCACCAACATATCATACCATCTTCGATAACTGTGTTTAACATGGAAATTTTTCCTGACCAATGTCAAGAGTAGATGCTCTTTTGCTACTAATGGGCCACTGACATTAGAAAGAGCCAAGAGGGTGCAACAGAAGAAATTCTGGTGGAGTTTTGGACAGGTTAACAATATATAGTAGCCCGCCATAAGATAATCTCCAACCTCCATGTTCAAAGCTTTCCACACGCCAATTTATCTATATAGACTGTTATTAAAGCATATTGCCTGAAAATACAATTGCTCCATCGTTCTAGCATATCACCGAGATTCATTATGAATGCTCTGTACAAAATAGTCACAGAAAGAATGTTACTTTTCAGGATTACTGTGAGATTCTTCTGTCCCGTATTTGCGATGATTATTTATAACTGAATCTAAGCAATAAACTAAACAACTAAAAGAGGGTAACTACAGAAGTAATTGTAGAATGCGCATGATCGTGGTAGTTCTATGACTGTTGACCTGCTCAAAATTAACCAGGAAAGAATGGCGGAATACCATTGTGTGCTCGTGTGCAAGAGTGTTTGTGAGGGAGGGAGGGAGGGAGGGAGGGAGGGGGTTCATCACCAAGGCACCAGAAGGATTAAACTGATCAAAATGTACACTTATATAGATGCAAATTGCAGAAAGGAGAGGATATGTGGATAAGGGCACCTCTCTAAGTTATGAAATGGAAATCCATCCTTGTCACCCATCTGACAATAATACTCTCTCTAAACTGGCATATCCCTGCCTTTGTATAAACAAGAACTAAAGTAGCAGATCAGGGTCAGACAAAGAAGCATTTTTGTCAAAAAGTTGTACAAGTATTGGGGTAGAATTCTACCCAACATTGGCATGAGGCAATCTTCCAATCATGCGTGTGAGGGGAAACAGTGCACATTCCCCAATAAAACTGAAGTAAAGATTTAAACGAAGTTTTTGCAAGTTATATTTGTAAGCCACGAATCATTATAATAACAATCCTATCATGATGATCTTCCACCAAAAGCGTTACTCTACATATGAGATCTCTAACATAATCTCAAATTCACAATTATAATGCAGTTGGGCTTTACCCTCTCATAGGTTGCACATATTCCCATGTCGGAGGTTTAGCATCCTTGTTCTTGCAAATCTGAATAAATTCAAAAAGTTTCATGCATGATAACTAGGCATAAAGTCTGCACCAACAGTTTTGTAGGAGAAAATTTCATTCTTGGAGACCTGGGACATCATCTGTTGCCAACAAGGTAATAAAACCAAAGTCTGAATGTGCCCCAGCTCCATGTATTCCTTTAGAGGGATCTGACACTAGACCTAAACAAAGAAAGGAATTTCAACCGGATGAGAAGAGAGAATTGCAGGGTTTACTATTAAGTTTATTGAAGTAAAATGTACCTTCATAGAACAACAAGCGCAAGGTCGCAATAAGCTCACGGAGTATTTCTGGCTTATCAAAAAAATCAGCCTCCAGATCAAGTGATAGAGCGATGATCCTCGCAACTACTTTTGCCACATTTCTGAGTGTGCACATTTACAAATAAAAAAATTACCAAACTGACTACCATCGCTTTGTTTATACCAACAAATTACACTTAATCTTGCCACATAGGTCATCTAGGCATTACTCTTGGATCTAAAAGTCAAATGATTTAGAGTTGGAGACCCTATTGACTGTAATATCAGCCATATTACTGTAAGCAATTAGACACTTGCATTGAGGCTCTTGGTCAGTGTGATTAATGGTAAATCTTGACGGCTAAAAATAACTGGTTCGTATTGTAGCATAGTAGCTTTGGAACAATACCCCACAAAATTGTTTAATCAGCCGCCACAAATAACCAGAAGAGTTTTACTTTGGCCAACATAGGATAAGAGCCCAAGAGAGCATATTCAGTTCAAAAGTCAAGAGGCAATTTAACTCCCTTTGGGCCACCTTCAAAATTACAAGAACTTGGCAATATCTGATGCATATAGAAGGGGAAGATGGTGACTATCGGGTACTGAAAATGCCCAAAATAGCCCATCAGAGAAACAGAAGATCTCTGTATTATCTTTTACTGGGATGGAATAAAATTTACATCGTGGAACTAGCAAGAAAAATTAATGCCTATGGCTCTATATCATCTATAGTAAAGACTCACAATGCTTGACAACGAAAATTTTCCATCGCCTGCCTCCATCTTGGCAATATATCTAGTCAAAATACAACAATGAAACCAAAATAAGCATCCATGATCAACAACTGATTTAAGTTGGACAGAAATTACATTAAACAGCAGTTTACCCGCAGAAGTCCAGGGGTTCGGTCCAAAATGAGGCCTCTGCACACAAGGATCGTCATCTGGTACTTCCACTCCTATGTTGTATCCCTCCTTATAATCTCCTATAAAACGTCAATAAATTCATTGCTACTCGAACAATCTTCAGAAGATGATGAGCAGATGGTAATAACAAGTTTCAGCCAAATCTCTGACTTGAGCTCATGATCATGTGTTAGCACTTCAAACAACTAGCTCCTAATTCTGTGGCAGTTCTCTCCGAGAACACAACCCAAAACAGGAATAATAACTAATTGATCTTCCTTTTCTAGGAACTGCTACTCAACCACCACCTGATTATAGCTATCAAAATCACCGACTATTCATCTATGTCCACTTTAAGCAGTAAAATCTTCAGCAAGATGATCAGACACAAACCGTTGATCTGATTTGCAGGCTCGAGGACCTGATCGAACAGAGGAGTGTAGCATCGGTGTTTCTCGTTCCTCAACAGCTTGATCTTCTCGCTCAAAGGCAGACCGAAGAACCGCCTGCTCTGGACGAAGACCTCCTCCATCAAGTCCAGGCTGACTCCATGATTGAACACGTAGAAAAAGCACGCCTGAGGCCAATGGATCGGATTCATCCGTCAGCGTCCCTCTCGACTAGAAAAAACCTCGGTTTCCTCGGTTTCATATACTGAAAATCGAACTGAAAATAGCGGAAAAAGGCGGGAGAATCCAAGAACTGTTTGAGCAGGGACACCGACGTTGGATATCGGAGCTCGAGAGGTTGATGAGGTTGAGAGTGGAAGCCGGAACTCCGGCAACGTCGATGGCGTTCGTGGCATCCATGCTCGCCGTCCCGTTCGCCCGACTGATTTCACAGTGATTATGACGACCGACGACGATCGAGGCCGGACGGGAATTTGAGCTGCAGGTGATGGAAGACACTGGGCTGAGAAAAGGAGGAAAAACGACGGCGTGGGACGATTAAAGAATCGGCAAACGTGTTCGGTGCGCCGTCAGTGACGTCTTCGTTCCCCCGTCTTAATGCTTTCTACAAATTTTAAAGCATTTTTGCTGAGTAATTATTCTAGAGAAAATTCCAAATAAAGGTATGAAATATCCTTGCTTTTTCAAATAAGGATTCGAAGTAGATTTTATTTTAAATAAGAACCTAAAGTGACTAAATTGTCTCAAGTAATTTTTTTTTTTACGATGACTATTCCGACAGCCGAGGGTCACCCTTGCCGGCGTTGTGCGAGGGCCGCCCTTGCCTAGGCTAGGTGGGGCGAGGGTTGCTGAGCCAAATCTAGTGAGGGCGGCCCTCGCCCTCTCTAGCATCAGGAGAGGGTCGCCCTCGCCTATGATCCTCGCACGACACTGATAAGGGCAACCGGTGAGGGCAACCCTCTCCCGACGTCAAAGAGGGCAAGGGTTGCCCTCGCCTGACATTGGCTAAAGTGGCCCTCGCCTGAGTTCGGCGACCTCCGCCATGGCTGATAGAGGGAAGGGGAAGAAGAGGAAAGAAAACAAAAAGAAAAAAGAAAAAGAAATAAACAAAAAAGAAAAATTAGAAGACGAAAATCCACTTCGGTCTAAAAGAGTTAGGCCCTTTTTTGTAAACTAATATAGCTATTTTGGACCTTATTTGAACAATTTGATGACTTACGCCTTATTTGAAATAAAGTTCATTCCAGTCTTTATTTGAGAAAATGAAACATTTCGCATTATTTGGAATTTTCTCATTATTCTATTAGATATAACTAATCATTTTTATAAAAAAAAATTAAAAAAAAAAGTTAATTTGTTCAATTTTTACAAAACAAACGGCTCCTAAAATTCGAAAAACCTAAATAATAATCATATTTACATGCATGATTATTCTTTTTAATTTAATCTTATCATATTTCATTTCTAAATGGCTAAGAAAATCATAGGTTCATGGAAAGCTATTCCATTTTCTGTTACTCCTGCGGACTAACGCCTCCTTTTGAACGATATGAACTCCATGAACCATATTAATCGCATTCCAAAAATCATATGAATTACTTGCATGCTCGTCAAAAGTACAAAAACCGCATGAGTTCCTATACTTTAATTGATGCTCTATATTATATGATGCAAGCAACAGTAGAATGAGCCAACGCAAGTAGAGGTAAGCATCGAGATTGATTCAATTCGAGAATCGGATTGATTTGGTATAAACCAATCAATTTAAGGCTGATTTTAGGGAGAATCGGTACAATTCCCAATTTCATGAACTTAGAACCAACCTAGGACCAGCTCGGTTCCATTTCGGTTTTCAAGTCGAACCAAGAAATGAATCATGGTCTCCATCGTGAATAAACAATAACATAACTATTTCATCAAATATGTTATTAGGTGAAAAAGTGCGACTCTTACATTTTATTATAAGAATTTGATTTTTAACACAAAAAAGAGGAGTAATTCCCAAGTAGAACTAGAAACCGGCAAAATCAGGAAGCAACAGTTCCAAAAATGACCGATTCAGTTCCCAGTCTCAAAAATTTGAAACCTGGAATTACAAGGTGGCTATCTAATTTCAAGTCGAGGATCAACCCATTCAGTAACCAATCATCCCTAGATACAAGATTGTCAAAATTTCGAATGTAATGGGGGAACAATGAATGTCATAGCATCTATTTCCACTGCATATTTCCATTTCAATCTCTTGCCTAATTAATTAACTGTTTAAAATGCTAGAAGAGTATAATGAACTTGGCAACTGCTAATTTAACTCTCTATCACCCTGTCTTGGGAGATTTTCCACCTACATTGAGAACAAAGAGCTGAAGAGATGGACAAGCTTTTGTCTGAAGTTCTGTTTCCAGTGCTTGTTTCTGTGTTTTAACGTAGCGGAAGCGTCACAGGACTTCGAGCAGGGACTGTTCTAATCCACCCTTGAGAAAGATCAGAAAGATTTCTCAGATAGCAGCCAGCGTAGTAGATAAAGCGGCTTACGATCTTAGTTTGTGCCCTTCCCAATGCTACTTCTAGTCCCACCCACACGGAAATGCTTGCTCTCCCCTCATCTTAGCCCGTCATATTTTCAATCCTTCGTAGGCTTAGCGACACGCCTACCTCATCCAGAAAATCTTGTCAAATATGCCAGAAGTTGTATGTACAGTCCAATCTGCTGAAACTATCGTAAAAAAGCAACTGTCCGTCCATTGAATCATAGGAAAGTTGGCGCCAAGAAATATGCATGGCGTCTCCATTTCATTTCCTTTCCTAAGAAGTTGCACGTACGAACTGCTAATTTAGGAGCCAAATCATGGAGGCAAGAAGACGAAAGTAAGGCTGAAGCCGCTGAACCATTACTTCCATGCATAAACATAAGCAGATTATTAGTTGTGTATGCATATGTATGTACACGCGTGTACCCCATTCGATGCTCTTCTCTAAGCTCATCATGCACTTCTTTACGAGCTCTCAATGTATAACCCCCTACTTCGGGCAAGTGCTGGTTAACAGGCTCCAGCTCCTCACAGGCAAACTCTAAACTCCTTCCTTTCTGTATACATCTAAATCAGCATGAGTATCGCCGTATCTTTGGGCCAAGTAGGTCTGACATAAGATGGGAGGAAACCTGCACGTGGATCAAATTTGAAGAAATTTAGTATAGGATCCGATGCTGCTGGTGTAAATTTGCTAATTTGCACCATGTCTAACAAATTGGAGTCACGATCAAAAAACCAAAAGGTAAATTACTGGAGTAGCTATGATAAATACAACACCAAGATCCCCACGCGAAGTGGTTCAAACACAATGCAAGCACACAATCGATCGTATCAATTGATCAAATCAGGGACAGGTCAATGCCTAGTTTCCGTATAAACATTTTTCTTCATGAAAATGGAGTTAAAACTTAGATGTAGTCCTCTTAACATAAACGAAAAGTCCAAGCACAAGCATATGAGTTTGGATGATCCTTGGTAATGCAATATCCACTTCGACAATCACGTACAAAGCAGAGCATCGACACTCAAACAAAACGCATAAAGTCCGTCATTTGAATCAAGGAGGAGAAGAACTAGATCTTAGGGCCGAGATTTGACAACGTGGGAAATACAATAGCGACATCTTGATGATATATAGGAAAGAAACTAATTTACGGAAGACAGCTTACTTGGGAGGATTTTCCTCTGACATACATGTAGGCAAGCACTCGACGAGACACTCGTGGTTAGGCTCCAGGAATAAAGCAATCTGCATTCCGTGAGAAAATGAGCATAAATAGGACTTTTAACAGAGATTTTAGCCAAAAAAACTCATCAAGAAAAGAGAAGGTAATGGACGAATAATGCTAACAAGGGAATAAAAACAATTAGACTTTTTTTGCAGAAATAAATATGCATTATTCCTGAAGATAGTTTCGAGTTGAGAGGAATTTCCCAAGAGTTTAATCACATGCTCGACTGACTTGCCACTAGAACGTGATCTCAAACCTAGGACCACTTTTAATCAGCCTACAACTATCCCAGATTGGCTTCAATTATACACTGCTCTTCCTATTAACCAACCAATCGGACTTTTTTCAACAGACTCGACAAAGCTTCAATGGCTTTTGCCAAATTTTCCAAAAGATGACATGTGAGAGAGAGAGAGAGAGAGAGAGAGAGAGAGAGAGAGGGCCATACAGAATACCGTTCTTGACCATTCCCTATAACTCGATGGAGCGTGGACCTGATTGCAAAAGCCAAAAGATATATATGTAGATTAGTATAAATTTGACAAAAAGAAGCGAAAAAGCAGCAAGTCAAATACTTAAAAAAAATAATAGAGAATCAACTTGCTAATTATGGAGAACTGCAGGACACCTATACAGCTCATTTCCTATATCACTAAACACGTTCTCAAGCATGACGACCGTGCATGTTAAGCCTTATCTGTGGTCAGCAATCGCAGAACACATACAAGGATTGATATCGAAAAATTGACCAATAAGAGCAATAATAACAAAAACGCTAGGATAATTCTTTTATGGTTTATCATTCATAAAGTGGACTCTGCGTAGAAAGTAATGCAGGTCATCAACATAGCATTCCAATTCAACAACTGTGTTTAACTTGGACTTTCTTCCCGAGGCAACTCAGCCAGTAATTAGGCAATGTCAAGAGTAGATGCTCTTGCACTACTAATGAGCTACTAATATCAACAAGAGCCAAGAGGGTACAGCTGAAGAAATTCTGGTAGAGTTTGGGACTGGTTACCAATCTATAGTAGCTTGCTTTAGAAAATCTCCAATCTTCATATTCAAGCTTTCCCCATGCCAATTTATTTGAATAGACTTCTATTAAAGCATATTACCTGAAAATACAATTGCTCCATCGTTCTAGCATATCACCAAGATTCACTATGAACGCTCTGTACCAAATAGCCATGGAAAGAATGTTAGTTTTCAGAATTGTTGTGAGATTGTTATGCTCTGTCAAAAAGTTATGCGGAATAAAAAACATGCTTGAGCAATGACATATTCTCTTCCGAAATTTTTCCCTCTCAAACTTCTTGCAACTGGACATATGTCGTAAGACATGTTCTAATAATTGGACCAGCAAATGATTAACCAAGAAAGAATGGTGGAAAACCATCATGTGAGTGTGTGCAACGGTGTTTGAGAAAGAGAGAGAGAGAGAGAGAGAGAGAGAGAGAGAGGAGGGAGGGAGGGAGGGAGGGTCATCATCAAAAGGATTGAACTAATCAAAGTTATGATGAATACTTATACAGATGCAAATCGCAGATATGAAAGGAGAAGTGGATGAGGGCACCTCTCTAAATTTCTAAGTTGGAACTAATTTTTATCACCCATCTGACAATAATACTTTCTCTCTAAACTGGCATATTATTGCCTTTGTACGAACAAGAACTATAGTAGCAGATCAGGGTCAGACAAACAACGATGTTTGTCAGAAAGTTGTGACTAGTCCGGGGGTAGTATTCCACTCAACACCAGCATGAAGTAATCTTCCAATCATGCGTATAAGGGGAAAATGTTATCATGAACATGCTCCAATAAATCAAAAAAGTACAAGATAAAATCAAAGCTAGTCCAAGTTAAATTTGTCATCCAAAAATCACTAGAATGTAAATCCTAACACGATGGCTTCTACCAAAAGTGTTCAATTTAGTTTAAATATGAGATCTCGAACATCTTCCTCTCAAGTTCTGTTGGGCTTTACCCTTTCAAAGGTTGCACATATTCCCATGCCTGAGGTTTAGCATCCTTGTTCTTGCAAATCTGAGTAAGTTTAAAAAGTTTCCTGCATTATAACCATGCATAGAGTCTGCACCAACAGTTTTATAGGAGAATATTTCATACTTGGAGACCCGGCACATCATCTGTTGCCAACAAGGTAAGAAACCCAAAGTCCGAATGTGCCCCAGCTCCATATATCCCTTTAGAGGGATCAGAGATTAGACCTAAAGGAATATCAACTGGATGAGAAGAAAGAATTGTCAGTCTTATTTTGTAGTTCACTGAAGTAAAAATCTACCTTCATAGTGCAACAAGCGTAAGATCGGAATAGGCTTGCCGAGTATTTCTGGCTTGTCAAAAAAATCAGCCTCCAGATCAAGTGCTAGAGCAATGATCCTTGCAACTACTTTCGCCACATTTCTGATGAGCATATTTACAAATCAAAAAATTACCAAGATTAACTACCATCACTTTTTTATATCAACAGATTGCACTTGATCTTGCCACATAGATCATCTAGGCATTACTCTTGAGATATAACCAGATCAAAAAGTCAACTGTTTGAGAGATCCTATGCAATGAAAATTGTGACTACAATATCAGCCCTACCAATATAAGAAGTAGACACTTGAGTTGAGGTTCTTGGTTAGTGTGATTAATAGTAAATCTCAACAGCTAAAATTATTTTATTCAAATTGCAGCAGAGTTTCCTAGAAATTGTTAATTCAGCAGTTACAAATAACTTGAAGAGATTTACACTTTGGCCAACATAGGATAAGAGCCCAGGAGAGCATAAGCAGTTTGGCAGTCAGGGGCAATTTAACCCCCCTCGGGCATTAAAAGAACTCGGCACAATTTGATGCAAGTGGAAGGGGAAGATGGTGAATATTGGGGTACTGGAAAAGCCCCAAATCTCTCGTAAGTGAAACAGAACATCTCCGTATTATCTTTTACTCAGATGGAATAATCTTTCGCATCTTGCAACTCACAATAAAATTTAATGCCCATAGCTCTTTATCATCTATAGCAAAAACTCACAATGCCTGACTATGAAATATCTCCATCGTCTGCCTCCATCTTGGCAATATCTCTAGTGAAAACACAACAGTGAAACCAAAATAAGTACATATCACCAGCAACAGTTTGAAGTTGCACAGATATCATATTAAGCAACTGGTTACCCTCAGAAGGCCAGAGATTTGGTCCAGAATGAGGCTTCTGCGCATCAGGATCATCCTCTGGGACTTCCGTTCCTATATAGTATCCCTCCTTATAATCTCCTATATAATGTCAATGAAATCATTACTACTCAATCGATCTTCAAAAAATGATAACCATATAAATACTAACAAGTTTCATCTAAATCCTCGTTGTATTGTTCATGGTTTCATGTTAGCACTTCAAACAACTCGCTCCTATTTCTGTGTCGGCTCTGATGAAGTATCCTCACTCCTCCCAGAATATAATTACAACCAGGAATAGTAACTAACTAATTGCATCTTCCTTTTCTAAGAGTTGCTACTCAATCACCAGCCACCAGCTGATTACAGGAAGCTATCAAAATCACCAGCTATTCATCTAAATCAACTTTAAGCAGAAAAGACCTTCAGTAATCTGACACCGAAAAATGGAACAAATGAATTCGTCAGACACAAACCCTGAATCTGATTCGCAGTATCGAGGACCTCATCGAACAGGGAGTATAGCCACGGTACTTCTCGTTCCTCAACAGCTTCATCTTCTCACTCAAAGGCAAGCCGAAGAACCGCCTGCTCTGGGCGAAGACCTCCTCCATCAAATCCTGGCCGATTCCGTGATTGATCACGTAGAAAAAGCCAGAATCCAAGCACGCCTGAGGCCAGCGGATCGGATTCATCCGTCAGCGTCGTGACGAATCAAAAAACCTTAGTTTCCTCGGTTTCGGCACCGGAAATCGAATTGGAATATCAGAAAAACTCGAGAGAATCGAAGACCTGTTTGAGCAGGGACACCGACTGTCGGATATCGGAACTCGAGAGATCGATGCGGTTGAGAGCCGAGGTCGGAACTCCGGCGGCTTCCACGGCGTTCACGTCGTCCATGCTCGCCGACGCCGCTCCGCCTGGCAGGTCGTTGCTCGCTTGCTGAGATCGCCGTCCGTTCGCCCGTCTGATTTCGCAGCGATGACGACGACGACTGACGATGATCGAAGAAGGACGGGACTCTGACTGAGTTGCTGGTAGGTGATGGAGGGAGCTGGGGAGGGTTGAAAAGACGAAGAAAACGACGGCGTCTATGACTTAAAAAAGGACAGCAAAGATATTTGGCGCGACATTATCGTTTTGACAACAAGTCACGTGACTTCCTCGTCGCACATTTTAATGCTTTCTGTAAATTTCAAAGCATTTTTTCGTCTAATATCTTTTTTTTTTTTTTTTTTTGACGAAAGTCTACTATCTTATGTGGTGTCAGCAAATTAGTGTGTGGAGTTTCTCAGAGGCATTTGTCGAATCAGTGAAGTTGACCGTTTTGACATTTTGAACACCGTGCTATATCGATCTCAGTGCGCCATCAACATCCGAAAAGCACATCTCCACATGTGCTCGTGGGTGGAACCATTGAATGGATAGGTCGAATCAAGTTAGGTCGGGTTTCAAGATAGAGTCAAAAATGGTCCCAATCCAAATTAATTCATTTATGTATAATATAAATTTAGTGATCTTTATTCAATTCGATTTATATTACCAAAATACTTAAACTAATTTAGAAAAACTCAAATCCAAAACGGGATAAGAGTGCAAAGTGAGTGAGCACGAGATCGAATAAAGGGTGATAGAAAGTGGATGAAAGTTATAGAGATGTACTGAATCTAAATAAGTCATGAACCCATCTAATATCAATATTATTTTGAATTTTATTATATTAAACTAATTTATAACACATTTACTAAATATGATTGATTTATATGACAATTCAATCAATCAACTATCTAGTTAAGAAATAGGCTTATGACTCATTTGGATAGATCTACTCGCGGATTAGTAAGGGCTTGTGTCTCAAATGAGGAGATATTCGAATAATACCAACTCAATGAACAGCATCAATTATACTCCATGAATCATATGAATTGCTTACATGCTCATCCAGAGCACGAAAGCAGCAGGAATTCCTACACTTTCATCGATGTTTTACATTATAAAATACGAACAACAATGAAATGAGCCGATAAAAGAATGCCATTGCGATTTCGACCTTAATGGGAGGAACAATAGATGTCAACGCATCCGTCCCGTGGCATATATTTCCATCTCAATCTCTTGTCTAAATCAATTAACTGATGGTAAAAGAGGGTAATCAATTAGCTAGCTTTGCTAATTGAACTCACTTTTGGTGTTGGTTCTTGGGGGATTTTACACCTACATAGAGGACAAGAGCTGTAGAGAGAGAGCCAAGTCGCTTTGCAAGTCGAATGGTAGACATGGCCACAGCAGCGCACCTGCTTGGCCTCCCCGCCGCTCTCGGGATCACCGAAGCCTTCCATGCACACCGCACAAGCACCAGCCGTCGCCACCGTGATCCCGCGAACGGTTTCCATCACCGGGACTGCCACTTCCGACCTCGCCTTCTGATGGCAGAAGCATTGATGATTCACCGGAGTCAGAGCTTCATCGAGGTCAAACATGAGGTCGATCGGATAGTCTGGTTTTGTCATCAGCTCCGAAGTAACGGTGGCCATGAGAGAGAGGGGGAGGTTTTGATTTTGAAGGAAATATGGTTGTCAAACAGTAATTTCTTGGTCACCTTGGGAACTCATGGAGCTAAGGGAGATGATCCTCGTTCAATGTCCGGCCATCTTTTTATTTGGTATGGTTTTGGACTCTATTGCTTACGAGCTTTCGATGGATGCCGCCCTAATGAATATCTATGATTTAAACCTTAATATATATATATATATATATATATATATATATATATATATATATATTTTATGGATAGATTATAAACATGAACATCACCTACATGAAAAGTTAAACGAAAAAGAAGTATGCGTAATATCCAAGTTTATGACATGCCAATCGAAATACTATTTGCAAGAAATTTTTCTTTATTAATGGAGAATGTGTGTAACTCATTTTGTTGCACAACCCATCTCCATCACCATGGATATAAGAACTATAATTAAAAAATTCATTCAATTGTCCTAATCAATGGTGATGGATGGAGTTGTATAATGAAAGATTGGTTAGGGCATGTATGCTAAGTTTCCCCTTTATTGTGACAAGTGGTATCCAAATCTTTCGAATCGTCCGGACATCGATTCCACTTTTAGGAATCGACAATTGGACCAATACTTCCAAGAGTCAAACCTAACCAGCCAATTCAGTCCAAACGGTCCATTTTGCACGGAGTGGACAAAATTCACTACACATCCTCAAATTTCATATAGAACCAGCTACACAAATCCCCAATATTCCATCTCCCAAGTCAAGCCCACCTCTTCAGACAATCTTAAGAGTGCACTCCTCCGTATCTATCTTGTACATTTAGGATTTTTACTTTTGGAGTGCTCGCGCAATTACGCTTGAAATCAAGATCGCAAGAAAATGAGCAAATTTTGTCGCCATCTAAGTTGACACTTGTTGGTTCCATCTGATGTCTTTAATTCCCTTAGAAAAATAACCCAATATGAACTTGCATGTGTTCCGAACTTACCAAAACGAGGTAGATATGTACAAACCACGGATGCTTTAGTGTGCTTTGGTCGATTGTTCTTTTAGATTCTTCTATCATATTAGAGACACCTTGTCTAGAAAAGCCTGGAAAGAAGAAGAAGAAAACGCAACAAAGACTATCCTCCTAATTCTTCCAATCGAACCCAAACTTGATTGTTAATCCTTAACACCCTCACCAAATTGTACGACCAAAGTCCCTAGCAAACATAATCGGTTCCGTGGTAAATCCCTTCGCTTAAAGCTCTGGCAAAAGCACCTTTCACAGATGCGGTTGCCAAGGAGCAAGGGCCCATGAATGGGATACAAGAGAGCTTCACAATGCAACATCTGAGTAAAATATTCAAACAAAAGGTGCGTATGTTTTATAAAAATTGGTTGCCTTCTTATTAGAAGGAAAAGTCATTTTTCATCATCTAAACTTGTTTGTTTTCGATTCGTGGAAAGCATTTTCCGTTATTCAAATACCGATAATTCGAAAAATATTACTTCAAAAATAGCCTTTCTTCACGTAGACGGACTCGCAAAAACAGATATATAGAAGGGTAGGACGGGGATTTTGAACGAATGGTAAGGGTGGAATCTGGAAAATTGCAGAATTTAAAAGCCCTTCGATTTCAACGCACTGCCAAACATTCATATCTAAAACAGAGGGCACTTGATACGATCACTACCTAATAGAGAGCTTGCTGCGTGGCATCAAATGGCGAGAGCGAGAGAGACCTTCGCCGTACTTTGACATGATGACTGCCTAATAAAAGGCTCGTCACGTGGCATTCTAGAGAGATTGTGTCGGGGATATTTACACAAATCGCAAGCGAACTGAGCGATTACGACTTATCGACAATGCCATACGGCTTTTGCTCTTTGGACAAACGAGAAACGAAAGTGATTTGGACTGTTTAGGGGGTGCATGATAAAAATTATTTCTGTTCCAGAAATGATTTTTCTGTTCCAGACCAATTTCTGAAACAGAAACTTGTTTGATAACGCTTATCAAATTTTCTATTTCTGAAATAGATTTATATTCCAGAAATAGAAATGGAGGAGAAATCAGAAGTAGAAAATTTCTACTTCTGATTTCTTCCGGAAATCAATTTCTGATTTCTCCCAATCCTAATTTCACTCTTTTCTCCCTCATACGCCTCTTCTCTGCCTCCTCCTCCGCTTCTTCTCTGCCTCCTCCTCGAGACATCGTCTCCTCCGCCTCTACTCCGCCTCTCCTCCGCCTCTTCTCTGCCTCCTCCTCCTCCTCCGCCTCTGCTCCGCCTCTCCTTCGCCTCCGCCTCTGCTCCGCCTCTGCTCCGCCTCCTCCTCCTCCTCCGCCTCTCCTCCGCCTCTTCTCTGCCTCCTCCTCCTCCTCCGCCTCTGCTCATCTCCTCGAGACATCGTCTCCTCCGCCTCTCCTCCGCCTCTTCTCTGCCTCCTCCTCATCCTCTACCTCTGCTCATCTCCTCAAGACATCGTCTCCTCCGCCTCTCCTCATCTCCTCGAGACATCGTCTTCTCCATTGGACGCTCGGATCATCTCCTCCACTGGACGCTCTCTGCCTCTCCTCTTGCTCATCCACATCTGCTCGCGAATCCACCCCCTCGCCGCGACCCACTGTTCCCGCTTGTTGTCCGAGCACCCCTCGGCAACGATCTCGCGCCCGCACCCCCGCCGCTCGTTCCCCGCGGCCGAAGCCCTCTCGCAATGCATCCGAGCACCGACGCCCCAAGCCGCTCCTACTCGCTCCGTCTCACCAAAAGCCGCCATCGCCCGCGACCTCGGCAATGCCGCGCACCCTCTCCTCATCCAAATGACGAGTTGCTCGCGAATCCGCCCCTTCGCCTCATCCGAAGCCCTCTGCAGCGGACACGGAGCCGCTCGAGTTCGTCCGACGAGGCCCACGACCGTGAAATTTTATTCATTTATCAAACGAATTTCTATTTCTCGAAACAAAATTTTGTATCGTTATCAAACATTTTTTTCCTCGAAACTCGTCCAGAAATAGAAATAGAAAAATTTATTTCTGTTCCAGAAACTATTTCTGGAACAGAAATGTTGTCATGCGCCCCCTTATATGCCCGGTTTGGTAGGCTTCTAAATCTTTTAGAAGCATATGGAATACACCTAAGCATGATCCTTTAGTGGAAAGAGCGAACTAATGTAGCATGTGTAGGCACGTATACCCCTTCACAGTGGTGCACCGTCACTATTTGACCATGGAGTATATAGTTCGTATATATAAGACAAATATTAGCCTCCTCAAGTCGTAAATGGCAAGCACT
This sequence comes from Eucalyptus virginea, assembly GCA_014182375.1. Taxonomy (NCBI): domain Eukaryota; kingdom Viridiplantae; phylum Streptophyta; class Magnoliopsida; order Myrtales; family Myrtaceae; genus Eucalyptus; species Eucalyptus virginea. Next base: position 53,461,752 of record CM024516.1, on the reverse strand, counting down.
CCGGCAGTTTGTTTTTAAATCTCTTTTGATTCAAATGTGAGAAAGGAGAAGCAGAATAAGAAAAGATATAAAGAAGTAATGCTGACAATATCGAGATTATTTTACTAAATTGATTCGGATGTGACGGCATGTAATTTGATCTTTAAATAAGTGAGTGGCGTTTGACATCCAAGAATTTTGTTGCATCACTTACTAAGTCAATTTAGTAAACTCGTCTTGCCCTCTTATATATGGTAACATGTAATGTATATAGAATATGAGAGTTTAGAGCCTTAGCACTACTGATGTGATGTTGAGTGGACCTATCTGGTACTCTTTTTTTGTCAACCCAAATCAAACTCTACTTTGATGTTTATAGGTGAACCGTTTTAGGTTCTGTTGCTCATCAAAATAAGTTCATTAATTTTCGAAATCCAAAACTTATTATGCATACTCAAAAATCTCGAACTTATCATGTCAGAGGTGTCAAGATCGGTTTCAAGTACACTCAAATTCTACATATACTCTTAATTGAATAATTATGGTGAATCATTGCTTCTAACTGCAATCTATTGATAACAACTCATATTTAGATACACAGAGATTATTATATATTAATAAAGTTAAAGTCTCATTCATGTATATCATTGGAAAATGAAAGCTTAAACTAGTGATTTTGAATTATACACATCATTGGACGTCATGAAATGGTGCAAGATCGCGTGAAGACATAAAATAAGAAAAATACAAAGACTTTTTTTCAAATTCTTGGTGGATCAGGAATCTACACACCAAAACACGTTTTCCAATTCTTGAAACTTGAAATATGTCATGTACATCCTAAAATTTGGAATCGGACTAATTTCTATCAGTTCTTTTCTTAGGTTTTCAATTCTTCCCTGAAAAATGCCCACCCCAACCGATATTCCTTCCTTTGTATCATAATATCCAAGGAAATGATTACTTTTCTTCCCTAAACAATGCCCACCCTGCCTCAACTAATGTCCCTTCTGATTGCTCCTAGAACCAATCACTCTTTTTTTTACTACTTGATGCTATATATTATGAAGAAACAAATAAATAAACGCCGATTGCTTTTATTTCTTTAAGAAATAACTATATGTAATTGATCTGGTTCGATTTCTCTTTTATTGGACCGTCCATATACAAATTCCACTTCTAGGAACCAAAAATCGGATCGCCACTCATAAAAACAAGACCCGATCAGCCAATTTGATTCAGTTTGATTTGAGCTGTCTATTTTACACATCTCCAGCTAAGAGCGGACAAAATTCACTACGCGCCCTCCAGTTTCACATAAAACCAGCTACACAAATCCCAAATATTCCATTTCCCGAGTCAAGTCCACCTCTCCGAACTATCTTTAAAGGTGCACTCCTCCTTATCGATCTAGTACATTCTCGGTTTTTTCTCCTGAAGTGCTCCCAATTACGCTTGAACCCAGACTACACCAAAACGAGCGAATCATGTCGCCATCTAAGTCGACACCTGTTGGTTCCATCTAATATCTTTTAAGTCCCTTAATAAAATAACCCAATATGCGCGTACCTATATGCAATTCTACCACAAAACTTCTTTTTTCCCATGTGCATTCCGAACCTAGTAAAACGAATATACATGTGCAAACCACGGATGCTCTAGTATGCTTTGGTCGGTTGTTTTTTGTAGATTCTTCTATCGTACTAGCGACACCCTGTCTCAAAAAACCTGAAAAGAAAAAAAGAAGGAAAAAAACACTGTAACGAAGACTATCCTCCTATCTTTCCGATCGAACCCAGACTTGATCGTAAATCCTCAACACCCTCGCCAAATTATACGAGCAAAATCGCTAATAATCATAATCGATTCCCTAATAAATCCCTTGCTTGAAGCTCTAGCAAAAGCGCCTTTCGCAGATGCGGGTGTCAAGAGCCCGTGAATAGGACACAAGGGACCTTCGTGATGCAACATCTGAATATAATATTCAAATAAAAGGTGCGGTTGTTTTATTATAAACTTTATAATGAAGAAAAGTTTATTAATTTTCATTCGTTTTATGATTTATGAAATAATTTCCCTTCTTATTAGAAAGGAAAGTAGTTTTTCTCTCATCTAAATTTGGTTGTTTTCAATTCATAAAAAAATGTTTTTCATCATTTAAATATTGAAAAGTCAAAAAATAAATTCGGAAACAATTTTTCGTCGAATGGACGGACTAAAATAATATATATGAAAGGGTAGTACAGGGATTTTGAACGAATGGTAAGGGTGGATTCTGGAAAATTGCAGGATTTGAAACCCCTTTCGATTACGACGCCCTGCCAAACATTCATATCTGAAAACCGAAGGCACTTGATATGATGACTGCCTAATAAATGGCTCGCTGCGTGGCATCAAACGGAGAGAGCGAGAGGAGAGAGAGAGACCCTTTTCCGTACTTTGGCATGATGACTGCCTAAGAAAAGGCCGGTCACGTGGCATTCTAGAGAGATCGCGTCCAGGATTTATATCAAAATCGTAACTGGATCGAGTGATTACGACTTATTAACTTACGTACGACATTTACTCTTCGAGACGATTGGAGAAATGGAAATGATTTAGACTATTTTAAATGCTCAGTTTGGCAGGGTTCTAGAATTTTTAGAAGTATATTGAGTAGAAAGATTATTTATGTGGCATGCACCCGCATGCACCAAGGCATCATCCTCTAGTGGAAAGAGTAAACTAGTGTAGCATTTGCACGTGGATATAACCCTTGACGATGATATATAATAAAGACTATAATTTGCATCTTCAAGTTGTAATTGACATGCACTCCCCCAAATAGGAGGACAATAAGAAAAAAGAATTAGGAAATAATATCGATAATCTATTATACATATCTTAAAGTTTGAAATTGGACCGAATTCTTACTGGTCTGATTTTCAGATCTTCGATTCTTCCCGAAACATGCCCACGCCTACCGATGTTCCTTCCTCTGTATTGTAATATCTCAGGAAATGAATGCTTGTGAAAACCAATCTCTCGTAGGTGGATACGTGTCCACAGATAGCGTGGGGCCCCCCTGCGGGTCGACCTGTAAATAGGCCCCTTCGCTAGTCAGCTGTAAGCCGTCCGATCCAAATCCGAATCTGAAGAGGTGTCGCATCAGCGTTCGCCTCACACGTGGCCGGTCCCAACTACATGGCCTCTACAGAATGCAGAATGCTCTACTGGGTGAAAGATATCGCTTGACGTGAGCCCTAGTGACACGTGGACTCCGACAGAATAGCTAATGAAAGGTCAGTTTCAAGCCTTAGCTGGAAAAAGCAAAATTCATCGAAGTTCCTAGTAATTTTTTCCAAACGTAGGAGTTGAAAATAGGAAAATCTCACTTGATATCAATTTCTAAGGTCGGCATAGCTGATTGCGAGATTTCTACCTCACTAATAGAAAATTATCAGTTCAAATATCATCACTTGTGTATAGATTACTTTGAACTAGAGTCATCTATATGTATTAAAATTTTAATTGAACCGGTTTATGAAGTTTATTGGTCGTTTCATAAATCTCCATACCACAAAAAATTTATGTTAGCAACCTTCAATTAAAAAATAAAAAAAACCATTTCGGATTGTTATGCTTTCATTGATTGATTCTTTTAATGGTCTAGATAAGATCTTAGTTGAAAGGGATAGGAAAGGATAATGATAAATAAGACTAAGATTCTAGAGCTAGATTATCGATACAAAATTAAATACAAATGAATAAATGATTAGTAACATCAATTGATGTGAGATAACTTCCAATTTTTTTCTCTGAGGTTGCCTTTAAAAGTATTGGATGTGTGACGTGATGTGATTTGACATGATGAATTAGTTCATTATTAAAGGTTGATTGATAAAGTCAAAAATCCACGTAAACATATGATGAAGAAAGAGGCATGTGCACATAAGATGTTTGCATATAATTATTTCATATCTATGTGTAATTTTTCACATTATTTCATGAATCAATTTAAATCCATCAATCTATCACTTGCATGGGTATCTTCAAAGCAAAAATTAAGCTTCATTGTAAACCAAACATCGTTATAAGTGCACCATCAAATCGAATAAATCATATGTAGAAAAACAAAACCAACCACTGAGCATGGAACATGTCATTTGATTCCTTTCCCCTTTCATACCTTGGTAAGGTGTCCTGAGATAGATGGGCAATTTAATGTCGTGTGATTAGGGATGGGAAAAAAAGAAACATATGACGTGGCCATTCAAGGAAGTTTCCTTTGCGGCGAGACTTTGAACAACAAATACCGTCGTTTTAGCGAAAGGTCCCCATCGAGAGGTCAAATTCTACCTAATGCGCGGGCCCCAGTCGGGACACTTAACTCGCCACGTAGCCGTCTAGGATGGTGCACCTGTCGTGGTAGGTGGGGCCCCGCCGAAAGTTCCTGCCGATGGTTTTCAGATTCCTCGTGATCCGGTGTGGGCTAGCGTAGGCAAAGGCATCACGTTAACCCGTCGGACGCTCATTTTTCTTTTTTCTTTTTTTGTTGGCTATTTAGTTTAGAAAAATAAGCTTGTAATTATCATTCAGATTAACAGAATTCTTATATATATATATTTTAAGAAATTGAACTTGATATTCAAAGATGAGTTTGTGATTGATAAGTTCAACAATTTAAATGATCACATGAGACGAGATGTATTTTTTTGTGGTCATAATAAATTTTGTGAGTAAATAATATGAATTTGATTTTTTCATCTTTTCTCATGTACAAATTTGATGAAAAGCAACTTGCAGAGCTCGATAACAATGAAAACTTGGTGATTTATCGAAGAGTTCGATTTTTTCAACATTATTTATACCAGAATCTACAAATACATAAAATTGTGATTTTTACAATCATATCTATTATGAGGTGTCTTTTATAATCTTGGGGCACGGCGCGTGAGGGTCCTGCCATTTGCAAGTCTCGTAGATGGACCACTAAATATTAAAAAATGATTTTCATATGGTTCCTACCCATGAGATATTACGATAAGCAATTAGCAATTTGCACGCATAAAAAATAGCGTTGACTCGCAGGAGTGCCTTACGGAAAAAGTGCCTGTCCACATTTAAGTTTATTCGAATTACGAAAGCATAAGTCGAACTTGTAGCATATGACGACATGTCAAATTAAAAAAAGCGATTTATTCTTTTGAAAATAAAAAAGAGCAACGTTAGATATATGACAAATTATCTATAAAATTAGTATTCTTAACAATACGACGAATTGTAGATAACCATTTAAATAAATCGAGTTGTATTTAATCTCCCAATAAGTGTCTGTAAAGTAATTTAATAAATTAGACTATTATACTTAGCATTATCCAATTAAAAGAGCCAAAAACTAAAATTAGAGATAGAACATGCGTCCACTACATAGACATCAAAGTAGGCCATATTAAGATTTTAGCTAGAGGGCCGGAATTACCATCTTCAGCATTTCTCATTTAAATTATATTAGCTATCGAAACGCATGTGTGATTATTTTATGTGCAATATCACAATGAATTAATAATCACATTAATAGCTTTGAATGGAGAAATAGAGTTATTTTAATCGTAACACCATACGGACTTTAATTTAGAAAGCAAACTTTCGGTGAACATGTTGTGATTATCTTTAAAAAAAAAATTAGAAAGAGAAAAGTGAGAGAATGATGAAATTGGATGTGGCCCCGTAAAGACAATTAAGGAACTCCACAGCATAGCTTTTAGGGGTAATTAGATATGCTACCTCTTTTTTTCGCCTTATCAATTTTATTGGTCAATTTTCACTTTTGTCGCTTTCAAGATAAAATGCATCACGCTGTGCGGAGGACACGTATGCGACACTTTTGATTTAAATATATAGGTGGACATCTTGAGAATTTTATTTTATTTTTATTACTCGTCTTTCCACGGCGCTCCAGTGTCAGTCGCCTCTTTTTCCTTTTCCCTTTTTCCCTTTTTCCGCAAAGAAGCGCCTTATAAACGTGGGGTTCGATTTTTTATTTAAAAAATAGTTTCGGGTTCGCTCAGATAAAAAAAAAAGAAGGTTTTTTCCGCCGCCTCGAAACTTGAATTCAACGCCTTTTCTTTTATTTTAAACCCGAAAAAAAATAATTAAAGAAAAAGAGCCTCCGAGCAAGCCGCGTCGAGAATAAAAAAGAAAAAAAAAAAGGGAAAAAAAGCCGGCCATTTATGACGCACCGTACCGATCACCCCGGACACGTCATGCGCAGACAACCCGAGCGCACGGGCTCCCGTCGACGTCGCGAAGCACCCGATCCATCCCCCCGCCCTCCCCTCCCCGCGCGACCCGCAGAGACGGTGAAAGGACACGTGGCGGTGGAGCGGGAAAAGGGAACTGAATACGACTCCCAATGACGCCCCTCATTCCTCTCTGCGGATGCGTGTGTCGTCCGACTCAATATCCCCTCACACGTGTCGCCATCCTATATGCTCCCCTTCCCTTCTTCTATCCATCTCCTCGCCCTCTCTCTCTCTCCTCCCCCCACCCTTTCTCTCTCTATCTCTCTGTAGGTTTTCCTCCGGTGAATGAGAGAGAACTAGCGCGGAGAGAAGAGGGAAGGATTCCGCCGTTCGGATTATATATCGGAGCTAATGGAGCAGCACAAAGAGGAGGAGCAGCCCGAGAGCTTCGACTCGGAGAGCTCCGGCGCGCTGTCGATACTGACCATCACCGAAGATCCCACGAGCGCCAGCAGCTCCGGCGACCTCTGCTCCTCGAGCTGCCCCGGGAGCAGCGGCAGCAGCAGCGGCGGGAGCTCCGGCGAGATCCCGGCGTGCGCGGAGGAGGCGGCGGCGGCGGCACCGAGCCTGCTAGCGGCGGAGCCAGCTCGGCCGAGGGAGGAGGGGCTGGCGGGGGCGACGGAGGCGGACGCCGCGGCGGCGGCGGGGAAGCGGAAGTGCGTGGGGAGGAGCAACAGGGGAGTGGCGTGGGGGTCCACCTCGATCATCGGGCGGCGGAAGGAGATGGAGGACGCCGTCGCCGTGGTGCCGGGGTTCATGTCCCGCGCGTGCGACCACGTGGGGGCTGCTCGGCTCCCGGCTCGAGGACCTCCGGCGAGATCTCGCCCGTCCACTTCTTCGGCGTGTACGACGGCCACGGCGGCGCTCAGGTAAACTCCCGCTCGCGAACCGAACGCATCTTCCCCGCGTTCATCATGCTTAATTTGCCTTTTCAATCCATTAACGCCGGCAATTAGGCCCGCAACTATCTAAACCGATGGATATCTTACAATGCACGGCCATACCAGTATTTTGGAAAAATCAGAATTAATATCATTATCTTCCTAATTTATTTCCATATCATGCAGTATTTCAATTCGAGTCAGCCCAATATGGTTTAATTTATCCTCCTCCCAATATAATTTAAAATTTCTTGGCCGGATCCTAGATTGGCAGCTTTAAAATTTTTTTATTAGGAAAAACGAAAAAAAGCGTAATTTTTTTTTTAGCACTTTTACCGACATTTTAAGTGACTTTATCTTTTAAAAGACATCGTTTTTTTCTATTGAACGACCTTCGGGGTTGAGCAATAATGAATCCCCGATGGAAGCCGGGAACACTTGTCGCTCGCGGAGTGGCGCGTGCGTCGCAGCTTTCCCCCGCCCTTTTTCGAGAGCCCGGGACACGCGTCTCCGCTCAGGCCGCGACAGGCTTTCCATCTCCTATTGAAATCATGGGGCCACGGGGGAGGCATCGTGGCCGTCCACGGAGCCCGGGCCTCTCCGGGCAGATGGGAACGTGGAGCACGAGGAGGCGGAACGATCCAAGGGAGGCGATCGCATCGCTTGGTTTATCTTAATCCTTCCTAATCTTGGATCATCCTTAGGAATTCCAAATTTGATTCTGGAAGCGGAAGCCGACGGAAGGATGAAGATGATAATTTTTATCGTCTAATTTGTCCTAATTAAATTCCGGGTCGGACAGAAACTGGGGACGGACCCTGGCGTTTGCGTTTGCTGCCGCGTGTGGCATTAGAGAGACAGGTGGTCCCCTAGGCGCTTTTATGGCGAGCATAGCTTGTCGGAGCGTGTTCTCATGATCGGGTTTACCATGTGGTCGCGTCTGGTTGGATCTTTTTCGTGAGGTGGGGACCTCGGAAACAAGGCCCAAAGGTGGATTCACTGTTTAAAGTTCGCTTTTTTATCTTGCCTTTTCTATATAGAAAGCTCATGGTTATTCGAGTTCGGTATAGAGGATTTCCAAGCGGGGGATTGTTTGCCTTAGTTTAAGAAATTCGTTCCGACCCGATACGATCACAGCCGCCCATCATTTGAGACCCACACGTGTGCCGAGTTTCGGCAAGAATTTGCCTAGAGCACTGAATGTGTTTACATGATGACTTCTAGATGAATTAAGTAGTCAGGATTTGAATGGTTCCAATTCTGCTCTAGTTTTTTGTACACCGTTGATGTTTGCATGTCAGCGGAAGGTGCCATGCCAAATAGGGACAGCTGTCGTGTATGACCAACAGCTATCAGAGACCCATCAACATCAGAATATGGCTGGTACTGGTACATTTTATTCCAGAAGTGGCCTAACTATACAGATGGAACTGTAATATTGGCGGGGAGGGGACCCAAAAAAAAAGGAACTTGTCTGCAGTTCATGATGCCTTCCTGTACTAGGTAGTGACTAGGACCTTGCTCAATCCTAGGGGGTGGGAGGTAGTTCATGATACCTTCTGGTGCTTGTGTACTTTTGTGTATGGTTGGTATGTGACAAATGGTATCCAACAAAAAGGAGCAACAGGTTAATCCCACTTTTCTATTGCTTTTTTCCTGGTCTCAGTCAATGTGCTTATTCAGTGCTTATGAGAGCATATTCAGTGTGATTGGTCTGCGTTTGTCGGGTTGAAGGAACTTTTGCGAAGTCCAGCACTTTAACATTTCATGTTCGTACATTGTTAATTATATGCGTTCTAGTAGATTTTTCAAGAGCAGGAAACTATCTACTTTCCGTTTGTGGTTATGCAGGCACATGGCCGATAATATTGTTATGGTAATTGGGGTCATGAAAATAATGGTATTGGCTCTAGTTGGTTGTCATACGTTGGTGCAGTAATATTTTCGCTGAAAGGTGGTGCTAATATTAATGTCAGTCTTGTTTGATTTTCATGGATCTTGTTATGGTATTCAAGGCAATTGACATTTGAGAAAAATTGAAATTTTTCTCACTTTTGAATGGATAAGTAATTTGATTAACCCAATTTAGTTTCTTCATCTACGGAGGATGTACTTGGAAATCCTCCCGGACCAATATGAAAATGACCTCCTTTACTTCATAAGTCATAAAGCTAAACTTAACAGAGGACATTTACTGGTATTCTCCTGGAAGAGATCTGGTCTGAAAATTATGTTTATAGTATAGTGAAATGTAGCATTGCAACAATGATGCATAATCCTGATCACCATATGCGATACAGTTATAATAATTTTAGAGTATGTAGGTGGCCAATTTCTGTGCTGCGCGGATGCATGAAGTTATAGCCGAAGAATGGAACAGGGAAGCAATGGATGGGTTCGAGTGGCAGAGAAGGTGGGAAGCAGCTTTTTCTACTGGTTTTGAGAGGGCTGACAGTGAAGTCATGACTGAAGCGGCTGCACCTGAAATGGTAGGATCAACTGCGGTTGTGGTGATTCTATCCGGCTGTCAGATAATCGCTTCCAATTGTGGTGACTCAAGAGCAATTCTTTGCCGTGGGACTCAAACAATCCCCTTGACTGTTGATCAAAAGGTTATTCTATGAAGCACTTCAAATTTGACAAGACCTCTTGATGATATTAGTCCTGTTCAAATCTTTTCGCCCATTCGAAACATCTGCTGTGATTCTCCATAATATGACCTTTGAGAATACAACTATGCCGTGTTGACCATGTATGTGCATTTAATGGGATTACATTGAACATGGGTTACACATCAAACTATGGTGACTTCGTCACGTATTAATTTCATTAGCGCCCATGAATCCAGAAAGGATGCTAGCCAATTATGGGGTTATCTGAGTAATCCGGGCAATGTTCTTTGATGTATCTTATGTCTATGCTGATATGACCTTTAAAAAATTTGTTGTTTTTGCTGATTTTATACAGCCAGATAGACATGATGAACTGATGCGGATTGAAGGAATGGGAGGGAAAGTCATAAACTGGAATGGTGCTAGGGTGTTTGGAGTACTTGCTATGTCCAGAGCTATAGGTTACTTTCATCTCTACCCTTGCCATTCATCTGGTATCTTAATTCTTTAAAATCGCTACCATTTCTCTTCAAAGGAGGTATCTCTCAGAGCATCTAAAATACGCTCTCATCCCTCTGGAGTGCTTCTTCATCCTCCTTCGGTTATGACTGTAGAGTAGATCTGCCGAATTTTTGGAATTCCACTAGAACGAATGCTTTTAATGTGAAGAAGGATCTCAGAGGAGGATTTGAGTATTGTGTTCATGTTATTGCTCCTTACATGTTTAGGAGTCCTCCCGTTTGATGATATAATGGATAGGCTTTTCCTTTTCCTTTTAAAGCATGTTGCTTTGCGGGTAACCTTTATTGACTAAATTATTCCACCTTGAAGCCATGAAATATTTTCGTGCTTCTGTCACAGATAGATTTTGAAGAGAACTCAAAACTGCCTAGACTTACAATGACAGGACCAAGGTGATAGGTGCCCTGATCAAATTTACTGTTTTAGAAGTGATGATATGGAGCAGATAAAAACAGAGAGTGTGACGAGAGTGCCAATGAAGATCTTATTTTCTATAGCTGTTGCCTGGAAGTATGAACTGGGAACATCATGAAGAAAATCTACCATGTTATGGTTTGTCTAGTATAAGAAGTACGACTTTGACAAAAGAAAGTATGACAACGCCGACTTCTCTAGTCTTGATTTTATAGGTGGATTAATTTCACCATCCTACTTGTGGGAACTTAGGACTAGATTCTTGGGGATTAACTAAGAGAACCAAACGCCATACTTTCGAAGCTTTGACTGTGGATATAATTAGTGCCTGACCTTTTTATATCAGCTTGCGATGTAAAAGAAATTTCTAGTCATGTATATTTGAACTAATGAGCTTTGGTTTTCACTTACTAATCATCCGATGAGTTTTAAGAGCACCACCAGCTGGCATTGCCACCAAATCACATCGAAAAGTCAGCAGAAAACCAATTTTCTTAGTTGTGGTCTAATGGGGTCGGATGAGCGTTTGCTGTCGAACTTAATCAAAATTGGTCATCCTCCTAGTTACTGAGAAAGCCATATATGTTTGTCTTAGGAATTAGCAATGCGAAAGAAGCAGGAAATTACATGGTGATCATATTTGATTTTTGCCATGTATGGTAGTTCTAGACAGATTGAGTGATTTTGCAGAGCATTTGTTCTGGTAGGTTGTCAATCAACGTCGAGGGGAGTAGATTTCTCTTAACATATGGTGGTTGTAACTTGAACAGAAACATGATTTTACCGGTGGAGGTTTTCTTCTTGACTCCTTTCGGCAAACCAAATAGGAAGAGATTTTCACGTTTGTCATGTCTTATTGGATCAATTGTTGTGACAATCATAAAGCAGATTCCTTAAAGGGAGTCCTTCATGAGTGAACATGCTTTAATTTTCAAGATGGCGCACGACCGTGCTTATAGTAATTTATTTTATTTTCTAGTAGACTTATCCAGAAATGCACCACAAAGAGATTGTCACTGCGATATTCTTGAAATTACATTATGTATGAGCATATATTCTGGTTCTGGAAGTATGAGCAGATTAGGTTTAACAATTGTATGCAGTACTTACGCATTGGTGCTTAGGGAGTCCATCCATTCTACTGTCGGTAATTTCCATTTATCTTACATTTCAGGTGACCGGTATCTGAGGCCGTGGATTATTCCAGTGCCTGAAATCACTTTTACAACAAGAATGGATGAGGATGAATGTCTGATTTTGGCAAGCGATGGGCTCTGGGATGTCATGACTAATGATGAGGTTGGAGAGGTGGCTCGGCGCCTACTAAGGAGACGCCGCCGCCTCATGATGGTCGATGAAATCTCTCCAGCACAAGCCATAGCTAATTATCTTACTGAGACGGCCTATGGGAGGAACAGTTCTGATAACATATCAATTATTGTTGTTGATTTAAAAGCGAAGAGAAAGCGACAGCAAAGGCCACAAGAGGGTTGAAGATACGATCTTTATCCCTATTACTCACAACCCATTACTTTCCAGCTCTAATAGCTGGAGATAAGGAGACCAGGAATGATCTAGTGATATTTTGCATTTCACAATGACTAAAGGAACGAATTTAGCTTGGATAGCTATCATCCCAACCTGTACAGAGCTGACTCGCGAAAATTTAATTGCTTCCTGGAACTAGAATCGGTTGTTGTCATGTAACACTAAGTGAATCCTCAATTTTAGTTGGTTTGCTCAAAAGGAAAAAGATGACGAAGCAAGCATTGTTCTATAGGAAGCAATCACTGTTCTATGTAACTTATTCAACGATTATCCTGCAAATGAAAGCCAAATTGTCCTTTCTTTGCATATCTTCATTTGGATTACCATCCATTCACACTCTTTGCCTGGTTCCTTGGAGAACTTTATGTGTTTGGATGAGGGCAACCCAGAGTCCCAAGCCATTACAAGGCATTTGAAAAATCCTAGAATTATGAGATGTCTATTCCTCTGTCTCACGTGCTTTAGGAACAAATTATATGTATGTGCTGGCTTATAAACTTCACGTTAGATTTATCAAAGCTTCATGTTTGTAAAATTAGCATTACTCTGAATATGCATTATGGGTGTATTGTCGAATCTGGTTTATCCTGCCAATCGTGACCGACAAAAGTATGGATGTATAGCTACAATGTTTTCTTTGGATAATAACAAATTAGGCAGAACAACTACTCCATGTACTAGATTTAGCTGGAGGATGAAATCACTGTACTGTGTGGAAGGAAAATACAGCAACTGTTTTGACAGGTATCAAGTTTACAAGGAAAAGGCAAAAGCTGTTTTCACAGAATGGGATCATCGAAAAACGACGACAAATTTATCTTTCTGTTGTGAACTTTCTTCGTGCCATTTGTTGTTGCACAACCTTGCGGCATATCGAAGTGGTTATAGTAGCAACAATCTCTAACCTTACTTGTGAATTATGTTGCGTTTCCTATCATGCATTATAGGATTATAAAAACAAAACTAGACACGCCATTAGTACTGATGTCATGATTAGAAATGCAATCTATACTCCATCATTATCTTCCTAGAAATGATTATGTGTTTTTTTCACATTTTCAAAAACGACTTCGTTTGACATTAGAATCACTCCAAAATGTGGATGAGTTGAACTTTGGCAGATAGAGTTTGAGAATCCTCTCGCATTTACTATCCGATCTAGAGGAAAATTTGCAGATATGGTGCAGGATCTGGCATTTACACATGCAAATCCAAATCCTTGAGGCGCAGGGCTCAAAACCAACAGCTTCAAAGGTTCAATGTGTACACAGCCAATCGACGGCAGTTTTGATCCGCGCGTGTTTGTCACTGCCTATGAGTAAGCGACGCGAACGTCCATTCTAGGTAAGAAAAATTTCAATGCCAAAGCATCCTAGTATTTCTCTTGCTCATAAATTTCCGAATCTGAGATTTCAAGGATCATTAAATGCACGCTCATAGAATTGCTCACACCATTAGCCTGAGTTTCAACTATAAATACGGGCTTTGGCTTGTCACTAGGACTCAAATCTACAGACCCTGCATTTGATCTATCCTCTGCTCTATCTGTTTTATCAAGAAATGGCGGATCTGCATCAACAGCTTACCACCATGAGGCAGTCGTTGCTAGATGAGGTCCTCCCTGCACACCAATTGTCTATATAGTGATGGTTTACTAGCCCTGTTCATTTGTTTTCTCCAGATAACAATTTAATTACTTGGTGTTCCTGTAAGACTGTTTTCACTCTCTTTCAAGACGTGCACATTCTCCCTTTCTCTCTCTCCACATGCAAACTTGTGTCTGGATTTGCTTCACTACATTTACCATCAGCAGCGACTCATGAAAAACATCGCTGCAGCCATGCCGTTTCCTTCAGTCTCATGGTTGCAATAGGACAAACCTTTTCCAAGTTGTTAATACTACTCAATGAATGTTGTACTCTTGCATCAGGAACTCCTGGACGAGCAGTTTGTTCAGCTGGAGGAACTCGAGGCCGAGGGCAACCCCAACTTCGTGGTAGAAGTTTTTTCCTTGTATTTCCGGGACTCTACCAAGACCCTGGAATCTGTCGGGCAAATGCTGTATGTGCTTCTCTCCTTTATAACCTCTCATTCATTTTTCCCCGTACTTCACCTTAATATTAAATCGAAGTTCTAATGTATCCTGCGCGATCCTGTTCGCTTAGGGAGAAGACACCTGTGGAGTTTGACAAGGTGGACAGGGCTCTTCACATGCTGAAGGGCAACAGCGCCAGGTAATCTGATTAGCATTTTCCCTGTAACTGTTCTAAAGAGGCTCTGTGAAATATGGGAATTGTTCGATCGGACTTTCCACGGCCATTACTAACGCAAAACGTCTGTTCTTTTCTTTGACGTGATATCTATTCTTGCACGTCGCAGCGTCGGTGCTTACAAAGTTGTGACTGAAGTGAATCGCATGAGGGATCTCATCGAAGAGAAGAATCCGGAGAGGTGATGAAAAATGTTTTAAAGTTACCTTTAAAATTTCTTGAAATTTAATCTGAATAATTTTTCCTTGGCAAGAGATGGAAATCATACTACTCTAGCTGACGATATATCCTTTTTTTTTGGGGGTCATTTTATTTGAGAAGTTGCAGCGCCACTTATGAGCAGCTGAAGAAGGAGCACGACGTGCTCAAGGGGAAGATGGAAGCATATCTCCAGGTCTCTCTCTCTCTCTCTCATTTTCGTAAAAGCGTGCATATCGAACCCGCTCTTTTCCTGGGTTTTTTTAACTTTGCACGTACTGATGGGTCGATATCCACGACCGTTTCAGCTGCTGAAGGAAGCGGAAGCTGCCGAGAAGCCTTGCCAGGGCGGCGGTGGCGGCAACAACGACAAGGACCCGATGAGCGGTACAGAGAGCTCCTGAAGGCAGATGGAGCCTCCTGGCAGATCAGTAGGACTGGAATAAAGTTGGCGTCTGTTGTTTCCGTTAATTGTGTCGTCGACTGGGCCTGTCGTTTTGGCGGGGACAGTCTCGTTTATTTGCCTTTGCGTCTATCGTGTCGGAGACCCTTTTTGAGGGTTTTCCTGTTGTGAGTCGTTTTGTTTCTGTAATGAGGGGCTTCCCTATGTCCTAGGATGTCCGCCTCTCCTGTTGTTTCCTTTGGTCTTGTCTTTTGTCTAATGAGAACTTCCTCTGGTCTGCGATAAAATTATTGAGTCCTAAAAATCGTTGCTTGGGTTCTTCTAATCATCATTTTATGGTTTAGACTACATTCGCACGATACCACCGACCAAACATAGACATGAACTTAAGATTGTGATCGTGCACAACGTCAGATGATACCTCTATTGCAGCGGCTGAATTTCTTGCTTAATTGAAGAAAATATTTTAGGACGTGAATATTAAAGAGAAAAATTGGATGCTATAGAGTTAATGGATGTATTAAAAAAAAAAAAAAAAATATATATATATATATATATATATATATATTTCTAATGCATTTCATGTTAAATGGAAAAAGTCATATGTCAAGAGTCAAATTAAAGACATATATAAATACTATAATAACATATGTGAGAATGTAGCACCTTATTCTCGGGTCTTGAATATAAAATCAATTTTAAAATATTTTTCCCGAATGCATCGCTTAATTTATATAATCGATTTACCGTTCAAGATACGAGATTTCGAACGACTTAACTCACGAGTAATTTGAATCGAATTAGTCAAGTCATATGGGGCTCGATCCCTAAATCACTGAACACCATTCCGATTTTACTCGATTTCTATAAGTTGGAGTTTCAATTTCTCTTCAAATGGTTCAACTTGTCTCAAACATAAACTCAAATGGTAAATTAACAGCCAACACAAGTTTAAGCGTTTGTTCGAACCGAAGCAATATAAATTGTTATTCATCACAACCATCGATGGCAATTCATATTGGATTCACACGATCTAACGGCTCTTAACCTTATACAGCCGTTAGTTGTCTATCTTTTTTTTTTTTTTTCAAAGTAAGAGTGGTTTTTCTTCTATGGGAACGTGGTCGCCATCCGACCAGTCCTTGTCCGCCCACTGATCAGCAAACGGAGCCGCGGTTTGACCCGAACGACCCGACCCGACCCGCCGACCCGCATGTGAATATGAAGAGGACAGTGTGTCAGAGAAAGTGGAATCACATGCCAGATTCCCTCCTCTCTCACCGTAAATCTACTTCTCTCTCTCTCTCTCTCCTCCATCTCCGATCAGCGTCTCCCGCCGCCGGCATTGCATTCAAATCTCGGCCGCCGCCGCCGCCGCCGCCGCCGGTGGTGAAACCGAAGCTGCTCCCGGCGGCGACATCCGCCTCCCTCTCGCAACTCCTCGCGGCACCCGTGGGAACCTCCCTCCTTTCCCCTCGCGCTCTCTCTTGCCTTTTTCTAATCCGGTATATCTTCGAGCGAGCGCTCTGCTCGGCAGTCGTTCGAGTCCGCGATTAACGGCGACGATGAATGTCGATTCGTGTTCGATGACAGGTCCAGTTCGAGGCGATGGTGATTATCGCGGTGGCGGTTTTGCTGGGGATTTTAGGCGCTCTTCTGCTGCTTCTTCCTCGGAACCGCAAGTCCGGTAAGGCCTTCTTCTGTCTTTGCTTGTTTGAATATACAGCGTTGACTAAGTGAAGATCCAAATCAAAGGAAAGCATGTTCGTTTTAACCTCTTGATTGCACTGATTTCGGCTTCTTTTTATCTTTTACATCTTTTGTGCAGGCCATTTGGAAAAGGTTCAGTCCAATTCCAGCGCTCAGGTAACCGTCAGATTTCCGAGGTTGATGTGTTCATGTATTGCAATTGGCAATGCTAGGGCAGTTAGTACTCTATTGTGGAACTTTGGTAAAGGAATGCGATGCGATGCTTATTGTCGTGCGCGGGGAGGTTGTTGTTCGGCTGACTGATTGTTCCTTTATGTGTGCAATTACCTGCATACACCACCCACAAATGGCATACATACATCTCTGGGTGTGCATGCGCAAGTGCATGCGCGTGTGTCCTGTCCTGTTTTCGTGGAGTCTGAAATTTGATTGGATAAGGAAAAAGCTGAATGTAGTTTCCTAGATGTGTTCAGGAGATCCTTTCTTCTGTTTCACGTTTCAGTAAGTGAGAGTTCCATTTAGTGACGTGATGAAGGGCGATAGCTCTATCTGGTTTTGTGGTTGAGTTTGGATTGGGACTAAGCGCAGAGTATCAATTCAGAGGTTTGGGTGTGAGTTGAATTTTAAGGTTCCATTTGTTTCGTGGAAAATGAATAATTTGAAAAATATTTTACTAAAATTGATCGTTTATATTGCTTGAAATAATTAGCTAATGAAAAATATTTTCATTATTGACAACAATTCATTTCAAACATTTTCGTTAATGATGGAAATATTTTTCTTTTTTTCATTTTTTAAGTGATATATAAGTGATCGTTTTTAGGAAAATGATTTTTCAAATTATTCATTTTCTAGCGAAACAAACAAAGCCCAAATGAATTATTTATGGTGAAGTAGTTGTACTTGGAGTAGGAGCTCCACATTGTAATGAGAACACTTTTGCTCGTGGAATTAATTGCAAGCTATATATCATCGCGTATCTAGTCAAGCAATGTTCCAGATGTATGGATGTTCATATATGTGCAATCATTTGCATATATTATTGGGTATATAAATGAGCATTGGCACACCGATACAGTGGATATGCATCTCATCTTGCATTTGAACATGGTATCAGGCATGAGAAGAGAACTCTAATTACTGATAAATCAAACAGGACAGGTCGATAAGGTGTATGAAGCATCTATTTCTATGAGAATTGTTATATTTTGTCTACTGGTTCAAAGAATTCAGTTTGAGGCTGAGGTAGTATGTCGTGTGAATTAATCCAACATATTTTGCACAAAAAGTGAGAGAGCAGGAAAGTGCTCCAGATTAGGTTTTAATAGGTAGGTCCACGTAGGAGTTGTTTCTGGGGAACTATGGTGTGTTTCCTGTTTGTTCCCATTTCACATTTAAGTACTTCTAGCTTCAAGCTATCTTCAAGTTAAATTGGGTAGCAGTTGTCTTATGTTATAAGCCCGTTACTTGGTATTAAGCACATTTTTCTTCTTAGTGTACTGTTTTAATTCCCCTACTTCTTGTTCTTCTGTCTATACTTTTGTATATTTTGATGTTGCCTTGTTAATGGACATTTTTCCTTTTGATGATAGGGATCCAAATCTTACACCAAAGCGGATGTTGCTTTGCACAACAAACGAACTGATTGTTGGATAATCATTAAAGACAAGGTCTGAGTTTGTTTTCCTTCTTTCTGTTGACTTTTTGCTTAACTGAATCTGGTAATTAGCCACTATGTTAGTGAAATTCATACCAATTTTAAGTTGCTTTTGTTTGGCTCTTGACATTAATACATGGTTTTGATTTTCACTGTTTCCCCTATTGAATGTCATCCCTTTGTAGGTGTATGATGTTACCTCTTATGTGGAGGAACACCCAGGTGGTGATGCCATTTTGACTCATGCAGGGGATGATTCTACGGAAGGATTTTTTGGGTATGCATCTATGATCTGGAATGGCATGCATTGTTCTTACTGCTGATTTGTGGGGAAATATGTCAGACCTTCTCTTAAATCCTAATCAAATCTCTAGTTACTTGTAGTATGTTGGTTTACTTGGATTACTTTCTAACAACCCATTATTGCAATCTTTGGGTGATATCAATCTAATGAAGCAGTGCAAAGGGTCGTAGTATCCAAGATAAACTCAGTTATGACTACGTATATCGTGTGTGTGTGTCTGTGTGTGTGTGTACAGAACTGTAGTAGTTCTATGTGGGGATGATATGTTTGACACATTCAATTTATCTCATAATCTCTGAATATGTGGACAGGATATAATGTTATGCTACTAGATCAGAATTTTGCATTGCTGTTATTTGTCTAAAAAAGTTGAGAGATTCTCGAAGAGTTCAAAATTGAATTTGAGTCCTGGAAAATCATAATAGCCTTCCCTCTTCGGTAAAGGAAAAGATGAATACAGCCCTGGAAGTGCACCTGGGTTTGTCCTATGTATGGTGGTTATTCAATGTTGATGTTGAGATGTTGACGATCAAGATCAATTTTGTTCCTCTTCTTCTCCTCCTACTGATATTTCTGCAAACATATACTGAGGCTTCCTGTCTAATTTTCTGAGACCACCGTATGATCTCTTCCTTGTACTTTCAGGCCACAGCATGCGACCCGAGTTTTTGACATGATTGAAGACTTTTATATTGGGGATCTCAAGCAATGACCGCTCATGGCATTCGGATGCAAGATCATCTGGTCAGGATGCACTTCAGACATTGCATCATTTGCTTTTAGGTTTTGCTGCTCGTGTAATGTTGCTTGAGCATCTCATTCTCGTTCCCTCAGGATACCTCCCCAAGTGACAAAAGGCGCTAGTCAAAATTTTCAAATCTCAACGTAATTCCTTTCTCTTAGCAATGAGGGGACACCACCTCTGTAAAATGCATTTTTCAACGAACTGGTTGACTGATGACTGACGTTGGGCCGATCCTAAATTTTTACAAAATTCGGAAGTGGTCGCTCGCGAAAGAACAAGCGACTTGATAGGACCACGTTTTAGTCAAATGCACTTTTTGATGACCTTCTTTGTTAATTCATAATCGAAGAGAATTTGCTTTTCTTCACCCATTATTAAGCGTGGGTATAATCACGGACTCAGGGTTACATGGACTAAGCATGACTACTGAAAGTAGAGTGATGTTAGGTATAGGCTGCTTTATCAGATCAGTGTATTAAGGTAAATGTTTAAGCGAGTGAATCACATTCAACATCTTCGACCAAAAAATATAAATTATATTCAACATTTAGTATATTAAGTGCAGAAAGAAGTGCACAGACTCTCATAACCTTCTAAGGTACAAATCTCATGGAGAAGGATGTGGAAGAGGGCAAAAGCAGAGGCCTTCGAAAGTACATTCAAGTGCTTGCATCTTTTCGAAGTCCTTATATCATAGCGCGACGGGACAAAGGTGATAACAGCATACTCACAAGTTAGAGATAAGCCGACTCTGACAAAGTTAGGCTACATTTATTTGAGTAGGAATTTTTTTTGTTATCGAAACTTTCACATATTTGATTGATTGAAAACGATTATTCACAATCAAATACAACATACACCCTGAAAAGCTAAAAAATTTTTCTCAAAAAAAAAATATTTTCTCAAAAAATAATTTTTTTTTTTTTTTTTTTTCCTTTATCATGAATTTTTTCCCAAAAACCACTTTCTTTGAGCCGATGTTGAACTCGTGTGCCGGGTCAATTTAACCCCATGCTCAAAGATTGAAAAAGATCAACAACAAGCGATGTGATTCATAAACAAATACATCGTATCCAGTCATAACCCACCCCTCCTTCTAAACCACTCCCCCACCCCCAACACCACCAAAGAAGACAAGGCTTTGCTAATTCAAAAGATGAACAACTTGGAAGATCTACAACACTCTGACCCACTGAGCTATCGCTGGACTACAACGGAACACATAAATTACACGACAGAATGAACGACCTTACAGGATCAGCCCGAAAACAGAAAGGGCTGAAACTAAAAGAATATATCGGCCACGGTGGGAAAACGATTGGAAAGGAAGAAAAAAATCGAATGACATTCTTAGATTTGCTAAAATCAAACAATGATAAATTTAATTGGCTGAGAACATTCAAGAGGATCAAAGATTCCACTGGGGGCGCCGCCCGAAGCCCCTAATTCCAACTGCATATGATCCAAAAATTGGAGGAACAAATGCGAATTCCCTTTCTCCCTTTTTCTTCTTCTGCTAGACATCGAACTTCTTGGGCTGACGCCATTGCGCCAAACTTCTTGCGAGAGAGCTGATAAACAAGTTTTTAGGTGGTGATCCTTTTCTGCCATACAATGTCTTTCCTCCCAAATCTGTGAATTTTGGGCCAAGATCCTTACCCCTGTCTATCTGCAATTTGTCAAGATGTATTAATGTGAATGAGCTGCCATGAAAAAGCTCGAGTGCCATCGAAGCCGTCAAACTCAAAATGGGGAAGTTTAAGATTTTCATGTCAATATACCTTACTGATCTTTCCATCTTTCAAGTGGTAACGGATGCCAGACCAGTTGATAGATTGAGAGAAATGAGAACGAACCGCACTGACAGTGTACAAGAAGTTATCTACCAGCATCGCTATAAATACCTGTTAAATCAAGTCATATGGAATGGCATTAGCATCCAACGACCATCAATCCCTCCCCCCATCTGCATACAAATGAAATACACAAAGATCTTCCTGGCAATATTCAGAAATAAATATTCATTTGTCTTTCTAGAGAGCAAATATCGTTGCGCCAGATTTATTTTATCCATCTCTCATCAAATCACCAAAATTCCTCAAACTATTGACTACACAGGCCATTCTCAACAAGTAAGGGAAGGTAGTGATACTTACAAGGCCCCAGTTATACGAAGCAAGGGAAAGTTGAGGTGCCTCAGGGGATAGCATGTTGCAGAGCTCAACTTCTATTCTTGTCAAGTTCCACATGGAAAGGAGTTCGGTAGCAGTGCACAGAACTAAGCATCCCACCATTAACAAACCTGAATTGAGGCAAGTTGTAAGCTATAAGTTGAGTAAGAAGCCAGATACATCCAATCCCAAAAGGCAAGTTTTCAAGTCGGTAGGTGGGACATTCTGAGCACCCAAGAAAACATATCATCTCAAGCAATTGCAATAAGAAAATGTTCAAAGAATTTTGCAGACAAAACTCCTAAACTCTCAATTCACAAAATTCAACCGAACCACCATAAACGCCAAAAACGAAATAGAAAAAATCAAAATGTTTCTCATGAGTCATCAGTTTTTCACCCTCGGCTGGAGAAGAGGGAGCTGTCAATTTGACAAGTTTTCTTTGTATATTAAGAACTTGATGTGTTAAGAGGCCCACTTGTACAGTCAGCTAAGATCATCTATATCATGTCCAATGTTGGTGAGTTTCGTGCAACTAGAAATACCCAGATCTCTAAGATTATCTATATGATGTCCATTTGTACAGTCAGCATCAACCTGGTGACCTGATCACCAACAAAAAGTGCCCGTGGATCCATTTCTTTTTAACTTAGTTATGTTAAGAGACATTAAACAGCATATACAGGATACAAATAGGGAATATTATCTGGGGAAATTCCCCACATGTCAAACACTATAACAGGATAACAGGATATTTCTAAATCCTGTCTGATATCCAAAATTGCTCGTACATCTAACAGTCTAATCAGGAAACCAGACACAGATTTACATTTCGTTTATTAAATCAAGTTTCAGAACTTCAACCCTTTTGCAATGTTTTACCAAAAACTTTATCATCCATCAAGTAATTTTTGATTGAACCAGAACTAACACCAACAATCAACCTGAAGAAGGGGAAAATGCACTCACCAACATGAGTTAAGTTAGTTTCCTCAAATGAGTAACCTTTGATGTAAGCTCGTAGTGCTGCCGTTACATGAACTGAGGTCATTATATATGGTGCAACAAATCCCCAAGATAGATAGCAGTGCGAAGTAAATAATGCGCGGTTCATTATCCAATTGACTTTTGTCGTGTATGATTCCAGAACAAATGTCTGCTTCCGTAAATAATTCCAGTACCTAAATAAGATCAGAGTCGAGATGTGAGAAAGATGCAGACATATTTAAACACGAAGGCCAAGGAAAAATCAGTGGGCTGAGGAGAGAGCCATTCAAACCTAGAAAAACTAAGATCACTGGCTAATGGATGAGGAAAAACAGCAACAGGAGGAGATGAAATAAGCCTCTTGTGAGCCCCTGGAAAGGATCAAACAAGAAATCCAATCAAAAGCCGACACTATTATCAGATTGGAAAAGAGGGCTGAAGAAAAGGAAAATGATATTATGACTCATGATAAAAGGTTTTACAGGCATATGAAGCAGAAGACAACATACGAATAAATAACACATCAAACTGCTACATGCCACAAGCTGACCTTGGAGGATGCTATTGATCATAAAATATTTTACCAACCAACAGCATTTCAACGGGCAAGAGAAAAAATGATTGAATCTATGCCTACTCCACTGCTGGCACATCAATGCAAAGTACAAGTCGGGAGCAATTTGATATGAGGACCATGACACAAAATGACACATCCACAAATTTGGAATGAGTTTTATTGTTTAAACGTACTTTGAAATCAACCTAGTCAATCAGACTTTTAGAAAGAGTATTACCAGCAATAGCTGCAAGTGTCATATCGTCAGAGTATCCACCATCTTGAAGCCCTGAAACAACTCCATATCGGTCATATCTGAAGTCATCAGCATGCATCTGAAAGACAAATGTAAACGAATAAGAAAGAATGAGTTGAAACAGACAAAACTATTGTAGAAAATGGGATTGGATACTTGCCATCATACACCCTCCCCACAAAAAGAAGGTTTTTCCACCAGTAGCAAAGCCCATTGAGCAAGGCTGCATATCAAAAAAGTTTCACAATATTGGTGAGATGAACAGTTATGTAAAAGCTCAAGCTAAGAGTTTATAATCAAAAGCATCATAAAAACAGGAGGCTTCGCAATTGAGAGGTAAAGGATAATGCTTGCTTGACAACTGATAAGCAGTACATATGTTTAAAGTCCCAAAAGATTATTGCCTTCAGAATTTCTCCATAGAATTCTATGCATAAAAAATAGGCATTGACAGGACATGTTACATATTGGCATCAGTAAAAGAAACGAATCACTCATTCCATTGCTCTCGGCAATGTGGAATGAGCAAAATCACTCCTCCAAATCTATAATATAGATCTATCTTGCTTATATGCTAGTGACAGATGCTACACTGTCAGTCAACTTAAGGCTTTTTCAGTCAGGTTGACACCACCTTGTGGCCCTGCAACATCTTTGCTTATTATATAAGCAACACAAGAAAGAGAGAAGAGGGCCGTTTCTTTTTTTTCTTTTTTTTGGGTTGGGGGGTGGGGGGACTTGGTAGGAATCATTAAACTGGTTGACTCCTAAGACTGAATAGTACTTGGGCTTTTTGGCTTTAGCCATTGTTGGAATATCTCCCAAAAATTGAATTACAAGTGATTTTCAGATCTACTTTTTAAATTCAAAACCACAATCAGCGTCTAGATGAGCACAAAAGGAAAAGATGGAAGAAAAGACCTCCCCAAATAAAAAGGAAGCTACAAAGATTTCGAGAATATCATACTTTGATAATATTGGTGTTTGAGATTTTTCCTGTTGAAAACACAATATCTCTTGCCCAAGGCTAGAATCAATCAGTTAGCAGACCAGATGTAGCAAAATGGTTTTATCAGATCCAATGATAGAAGCCTCCTTTAAGTTAAATTCAATCCCATTAGAAGCCGAAATAAAATAGATCTAAACAACCCTTTTCCCAAAAGTTTTAAATGTAAAGATGTGCCTACTACGATCAGCCATATATACAAATATCCTCCCATTTGTGCAAGCTAGACTTTACAAGTGAAAGGTAGGATGCGGACATAACCACAATCAAACAATAACCTGAGGTCAAAATGGAGTAGTAAACAGAACAATACGAGAGAAAGTGCCAAGATCTAAATACCCGAAGCTCTAATACCATATTAGATTACAGCTTTTCCAAAAGCTGAAATGTGGTGACAATGTAAATCAAGCATATATAAAGTAACAACAAGGTATCATAATTCTGTTTAGATAGGCCCGTGTGAAAGTATCAGTGATGCCTTTTTTCTGCTCTTCTACATTACCTAAGGAAAGAATTGAGTTGCATACCATATGATACTCATAAATGCAGTAACTCCCCAGACTTCCAGATGGCAAATCAAGTGGATATCCAGTTTGAATAAATATCTGCACATAACCTCCAGAGTTAAAAACAAAGCAAAATTATTTATCACAACTCAAACATGATTATAAGGACCAAGTAAAAAACACACAGCATATAAAAATTAAACTAACAAAAACCATCTCCAGTAATTGTCACAATCAAATAAAAAGAAGCGAGTACAACAAGTACAGTCATACCTCGGGTTTCTTTTCCATCTCGGCA
This sequence comes from Eucalyptus virginea, assembly GCA_014182375.1. Classification (NCBI taxonomy): domain Eukaryota; kingdom Viridiplantae; phylum Streptophyta; class Magnoliopsida; order Myrtales; family Myrtaceae; genus Eucalyptus; species Eucalyptus virginea. The sequence continues at coordinate 53,436,445 of CM024516.1, read as the reverse complement.
GTGAGTGCTCCTATGGATCCAGGATGCAGCCTAACGTCATCATCCAGAAACAAAACATATTTGGTGTCTTTGTGCATTTTTTCGACTCCCAACTGCAGTAAGGAGACAGACTCAATGGTGCAAAATAGCTGAGCCAACAAATCTTATTAAAAGCAGAATATTAGCAGGAAGGCATAATGAATCTTCACTTTGTTTCTCCATTTACTTGCTTAGATATACTTAGATAAGCTTATATCTAAGCCGACCCCTCCTCCTCCCTTCTTTTTTTTTTATCTAAAGATATAAGTAAAATCGACAAAGAATCTTAAAAAAAAAAAATCCTTCCAAGATATCAATATCGTTCATCTTCCTTCTTTTTTACTTTTTAAGGTTTACCATGTAAGTATCATGTTTGAAGGGCAACCAGATGATGATTTAATCTTCTATGCAAGAAAGCAAATTTTGAAAATGAAATTTTAGGATAACCGCAAAGGATAGAATCCAGATGTGTCAAGGAGTTAAAGCTCTCCTGTGATTTCTAACCATGTTCACGAAAAATCTCACTGTAAACTATGCCATAGATATGCAGCAGCTTTAGATACCAAAGAAATCTATTTATTAGTACTCACTATCTAAATTTGCTGCTGCAGCAGCAACAATAGCAACAACAAGCCTTATCCCACTAGGTGGGGTCGAGAAATACATTTACTTAAGCGAATAAGGAAAAAAAAAAAACAAAAGAAACAGAAGTCCCCTTGCCATCACGAAGACCAAATACATGACAAGGACTATTAGGTATAAATAGACAAACAGCAGTCACCTACCAACTGGTTGTGGATCTTCTGACTACAAGTTGTTGACAGACCAGCCACGATAATCTTAGCATCAACATCATCCTGTGCATATATTGCACGAATATAAATTAAATGTGGGCCATTATGCAAAACAAAAATATACAAACAGAAATATGCAGCTGAATATGGAATGTTCTTCAGAATGGTGTGACGCTCTATCTGCATCAGTATTTCCCACAGTAGTTGCATATATACCTTAGATCTTCAAAATATGCAATAACTGCTAATGATAGCGCATTCCTAGGTGCATAAGAACTACTTGCTGGGTCGAAACAGAAGAAACATGCCGATTGCATATGTACCTTATATTCTGATATCAACAAAGATGCAGCATGATAAGCAGGATCTTCTGTACTTTCCACCAAAAAAGAAATTCTAGAGGACCTCCATAGAGAGATGTGATCTGCCCAATACAAAGATTCAATCTTAGGCTAACCTAGAGATGAAAGCAAACAGTTCCAAGAAGATAGATGGAATACCAATCTTATACAGTTACTTCAATTGCATATAGACCCAACAGTAATAAACAATTCAGAAATCCTTTAACAGAATATAATGCTAAATTGTCACCACTCCCGCCTAAAAGATGTGGAAGAACCTAACCTGAGTTCTCCAATTGTGCAAATTGTGTTCGCCAAAACCCTTCAATGGCATCACAACAGACACTCTGGGCAGATTGACCTGCTTGGAGTGCTCCAGGTCATTGATATCATGAGAAAGAAATGCAAAACTATTGCCACGTCTGATACTGTCTTTCATCCGCTTGATCTCTCTATTCCTGAATAAGAAGAGCACGGTCGAAACGGTCAGCAGCAACATATGAACAGTAAAAATGCATCACCAAGATGAAGTCAGTTATTAGCCTCCAATGAGAAATCTCAGTACCTGACATGCGCAGCGCAAGCCCACCCGAGAGCTAGAACTAGGCATATCAAACATCCCTACAAAAAAAAAAATGGCTTAATGTTATCAAAGGTAATAGATAATAGCTCAGTCCAAAAAAGCAAACACCCTTTTTTCCTTCGTTGATGAGCTGGATAGAGGATGGGGTCAGATATATCGAGGTAAAGGGCTTAGACATATTAAGGTCGACAGCGACCATATTTACAGAATGAGTCTTCTCCACAAAAGAATTGCATGCAATCCAATACTAACGGTAATGTCCTTGAATCTGCACTTGCAAAGACCTTCAGATCAAATCCTTGATCAGTTACGAGCCTAACCGACCGTCGCACAAATTGAAGAATTATTCGGAAAGCAGTACCCAATCAACACACGCCTGAATTTCCTAAACTAAATTCAAACCATCGCAATTCCCAAACAAAGCCAGAGCTGGACGGTTTAACTCCACGCTCCTAGAGCTCAGAAAACCAATTAAAATCAATAATCTCATTCCGTCGACACGCCAGATTGAACTCGAATTCAAACCATCGCGATTCCCAAACAAAATGAGAGCTCGACGATTCGACTCCACGCATCTAGAGCTCAGAAAACCAAAATTAAAAACCTCACGACATAAAAAAGAAACAAAAAATAAAAAATAAAAAATAAATCCGTAATCTCGTTCATTTGGCTACCTAAATTCCCGCATCGCTCCCTCTTCCAAATCAAAATCGACGTAGACTACGCGAATCAGATCCAAAACCCCGGGGGAACGACCGGGAAACGAGAGCGCACCTGGATCTGAACGAAGACGGCGAGAGGGCTACAGAAGGCCCCGCTGAGAGAGAACAGGAGCGCATCCAGCGAGTCGAATGCCGCCATCGCGCCTCCCGCCCCCCTCGCTCCCTCTCCTCCTCCTCCTCCTCCTCTTCCTTCCCCCACCCCGCTCGCTCGCCCGCCAGCCCGCCGCAGAACCGGCACGGCAGAAGAAGAAGAAGAAGGAGGAGGAAAGCCCTAGGACGGACGGCGCTCCGGCCCCGATTCCGGCTCCCCGCAGCTCCCCCCGATCGGTCTCAGATCGCCACGGAACGGAGCGGAGCGATCGAAGAGAGAACGAAGAAGAGAGAGAGAGAGAGAGAGAGAAGGAGGGCGAAATCGAACGGGCGACTGCCAGCGGGCGAGGGAGAGAGAAAGGGGGTAAGAGTGAGAGACCGCGTAATTTTATAAGTTTGAAGACGATGAAAGAGGCTGGTTGGTCCTTCTTCACTCGCGTTGACCGCACATCCTGATGAACCAATCAGAGAGGAGGAGGGAGCCCGCTAGACCGTTAGATGAGGTTGGGGCCTATTTATAGAGAGAGAGAGAGAGAGAGGGGAGGGGTATTTATGACGGGAGGGGAGGGGACCACGGTGACGTGGCGGTCGGGGATTGGGTGGCGCCCTCGCCGCAGCTCGCGTGTGTGTGCGCGAACCGGGAAGATGCCGCTTTATGATCCGAATCTTCTTTCTTCCCCCCCCGGGCCCCCCTCCACCGTCGCCATCATCGTCGTCTTTTCGGTCGATCGTCCTCGTACGCAAGCTTTCTCTCTGTCCTCCTTTCTCTCTCCTACCAAAAAAAAATTAAAAAAAAGGAATTAAGCAAGCCGCAATATATATATATATATATATATATATATATATTTTTTTTTTTTTTTGAACTAAGCAAGCCGCAATATGAGATCGCAAATATTAAATACAACTCACGAATTGGCTTTTAGTTTTCATTTAATTAAAGTTGCTAATCACGAAAAACTCCAAATTAATATATTTATTAAAAATTTACCTAAAACTAATTTGATGACCATCAAAAACCTTAAACCGATACACTTATAAAACTGATTTTTTTACTACAAAAATCTAAAACTAGTAATATTTGTGACAAATTATTTTCGATTAGTTTGCATTAAATTTGATTGATGCTCTTAAAAACACAATAACTACCACGAGTCATTCAATTCAGTAATTTGATATCAAAATCTAATCAAAACTAAATAAATGGTAAATTTGTCACATATGAACTAATAGTTTGAGATAAATTTGTTATAAATATATTAATTTGAGGTTTTTCATGATATTAACCTTTTAATTTAAGATTGTGCAGTGTGTATTTTTTATTTTTTTTAAACTTGAGATAATTCAAACTTACCACGGGCATGTAGAATTTTTATGCATAAAATCGTGTGTAATTTTTATATAAATTTTAACGGTTGAATACATAAACATAAACATTCAAAAAGGTTCGAAACCCCGCCCCCATTGCGCGACTCACTTGACAAGCATAAACATTCAAAAACACCAACAAGCATAACCCTTCAAATTACTTTGAGTTGAGCAAATTGCGATTTGATCACAAAATCAACGTCTCGCTCAATCAATGTGGAATCCACTATAAAACGAACAAAAGAATAAATTCAATACCCTCTTAATTGCAAAAAAGGTTTGGGGTGGAGCAACTTAATTATAGAAAATTAGATATGTTATATATTAAAGCATCGCATCGCACAATATTTTACAAAAAAAAAGGGGGATTGATGTTTAGAGCATCCTTATTCTATGAAAGTTAGATTAGGTATATATCACTCTCTTGGTTATATTTTGTAAAGCCAATAAGTTTGTCAAGTCCGATGTGGCATCATCATCTCACTAGCTGGGGGTGAGCATAGTTTTTGGGTAACCTAAAATCTGAGAATCGAACCAATTAGAACTTATCTGATTTTAGATTTAATGATATGCAAAGTAGGTTTCGAGTTCCAAAAGTTAGGGAGTTTGTTTCGATGGGATTCCTAGAACTTAGGACTTGGAACAATTTTTTTTTTTTGGGTTTGTGTTTTCGATATCCTACGGAATATTTGGAACCACTAATCCAAGTTTATATTTTATGACTAAAAATTTTATTTTATTAATATTTCATATTTTTCATGTGTCTAAATATAAGTTGTGGTTAATTGATTGTAAAAGCAAGTGGTGGTAATAAAATGTAATGTTTAATTACAATCGTTTAATTATTAATACAGATGGAACTTAGGTTCCGAGTTATAGGACATGCTTGGTAGATTTCAGATTTCAAAAATTGAAGAACCTGTTCAATGGATAAATTTCAAGTTTTAAGTTTCAAGTAGAACCTACATAAAACTTGAAATTGCTCACCCCTATCACCGGTCTTGATGGGCAACACTTTTGGATAAGTTCATCAGAAGATGACAGTGGGTCAACCTGAGATCTGGGCTCCATAGGATAGGAGCAAGAGACAAAACTAAACTTAATGGCTACTCGAATCATCTACAGGAAGGAAACGAAAATTTCCATCGCTAAGGCACTGAGAAAGAAAGAGAATGGTCCGCTAGTCACGTCCGTTTAATATTTGCATTGACTTCGTGGTTTGGCTGCTTGCGTGAGGCTAGAGGTCATGTGCGTGATTGCGATCGATTTTCAATCCAACCCTAGGTGTGTTCCTACGTGGCTTCTTGAACATTCGTTTGAATAATCGATTGCCGCGTAGTCCGACAAGTTTCCAAAAACGGACCCACAACTTGTCGACATAAGTTAAATGCAAATTGCCCTCTCGAGAGATGAGGAAATTACCAAAAAAGGCTTCCAACTTATTGTACTTGAATTAATTCAGTCATAATCCCTAAATTTATTGTACTTTGGTTGATGACCCTTGCTGGCCCTAAGTTTGGATGCTAACATGGGCATTTTAATAATTTTTTTGAATTTTTGAATTTTTTTCATTTCTTTTTTTATTTTCCTCTACTTGTTTTTTTGGACTTATCAGCCAATCCTCACCGACCATAGGCATGGGCATCCTGGCTCTCACTTGATCCTACAAGTTAGTTTTGGACTATTTTGGTAATTGTTCCCTCGAGAGATTTTATACTTGTTTGCCCATTTCCATATATGTGATTTCGACTTATTTACGTAACCTCATTTTTTTTATTATTTTGGTTGAGATGTACCTCGGTTGACTAAGAATAAACTGATGCAAGCTGTGGAAGTGTGCAAGAAAAGGCAAGAGAATAGTTTTTTGTCGGCCGGCCCGTAGGAAGATGAAGCCCTGGCATGGAAGGAACAGCGTGGTTTGCGTTCGCGCTTGGAATTTGAGGCTGTCCAACGTCAGTTGAATCATCAGCATCTTTCTACGGTACGACATCGTATCGTGCAAGTGTAAAACTAACTTCTTCTTCTTCTTTTTTTAGTTTTTGTTCTATGGTCATTTTCTATTTAAATGTCGCAACAATATGAAATCAATAGGAACCATATATTTAATATTCAATTGAACCGAACTGTTGAAATGTTGTGCAATATAATAATGTACTAAACTCAAATGATTTGGAAAATATTTACCTAAAAATGATTGCTACCACTTGAAATAATTAGTTAATAAAAATATTTTTATTGTCGATAACAATTTATGTGTAAATTTTTTCATGGAAGATGAAATAAACAAAGTTTGGTATGTTTTTTATTATTTTTGTTTTTTTTTTTTTTATAAATGATATAATAATCATTTTTAGCAAAATGATTTTCATATTATTCATTTTTGTAAAATAAACAAAGTCTTTTGGTGCATTTGTTTTAGGGAAGAGTTTTCTTGAAATTAGTTTTTTGAACATTCACTTGTTTGATTTTACCAAAAAAAAAAAAAAAACATTCACTTGTTTAATTTGTCGAATAATGTTTAGTCAACCAAAAACACTTTCTGGTAAAGGAAAATATTCATGCAACAATTTAGGAAAATGAATTCCTAAATTTAAGAAGATGAAAACTTAGTTTTTAATTTTGTTTAATATCTTTTTTTCTTTTAATTAAAAATCGATTTTTAAATATTTTGTCTTTTTTCTTTTCCTTCTTCCTCCTTTGCCAATTGCTAGGCCTTAGTGATCGGTCATAGGCAAGGACCAGCCTTGGGTGAGGTTGAGCTCACTAGATCTCGAAAAGGCTCGAGTTTGTCAACCTTGATCTCCCCCTTATCCAGCCAAGTCAGCCCTCGCTAGGCCTTCGTGATGGCGCTGGTGACTTATCATGACCTTCACTAAATGCTAGTGATTGACAAAGGAGGAAGAAAGGAAAAAAAACGAAATTTTAAAAAAAAAAAATGATCTTTTTTTGACTTGATTGAAATCATTTTCTAAATGAGATTCAAATGCCAAAAAATATTTTTGGTCTTATATCGCCAAATAAGATAAAACTAATCATTTTTCTGAAAAAATATTTTCCAAAAAGTCATGAAATTTTTTTCTAAATAAATGCACTTTAAGTAAATTCATTTGACTCGGGCATACGAAATGAAACTGGCACATCGTCATCAAGTGCTGATAAGCAGGAAGATGGAGGAGATGGAGGAGAAGATGTTGCTTACTTCACATGACAATGCCAGCTCCCAAGCTTGATTGACCCACGTTAGCATATTTGGTACCCATCACATCATACCATGTGACCACTTGGATTCTTTTCTGTCCTTCTTTCATGTTTCTGCAGTCTTAGTTGTTTTTATGGGATATGTTCAGTAGAAGTCCTAAAACTTGTGCAGAAAGTGCGAATGAGTCCTAAAAACTTACAAAAGAGTTAATCAGTCTCAAAACTTTGTCAAAGTGCGATTGAGTCCTGTAACTACAAAGTTGAATCAGTCCAAAACTTGTCCAAAAAGTGCGATTAAGTCCCAAGTTAACACTTAAGAAAGTTAACGGAAATTGCCGACGTGATGGCGACGTCATATTTGAAATGATTTTTTTTTTTTCAAATGGCTTTTTAAAATTATTTTTATTCAAAATCTTTAAAAATTAGATTAAAAACTAAAAAGGAAAATCTAAATTTATTTAAAAAAGAAAAATCTAAATTTATTTAGAAAAACAAAATTGTTCAAAAAAAAAAAAAAAAAAAAGGCGGTGGACTTCCGCCGCCGCCCATCGCCGGAGGGGCGCGCGGCCGTCGCCGCCCCGGGGCGGGTGGCCGGCCCTCACCGGGGGCCGGCGACCGTCGCCCCCCGGGCGAGTCCTCGTCGGCCCTCGCTCGGGCGGCGAGGCTCGCCTGTATCCGGCGAGCCTTGCCGGCCCGAGCGAGGGCGACGAGGCCTCGCCTGTGGGGGCGACGGCCGCTCGCCCTGCGAGGGACGGCGACCGTCGCCCGCCCCGGGCGAGGCCTCGTCGGCCCTCGGGTCGGCGAGGCTCGCCGATCTCGGCGAGGCTCCCCGGATCGGCGAGCCTCGCCGCCCCGAGCGAGGCCGACGAGGCCTCGCCCGGGCGGGTGACGGTCGCCGCCCTCGCCCGGGGCCGCGACCGTCGCCCGCCCGGGGCGAGGCCTCGTCGCCCCTCGCTCGGGCGGCGAGGCTCGCGAGGCTCGCCGTCCGGGAGCCTCGCCGAGATCCGCGAGCCTCGCCGCCCCGAGCGAGGGCCGACGAGGCCTCGCCCAGGGCGGGCGACGGTCGCTCGGCCCCAGGCGAGGGACGGCGACCGTCGCCCGCCCGGGCGAGGCCTCGCCGGCCCTCGCCGCCCCCGAGCGAGGGCCGACGAGGACTCGCCTGGGGGCGATGGTCGCCGCCCCTAAGGTGAGGGCCGGCGACGGCCGCCGGCCCCTCCGGCGATGGGCGGCGCGGAAGTCCACCGCCCTTTTTTTTTTTTTTGAACAATTTTGTTTTTCTAAATAAATTTAGATTTTTCTTTTTTTAAATAAATTTAGATTTTCCTTTTTAGTTTTTAATCTAATTTTTAAAGATTTTGAATAAAAAATAATTTTAAAAAGCCATTTGAAAAATAAAAAATCATTTCAAATATGACGTCGACCACGTCAAGCAATTTCCGTTAACTTTCTTAACTGTTAACTTTAGGACTTAATTGCACTTTTTTGGACAAGTTTTAGACTTGATTGAACTCTTTGTAAGTTTTAAGACTCAATCGCACTTTCCTGACAAGTTTTGGACTTGATTGAACTCTTCAGTTTTAGGACTCAATCAATTGCACTTTCGCACAAAGTTTTAGACTTCTACTGAACATATCCCTTTTTTATTTGGCTAAATCCGCTTGTATCCAATTCCATATGTCGTTTTCATATTGTAAGAGCATCCGTCTGGGGAAGGTGAAGGCACAAGACCACCTACCATTCTTCTACCTGATGATGTTTTACTATTATTATTATTTATTTCATAGAGATATCTGATGGAGTTTTGTCTGATGGAATTCTTGCACACAGATTTAGGATGGGATCATCTTAGGTAATTGTGCCGCACATGGTTTTCTGGTGTGTCTTTGTGTTTCTTTGTAAGTACTGTGCACATGATTATCGATCCTCACGATGAATAGCGATTTACTTGCATCGTAAGTTGAATTACATTTATCGAAAGCGATGTCGTCCCGAACATGCATCATGCACTAGCGCTCAAGTGCTTCTATGCGGTATTCTTTATCTGTTAAAAGGTGAGGATGGGCGATTAACGTTAGAGACTTGCCCCTTGCGCTTTATCATAAGGGCTCCATGTCCATTACGGAATAGTAGATGAGCCATAGACATTTTGCACAACATGCGAGTCGAAGATCTGAGATATGTGAGCCCATCATCGTGACCACACTAATATGGCAGCAGCCGTGGAATTTCTTCACATGAAGTATGTTGCAATTGTCAATTTGATACAAACTATTTCGAGATTTGCTCATGATGTGAATCGAACTTATTATCCCATATAAGACAGGCGATCCCTTTGTCACTAAGCCAACCACCTCGGCGGTGTATTAACATGAGGTTTGTAATCAATTGAGAACAGGAAAAGGGAAGCTTCCTCTTCTCTTAAATTGTCTTTCCTTTCGATGTCTTGTTTTTTGTTGCTCGCCGGAGTCTCTGTTCCATTACGATGGCTCTAAAGATGTGGCATTGGTTCGTACTTGAGCTCCAGTAGAGCAGGAACCCCTAGAGGTTGGCATTTGTCTGGTCATGCACCCTTTTGCTTATGGTTGTTTCGCTTGTCTTTGCTTATTCATATCGTTGTGGGCAAGAAGGCAAACTGCTGGAAATGGCAAACATGAGCCTCTCATGAAAGAAGAATGAGAGATAACACCACATAGTCAATCTCAAATAGAGCAACAATGATAAGGAATCAGAATATGGTTACGCTAGGATATCTGACCTAAAACTTTACATTATTTAGTAAGAGAAAGTATATGCAAAAAGGGCTCATTGCATTCTTATACTTCGAATTTTAGCAGCACAGGTCTTACTTCACTCAATCAAAATTGTCAAATGCCTCGCGGAGCACGAATTAACCAGCTTGAACGAATCACATTTGACAAAGTGCTCAACAAAGCAAATGACTGTTGCATGCACGTTCTTATCTTGTAGATTATAATGGTCATTTTTCGTTTATGTGGCTTAATGTAAATCCAAGCGATAGAAGTGACATTTTTACTTACTTAACTAGACCAATTATCTCTCCAAAGAAGAAGATGAACTTTCGACCATTAGTATCGGCCATCACATATAATCAAGCGGACCCCTTGTTTCTTCTTGGTGTAGACCTTTTGGATTTTTTCTAACGTGCGATGAAAATATTATTTTCATGAATATTTTTCAAACTTTCAGGTACATCCATCAAATCTGCGACCTATGGAAATGACCGTTACTTGGTAGGACACAACCATTCTAGTTAGGTTGTCCAAGTGGTTTTAGATGGGCCAGTCTTTTCTTGTTCTTGATTGTGCAGATCCGTCTCAGAAACCCTAAATAGCTTAGCTAAGCTAAAAGTCCCAATTCAAATTCGTTCTTCGATTTTACTAACATTATAGGGAAATAAATTTGTTTGCTTTTCTTTTATGACATATATAATATATGGATCTCCAAAATAATTTTGATTTGGTTTAGCTAAGTCATATGACGTGCCATAACTCTAGTCTCCTTTCAAAATGAATAATACATAACGAATATTACCTAATTATTGCATATTATAAGATTGTTAAAGAGCAAGGAAACAAATGTAGAACAGAGATTTGCCAAACCATAGGCCAGTGAAGTTTGATAATGCAGCTAAAGATTACCAATTTACATTTTAATGCAGTAGGAGCATACCCACTTTTGAGTTTTTAGTTCACTTCCATGTCTCCAGCTAGTTTAACCTGAACATTCACTGCATAATGTCACTCTATACGAGTAACCTACCTCTGGTTAAAAACCTCAAGATCATCTCTTGTTACTGGAAAACCTATTTTCTCAATTGGCAAGTATATTTTGTATATTTTTTGAATTGCTCTGAACTGTATTAGGAATCCGATAATATCGTTACTCATTTGAATTTTTGAACTTTAGGTAGATTATCTTTCCTTTACTTGAGGTTACTCATCTCAGCTATAAATACTCCCCCAAGCCTTTAATAGTAACAAACGATTTAAGTTATTGATTTTTTGAGAGACCTTAGTTTATCTAGTCTTTTCCTTCTTATGCTCTTTACTCCTAGTATGGCTTCAACCTCGCCAAGATCAGAAGTTCCTTTCATCTATTCGGCGTACCCTATTCACCTGGTATCAAAGCTCAGGATTGAATTGCCTGCGCATGGAAGAAATACAGGCGAACTTGTCCTGGAAGTGGAGGAGATGTGTCGTCAGAATCGACAGCTCCGAGAAGAGATGCAAAGTAGTGATAAACGTAACGAATTTGAAGGCTTTCTCTTCATCTGGTTATGGTGTGCCTATAGTATGATTATGGCTCTGTAGGTGATAAGTGGTTTGCATGAGTAGTTCAATGAATTGGACATATTCCGGCTCCATCATCGAGTTGCGGGAGATGTCCGAACTAATCGCATAAATATTGCCTCGCGCTATTGTGGAACTTATCGAACTAAAACTATTTCCGTTCGACAACAACGGGCTGCGATCTTCTCTGATAGATTGCAATAAAGACAACATTATATTACATGTGCAAATGTGTGTTATTGATGCGTAACTCATGTGATGTTCGAGTTCTTGAAAAACCTCGTCTCTTCCATCGTCGTATCGTAAAGCGAGAGAGACACATAGCAACAGACCGACCCTCCAATCCTCGCGATTTCTGGTCAGTTCCGTTGCCACCTTTGGGTTTCTCTATCTTGCTTTCTTATCCGGCGACAACCCTCTGGCGGTCCGTGTGGCCCTCTCTCTATCTCTCTTCCTTCTACAGTGCCTGACGTTGGGGTTTAAGGATCGAGATGGGGCCACCCAAGGTCTGCTCTTGGGTACTGCCTCGCCACGCCAGGCCAATGCCGCTGGGCACAAAAACTCATTCTCTTTAACAATTCTCGTATTATCAGATAGAATGACAAATCTTGGATATGATGGTAACATTCTCTTCCAACTGGTTGGGAAAACTTGGATGTCATAACAACCAAACATCATATACTTCAGAACGAGGAGGAACTTCTGCATCAGCCGGAGCGCAGAGAGAGCAAACATAACCTAGGATTGAAAAAGATACTAATCGAAGGATGCAACCCATGGTCAAGTGGGTCGCTTCACGTTTGATCCTAGTTGAATCTCGGGTGGGCCATACAGATCGCATTGCAAGAAAATGGGTCTGAGCCACTTTTGCCTACATATGTGTTAGGCACCCAAATCTAACCCGACTCGTGTCAGACACCCAAATCTAACCTGACTTGCCAATTTGCCACCTCTAATGTGATGAGTCTGCACTTTGTATCTCTAATCCTCCATCATTGCATCATCAACTCATTATGTGCAAATGCCTCTTACCACTTTGATAGAAGAACCATCAATTGCCTATACATGGAATTTGCCAGAACACTGGACAGGTGCCTCGTTCAAGCACACAGATCATTATTGGAGACCAAACGTTACATCTCCCTACTCAGTAACATGTGCTTTTATCTAACAATGCGACCTTTTCTCAAATTAAAATTCCCATCCAGAAAAGTTTGAAGTTCAGACATATCAAATCGTAATCAAAAGCTACAAAGGCACGGCTAGAATAATATATATACAAATGAGGTGTTTTGCAGCACAACACGTGGACGTGTCGGATCTGATGAATTCCATGTGGAAGCTCCTATTTTCAGTGATTTAGATCTATTCTAGCAAACATATAACACACACCTAATATCTTATCCACACAAAAATGTGCACCAAATCTTCAACCAAATCTGAGAGAAAAGATGAATGACCCAGCAATCATTCAACAAGAGAAGAACTTCAGACAAGCAGAAATCATCAACAAAATGACCTGTAAACAAACATAAAGTACCAGGAATCTCTACTTTCTATTACCAACAAACTGTCTTATTCGCTGTAAGAACAAGAACTCCTCTTTTTCTTTGGGTCATGCAAAAAAAAAAAAAAAACTCTCCCATGGCAGTTTCCCTTCTCCATTTATTCACCAGTTCAGTAGACATGAACTCTACCTTACTACCGTCATATTGCTACAATCCAAGAAGGTGATAACTAGCAGCAGCACACAAGCATCTGCGCCCCCGATAACCAAATCCAAGCTGCCTATATATAAACCCAAGTGCTCGTTCTCTGCTCCGCAAGACTAAATTTCTGGTCACTTCTTGGTAGTAAGAAGAGCTCTAAATTCTCCACAAGATGTCTCAAGAATAAGGGAAATGAAAAAATTATACAAAGAAAGAAGAGATCAAGGCTCCTCAGCCATGAGATATTCGGAGTGCGAAGCTGCTAAAAGGGCAGCTCCTATGCCAGACCCGTCATTTGAGTGCTCAATAACAATGTTCTGAGCGACTTCCTCTCCAATCAACTCTTTTAGAGTGCTCTCCATGCAGGCACTGAATTTTTTGTAGTGCTCGAACAAACCACCGTCAAGTGCAATTACTGACTTCTGCTGTTCTGCTCCCTCTTTTGCGCTGTCTCTTCCCAGTTTTTTCAGGATCCCAACTATCCCAGCAGCAGATAGGCGAGCTCCACGAGTGGCGACAATGTCACAGAGCTCAACAACCACTTTTCTCATCTTCAAGGTAGTATTGGATATCTAATGGACACAGATTGCAAATTATACAGATGATTGCAAAGGTATTCACCCCCATGTCCTCCTGTCAAGAGGTATACAGGGTGCGGTCGAAAGGAACTGAAAAGAAATTTTGGAGAGGAAAGATGATTTGCTTTCACAGAGTATTGCTAAAAACAATGTGGGACTGTCACAAGAGGATTCTTTTTCTTGAGTCAGGGAAGATACCTAATAATATTAAGCCTCCAGAAAATCATATGGACATTAAAGTAATAAATCACTCCAGGGAGAAAGCAGAATATACCTCTAAGATATCCCTCAGTTTGTTCCCAACAACTTTAAGATCGGAAGATGTGTCATGATGCATAGCAGACATGTCCGGTGTCCTTCAAAGTTGAAAAGAGCAATTTAAAGTTCTGAACACTTCATTGAAAATTAAAATACATAAAATGCTGGAAAATTTTTAGTGATGGAGAAGCATAATCTTTGGATCACATCCTATTGGCACTGCTGATCGAAATAAGAAGGGACACCGAGGCAAGACAACTCAAAGCAGGATTTAACGTAAGGCGCTTCAGTCTATAAGGAAAAACGCAATTGACAATGCTTAGCAGATTACAATTGCGAGTAATGATTGTGTGATAAGTTCAGCATATACCTCAACAGTGGCATTGTGAAATCAGAACTAGTAGAAAAGGACTACACAAGACTTTAGAAATCTTAACACAATATAAGAGAGCGAGAATGCTGTGTAATGAGAACTGAAACCACAAAATCCAATTGTGACGTCATTTATGATAAATTTTGGATGTCACACTAAGGGAAAAATCGTATGTTGTCTCAATCATCTTTAGAAGTGACACAATAAAGGGCTCGCTAGGGGGGGAAGAAAATTCCCAGCGACTGATAGTTACTAAAAACAAGGGATGAGGAGAAAAGTATGTGGTTGACTTGGTAAAAGCTCCACGTGAAAGGCCAAGGTCACTAATGATAATATACCGATTTGTGCAATCAAAATCCAGGCATCATACAAGCATAATTATGTCTGACAGCCACCACAAATGAAGAACTGATCAAGCACATGTTGGACCAAATAAATAGACTTGACATTGTCTACTTGTCTAGAAATGGATTTGGTTTCTTTTTCAATTCAGATCACCTGTTGGTGGGAAAATTGCCCTGTCAACTCTTTGTTCAGGAACAGGATGACACAAACTTAATGGTTCAACATCGAGAAGGTGAAATCAAAACAAACATGCCATGGAAGATACACCAAGCAATCACAAGGACACCAAGTAAAATGCCAGATGACCAGTACCACACCTTAATATGAAAGGGATTCTTAATTTAGAAGGAACATTGTCACCGAAAAATGAAGCTTCTTCAGCCATTTTCAGTAAAACTCTACGCACAACTTCTCCCAAGTACATGCCTGATATTGTCTTCTCAAAAATCTGCAAGAAAAATAAGCAATAAGCAAAAGACCACAACAAATGCATGATTAGGACATTGAAAGTAGGTCACCTGCTCTCCTGGGTTAAGACTTTCACTATCCAGTGCCTGATCATACTCTGTCAGGGGAAGGTGTGACGACCTGAAGTTGCCCCATTCCATGTTAATGACCTGCAAATTTCAGCAAAATAGGTAACTTTGTATAAAATGTTTGCACTGGTAATGAAAGTCCATAGCCTGATTCTGACAACCGAAGATGATGACAGAGATCTTATGTAGATAAAATTGTCACAACTAATTCTAGAAAAAACTAAAGTCCAGTAATGTAAAGATTAATCACCATTTCTCCTGATTTAGGCAGAGGACCATGCCACTTAGGAATTGCCTGAGCCCTTTCAACATAAGCTGCATTTGTTCCGGTGCCCAAAATGACAGCAGCAATTACATCGGAATTGTAGAATCTGCCCCCAGCTAATGTTCCAATTGTGTCATTAACCTACACCATGGCAAGCGAATAGATCCAGCAACAATTATTGACAAAGAGCAATCTTCGAACGAGAAAATCAGGATACTTTATCAGCAAAGCAATTTCAATCACAACCCTCCATTTAATACTAACCAAAGCTGTTACACGCATGTGGAGGCCAATTTTTTCCATTGCTTTGGTCAGTTCACCCACAACGTCCTCCCCAACCTACATCAACACAAACAAACAAGGAAGTCAATATAAACCAGAACCACCAAAACATAGGAATGAAAAGGTCACACCAAACCACAACAATAAACATGAGACAGGTCCCAGCGTCTATCATGTTCCCAAAATGCCATATAGCCACATCTAGTAAAAGCATGACTCTGCACTTTCCAGCAGATCATGACTAAATTATTTGAAAGCTATGATTTGATCTTTCACCTTGAAGAATATGGAAGCCCAAAAATGAAACAACCTTGATTAATTCAAACCCTGTGAGCCCCCTTAGAGCCATCTTAATTCTCAATTTCAGAACTTTCCATAAAAACACTTTAAGAAATTTGCACTCAAAGATGGAGGCATGGTGGCCAATATGATATTAAAAACAAGGGAAAGCTGACCGCAGGCTATTCAGTTAATGTAGGAACAAAGAGTCAGAAACAATGTCAACCACCACAGTTAAGCATCATGCAAGCAACACTCATACACAACTTCTACTACAACGGCCAAGCCTTTCCAACTATGTCTGTCAGCTATATGATTCCTAGTGTGCTATTGTCCTGTATTATAAACCAGATTTTCCATGATAACCAAATAATTGAGACAAAATCAGAAGATTTAAGAGAAATTGGGATCAGCAGTACTCACCGCATCTTCTATGGAAAAGCCCTTTGTCCATTTGATTAATGTCCCTGACGATATAGATACTTGCCTAACGGGGAAGGAGAAGGTAAAGCCCAGCTCCCTTTGCCTACCAGGGTAAGGATGAGAACCTTCACTTTCCGTGGCAACAAACTTCTCAAGTGCCGTGGCAATGTAATCAAACAAAGCCTGAAAGATATATGAGAAATGAACATTAAAAAATGAGCGTAATGAGCAGAATTAACTTAAGTTTATTGGGTAGTGAAATGCACTCACTTCTGAAGATCCAATCATCAAGTGAGGAGGTATTGAAACTTCCTCAAATTCTTGGGAAACAACACCCTTTTCCTTTCCTCCCAACTGAACACGAAGGACCCGGAAATTTGTACCACCCAGGTCCAATGCATAAAACAATCCTTGCTCATTCCTAGAGCAGCGAGGAAGAGATACATGAGATTCGCAGAATCAATCAAAAGGTTATTTAGGGTGTACACAAAACCACAGCTGAAGAACCTATGAGCAAATCATTTTCGTGATACAAACACATTGCTCAGTTGCCTTCCCAATAAATGTCTTCCAAAGAACATCAAGCAGTACCCTTTCCATCATAAGAACCACTTGATCATATAGTTAACTATTAAGTTCATTCCACCAAACATATAAGCCTAATCAGTAACAAGCACTCTCTTTTTCCTTCCTTCCTCCAAAGAAAAGGGAATCTTATCCAAACAAAACAGAAATAAACTACAACAGCATTATTTCCATCTCGAAGCTAGATAAGATTCTGTACATAATACATGCGACCAACTTCATTTAGAAATGCAAACAGCACTGACCATTGCTGATTACTCATAAGACAGTTTGAGGAACACTTCCTACAACCAAGGAAACAAGCCAAGGACGAATTTTTCTAAAACAGAACAGCTCCTAATAATCAATCGTAACCTAAATGATGCAACAGTGGATCCAGTTGATTAATCACCGGTTTTCCAATTCATCTCAGAATCTCCGTATTAGCTCTTGATCACGCCATCGCAAGAATTCATCAAGAAGCCCGTCAACCCAACAATCAATTGGCAATCACAATGAAAAAAAAAAGTGAAATTTGTGGTAGAGCGAAAACACGAGCTTCCAATCCTGTACCCACCAACGGATTCGAGATCAACACAACAACCACACACAAAAATTTAAAAAAATAAAATAAACACATCAATACATGAACACCACCACAAATCGCAATGAAACTAATGAATGGGAACTGGGTGCGCATACCCAGTGGGGAGATTGTCCACGTAGCTGATGAGCATCTTGAGCTTACTCCCGCCCTCGGATGCGAGCCCGGCGTGCATCTCGACGGTCATGGCGTCCGCCACCTGGCGGAGCTTCCCGATTGGGGTCCCACACTTGTCCTCGAACTCCTTCACTATGGCCATGGCCCTGGCCCATTTCCCGGATCTCTTCATCTGCCTCCTCACGACGACCGCCGCCCCCGCCGCCGCCACCGCCACCGCCGCCGCGCACAGCACCACCGCCACCTTCTTCCCCATCCTCAGCTCCTCCTCCGCCGCCGCCGCCAACTACCCTTTATCCCGCTCTCCGTAAAAAATGATGGGTACCTACTCAGATCAACCCGCTGCTCCTCGCCGGATCAATTCTTGATCATGTTCCGCAAGTGGGTCTCCTCCTTTCCGTCCCCGAGATTGGGAGAGAGGTCGAAGTAGGCGAAAGGCGCGTCCTTTTCCTCCCCTGGATAGAGAGAGAGAGAGAAGGAAGGGGGAGGTGCTGCGCTAGATACAGGCCATCGCCATTTGAGAACAACTGTAGAGAAAGCGCGATTTTCCCGGAAAAAAATCGGGTTTTTCTCGGAAAACGAGTGAACGGAAGAGGGCCGGAAGAGAAGAGGAGTATACCCAAAACGACCGGCTTCGCTGCTCTGGCTTTTTTTTTTTTTTTTTGCCTTTTTTTCCGCCCTTTTTTTTTCCAATCAAAACTCGACGAAATTTAATTTAAAATAATAATATCCCCCGATTCATCTTGCCGGATAGCGATTGGCGAAGATTTTTTCCAAGAATCTCTTTTGGGGCTAGGGAATTTTTCCTTTCCATTTTTGATAGAGTTTGATTGATTTTTGGTCCGGCTCGATACCGCCCACACTGAAGGGTTCGGTCCCCAGTACTGGACTAATCAGAGTTGGGTTTAGCATTCCGACAATTCAATATAATGTATCAAATTTAAATAAGAGAGTGTTTCGGACTTCTTGAGAGGTGGAGGAAGCTCGGACAAAAGAAAAGATCGAAAGGGAATGGTAGACGTAAGCATTGTGGGATAAAAGGGAAAGACCAAAAAAGATAATGAGACATGCATAACATATTTAAGAAATAAATAAAAATAATATCCAAGTGGTCCTGTTTTCCTTGAAATCAAGCATTGGACCATTGGATCATTGGACACCGATCCGGCGCTCTTAGGAATTGAAGCAAATCGATCTGTTCAATCCAGTTCAAACGCTTTCCTAATTTTTTAGACTACCAAAATTGCTGGAAATTCACGGAAGAAAAGGGGCGAGAACGAGATCTGCTAGAAAAGGGGGAAAAAAGACCGATTTTTCTTTTGGTCCTAGCTTTGGTGCGTGAAATTACGGTCGAGCCCTCCGAGTGCGGGTGAGCCTGGTCAGCGGGGTCTCGGTGCGCCACGTGTCGTCACCTAATTGATTCGATCGGTCTTTCTCTCCCTCTTTTTTTTTTTTCCGCCCCTTTTTCCCCCGCCGCATGATCCAATTAAAGATTTCCCACGTGCGAGGAAAAAAAAAAAAAGGAGCGATTTTCCCGAAAGAATCTCGTGCCGTCTCTCATGGGGAGCCTCTTGCCTCAATAAATCTCGAGTTTCCTTTTTCTCAATTTTTTATGATTTATTAATTTGCTCACGACAAAAAAAAAAAAATGAGAGGGAGTAAATCTTGGTTTACAGTTTCAATCCTACAACGTTTTGATTTTTATCCGAGAGGACAAATCCTATGACAAAGGCAAATTGTCTAAGGAAAAATAAAATGGAATCAAATTAATTGAGCAAATTGACATGTGGTACGGTAATCCAATAGATATTAACATGCAGGATTCAATAAATTTGATGCGATGTGCGATTACTTAATATTTCAATTTTTGTCGGACAACTTTAAATGTTCTGTGAAGTACTCTCAGTCTATTTGAGAATTTTAGGATATGTTGTTGGTCTATTTGGGCTGGTGTGACCTTTAATTCAAGCGAAATAAAAATATTTTGGGTGGGGGGCGGAGAGAGAAAGAGAGTGAGACGGGGACAGGGGGAATTTTTTTTTTTTTCCCTTTTTCGTGCTGAGAGAGCGTTGAAATTTTAATTACCCTTTGAAAATTAAACTGAGTACTTTTTTTGGGCAAGTGGGTGGGTGTCAAACAACCCATGCAAAGTGACGCAGCCGTATGTTTGTCTTTTTCATTTTACGGTCAAAATTTAATTAAACATTTTTTAATCTATACGGTGAAATGGATAAAGAACAAAGAAGAGGGTTGACTTCGAATTAGGCGTGGCATGACGAAGAATGCACGAGGGGTTTCAACGATGATTCGAAAGAAGGAAGGGATGGTAGTGGATTGAATCGATGATAAGATGACAAAAATCTCTCTCTTCCTTCATCTCCTTCGAAAAAATAAATAAATAAATAAATAAATATATATATATATATATATATATATATATATATATATATATATATATATATATGTTGAGGAATCATTACATGCCAAGAAATGTTGAGATTTCCATTGAGTTCGTTTGAAAAAAAAAGGAATTGTACTCTAATTGATAAATCGTGATCAATTTTGTTTGCCACTTTAAATGATGCCTGTTTTAATTCTCATCGTTGGATAAGCTTTAATGACCCCTTTTGTGTGCGCCGTCAATCATCGAGAATTGTGGAGAAAAGAGTTTGAATAGAGATGTTATTGTGCACTCACGATATTGTGTCTCGTCAAATACTATTCATTCATCTTTGATTATCAAGCAATGACGAACTTTTGCACTTGCCATTTCTTTGAAATACACTATAAGCGCTTCAATTATTTCGTAATTGATATGGACGTACCATGTGATATGTTAATATCATCGTGAGGATAAAAATTACTAAAAAAGTCATAAACTTATCGTGCGGATAGATATCAATTGAATTATAAAATTTTAAACTTTGACTAATTTAATTTTAAACCTTTTAACAGTTTACAAATTCCGCCATTTTAGATAATTTATGCCAAAAATCACAAACATGAATGTTAGTCATGACACAAAAGACGATTATGTTGATGTGGACAATTTTTACAATTTTTATAATTTTTTATTTTTTTTTGTAATTTTTCTTCTCTTTTTTTTTTTCATTGAGGCCAAAGAGGGTTGTAGCCCTTGTTGACTGCGGGCAAAGGCACGAAGGCCTTCATTGACCACATTGAGGACTGAACAGCGAGGGCTTATAGGGCCTCGCCCT
This sequence comes from Eucalyptus virginea, assembly GCA_014182375.1. Lineage (NCBI taxonomy): Eukaryota > Viridiplantae > Streptophyta > Magnoliopsida > Myrtales > Myrtaceae > Eucalyptus > Eucalyptus virginea. Next base: position 53,415,473 of record CM024516.1, on the reverse strand, counting down.
TCATCGGCCATTAATAACAAAAAAAAAAAAGACAAAAATTATAAAAATTGTCAACATTAGTACTGATTGTGACACGTAAGGCTGTCAACATCCATGTCGGCGATTTCCTATCAAAATTATCCATAAGTACTAATGGGCAAATTATAAGAAAAGATTCATAACTAAATTTGACAAAATTAAAGGTTTGTGCTAAATTAGTACTCGTACTATAGGTTTATGACTTTTTTTTTAAAATAATTTTCATTGATATTAGAACATCAAAGCTAGAAATTTAATACCTAAGGTGGTAACTATACGTAAGTAAAGTCTATCGTGAGGTATGTATCCAATGTACCTGGTCAAAAGTGTACTCTTCATATATTCTCGGTGAAGGAGGGTTTTCAAATGGCATCCCTTCCTGATGTAGCCAGCGACCTATCGCCACCCTGCTTTGATTTTCAGTCCCTTTTTGGGCTTCCAGTTAGATCGATTGCTCCTAACCAGTTGGCTGTCTTTGAAGTTCGGCTTGGAAGTTTGGTCAATGTCCCCTTTGAGTCGCGACCCTTCACCAAATTGAGCATACCAAAACGTGGGATCATTGGTAAAGAGACATTGTCGACAAAGAACAAGCGAAGAGCGGGCGCGAGCACATGTTCGATCTTGGTGTTGGGCATGACGTTTTGGAAGGGCGATGGATCTACGATTAGCTTAAAGCAAGAACTGTGGCAGTTTGTTGGCTAGGATCCATAGTTTCACCTATTTGGAGGTGAAATCCATGCGAGGAGTTGTCGGGGCAATATTAGCCCATCACGCCACACCGTCACATCAATTATTCTCAGTGAATATTGAAATGAATTACTATATCAGAATTTTGCATAAAAATTTAAGATTAAATTCGTAAAATTGAAAAGTTTAGAAGTAATTCGAAATTTCCTCATAATTGTAGTAAAGCAAGCTCTATCCTTTGTATTTGTTTCTCATTAATTCCTTAGCCCCAAAAAAAGGAAAAAGGAACAAGAATTTGACTGGGCGCGCGTAACTTTTTTGGCAAATTTATTAGAATATGTCTTTATTTTTTTTTTCTAAATGATTGCTCGTTTTACAAACGTCAAATGTAGAGAAACCATTTTTATCATTAATGAGTATATTAATGGCTATTAATGATGAAAACATGCTCCTTTTTCTCACTTATCTAAACGATATAAATAATCATTTTTATGAAAAACCATTCAAATTATTCATTTTCCCCAAAACGAAAGACCGTTTCCGTAATCAAGAAAAATTACTCATTTTCCCCAAAACGAAAGACCGTTTCCATAATCAAGAAGAGGAGAGAGTACACGACAAGTAAGAAACCTCGGAAGGTTTTGACCGAATAGATTTACACACGAGTTTCCTTTTTAATTAGCCAAAAATTCAGAACCAAAAATTAAAGAGAGAGAGAGAGAATTAGATCGAAACCGGATGAAAATTTAAAATTAACGTAAACCAGCTTAGCTGCTTTTTGTCCTTTCGCTCTCCCCCCCGAATATTGGAAATGAGATTTGAGAGAGAAGTGGTCCCAACCCCCCCACATGTATCCCAACAACGGGAGCATCTCCTCCTTTTCAGGACAACGTAAAGCCCTCGAACATCTCAAGCATCCCGAAACCGATGTCTTTGTTCTTTTCGCCTCTTCATCCCACGTGTCATTTCCAAAAACAAAAGTTTCGAACGATGACGTCATAAATCGTCAGCACAAACCCCTCGCTCGTTTTAAATATCCATTCAACGATCTCAGCAATCTCTTCGCAAAACAACTCCATCAACCAATTTCGCTAAGCTAAAGGAGAAAAGGAATTTTTTTTTTTTTACATAATGAATACCCTCTTTATAAGACGTAACTATAGCTGAACACCGAAATATGATTTGTATCTCCACGTCATGTCGGCGACATGTCGGACTTCATAATATACTTTAAATCGAGCCGTCGGCGAATTATTTAATGGCTAGAAATTGTTCGATAGTTGTAAAGGCTGCATTTTATGTTTTCTACACATGACGTCTCAGTGAATCGATGAGTCACGTAGCAAATCCATATTATAGTTCTTTTAAATGAGATGGTGTGACAACTATCCAATGACTAGCACGTTCTTCTGTTCCCATGATTACAAAATGCCGCAAACTGTTGACTTAATTAGAGAGAGAGACAGACATTTAAGACAGAGAGAGACAGAGAGAGAGAGAGAGATTTAAAACGTAACTACAAGTTCTCCAACTTGGGTCAAAGGATGCAACGCATGGTCACGCCCGTCCGAACCTTCATACATGGTCAAACTCAACTAAGGGCCCAATGCCGATTCAAACCGAAGCAACCGTACCGTACCTAACCCAAGAACCATATCCGTAAGTCCACTTTGAATCCTCCTTACAAGAAATGATTCCAGAAGCAATAAAAAAGACGACCCTTTCTAATCTAACTCCAAGCAAATCTCCCAAGAGGCGACGCCAAATTACAAACACAAAATGGGCGACTCATGCCGCGATCCGAGATGAAAAGGAACAACATGGGCCGAAAAACTTTCCTGCCGGATCCGAGACGGCACGGATCATAAGTACAAAAGGGAAGGCGTGAAATGAACTTTCATGACCCAGAATTAGTGTCTTTTTCTTTCTTCTATCTCCCATCTATTTTATTTAGTTATTCACTAGAGCAATTATGACCCGGAAGTCGATCCGGAGCAAGTGTTCAGATCTATTATGACATAGCCACGAGGCGCGCAACGGACCTTTTTAATCTTCTACAACCTTTTCCGGGCTTTAAATTGATACAAAAAACATTTTTTGTGCAACCTAGTGTAAGTGTATTTACCCCTCACGGCCCTGCCCCTGGTGAAACGCTAAAAGCAAAAGTCAACACGATGGAAACAGCGCCAAAGTCACTAAGTGCGAAGTTGGCAAGTTGCGCATAAAACATTAACCGCTTGCTACTTAAACAATTCAGCATAAAAAAACACGGGTGCGGCGAATGCTACATGATTCACGCGTGACGTTAATATGAATGACTCATTCGATCTTATCTCAAGCATCTTCTCCAAGCTTGCAATATTATATGCTACAGATGGCTTTATGCAGATCACGGGTCGTTCATATGAATGACTCATTCAATCTGATTTCGAGCATCCTCTCGAAGCTTGCAATATTATATACTGCAGATGGCTTGGCAAAGTATTTTAATCCTGCTAAACACCAAGATGACTTTGGAGCGTCCTTAAATTATTGTGCACGCTTTACCAGCCCGGTCAGCATGCACGTGCAGAGAATTCCAGCTCTTTGCCACCACTATAAGTTTTGACAAACTAAATTATTAAGGAGCAAAAATTGCTGGGGAGTTTAAAACCTACGGCAATGCCATGGCCTGTGTTACAGTGTGAGGGTTATTATGGTCATTAAGTATTATTTAATAATAAAAGGTGTGAGACGTGGTAAACCCTGATCAGTTTTACACGTTCTCCTTCTTCCTTCTGTCAATTTCTACATCGCTCTCTTTTATTCTCTTATATTAATTTCTACATGGTATCAGAGCCACATCAACAAGTATCCCTGAACCTAAGCCGGTGTTGGCCAACCCTCTTGAGTCAAATTTGATGCCGACGAGCATAGTCGGCTCAGATCTTGCCTCATTGGCTTAGAGCCGATGTCGTCCAGTATCACGCGGTCTTGTCCATCCATTCAAGATCTGACGCTGGTTGAGATCGCGCCCCTCCATGTAAGCTAATCTGATTGGTGTGGTCCTCTAAGGTTTGCTCGTGTGTTCGTTGTTCTCCAGTTAAAAAAAAAAAAAATATTGCAGCAACTTGTTTGATAGAGATGCTAATCCTGTTCACCACGAAATTAATGTTGGATGAACTGGTTTCTGGTTGGGCAAAATCTATGATTTGGGCATTTGTCTTGATGAAATAGGATGAGTTGATTGAAGTATTATGGAGATTTGGATTGTTTGAAACAAATCACAGTAGTTTATTGAATTGAATTAGTTTGAGGGATTTGAATTTGATAATTGTGCTAAAAGTTCTTGCATTATATTGGTACACATCGAATGATGGCGGAGAATAGAGGTGTAGTAGCTAAGGTTGTGTCTACATCCTCTAATCGTTTGACAGAGAATAAGTTAGAAGGGATCAACAATTTTCAACAATGGAGGAAAATCGTGTTGTTAGTGTTGACTGAAAGAGAGCAATGGAATCATCTAACAGGTAAAAGATCTGGCTCTAATACCATGTAGAAATTAAGGGTCTATTCGTTTCACTGAAAATGGCGCCATTTCGGAAAATATTTTCCCAGAAGTCATTTTTCGGGAAAATGACAATATTTTCTGGCGTTCGGCTAAAACTTGAAAGATGTTTCGGAAAATATTTTCCAATATTCGGTAAGGAAAATATTTTCTAAGACTTCACCACTTAGGCATGCATTACTTACCGACCTATAAATCTATCAAATATGAACTTGTTTTTAAATTTAGGCAAACTCACTTCATATCTTTGTTCCCTCATTATCGTCAAACGCCCATCTACTCTAAAAAAATATTCGTATGAATTTTAAAAAGAAGTAAAAGAGAAAAGAAGCAAAGCATGTACAACCCTCATGAAAATCTTCCAATTGAGTGGCCTGTTCTCCCATTGCATCTTTTGTGTTCTAATAAACAAAAGATAAAAGAAGCAAAACATATAGAGCTCTTTGCTTAAGCAATGTATAAGCTGCAGGATAGAATAAATAAAGAAAATGATAAGCAAGAGTGTAAAGCGCGAGCTTAAGATCGACGAGCTCGAGATTCGCTTGGCAACGGCAGGCGACTAGCTAAGAAAGAAGAAGATGGGAAACAAAGAAAAGAAAAAGAAAAAAAGAAAAAGAAAAAAAGGAAATTAAAAATATTTTGAATTAAAAAGAAAATAAAATTAAAAAATAATTTGAACAAAAAAAGAAAAGAAGAAAAAGAAAAGGGATGAGAAAGTGAGGATTTGTAGAGGTATGAGATGAGAGAGATCAAGTGAGGAAAATGTTTTTCACTTTTCAAAAGTGGAAAACATTTTCCTTAATTTATAAGATATTTTTCTTTTCATGAAAAACATTTTCCCTGAGGAATTCATTTTCCGTGAAACGAACCCTAGGAAAGTCCGGAAAACATTTTTCCGGAAATTATTTTCTGCGGAATGAACGGAGCCTAATATAGGAGAAGAAAAGAGAGCAATGTAGAAATTAACAGAAGGAACGAGGAGAACGTGTAAAACCGATTAGGGTTTACCACGTCTCACACCTTTTATTATTAAATAATACCTAATGACCGTAATAACCCTATCAGTGTTAATGACCATAATAGAGAAGAAAACTTCAAGTCGTGGTCTTTTCTTTGGCGATCATGGTCACATTTTCGGATGCTGATTGAGCTGGGTCTCCTATAGATAAAAGGTCTACATCGGGTTACTGCACTTTTGTGAGAGGAAACCTAGTATCTTGGAAGAGTAAGAAGCAAAGTGTTGTGGCTAGATCTAGTGCGGAATCAGAATATAGAGCTATGGCTCAAGCTACTTGTGAATTAATTTGGATACGTCAGCTATTAGTTGAACTTGGATTCGAAGATCTTGCGCCAATGAAGCTGTGGTGTGATAACAGGCAGCAATCCATATTGCTTCAAATCCAGTATTCCATGAGCGTACTAAGCATATTAAGGTTGACTGTCACTTTATCCGTGAGAAGCTTCAGGCTGGAGTTATTTCTACTAGTTATGTTAGAACCAGTGAGCAACTAGCCGACACTCAGATAGAGCTAGGATGGTAACATTTGTAACTATCCGAGCTGTATTTCTAACTATCCAAGTCTTTAGGGAGTAGTAGGGTTGAGTATATTTGTAACAAGCTGGGCATGCTTGATATCTATTCTCCAGCTTGAGGGGGAGTGTTACAGTGTGAGGGTTATTATGGTCATTAACACTGATAGGGTTATTATGGTTATTAAGTATTATTTAATAATAAAAGGTGTGAGACGTGGTAAACCTTAATCAGTTTTACACGTTCTCCTCGTTCCTTCTGTCAATTTCTACATCGCTCTATTTTCTTCTCCTATATTAATTTCTACAGCCTGTAAACAGCAAAACATAACAGCAGATTGAATCAGTCAAGGGCGTGATGCTCAGAACACATAGCTCGGCACATTTTTACAGTTTTGTATCAACTTCATAAAATGAGTCCCAGTATGTACAATGCAGTCCAGAAAAATTGGCAAAAGCAAGAGCAATCATCCACCTAGGTCTGCATGAGTAGGGATGACAGGTACCAGAAAGTTTCCATAAGGCGAATCGAAGATGCGGTAGTTTCCAGTGCAACCATCACGTTGTGCTTGCGTGACTGCAAATCTTTTGGCTTGTTCAATCTTCATATTCATACCACTGGAACTACCCTGCAGAAACATAGAGAAATAAAATGCCATCAAATGAAATCCAATGGTCATGTATGGAGGGACTTAGCAAAGAAAATGCACTTACAATCAAACTTTGAGTAGTAGATTTCCCGGCTCTTTCTTCATTTACATGAGGCAAGGAAAGATTCCTGCAATCATGGATGGTTTATGTAGCTAATATCACGCTCTCATATGTCATAAGCAAATAAGAAACGTAGAAAATATAGTAGGACTGCAACGACCCACTGCTGGCGGTGATTCACTAACACCGCTACTGCTGACTGACAAGGATCATCTTACGAAAATAACAACGAGACACTAACAAGGAAGAAAGAAAAGGCCAACACAGAAGGAGATTGCAAACTTAAGACCAATAAAGAGCATCTTCCATAAGCAAGAACAAACTATCAACTACACCCCAATCCAGAGGGCTGGTATTAGATGGGCTAGGCAAGCAAATACATTCCAAGGCCAATTATAGGCAAACTTCTCGAACAAATTGTTGGCAACTAATGATGCAATAATAGGAATGAGGATGATATTGTTTCCTCCAATATGAACAGAACTATGCAGTACGCAAGACATGATCAAGATCAGAATATGATATTGCCTGATAAAGAATACATAGAATGAGATGTGCCATGAAGCAGGACTAAATTCATGTATAACCTGTAAACAGAGACTTTTAAAGTTTTGCTTTCAGGACCACAGATTGTGGGCATAGGAAAGCCACACAAAGCATTGTAAGTGCTTAATCTTAACAATGAAAAATAACCCCAAGTAATTCTATCCCCCAGACTCGCAACAATTGGTCGGAGCTAAAAAATTCATGAAGAGATCAGATTTGCCGGAACAGAATAAATCTAAAGAAGAGAATGAAAACTCTCTTAGAGTTTGAAATGGAAAGTAATGTAAATTCTCCAAAATGTGGAAATGGACATCAGGTTTTCTCAGAATGTAAAATTTGCCCGTTCTAGGGACATGACTGCTTTCTGAACAAGCTACACATACTGTACTACAAGCGGTAAAAAGCAAATTGCTGTAATCGTAAAACATGCAATATAGATTTTCCTAATCGCATCACTTTTTCTCTTCTAAGAGAAGTACACAGTCATTTGAAACCGTCTTGGAGGGTCCCACTCCAGTGTCCGCTTTGAGATGATTGGAAAGCTTAGTTAGCAATTCGTCAGGATAAGCGGTTGAGCAACTGAGAAGAGCCACTTCACTCTTTCATTAGGTCCATGTGGAAAAATCAATATTGCTCCGAGCAACATTAATCGGTGGAAAAATGGATAAATAAAGTTCCCTCAACTGCTCATTCTAGTCCAAATGAGCAAGAGTCCATCTGCACAAAGTACTCACAACTTCCTTCTTAGGACAGATAGACCTCCCTCACGAAACTCCTTAATTTAAAGCATGTCTTCATTTGAAACAACGGATACTGTGTGCGAAAAATTGTCCAAATGCACAGCAGCACTTCCCCAATAGACAAATGAATCCGTCTCTCCAAAATTCCCTATCAATAGACAGTGGTACTTCCCCAATAGACAAATGAATTCATCTCTCCAAAATTCCCTATCAATATACATCATGATCCATGAGATTAACTAAAACCCATCCACTCAATCAACCAGGCCAGTCTCATCTCCACCCGAGAGTTCTGTTCCAACTGATTTACCAGACCATTTGGCTTTCCGACCTTAGCTCAACTGTTCTTACCATTGGGCTCAACATGGCAGGAATTCAATCAACAATGTCTTGGAAACAACAGAGAAATGAGCTAAAATCAATCACCCTCCGCTTCTGGTAGAATGTCAAAATGCTGCCATGTACCCACAAAGCACTTCAATCCCGAGCACCCGAAAAAATACCATGATTTTTTTTTCCCTCTTCCAATGCCCAGAACCGATCGATCGCCTAATCACCAAATCCAACTCCAAGAACCAATCTCACCGACCCTAGCCCCGCACGAACACGACCCAGAACTGAAAAAATCACAGAAACTCCAACCCAACCCCTCATCTAATAAGCAATTCAAAAATGGTCATGGGACTCATGCCAAGAAGCTTCTAAGTAGCAAGGCAAAGAATTTCCTCCCCGAACCCTCTTACAACACATGTTTCATTAGATACTTTCATAAGATCACGTAGTTCTTGCCCATCGAAAGCTGAAAAAGGACAGAAAGACAGAGACGAGAAAGATCGACCTGCGAGGCGGTGGATTGAGCTTTCTCTTCTTGGGTTCAGACCCCGCTCTATCCATTCGCTTCGGAAGAGCACGCGATACCGCAAATCGTAATTCACTCTCCCTCTCTCTCGCTTCCCCCGTGGGGCGACACCGATCGGGTCGGGTCTTTCTCGGGTCGGTCTACTTGAAGGGCCGCCGGTTCTGCGACCGACGCTGATGATCCTCCCCGGTCTTCTTCCACGCGAGCCCAGGCCCGGTTCTGAAGAAACCCAAGAAGCCGGCCCCTCGCCTTCAAAAGTAGCGGGTGGACGAGAAAATGTCGCGTGGGCCGGCCCCTCCACGTCATTATGGAGCCGGACCATTCAGCAATTGACACGCGGCTGCCTTTTTTCCTCTAGAGAAAATATTTGAGAAAATATTGGCTGAATCTAATACTCCACGTAGGATCATACATGAAATCATTCAGCGATGTACACGTGTCCATCCGGGCCCACGTTTCAAATTTACTGACTACAGACCCTCTCTCCTCTCTCTCCCCATTGAACTGCTACGTTCCATTACAGATGGACATAAAAAATCACTTTAAAGCGTTAAAAATCGCTCTGCTCTTCTCTCTCTCTCTCTCTCTACTAGTGAACTGTGACGCCAACGTGCCTTCGTCTCTGCCTCCATTGTCGCCTCCCCGATCATGTCATTACTTTTTTTCCTCACTCCTCATGACCTTTGCTCTGCCCTCTCTTTCCTCCGCGAAGCGCCCCTTACTCATGTGTTGAGGCCGTGGATACTCTTCTCGACTTCCACGCTGCTCTCTCTCTCTCTTTCCTCCGTGAAGGATGGTAACATTTCTAACTATCCGAGCTGCATTTCTAACTATCCAAGTCTTTAGGGAGTAGTAGGGTTGAGTATATTTGTAACAAGCTGGGCATGCTTGATATCCATTCTCCAGCTTGAGGGGGAGTGTTACAGTGTGATGGTTATTATGGTCATTAACATTGATAGGGTTATTATGGTTATTAAGTATTATTTAATAATAAAAGGTGTGAGACGTGGTAAATCTTAATTAGTTTTACACGTTCTCCTCGTTCCCCATTGGCAGCTTTGATTCGTCCCCTGCATCCAAAGTTTAGGGTTTTCTATAGATTTAGTTTGGATGGATGCAATGTGGTCATTGAGAAAAAGGCTACTTTGTCCAAGGTTGTGTGCTTGTGTGTTGATGTTAATTTTGTTCATATTTCCTTTTTCAATGCTTAGCCAAACTGGGATATTTCTAGGTGATTTGTCCTCATATGGTTAGAATTGGGTTTGTTAGCAACTGTCGAGGTAATGTTACTGGTGAAGTAAATCTAACTTATTTCCTTAGATTATAGCCTTGACATTATTTAGATTAGCAGTTAATATGGGAAAAAACTCTGTGCCTTAGATGTATGAGGGCAAAGAAGAATATGTGGAACGTATGTTAAATATGGTGTCGAGCATTACTTGACCTCTTGCCACTAGCTCTCTCATTGTTGTGATAAGTTAGACCTTTCCTTTTTTCTTCCTACCATTAAACTGATTATTGGAGCATCCACTATCGATCAATAGTAAAATAAACACGGTATGTCAATTAAGTAGAGATAAGCATCGAGATTTAAATTGAATAGAAGAGAAGATTACTCAGAATGTGGGCTTGCTAACATAGTTATACAACACTCCAGTTCTTGTGAAGTTTGAATTTTTTTTATCTACTATAAATTGATTCATATGAGCACCAATTTCCTGTAATTGCAACCTCTACTCTCATTTTGTAAATATTTATATCTAGAGAAGATGATTGTTCGTCGCTGAAGTAGCCTGTATCACAATGTAAATGCTTCTCTCATGTTTTAGTGCAAAGCTGTGATGTGAATATGAATACTACAAACTAGTCGCTTTGTCTTCCTTTTTAGTTCATGCGACAGGAGGCATAGGAGTGACTTATTTTGGTTTTCTCTACAGGCATTTAGGATAGCATTTGAGGGTATGTAAACTTCAGTACATTACTGAATTGGAGAAAACGGTCAATGTTTTCCAGGTTAGAGACTTAAAGCTTCTTGATTTTGTGGCAACATAGTCATGTATTTTGGTTAACAATGAACACGGAAAAATAAGAAATTCATATAGAGACATACCCCTAATTGCAACTAGCTTTTCCCATTCTATGACATGAGTGCCATAATTTGTAGCAAGCAAATGCCTAGCACGGACCATGCATCTTTCATGTAGAACAAATCATTTGCCTTGATTATGGTAGGAAACATGAAACCTCTTGGTCAAGACTTTTTGACTCCGAAAACAGGTGGTTTTATAGAAGAAGCTTAAGCATTTTTCGACTAACAAACTGCAAACTACAAGAACTTCTTTGTTTGTTAAGAAAATAATTGGTTTTTCATGATATTGCAAGTTGTTATAGATGGAAACTACTTGAAGGAATCACACTTTGCATTTGAAATTGGTTCCAGCCAAATGCACCTTTTGATTTAGAGCTTGCTCATGTTGTTTGAATGATTTTCTGGATTTAGTTTATCGCAGGGGATTTGTTGCCCCTCTAACCTTTGACATTTTACTTCATTTGATGGCCATAAGAGATCTCGAATGGAGTGGCAGCGAGAAAACTTGATTTAATTGCTTTGTTTGATGTCAATGGTAGTCTTTGAGTTGAGGAGGGAGGGTTGAATGCTAACTTTTTTTATCGTTTGATTCATTCCCAATCATTTCACTCAAAATTAGACCACGCTATTTGGCATGACAATTGATGATAATTCAACTGGACAAGCAAAAGCACTAAGGATTGGTTCAGAGAGTTCCATCGACTGATGAATAAACTAATCCATTGAATATAGTACTAAGAAAGAAAGATGCTTAAATTAGTTGATGTCGATGGGACTCTCATGGCTCCAAGAAAAGTGTTGGTTCCTCCTCGTTTGTTAAGAAAATAATTGGTCTTTTATGAGTTAAAATTAATTGGTTGATATGTACAAGTGCAAGTAATTGTGTTATAAAAATATTTCTTTTGTATTTCATTAAGAGGAAACTTTGAAGATTATTTCTATTTTACAAGCGTCACCTCAATTAATTTGCACTTGTAAAGTTATCAGATAGCTGAATCTAAGGTAAAACTTTACTCATACTATATGAAACATTTTATGTTTTCTTTAGTAATGGATGTGATGTTATGTTTTTTGCTAGAGCATTACGTTAATTACTTGTTGTTCATTTGGTTGTAGCATGAAACTTCTCATCTTGCACATATATTGTGTGACACAAAAAAGATTTTGAGGTTGTTGTAGGGATAGTTTTTTCTAAAGAACTTGAAGTATATCATAAGTATGTGGCCTATGCAATTGGCAAAGGATTTGGAATGAGGAAGGGTAATACGATTAAAAATAGAAAATGAGAAATAATCCGACGAAATAATCCACATGGCACTCCTCTTTTGTCATTCATCTTCCTCACTTGCTTCCCTCCCTCACCATCTCTCTCTTGCACCATCCAATGGACAGAAGGTGTTCGTCGCCACCAAATTCTTGTGTATCACATGGATTGGCTCGCCTAATTTCTGTTTTGTAGGAGGAGTTATGTTTGCATAAATGAGTAGCTTCATGTAGTAGTTGTAGGAATAAGACTAATATTAGATTCATTTTTTTTTTTTGGTAACCCAGGGGACCCCGTAAGCTAGCAACCGGTGAGCAAACCCTGGGAGAGCGACTGCAGGACCCACCACCATAGTACTCCAGGTAAGAATCCCTAACGACGCTTCTGGGATTCGAACTCCTCCCCTTCGTGAGGGGGAGAGAGCCCAAGCCAGCTGCGCCGGTGAGAGCGGTGGTTTAGACCCATGTTTGTTGCTAATTCTTTGCCTTATGATTTTATTTATTATAATTAGCCTTGTGGATCCTTAAGTTTTCGTTTAGTCAAAAAATTAATGTATTCATTTATTACAAGTGCTTAATGTTTCAATACAAATTAGGATGATTATATTATTTTCTCGCGTATTAATATAAAATTTGAAGTCGTATAGGATATCGGGAGATTGCAAAACTAGTTCCAGTGGAAACAGGGTTGATCCTGAAACCGGATCGAAAAAATAGGGTGGGTTGGGTACAGGTCCAGTACAAATAGGGTCGGGTATAGAATCTAGAAAAGAGGAACCGGTTATAATAGGGTTGGGTACAGGGTCCAGGTCTAGACCCTATCCACCCTGGACTCGATTACCCCTAAATTAGAGATGAAAGACCAGTGTTTATAGAGATGTTTTTTGGCTCCTACATAATAGCACATCTAACATGAGCCAACCTTATTTCATTTACACAAGAACCTCTTTTTCTTTGAAAATTTGGAAAGTATTAGAATGCTTTTTGCTGCTTGTAGGAAATAATTAAAGATTTATTTGCTTAGAAGAGAGAAAAGAAAGAAAATTTCTTAATGAACACCCATTTCTTTGCTATCTTCTTTTACAATACTTGCTTGCCAGAAGTAATCTCATCATCAACAGCCTGAAGCACACATAGCTTTGGGGATCTGCAATTGGCTCAGATATTATAACCTAAACAAGCTCCAAAGGGGAAAGAAAGGGAAACCTGATAGGTTTCCCAAATACTGAGCAACATGCACTCAATTAATTATTAACGACGGTAAAACGTATGCCTCTCGCAATTGATTGGTGGGGCTAAAGGACACTTGATGGTTCGAAAGCATCTCGACTTCAAATTCTATAATAAATATCCATCACCCTCTTTGGTCTTGTAGATGCGGGAGAGACCGGCAACATCAAAGGGCTTGAAAAGCAAAGGGCGTTGGTCGTCCACAAGCTCATTAGGACACTGGATCGTGCCTTGAATGGAAGAGAAGAGTCCTATGCAATATCTTGCCTCATGCCCACTCATCATTACACGGTGACAAGGGCTGTGTTTGTCACCGTGTAATCTCCCATTGCTCCATCCCTACACGCAAAAAATGAAAAAAAGGGAGAGGCTCACTATGTTGATGGTCTGTCTCATCACAAGCTAGCATCAATTTCGTTGTATCAATATGCATTCAACCGTACACGAATCTATGTTTCACATGTGAACCAATCTAAGAATTTCACAAAGAAATTAGCTTTAATGTCGTAATTCTAGCTATTGCCAGACATGATGTCAATACTAGAAATATAAACAATAATATACGATTGATATGTAAAGTCAGGTTCCCGAATTCTTGCTCGATGCTCTTATAGCATGTTAACTACTTTTTGAAGCAAATTCAATAAAGAGAGAGTGGGTGGGGGGAGACTCACGTAGAATGACTCCCAGCGAGGATAGTCAAAGAGGTAGCTGAGGAAGGGGCGACCTCGAACCAACATCCGTCCTTAGTTTGCACTACCAATCCGTTCACATGGTTCTGGTGAAGTACGATCACGAAGTTTGCGTCGCGATGGCACCAAGCCCTAGACTTCTTGGACTCTTCGGTCCTAGGAGCAGCATATCTCATGAGACGGAAATTGTATCTAACCGACTTGGCTAGAGATTCCAGGTACTTGTCTACGCCCAAGCTTCTCAAAACCAGCTTCTTCACTAGTGAATCCAACTCCAAAACCCTCGTAACATACGTATTCATTTTCTCGCTGCATATTCATGAAAAACGGTGTACATCAAAACCACAATTTCTGTAGATAGGGCTGTGGATTGGCATCTTCACAGATGATTCATTTTACATTTTCTTCTTGCATCGAAGTAAATGAAAATCAAACTCACGTCATTAGTGATCCATTTGATAGACATGTGTCACGGGCCGAGAGTTTCCTTGGCCTCGGAATGACCCGCGGGCGCCTAGCGAGCGGAATTCGCCAGGCCAGCCCTTTCTTTAGTTGTCCCATGAACGATACGATGAATGATTCTTCGTGTGAGATCCTACCACGCCCAGCTTCGCTCGGGCGTCTAGTCCATCGAGTAAGACAACAGTTCTCTTTAGGCACAACAACTGGTTTCGGCCTGCCATGGTCTCGTCAGGAGAGCGGCATCAGCTCCCGACTAGTTTGTGCACGGGAGGCCTACCCCGTCTTCAAAGCTCCTAAGTGATATAATCCTTCTATCCTAGAACTCCTAGCACCAACCGTCCTGACGCCACTCCCACGGACTAGTTGTGTTCTACCCTTCTACCTCACACTCTTCACCAGATAACCCCAAGCCCCCACTCACAAGTGTCACGAGTACGGATTCACGGACCGTGACATTCTCCCCCACTCAATTCGCAACGCCCTCGTTGCGATCTGTTCTGTCACTTCCTTGCGTAAATTAACCATTGATGTGCCACTTTTGGGAATTCACATCGAACGGTCACGCTCGCCCAACAAAACAGGTTTTGCTCCATTGGTAGCTTCTTTTGATCTCAGCCGCTCGGCCATTCGGTCACCTGCGCTTTTCGGCAAGTGTGGCATCTTTCGCCAACCGCATCTTCTAGCAGCACCATTTCAGCCTAATAAGCATCTTGACCCCAGCAGACCAATGGAGGTTCTTTTCTTGTTGAAAACGCGGCAGTAGACCTCTTCTTCGTATTCATCGATCGATCCAGGAACTTTATCCCCATTCAGCAAGGGTTCGATTCTTCTTGAACTCCCTATCGGCTCGGCGGTAAACCGACTCGTCCCAGTACACATTGTCATCCTAGGAGCAAAGAGCGTAGCTACGTTCGAGCATCTTTTGCCCGGCCATTCACTTTCCGCCGTGCTAGGACTGGACCGGGCACTCATCAGTTCGATGCACTAAAGCGAGAAGCTCGATTCTCCGACTTGCTCACTTGCTTACTGGAGGGATTCTTGCTCTGATACCACTTGTCACGGGTCGAGAGTTTCCTTGGCCTCGGAATGACCCGCGGGCGCCTAGCGAGCGGAATTCGCCAGGCCAGCCCTTTCTTTAGCTGTCCCACGAACGATACGATGAATGATTCTTCGTGCGAGATCCTACCACGCCCAGCTTCACTTGGGCGTCTAGTCCATCGAGTAAGACAACAGTTCTCTTTAGGCACAACAACTGGTTTCGGCCTGCCATGGCCTCATCAGGAGAGCGACATCAGCTCTTGATCAGTTTGTGCACGGGAGGCCTACCCCGTCTTCAGAGCTCCTAAGTGATATAATCCTTCTATCCTAGAACTCCTAGCACCAACCGTCCTGACGCCACTCCCACGGACCAGTTGTGTTCTACCCTTCTACCTCACACTCTTCACCAGATAACCCCAAGCCCCCACTCACAAGTGTCACGAGCACAGGAGGATTCACGGACCGTGACACATGGCTCTTAACACTTCCTTGATTGGAATAAATAATATAATTACCAGTAATGACAAAAAAGTGATTACCAAAATTTTGTGTTTCTTTCTAGCCACATGAGATCTGCTAATCCTTCGATAGAGCTCGAGTTGGGGGCATAGCCAACTCCAAATGCCTCGTAGAGAGGCACACGAGGAAGATTTGCATGTTAGCCGACGTACGGCTTATCCAGGAAGTCAAATCGGCACTTCACATCGTTTGGAAGCTTGAGCAATTCCTCCAATTCTTGGAACGCATCATTGTGAAGCTTCAAGGTCATCTTATCATGCAAGGCTTCGAAGCAACCGAATTCTTCAAGGGCTTGTCGGAGTTGACTTTGCAAGGAGTCCCATCGACCTATCCCTGACTTTGAGCCATCTAATTCGGATAGATCTATCTGGGGAAGCTTTAGAGTTGAAAAAGAGCTTATGATCAATTTGTCTTTCATTCTGGATACTTTTTCTAAAGGTTTTTTACTGTTCTTTCCCTGGGGGGGGGTCCTCTGTTGAGTTTATAGGGCTTGGGGTCCTTGTAGTAGCTACTGTAGCAATTTGAAAGTTACAATCTTTCCATGAAGATTTGATTATTTTCCTTGTTTTCCCCTCTTTTTGTGGTTTAAACAAGAGTTAACCAGTCAAATGCAAGTTTTTCTTTTTTTCTTTGGTATATAGGTTTTGCAGTTAGTGACTTGACTTTAACTCAAGCAATCATGCGGTTGCCATCCTCTTTAGGCATGTCCACGTGGAATACACAATCAGCAGTTAGGTGATAAATGAAGCCTAAAATTAATACCTCGCCCAGGAACAGCAACCCCTACAAGCAAAGAAGTAACTCTTACTTTTGAATATTGCTATTTTATGATCTTTTTAATTATCACATGGATTGAGTACTTAATCACATTGGATCTTTGCCTTTTCGTCATTGATCTGTTTCACTTCATACGATTGAAGAGTGCCTTTCAACTCATCAACAGAGAGAGGCATAATTCTTTGTCTCCTGAATTGATGTTTTCACATGGTTCCGATCCTTTGAAAGTCATCGCAAAAGTTTGTTGGCCTTCATTAGAGTAGAAATTGGTTGACCTTAATATGCCAATCCATTTATAATTTCTGTAAATCGATTGAACATATCTCCAATAGACTCTCCAGGTTTCATCTTGAAGGATTCATATTAGCCAAGCAAGATATCTATTTTTGTCTCCTTTACATGATCTATTCCTTCATAGGTGACATGAAGTCTATCCCAGACTTCTTTAATTGTATTCTGTTATATTCAGCGGGGGACAAAACATAGTATAAAAAATTAGATGACCTTTGCATCAAGAGCTTGTCTCTTGGTAATTTTTGCTTGGTTGGTTTCCTCAGCATCTTTGTCTAAGACTTCTTATCCCTTGTCAAATGCAAAAGCTGCCTTTGGTTTATTCTTCTTTTTACAACATCCCATTCTAGTAGATCTCTAGATCTCCGGAATGTCTTCATTTTATTCTTCCACACACTGTACTCTTTTCCATCAAAATAAAATGGCTTGGTATTACTTTGCCCCTCTACGAGTCCTGGTGCTAAACAACTAGCCATAAAAAATCTTTAACTCAGAAGTATAAACACTTCAACAGATGAGCACAGGGCTCTCATACCAATTGATAAAGCTAGTATGAACACCTAGAGGGGGTGAATATGTGTTTAATTTTTTTTTTTTTTTTGGAAAATAAATTTCGAACAAAGTCTAAGAACCAAATAGAGTCTGATAAACAAATCACCAAACTTTTAAAGAATATTCAGAATCAAATAAGAGATTGAATTGATTTTTGCGATACTTAAAAGGATGCAACATATTTAAATAAAAAGAGCTAAGGGAAGAGAAAATTACACACGAAATTTATAGTAATTCGGCTTTGATTAAGTCTACGTCCATTCTCTTATGTCGATAGTATTCAGGCTGGAATTCACTATAGCATCAACAAAGAAGTACAATTTTTTCGAGCGCAACCACTCAGTGGAAGATTCATTTTCTCTCACTAAGTCACTCTTCTTGTGATTTTCTCTCTTGAATACAATTTGTAAGGACTGTCGATGAAGAACAAGTGGTTGGAAAGATTTCAGACTTTGGAATTTCAATTTTCACGCACTATCTCAAATAGACTAAATGACCTCCTTAAATACTCCTCCACGCCTCACTAGCCGTTGGCATTTTCCAAATGAATTTATTCTAATCAATCCGTTGGACAGAATTGATTAAGGAAATGTTATAACAGTTTGAAGATTGAGATGAAAATCCATTGACTATGGTTGCCCATACAATTAGAATCTAGAATTTCATAAGTAAATGCTTCTAAAAAAGGAAATTGTCTTCAAGATTGATTTCATTAATTAGGGATTGATTCCATCAATGTTTATTGAAGGTGAGTGAGATTCTTCACTAGAGAACTGGATATTGAAAAATAGATTCCTACTACATTTATTCTAAATCATTGTCGCAAGATCAATAAATCTGAGTTTGATTGTATCTTTGTTCTGGACTCTGTTTCAGTCTGGATTGCGTCAGAGTGGGAAAGACTTCTAGAATGAATAGGTTTTGGTAAGAGTCTGCGATATAATTTCAAAAGTATATTATTCTTCAAAATAAGAATAAGAACAAGAAAGTTTTGTCAACTTCAAAACTATGGTAGGAGTTTTATCGACATAAGTAAATTTCTTTTTTAAATCCTTTTGAAAAATTGAGATATCCACCTTCTGATTACTTAGGGTGCATATGGCAATCATTCTATTTCTATTCAATAACAATTTTTTTGTTCCAGACTTATTTCTTGTATAAAAATTCGTTTGGTGATGCAATTTAATTTTTCTATTTCTTGAATAAATTTTTAGTCTATAAATAAGTTTGGAATATAAATGAAAAATAAAAACTCTTCTCATCGCTTGTCCTCTCTATTAGTCGACCACCTACTCGTTGATGCCATCATCTATTGCCAGTCACTGGCTACCTTCCGGCAATCATTGCCGATCGTCGGTCACCATCATTTGCTGTTGTCTACCGACTACTACCGCTGTTCATCGGTCGTTGCCACAACCACAATCTGTCGCGCCCCAAGAAATAGACATTTTATGTCCTTATCAAACATAATTTTATTTCGAAAATAGAAACTTTATATCGTTATCAGAAACGAATTTTTGCTCAAAAAATCATGCAAAAATAAAAATAGAAAAATCTATTTTTCTTCCAAAAATCAATTTCTGACCAAAATGGTTATCATTGCGCCTTTATTGTGTCTTTTTTCCCCTTTGGTTATTCTGTAGTTTTTGTTAAGCTAACTATGTTCTCTTTCACATTGGATCTTTGCCTCTTTAGAAGTCCCATCAAATAGAAAAGTTTAGCAACAACACAGGAGTGTTAAATTTAAAATATATTTTCCTACAAAAGATACACTGGGTAACCAGTATTGAGGGAAAAGCTCCAGGTGGAGAGTGCTCTGTCACAATCGAGAGTAACGGAGCCATTCCCTTCTCATTTCCCAACTAGAAATCTACCAAGATAAGGCATCCTTTATGGGATTAACTCGAGATATATTTTCAATAAGGTCCAAGCCCTTCACTAAGGCATCAATTCTTCATGATTTATAGAGATGAAAGACCAGTGTTTATGGAGACGTTTTTTGGCTCCTACATAATAGTACATCTAAAGTGAGCCAACCTTATTTCATTTACACGAGAACCTCTTTTTTTTTATGAAATTTTTGAAAGTAGTAGAATGCTTTTTGCTGCTTGTAGGAAATAATTAAAGAGTTCTTTTCCTTAGAAGAGAGAAAATAAAGAAAATTTCTTCATGAACACCCATTTATTTGTTATTTTCTTTTACAATACTTGCTTGCCAGAAGTAATCTCATCATAAATAGCCTGAAGCACGTAGCTTCTAGGATAGATATTATAACCTAAACAAGCCCCAAAGGGAAAGAAAGGGAAACCTGATAAGTTTCCCAAAAACTAAGTGACTCGATTAATTATTAACGACAGTAAAAGATATGCCTTAAGATCTGACTCGCAATTGATTAGTGGGGCTAAAGGACACTCAATGGTTCAAAAGCATCTCGATTTCAAATTCTGTAATAAGTATCCATTGCCGAAGCTCCACTTTCGACCTCTTTGGTTTTGTAGATGCGGGAGAGACCGGCAACATCAAAGGGCTTGAAAAGCAAAGGGTGTTGGTCATCCACAAGCTCATCTGGACACTGGATCGTGCCTTGAACGGAAGAGAAGACTCCTATGCAATATCTTGCCTCGTGCCCACTCATCATTACACGGTGACAAGGGCTGTGTAACCTCCCGTTGCTCCATCCCTACACAAAAAAAAAAAAAAAAAAAAATGAAAAAAAGGGAGAGGCTTACAATGATGATGCTCTGTCTCATCACAAGTTAGCATCAATTTCATTGTATCAATATGCATTCAACCATACACGAATCTATGTTTCACATGTGAATCCATCTATGAGAATTTTACAAAGAAATTAACTTTAATGTCATAATTTTAGCTATTGCCGGACGTGATGATCAATAATAGAAATATAAACAATAATTTATGATTGATATGTAATGTCGGGCTCCCGAATTCTTGTTCGATGCTCTTATAGCATGTCACCTACTTTTTAAACCAAATTCAATAAAGAGAGAGTGGGTGGGGGGAGACTCACGTAGAATGACTCCCCAGCGAGGACAATGAAAGAGGTAGTTGAGGAAGGGGCAACCTCGAACCAACATCCTTCCTTAGTTTGCACTTCCAATCCGTTCACATGGTTCTGGTGAAGTATGCTCACGAAGTTTGGATCGCGATGGCACCTAGTCCCAGGCTTCTTGGACTCCTTGGTCCCAGGAGCAGCATATCTCATGAGACGGAAATGGTATCTAATCGACTTGGCTAGAGATTCCAGGTACCTTTCTACGCCCAAGCTTCCCAAAACCAGCTTCTTCACTAGTGAATCCAACTCCAAAACCCTTGTCACATACGTTTTCATTGTCTCGCTGCATATTCATGAAAAAAGGCACACATCGAAACCACAATTTCTGTAGATAGGGTTGTGGATTGGCATCTTCACAGATGATTCATTTTACATTTTCTTCTTGCATCGAAGTAAATGGAAATAAAATTCGCATCATTGGTGATCCATTTGATAAACATGTCTCTTAACACTTCCTTAATTGGAACAAATAATATAATTACTAGTAATTAAAAAAAAAAGGATTACCAAAATCTTGTGTTTCCCTCCGGCCAAAAGAGATCTGCAAATCCTTCGATAGAGCCCGAGTTGGGGGTGTATGTCATTGCAAATGCCTCGTAGAGAGGTGAATGAGGAAGATTCCCAAAATAGCCGTTAGACGGCTCATCTGGGACACTGAACCGGCGCTTCACATCGGTCGGGAGCTCGAGCAATGCCTCCAATTCTTGAAACGCATCATTGTGAAGCTCCAAGGTCATCCTATCAGTCAAGACTTCAAAGCAACCGAATTCTTCAAGGGCTTCTTGGACTTGACTTTGCAAGGAGTCCCATCGACCTGTCCCTAGCTTTGAGCCATCTAATTCAGACAGATCTATCAGGGGAAGCTTCAGTGTTGAAATAGAGTCCATGATCAATTTGTCTTTCTTTCCGAGTACTTTTTCTAAACTTTTTCTCCTATTCTTTTCTTGGGGATCTCTGCTAGATTTATAGGGCTTGGCATCCTCGAAGTAGCCACGGTAGCAATTTGAAAGCTACGATCTTTCCATGAAGAGTCTATTATTTTCCTTGTTTTCCCGTCTTTTAGTGGTTTAAACAAGAGTTGACTAATGAATGCAAAGGTGATGGTTATCTTCCTTGCCGGCATATCTTCTACGTGTAATACATGGAAACAAATGAGCAATCAAGTGAGCCTGATTTTTTTTTTTTTTATGTTATCAAAAACCTTAAATTTACCCATTATGATGCAAATACCTGAATTATGTTACACGTGTATAAATTTGAATTTTTTTGTGACATAAAAAATTATAGGTATGTATGTTATAATGAGTATAGATTGAGGTTTTTTGAGAATTTTTTTAATATTTTGATTTTTTTTAAATTCCCACCGATGTTTTGAAAAATGATAATAATAAAGAAAAGCAAATTGACTTTTTGAAGGTGAGCGAGTGGCTGGAAATAATTACGAGCCCTTCCTTGTGTCCCTCTCCCTCTTGCTCTCGTTCGTCGTTCAACTTATCGGTTACGTCACGGAGACGACGATTAGATGGAGGCTCCTGAGACCGACACGTGTCGTTTCAATGGTACAACTAGGCTTGCCGGCCCGTAGGTGTGTCCGGTTACGCGTGCAAGATGGGCCCCACACTCTTTGCAGATGACTAGGATCGTGAGTTGGGTTGGAGGGCTACGATAGATAATCCCCCCATTTTTATTTATTTAATCGACCATATTTTAGAAAAACAAGGTAGGCATTTATTCGCTTTCTCTTGTTTGTCTTTTTGGTCCCCAGAAGGTATACCATATATATTTGCATCAAAGCATCCGGGAAAAAAAGGGCACTCTATTCTTATATTCCGATGTATAGTCGTTATTAGATGATATTGACCACTAAAATGGTCGAATGGGTGCTTTGAAGGAGAAAAGAACTGCTTTCTTGTTTTCCTGTTTTTGGACCCTTTTTTGGGATATTTTCAGTAAACATTAACGCTTTATTTGTTTTGCAAATATTAAATAATTTGGAAAATATATATTTTTAAATGATTGCACCCTTTCTTTGGACATTCTGGTAAGCTTTGTTTGTTTCATAGAAAATAAAAAATTTGGAAAATATCTTCTTAAAAATAATAACTTTTATCTCTTATACAAATGAATTGACGAAAAATATTTTCTTCATCCTTAAAATTTTTTTAGACATAAACTTTACTTAATTATGGAAACTTCTTTTTATTGACTAAGCATTTCAAGCAATACAAGCGATCTTTTATAAAGAAATAGTTTCTAAATTATTTATTTTCCCAAATAAATGAACATAATCCTTTTATATTCCTTTTATGTATCCGTATTTGATGAAATTAGTGCATGAATTAGTAGGGTTTTGAATAATGATTTCTTTATTGTCCCACAGCATTGACAAAGCTTTTTGTAGTGTTCTAGCTTGGCATGACAAAACCATTGTAATTATCTTATTTTCTACATATATTATGAAAAGAGTATCTTCTCTATATGATTATGGATATTCTTTTTTTTGTCTGTTCTACTCTATCTTTCAACTCACTCTCAAACTTTTGCCTTACTTCTTTACAAAGCATGAGAGTCAAATTCCATACTTGAAACTAAACATTTTAATATGTAGCCCCTTTTAAAATGTGGAGATTTGTATCTCTTACCTACTCATTCCTATATGGGAAGGGTGGCCATTGGGGCATCATGCATTCTTGTGAAAGGGTACTAAGTTTTATATTGCACATAATTGACAAATACCTACATTGGATTTGGACATATGAAGTTGAAATTGTTAATGCAACTGCATTTCTTAGTTTATTTTAGGACTTGATTGAATTTTACGCAATAGATTTTTGATTGATTTGCAATTTTTTCATTGAGCTTTGAGATAGCTTGCTTGATGAGGCGATGGGTCTATAGCCAAAAATATGTGATCTAGCAATAAAATAAACAAAATAAAGGAATCCAATTGGATATCGGATTTACGTGGATTGGTCAATGGAACTAACCTCAAGGGGAAAGTAGAACAATTTTTTTTTTTATGAATTGAGTGATATCACAGATATTACATTATAGGACAATTTCTCGCTAGTCAATTCCATAGATGAGTTACATAAAATTTTATCACAAGAACACTCATGATGAAATTCATGAGCTAACTCTTAATTATATGCAATAATTCAAAATTTGGATCCAAAATAGGAAATCTACTCAAACCAAGAATCCTACTCCAACTAAAAGTAAGTCGTGCTAATATGATGGCACCATTATTTACCATCAATGACGATGCCACAATGACCACAAATTCCAATATGTGCGGATTTGGCTATTGGAGCTATGGAAATTAAAGATATTGAAGACCATAACTAAGAGATATTGAAAAGCAAATCCACAGAGGATTATTATTTTATTATTGAATGAAAAACATTGTGGAATATTGAATTTAGGAAATATTTTTATAGTTCTTTTAAATGGCACAAAAGTGTTTTCAGTTGTAGTACTTCCAAGCCAAATCCAAAAATAAAAAGAAAATAAAAAAATGCATGTAATAAAATACACAACATGAAAGTATCCTCACTTCTAAAACGATCCAAAGATAGAAACAATACAAATAGAATTCGATCCCTTTAATTTTTTGTTAATTTCTTTTTCCATATTCTATTTATCCATACTCTCTTTAGCAACCTTCTAAAGTGCGTGTAAGTTATATAAAGTTTTTTTTTTTTTGGTAAGGTGATATAAAGTTCATAATGTGGAACTCTTTTAATTCATCGTATTGGCTCAGCTCATCCAAAATGAAAAGAAATGAGTATCCAAGCATGAACTTTTACTTTAGAAATATGTTAAGTTTTCCATCAGTGCAAACTAAACAATTCACTCGAAATCATTGATTTGAAACACTAACTTTTGTTTTGGGACAAAAAGAACCTGGTTCACTAACCTTGACTCTTTCATTTTTGGCTACTCATTACTCTTTCTCATTGAAATGGACAAGTTTTCGTACTAGTTTCCATGTATGAAATTCTTAATGGTGAGTCTTCTTGTCTTTTTAAGTATATTTCTTTTAAAATCCTTTTGAAAAATTGAGTTATGCACCATCTGATTACTTAGGACGTGCATAGCAACCATTCTATTTTTATTCTAGAATAATTTTTCTGTTTCATAATAGAAATCTGTTTGATGACGCAATTTCATTTTTCTATTTTTAGAACAAATTTTTAATCCAAAAATAGGTTTGGAATAGAAATGAGATATAAAAACTCTTCTTATCGCTCATCCTCTCTATTAATTGGCCACCTACCCGTTGTTGCCATCATTCGTTGCTAGTCGTTGGTTGCCTTCCACCGATCATTGCCAATCATCAACTGCTGTCCGCTATCGCTGTTTGCCAATTACTGCCAACTTCCGCCAATGGCTATCGCGACCACGATCTTCCGCCCATCGAGTAAGAGAAATTTTGTGTCGTTGTCGAACATAATTCTATTTCGAGAATAGAAATTTTGCATTGTTGTTAAATACAAATTTTTGCTCAAAAAATTCAGCAAAAATAGAAATAGAAAAATATTTTTTTCTTCCAAAAATCAATTTTTAACCAAAATGATTATGATTTGCGCCTTTATTGTGTCTTTTTTTCCCCTCTAGTTATTCTGTAGTTTTTTTCTTTTTACACCATCTATGTTCTCTTTCACATTGGATCTTTGCCTCTTTAGAAGTCCCATCAAATGGAAAAGTTTAGCAACAATATAGGAGCATTAAATTCAAAATATATTTTCCTACAAAAGATACACTGGTTAACTAGTATTGTGGGAAAAACTCCAGGTGGAAAGTGGTCTGTCACAATCACGAGAGTAACAGAGCCATTCCCTTCTCATTTCCCAACTAGAAATCTACCAAGATAAGGCATCCTTTACGAGATTAACTCGAGATATACTTTCAACAAGGTCCAAGTGCTTCACTAAGGCATCAGATCTCCATGATTTATAGAGAATAACAATCATATAAGATGAAATCTAAGTTTTTGTTTCATCCTACTTCATTTGCTAAGAACTTATATGTCGTAGTTCCCCCAATGCCTACTTTAATCATGTCAACTAATATATCCTTACAAGTCTCATAAATCATTTTTCCACATTTAATAAAATGTTTTTGATCTTCCAATACAAATGCATGATTATACATGGAAACATACTCTATAATTTCATAGACACCATTATTAACCTTAAATTTGATATGAGCAAAACACCCACATCTAATTTCAAACTTTTCATATTTCTTTTCTTGATCATATAGGCTAACAGAATGATCCTTACAATTACACAAAAAAGCCTATCAGATTATTTCTTCTTTTCTATTTTTAATTGTATAACCCTTCTTTACTCCAAATCATTTGCTGAGTACATAAGCCACATACTTATAATATGCTTCAAGTTCATTAGAAAAAACCATCCCTACAGTAAACTCAAAATCATTTTTTATATCACACATTATATATACAAGATGGAAACTTTCATGCTACAATCAAATGAACAACAAGTAATTAACGTAATGCTTTTACAAGAAAAATAACATCACATCCTTTATTAAAGAAAACAAAATATGTTTCACATAATATGAGTAAAGATGAACCTCATATTCAGCCATCTGATAACTCTACACATGCAGATTAACTGAGGTAATGAGTTTAAAACATAAATAATTATTCAAAGTTCCCTCCTGAGGAAATACAAAACAAACATTTTTAAAATACAATCACTCGCACTTGTACATATCAACAAATTAAATCTAGCTCATATAAAAACCAATTATTTTCTTAACAAACAAAGAGAAATCAGCACCTTTCTTGGAGTAGTGAGAGTTCCATCGACATCAACTAATTTAAGTATCTTTCTTTCTTAGTACCACATTCAATGGATCGGTGTATTTATTAGTCGATGAAACTCTTTGAACCAATCCTACTTATCTACTAATTTAAGTATCATTGTATTTAACATAATTTTTACTCCCATACTAACTGCTAATCCAAATGCCAGTGATGTAATATGAGGATTTGAGTTGAATTTACTTCACTAGTAGCATTATCTTGACAGTTGCTAACAATCCCAATTCTAACCGTACGAGGACAAACCACCAAGAAACGTCCCAATTTGGCTATGCATTAGAAAAGGAAATGTGCACAAAATTAACATCAGCACACATCCTTGGACAAGGTAGCCTTTTTCTCAGTGACCACGTTGCATCAATCCAAACTAAATCTACAGAAAAGCTAACCTTCGGACGCAGGGACTAATCGGAGCCACCAACAGCGCTTCGATAGGCGACGGAGAGAGACAGACACGCACAGGCGAGAGAAGAGAAAGGGTCTGCAGTCAGTAAATTCGAAATGTGGGCCCGACGGACACGTGTCCATCTCGAATGGTTTCATAGATTCAGCCAATATACTTTCTCCTTTCTCTGTCTCCCCACTGTTCATCTTCCCCAAGACGCTGACTTTTGTCTCGGAAACGGAGCGACCTCTATTTTTGTTCTCTCTCTCTCTCTTTCATTTCATGTTCTTCGATCAACGGCGACGATGACGGCGACGACGACGGCGCCGGACATGAACGGCGCCTCCTCCAAGGCGCCGCAGATCTCCGACGTGTTGCGGAAGTTCGCCTCGCCTTCAAGGCCAAGACATTCGAGTTCTTCGCCGGCGGCGACACGTTCAACGGGTTGGCGCTGCTCAACTCCGCCGAGGAGGTCGTCACCAGTCAGAGGGTCGTCGCGCCAGAGCCCAATCTCTCGTCGGCGGAAACTCTAGGCCGAGAGAGCGCTCGAGCGAGCTTGCGGTTCGTCGACGCGATCGGCGACGGAGGCATGGAGAGAGAAAACTCACGTGTTGGGAAACAGTGGAAAAGAAAAGTTGCGGAGTCTCCTAGGCTTTGTCCGTGGGATCCACCGGCGCCACATGTCGGTTGCTGAATGGTCCGGCCCATGGTGACGTGGAGGGTCGGCCTGTGCAAACATTTTCTCCGAATAACGGACCAAAAAATACCCATTGATATGCACAGCGGGAGAGGGGGAAAGAGTTCCGTACGCGTTCATGGGATGCTCGCTTTGAATTATAATTAACCGTTCAAAAGGCGAGCCTGCCATGTCGCACGGTCCCTGCCACGGCCGTGCAGCATGTCCTTAAGCACCGACCACCGCTCGAAGTAAGCGTCGCATCAGTCGGCCTGATCGGTGCGACGATCTCTCACTAAAAGCTTTTGGATTTCAATCGATGGTCGGTCAAATTTTGCCGAATGATGGGCTCAACCCAAAGTAGCATGTCCATCCCAAGGACAATGGGACCAGGGAGGATTCCTGGGAAAAAATTAAAAAAAAAAATCGACCGCCGGATTCGACTGCGACACAGCAGAGGGAGGTCTTGTCGCAACGTCGTCATTATTTTCTGCATCCACTTATGGCGAAGGGAAACAAACAAAGATGTCCCAGAAAAATCCCTGTTCATCGACGTTGACTTTTCATTCAGCCTGAGCACAGCGAATGCGGTACTGTTTCCGTTCGCAAGCTAACCCCCCCTTGGAAACCACTTCAAAATTCATTTTCACGTTCCTGTTTGCCATGGGATTTAAGTAAGTGTGTGTTGGTCGGATTCTGGTTCGACCATAGGATCGGACCGGAAATGAGCGCGCATACGGACTGATTCTTGGGTCAAGAGAGAACCATTTCTTGGTGATTCTACTACGTGAAAACTAACAATACTCCGAGCCATGTCTTTAACATGAAGAAATAACAACATAAGTTTTCGTGGCAAAATTGTGCCAACTTTCTGTATCTTAATACAATAATTTGATTTTTCACACCAAATAAAAAATAAGCCGGGACATTGATCGGGAAATCAATTAGCTGCAGATTTTGGAGCTAGAGAAGAAGGCGATATACTGAAAATTTGATGGAAACAAAACTTCATGACATGTAAAAAAGCCATTATTATTAGGAACTGGATTAGGAATTCATGTTCGTTCTCTCCAAATTGAAACTTGATCAAATAAAAAAGATATCGGTTCGTTTGCATGGTTCATGGGATCGCAAATGTAAACACACAATGTTCTTCTTTCTCGATTTGTATCTCTATGGCGGATCATCTTTCTTGAGGAGCTGCTGTTGCAAGAGCGCATCGACTGAAATTTGAGTCGAATGCATCTGACCGTGATTTTGCGAATTTTTATGAACACCCAAGTATGAAAATTCCAATAAATTACCTTTCTATATTAACCCTTTCTATATTAACTGAAAAAATATATTGTTTCTTTCGGAAACCCTCGAGTGCAGTTCGACAAGTCATCTTTCTCTTGCATAATTGCATACGACCTCTGCATGTTTCAGTCCATTTTCTTGTCTCGTATTGCTGTCTTTGTCCGAGCCCGACGACAGCTCCTGTTCAACACGAAAGCAAAAGAGACAAAACACAGCATGGAAAACATCAAAGTTTCCCGCCCTCTCCCTCTGCTTCCTTGTTCCTTTTCTCCGCCTTCTCGTGTACCGAAAAGCCTTGTATTCTTTTCAACGAATGATCGCCGCTCTGCTTCTCTGCAAATCCAACACCTGCTCTGCAAGAAACCGGAAGAAGAGAGAGAGAGAAGAAGAGAACAAGCGACCCAACTGCATCGATCTCTCCAAGCTTTTCGTGTTTTTTCCCCTGGATAGTTTGCGTCTTTCGGAAGCTGGTGGTGGTTTCTTTCGAAATGGGTCGGGCGGTGAGGTGGCTCAAGGGCCTGTTCGGGATCGGGAAGGATAGAGAAGTCGTCAAGGACTCCGCCGACCGCCGCTGCCACCCAGAACGCCGCCGCGCCGGCGGGGGACTGTGCAACAACCCGGCGACGATCCCGCCCAACATATCGGCCGCGGAAGCCGCCTGGCTGCGGTCGTTCTACGCGGAGGAGCGCGAGGAGGAACGGAGCAAGCACGCGGCGGCGGTGGCCGCGGCCACCGCGGTGGCTGCGGACGCGGCGGTCGCGGCGGCTCATGCTGCGGTCGCCGTCGTGAGGCTCACCAGCCGCGGCAGGAGCACCGCGTTCGGCGGCTTCGGCGGCCCCGAGAGGTGGGCCGCGGTGAAGATTCAGGCTAGTTTCCGGGGATATCTGGTGAGCAGTGTTTTAAAGATTCGCCCTGTCTTCATTTCCGTTCTGTATTTGATCGTTTCTTCGGATGCGGAACAGGCGAGGAGAGCACTGAAAGCGCTGCGAGCGCTGGTGAAGCTGCAGGCGGTGGTGAGGGGCTACCTGGTGAGGAAGCAAGCCACCGCCGCGTTTCACTGCATGCAATCTCTCTTCCGAGCTCAGGCCACCGTCCGTTCCCGCCGAGCTCGCGCTCCTCTCGCCGGCCCCGAAGTCTGCGCCACCGCCGCCGAGTGCCCGCCGCGCCATTCCACGGTACGATTCGGCCATCGAAACGAGTCGGCGTCTGCCCCTTTTCGCGACGAACTCGTTCATGCTTGTCGACTCTTGCAGGAGAGATCGGACGACGCGGGGAGCGAGTACTCAGCATCGTTTCACAGCATGAGGCTGTCGTCTTCTCTCGACGCCGCGACGGTGATCACGACCGCCGAGGGAAGCCCGAAGATCGTGGAAGTCGACACCGGCGGGCCGCATTCGAGGCCCGCCAGGCCCCACCCCGCCGACACATATCTCTACGCCGAGCCGCCGCCGCCGCCACCGCCTCCCCACCCGACGTTCTCCTCCCCTCTCCCGCTCCGTGCCCCGCCCCGTCTCTCGATCCCGGAGCGCCGGAGCTTCCCCGACCCCGAGTGGGCCCTGAGCAGCGGCGACGGGTGCCGGTTCTCCACCACGGCCCACAGCACGCCCCGGCTCGCGGGCTCCAGCCTCTGCGGGCCCAGTGGGCCCGCCACCCCGTCCGACAGGAGCGGCGATTGCGGGGACGGTTCCTCCTGGGGGCGAATCAGCGGGCGGTCCCCGAACTACATGGCCAGCACGGAGTCGTCCTCCGCGAAGCTGCGGTCGCAGAGCGCGCCGAAGCAGAGGCCCGAGCCCGGGTCCAAGAGGCGGCTCTCGCTCCTCGACGCGGCGGCGGGCTCGCGGAGCAGCTTGAGCGGGGCCAGGATGCAGAGGGCTTGCTCGAGAGCCCAGGAGGTGATCAGCTTCAAGAATGCCATACTGGGCAAGCTTGGGAGGCCCAGCGAATTTGGCAAGGAAGCGGACAAGAGGATGTGGTGAAGATTTTCTCTGCAGGACATGAAAAATCCTTCTTGCCGCTCCTATTTGCAGTCATATTTCCAAGAACATTGTAACTTTACTCATTTAGGGGGATTGACTTGGAGATTTTGGCGAACGAACGAAGGCTCGACTTCATCATGTTAGTGAACCTAGACCTGGCCCGATACCCATTTCCCGAGAATGCAAATGGGTATTTTCGATGTCAAGTAAAAGCTGGCGGCGTCATTTCGTATATACCAATTTAGGAGATCAGACATGTATCTAAACATTAACTAGTGGCAGATTCTACATCTTGATCTCAATGGTGACTGACAGATTCTACATCTCGATCCATTCGGAGCCATCGATGAAGCCAAGGGAGAGAAATGGCTTAGCTTCCTCATCGGTGAGCTCTCTCGACCACGACACTCTCCCTGCGAAGCTTGCCCCCGGTCCGATGCACTTGTACTGGCCATAGAATACAGTCCTGCATTCCATCAGCCCCAAGAAACCGTACCACAATTAGGGTTTCGTATTAAAAGTCATCATCGGTACTAAAATTATATTTTATTCAATTACCCTTTAAATGAAAATCTTCGACCGTCAATACAATGAACACCACTTGCCCCAATCATGCTTGTGGAAAATGTGTAGCAAGTACAAATAAAATGGAATGAGCACTGTCTACGCAAAAAAGCATATCCTATGCGCATGCTAGAAGGGAAGGCGGACTTAGTATAAGTCCCAGAAATTGCCCAACATGGAGAGATTGCCCCTGGTGGGATTTGTATTGGATTAGGTAGGTGGTCTAGGGTTTTTAATGTTTTCTGGGTACGCTCCAGGGAGGTGCATTACACGTAGATGTACATAGGGAAAAAAAGAGCTAAAGGACATGGCGCTTTTGGCACTATTCTACTAAGGTTCAAGCCCTTTCCAATTACGTAATTCCGGAGCCGCCCCCGCGCTTGCAAAGGGAGCGGGTGCCCGGTGAGGAAGTGTTCGGGAGGGCAGTCACGTCATTTCAGAACTTGTGAATGGTTTATATAATATGCTGTTTGCAGAGAGCTGACCATAGGGGGAAAAAGAGTAAGATGACAAATACGTAGACCCATGAGCATGGCTTGATTGGAAAAAAGGCGGTGGCACCGTCCAAAGCACTAGGTTCACTTGAGGACACTGGCGATAGTGGTGGTGCTTCCTGACCTAGCATTGTACAAGAAATGTATTTGGAATAATTAGACCATAGACCTAATTTTTCTTAAAATTGTTCCGAGAAGTTGCCTTAAACTTTATGAAATTCGGGGTTCAAATTCAGCGGGTGACTATGTCGATATGGTAATTACAGTTGAAGCTATCAATATGAAGATAGGATTGCCTAGTTTCTAGTAAGGGAGGAGTACAAGAATTTGCTAATGAAGTGAAAAGATATTCGATGAATTCAGCTAAAGTGCAAAGGAAGCATCTTGACATTTTAGTAACTACTTCATTAGTAAAAGAAGGCCAACTGTGTTATGCACCTAGGAGAAGGCTAAGATGCACAATTAGAACCGGATCTTTGGGTGGACCACTAAACAATGCCGAATCAAAGAGACTTCCTATATTCGAACTTCTCCCAAAAAATTATCGCACGAACTCGAATCAATACCAATGTGATGGAAAAAGCTAATCAATTCGGGAGATAGGAAGTCGATATACATACATTTCACGACCGGGGTCTCCCCAGTTATACCAACCCTTGGGAATGATGATGTTGTCCATCCAAGTGTAGGCGAAGACGACCCTCGAAAAGGGACCCCATGCCCTCCCGAGATAGAGCGCGCCCGAGCCCGTAACCTTACATTTGAGGAAGGAGAACCCCGTGTCTTCCAGCATACTGCTCCTCTGTTGAGCCGTCAGTGCGCCAATGTTTAGTGCTATCGCGTGCACCTGACAACTCTGCATCCCACATAACCATTAGCGGCGCGCCTTATAAATCATAGTATCATGTATGCGTGCAGAGTTTTAGAGAGATGTCGAAACATGTCATTTGCCACATAAGCATACTTTAGGACATTCCTTAAATTGGAGTGCACCAAGCAATCGGGTCCAACATCCTCTCGTGTAAGAAAAATAATAATTTTAGGTCAAGTGACAGCAGACCAAAGTGCCATTTCATAAACAAGTCTTAGATGAAGATTTTAAGGGGGCAACCTCCTTTATTGAAATTTTAATTAGCTAGATATACCATGTTTACTTTTGGTTTTAGAAGAGCTTTTCCTACCAAAGTGCCCACTCCATTAGCATCCTTGAAAAGTAAAGCTCCCTTCAGTGGCCTGCAAAATGGTGGTGCTGACTTGTGGCTTGAGAGGAATTGGACCACTGCCACATTTTTACATCTCCCTCAAAAAATGAAATTCTAAATTCTGACTATGTGTGGCCATTAAGTTACGTAAAAAAACAAAAATAAAAAATGAAGATGAAGAAATGAAAGGCTAAAGAAAGCAGGAAAATCCCCTGTTCTTATCAAATCACCTCTGCTCAGCATGTGACGTGAATCGGAAGAAATTCATTGTGTTTGCTTACTTTATATTTCTAGTGATTCATATTATACCAAAAAAAAAAGGTGATGATAACGCTACACAATGTTGAAATTTGATTAGTGTGATTTATTAGAATTGAACTTATGTAATTTTTTTATTTATCAAGCAAGAATGAAAGCAAGACAGAGGACTAAAATTCGCAATCCAACCATGATGTTGAATTGTTCTTTTCATAAATTGAGTGGGAGGAGATAAAGATGAGAGACAAAAGATAGTTTGTAACCTCAAAGAGCGAGAGACCATTGCCGAAGATAAAATCCACAGAGCCTTCAATGTAACAATCCTTGTAATAATGCCTGCCAAAATGGTCATAGAGCGTGTCCTGAGCTCCCAAGAAACTGCAGCCCCAGAATGCCGCCGTGTCCGCCGATATCCGGAATGCCACCGCCTGCTTCCCTATTGCTCCCGGTTTCGGCACCGGTGCGGTGTTCTGCATCGCAACACCCCAAATTAAGGACAAGTTTTAATACATGTCATCGTTAGATAATGATGCCACAAATCATGAAGACATGAATTTGCACCCTTTCAAATAAAATACTAAAAAATTATCAATTAGGATTATCAAGTAATGTCGGATTCAAGCCGGCTTATCAGACTTCTGTATCATTTGTACTCGTGGCCATGCCAAGTGAGGCACTGAATTGTCGGGTATCAAATTGCTCCTCCTAATTATAGTAAAGAAGAAAAAAGTGCAGGTTTCGCACCTACTTTTTAACACGACACAAATTGCCATTGAAATGTACACATTTTAGAGAATAGTGATCTCAGAGCCAGCTGAAAATCATTCTTTTGTGACTGAGAAATTAGTGATGGAACCGGAAGGAGAGATAGTGACCTTGAAGGTGATGTTCTTGGCTATGAAGAAGGGTGAGTTGACGCCAAAAGTGGCAGAACTATAAGTCCCCATGTGCTGGCCTCTTGGCCCTGGCTTGTCTGCTGTGTCTCCCCATTGGACTATCGTCTTAGCTGCCCCTGCGCCTTCAATCGTGATGTAGGATTTCAATTGAGGAATACTCACTTTCTCCCTGCAGTAAGGTTCCAAAAAAGGGAAGTTCAGATCAGACCCCATTTGTGCAATCTGATGGCAAAGCTGGAAAGGAGGATAAAGCAAGGGCGGTTTACTTGCTGCAAGAGTTGTTCGGTCAAAAGACACAACATTTTTCATGGTACATTAAAATATGGGGAGAGAGATAGAAAGAGAGAGATAGAGACTAGTTTTCCACCATCTCAAACCTGATGCCAATGAAAGATTACAAAACAAGTGAGTGTGGACAAGAAGAACTCTAGAATCAATGGTCACGGAGAGGGAGAGAGAGGGAGAACCAGACCGACTTTTTTTTTTGGTTGGTCAAGCCCCCAAAAGGCAAAAGAACATAGTCAACAAGACAAAAAGTGTTGCAAACAGAGCTGGGAAGTACATAAACGTGTATACAGAACAAGAAGAGGAGTGGAGAAAAAAGAGAGAAAGAGGACAATTTCGACTCACGTGTAAACTCCTGCATGAACCTTGATCACGACCCGGACGAGATTGATGAAGGGGAGCGAGTCAATCGCGTCCTGGATCGACGTGAAGTCGCCGTAGGCCGGGTTCTTGTCGACGGTGAGGGTATAGGAAGGGGAGAGCTTGTTCTTGGCGGTCTTGAAGATGGAGTGCTTGAGCCTGCCCACGAACTTGACCCACTTCATGAACTGCTGCTCGGAGTATTGGACCCGCGTCATGTTCCGCGGCACCGGCTTCCCGGCCGAGCGCCCGGGCCGCAGCCCCTTGGTGTGGCACAGCGAGGTCCTCGAGCCGAGGAGGAGGAGGAGGAGGAGGACGATGAGGTGGGAAGCGAGGGAATGTCTGTTTTCTGGCATTGGCACGGAGAGAATGAGAATGGGAATGAGAAAAGTGGAGGGAATGTTTGGACGTAAGAGTTCGAAGGGGTGGAGGGGAATGCCTTGGCGATTGAGTTTTATATGCGTCGATGGTCATTTGCTTTTTCCTTTTTCTCACGTAGCATTTCGGTTTTAGGTGGAAAGCGATGCTGAATAGGAGAATCACTTGACAGAACACAGGGAGTCATAGGTCACGGGCGCTTCTAGTACTGACATTAATGTAGAGAGAGAGAGAGAGAGAGGTCACAAGAGAGGAACGCTAGCCACAGGACAGGCTTCTGATGGGTGCGCTTTTTGGCTTTACAAATGATTAAATTAATGAAGAAATTGGGGAAAGGTTGGGACAAACGAAGAGAACTTTTTGCTAAGCGTTTGTTGTTGTTCCTGTTAGTGCCCGTGAGTGTCTCTACCCTTGCGTTTGGATGGGGACTGTTAGGTATGCTCTTGGATGGGCATGGATCCAATCCATCCGCAAATTGATTACTTTATTATGAATTTAGAGTGTACATAACGTTTGAGCTAATGGAGATGAATGTCATTGACATCATCATGGATTTTCAAAAATGACTTTGTGCAGTTGGATGTATCTACAATTCTTGAAACGAATCGACTTAGGTCTCATTAATGTTGCCAATCGAATAAGAGTTGACATGAGCATTGGAGAAGTATTTGCCCGGTATGGTCTTGTCCGCAAATTCTCTTTAATTTTCTTACATATTTTCTTTTATAATTTATGACCTAAACGTAGAAACTCGACTATTTGAAATCTCATAAAATACCCTTCAAACCCCATAAACCGATTAGATTTAGAACACATGTGCAAGTGATCCCAACTCATAGTAGTTTACATGCAACCATAGATTCGATCGGGTGACTTTCGATTTTCAAACTGGAAGTTTCCTTATGCCCCACTAATTCCAACCAACCAATTCTGAGATTTGTTTTTTTCCCTACATTTTGATCTTTCCTAACTTTGGACTTAAAAATGGATGGCACGATATAAGCTCGACCTAGAGCCCGACCACCTGAGCCAGTGTTCTCCGAGTCGATTGCCGCCCGATCCTTCTCACTGGACAGGTCTAGGAGAAGGCGATTTCGGCGAACATTCCCAGATGATTAGTGTAAATGCACGTTAGCTTCAACTAGCCAACCTAATCTTTGGGCCGATTGGCAAAGGAAATAAAATTTCACTTGGGCTTGCAGCTCCAAAAAGTTTATTAAGGAATCAAGAACAGCCAAGCCCACCAGGTGCCAACACCTCTTTTTTGGGATACCGACATTAGATTGAGCTAGGTCTTTTGTTTGGACACAGACCAAAGTCTGTACAGCTCATGGGGCCGATTCAATCTTTGATCTGCCTGAGATACGCCTTTTTTGTAAAGCCTTCCTCGTCGAACTCCACCAAAAACCAGTGCGGCTACAACGTGGCATTTTCAATGAGAGACTTGGAAGCTGTTTTCCAGAACAGGTGTTGGACCACAGTGAGTCTCTAGGGCTGATTTGAGTTCTAATTCTCTTTTACTGGAAAAATGAAGATGTTACCTACTTTGGGTCGTCACCCTTTCGTCAAATATCAAACTGCAGGTATTCATATGATCCGATCATATGATTTGATTTTCTCTTAACTAATATGTATGATATCTGAGCAAAGCACTTTAATAGTCTTTTAACACTTCGAGATTGCATAAGCAAAAATTTGTTTGTTTCAGAGAAAATTTCAGGATAAAAGAAAATGATTTTCTAAAAAATTTTGGAAAAACATTTTTTACTTTTCAGGTTAGGAAATTCATTTTCCTAACTTTAAGAATATATATTTTTTATCATAAATGATTTTCCGTTAACTATCATTTTCAGCAAACCAAATGTATGAAGTCCAAAAATATAGTTCGCAAAAAATCCTTTTTGTCAAACAAATAAACCCTAATGAGTAAAACCTTCGCCGTGGCAAGGGGTAAGAAAAGAGATTTATTACCAAGATTTTGCAGTATCAAGATTTTGAACTGTAACATCACAAGAGAGCACAAAGAAGCACGTAGAAACTCACGGGCCGAAGTGGCTCTGGAGTCTGATAAGAGGAACGTCTTCCTCTGAAAATCAAACACCTGTTTTAGAACCTCTCGTGGAATTGACGAAACGGAAAACGAGAATCATTTGGAGATTTTTCTCTGGCCCGTGAACTGGTCCATCCAAATCACTAATTGGACGTTTGATGCTCGACGTCGCAGCACGAGAAGGGCTCATTGGGTAGATCATCGCGTCCAACATCAGAATCCGGTTCTGGGAAAATGGAAGGAATGCTCATTTTTGTGGTAAAGAGAAATTGCGGTGACATCGACACGGTCGGCAGTGCGAAGATAGAATCTAAGTAATTATAGAATGAATGGATCAGGATGCCAGCAAATTGCACTTTGAGGTTTTAATCAACCAGCAGGCAAGAAACTGCAAATCATTATCTCAACGCCAAGGGAAAATCAAGGGTTGGAAAAAGAATCTAGCACAATAACCCCCTGACCACAAAATACGGTTATAGAAATATTTATTTTCGTAAGAAATGCGATTGACAAGCAATCTTCAATCTCTCCTTGGACTTACCATCGAAACAACAGTTTCCTCGGAAATTTCAAAAGGGTCTAGGTTCACCCCAAGGACAGCGACATCACGTGTATCGGACGCTGATGGAAAATGATTGATAGCAAGTGAAAAGGACAATTGGGTTTTTCTTATTTCTGGTTTGTCTCGTTCCTGTAGCATCTCTGTACTTTTGATGACACCGAAGGGCGTGCCCCCGATGAGAAAAGGCTTAGGCCCTCAATTATTGAAGAATCCAAGGGTTGGAAGGTGTCTCTATCATCAGCGTCATCAGATTCAGATAGACTTGAAGCCTTTAGCAAAAGGCGTAATCAATGACTTCTTATTATGCCCCACCAGCGGCTGTCGATTACCCGCAAGACCCACCATTTGTAAGGCTGAAAAAATCTCCATCCGTCCTCCCTCTCTGCAACAGAAATTTTAGAGCTCCTCTTCGTACCGCTCCATCAAGGAGTACCACCTCTTTTACACGCACCCAAAGCTAGAAACTCCCAATGTTCAAACTAGCCGCATCGGCCTTTTTCGCAGTAACCACCACCCTCACTCTCTTCTTCTCCTTCCCTTCCCCTCCGAAATCATTCTACCACTCCCTCTTCCTATCCACCTCCATCTCTGACAATGCCTCCGTGGCCCACCACCTCTACACCCTCACCCGCCGCCCCCACGTGGCGG
This sequence comes from Eucalyptus virginea, assembly GCA_014182375.1. NCBI lineage: Eukaryota > Viridiplantae > Streptophyta > Magnoliopsida > Myrtales > Myrtaceae > Eucalyptus > Eucalyptus virginea. The sequence continues at coordinate 53,376,956 of CM024516.1, read as the reverse complement.
GGACGCCCGCCAACGCGGAAGCCGCGTCCTACGTCCTGTCCACCCTCACGTCCTACAACGTCCGAGCCCACATCGCCTCCTACGACGTCCTCCTCACTTACCCGATCTCGCGCTCCCTGACGCTCACACGCCAACCCCCTGAGCCGGCGGTAAAGTTCATCCTGCGCCAAGAGATCTATGATGGAGATCCCTATGCCGATGTGGCCCATGAAGTATTCCCTACCTTTCATGGCTATGCCAAGTCCGGAACCGCCACTGGACCCGTGGTTTACGTCAATTATGGGCGAGTTGAGGACTACGAGACATTAAAAGAAATGGGAGTGAATGTTACGGGTACAGTAGTATTGGCGAAATATGGGCAGATATATAGAGGAGATATTGTGCATAATGCATACGAGGCAGGGGCAATAGGGGCGATCATATATACTGATAGGAAGGATTACGGTGGTGGAGGGGGGGATGTGCGGTGGTTCCCGGATGACAGGTGGATGCCGCCGAGTGGGGTTCAAGTGGGGTCGGTGTACACAGGGACCGGTGATCCGGCGACACCGGGATGGCCAAGCACGAAAGGAAGTGAGAGGCTATCATATGAAGAAATAGAGAAGGAAGGGGATGTTCCTCTGATACCTTCACTGCCAGTGTCAGGAGCTGATGGTGAGACTATAATGGGGTCGCTTGGTGGACAATTGGCAAAAGATGATTGGCAAGGGAGCAAAGATGCTCCTCCATATAGGGTTGGACCGGGGCCTGGGATCCTGAATCTCACTTATTCTGTAAGTACGACATGGGTCATTAGTTCCTATCCACCAAAGTATCCACTTAAAACTAATCTATATAATGGCCAAACTTTACTGAAAGAGGGCATTTCCTTGTTGTCAGGGAAATCAAACAATAGAAACAATAGAGAACGTTATTGGAGTGATTGAAGGAGCAGAAGAACCTGATAGGTAAGTATTTCACTTTCCAGAGGAAGAATGCAAATGCATTCATGGAAGTGTTTGTAATACCAAATAAGCTTGCATCATAAGAACTGTAATGTTTGACTATAACTAGCTTCTTTCTTAATGTACTAATCACTCAGATTCTACTTTTTCCAGGTACGTTCTGCTAGGCAATCATCGGGATGCATGGACATTCGGCGCGGTTGATCCTAATAGTGGTACTGCAGCACTGTTGGAGGTAATTAGTTCTCCAATGTGAAACTATAGTGCAGAGAGATTGTGAGAGTGAAAATGAATCCGAGTCACTACAAGTAATGTAGAACAGTAAAACTCAAGCAAGTTAATCCATCTCGATCCCATGCTGGCTTTACCTGATTCCTTGCAAGATGTAGGTTGCACAAAGGCTAGGAAAGCTACTAAAAAAGGGGTGGAGACCTAGAAGAACAATCATCTTCTGCAATTGGGATGCTGAGGAATATGGCTTGGTCTCTCTCTCTCTCTCTCTCTCTCTCTCTCTCTCTCTCTGTGCCCCCGTGCACCTGTGTTTTGAGTGCCATGCTTAATAGAACTAAAAGAAAATCTACCAACTCAGGTAGGGTCAACTGAATGGGTAGAAGAAAACAGAGCACTGTTAGCTTCAAAGGCTGTCGCTTACCTGAACGTTGATTGCGCAGTATCAGGTGCAGGATTCCATGCCGCTTCAACTCCACAGCTTGATCAACTGCTCAGACAAGCTGCTCAGCAGGTACCTTGTAACTAGCAATCCTGGCTTGAAATTAAATGAAACATATAGGCAATGGAAACATAAATTCTTCTGGCATTAAAAAGTATTTGCAGAAGCAGACTCTCCTAATATTATTTAACTTGAGTTGTGTGGATTTCAATCTTTGTGATGCTGCATTCAACATTTGTAACTAACTCAATCACTCAGTTAATTCTCTTTTAAAGGTTCAAGATCCAGATAACTCATCCCAAACCATATACGAATCTTGGACTGGGCAAAGCAAATCTTCCCCCATGGTAAGCATAAAATTGTTTCATAGCAAGGCCTCATTCCAAAGATATAAGCACATGCTACAGTCTGATATACAAGAATAGAGATATAAGTACCTTGCCTCCAGCAACAAGCAATCATGTTTATTTTGCATTGGCTTCTATGATATGAATATTACTTCCATAAAGCAAAACCTCTCTCATCCATCCTCACTAATTCTTGGACCTTGATTATGGAGGTTGATCGGTTAGGAGGCGGTGGATCAGACTATGCAGCTTTTGTTCAGCATGTTGGTGTCCCAGCAGCAGACTTATTTTTTGGAGGAGGTAAGGTTGACAAAAGTTTCTGCTATGAGATGACTTAATACTTAGCATGGAAATGCTAGTTCAGAAGGTCACACGAACAAGACTGTTATAGCATTTATTTATGCACGCTAGTGTCTATGATTTTCTTGGAGGTTAAAAGCACTGCAATATGTAAGCAACCATTTTGACTAGGAGGCTGTGGAAATTCATGACCGCAACAATTTTGCTTATATTTATGCCCTTACTAAGATGGATCTAGAAGAACCCAAAGCTTCCAATCACTCCTCTGGAAAGAGGATGATGAGTAAGTGCAGTTCTTGAAATTCTGTTCAAAATAAATGTAAGTACTTACTTACGATCATTCTGTACACAAGACTGCCGATGTCTCTCAACCAATAGGATACATAGTCTTATATGATGTGGAGGTTTTAGCAACATCACTCACATCACTAACTACAAAAGGACACATCCAGAAAGAACTAGCACAAGTGGTTGTTTCATCGTGCTAGGAGCAAAGCCTTATCATGTCATTCTCGACAATGAAAGCAACTAGCATGAAAAGTCGAGAAATTTGCACTGTCTCATATGTTCTTCGGGAATTCATTTGTCAACATGTCTGTATTTTTCCAAAATCAAGCGAGCAAACAAGCCAGGAGCGCCAAGGAAAGGGGTTAGGAGAGAAAGAAAACATAATTCCATCTCTCACTAGCCAATTTTGACTTTCTACATTCTAGTTTTCACCTTTAATCATTTGGTTCCATCATTTTGTACTTAAGTATGACTACTGTACGCATGATATAATCCAAATTTGTAAAATGAAAGTTCTTCTAATGCTACCTTCTAGTTAACTAAGCTTTGAGATCCTTCACAGAACTACAGCCTTCTGGTTCCTCATAACTTCAAGTTCTAGACATTGCTTTCAAAAGCATCTACAGTATAATTCACCAATAGGATGTTGATGAAGTAATCTTCTTCTGCATTGCAGGATACCCAGTATACCACTCTATGTACGATGATTTTGTTTGGATGGAAAAGTATGGTGACCCAATGTTCCAGAGACATCTTGCAGGTACCACATAGACCTTCACATGATCAGGAGAAAAAAATACATGTGCATGAAGAAGAGACATCAGTTGGATCAGTAATGCCTCATTAGCTTAGAATCTGTCCCATACTATCACTGAAAAATTGCACCTCCGGTACCAGTATGTCGACTGGAACTTTGTACCAATTTACTGCCATATCATTTCATCTCCAAAATACTGGCATCTGACTTCTCTTTTTTTCTGTAAACAGTGGCAAGCATTTGGGGTCTCATAGCTCTCCGTCTAGCGGATGAGGAATTTCTACCTTTCGATTACCTCTCGTATGCATCTGAACTTCAGGTATATATCAATGCTGAGTTGGATGTAGTACTTTTGACTTTTGAGAAATTCAATAGTTTGCAGCAAGTTGTTGGAAATATGGATAGATGAAAGTAAAAAATCCAAAAATTACAGAAAAGTGCAAAGGATTTAGAAGATGAGCTCTCAGATAAGGGGCTGAACCTCACCCCCTTGTTTAAGGCCATTGAGGATTTCAGAGGAGCAGCCACCAAAATAAACATTGATGTAAAGGTAGGTCTTAATAGATAGCAACAGTAAAATTTTCATTCTCATAGTAATCACTGATGGAAGAAATTAATCCCAGGTGATAAAAGAAAGCAAAAGCTGGTCATCAATATGGAAAGAGTACCATATGAGAGTAAGGGAGCTGAATGACAGATTAATGATGGCGGAAAGAGCATTTGCAGACCCTGATGGACTTTTCGGAAGGTCGTGGTATAAGCATTTGGTATGCTCATTCTTCCTCATGTAATTCTAGCAGTTTTAACCAAGGGCAATTTTAACAGGAACAAGGTAGTGGAAATACTCCTTGGTGACCACTATATCCACATATTTACTAACAAAGTGACTTGTGAATTTGCATATTGCAGATTTATGGCCCTTCAAAGCATAATGATTATGGAAGTAAATCCTTCCCTGGAATAGATGATGCTATTGAGGAAGCAAAGAAAGTCAGCACATCAGACTCATGGCATTCTGTACAACATGAGATATGGAGAGTCTCTAGGGCTGTCAAGCATGCCACACAAGTGCTCAGTGGCAAACTCACATGATAAAGCAAAGTCTTTCATGTACTCCATAAACTTTTCATAAAGTAGGATAGGCAGTTTTAGTGAAGTCCAAACTATGATGGTGGTCTTTATCTAATGACCACCAGTACAACTCTTAATCAAAAGAAACTGTTGTTATTGTGATGACTTACTCTAAGCTGAGTAACACACTAATTTTGTTACCCATAATGTGAAATGCAGAGCAAAGGGCTTCTAAATCGTTGTTCCGGTGTCATTAATTACATCCATAATATATGTAACGCGGACCCCTGATATATGCTGCAAATTATTTTTTCCTCTTTTTCTGCACTCACACTATATGGAAAATTAGAAAGTACCTTACATCAGCCACTCACCTAGCAAGCAGAACATAAATTTGCTCTGCATTAAACTGCAGATTGCAAACCTAAACATCCTTTAATCAAGCACTTATTTGGGCAAGGATGATTACAAGAATCACAGGTAACTTGCTGCTAAAGTATGCGACTCTTACTAGCAATAGTCATGGGTAGTTAGCATTGGAAAGATCACATTGGCAACCTGTATAACTTATGATCAAAAGTAATTATTTCTGTTCCTTTTGCATCTGCCCATTTTGTAGCTCTTATTGATTGAAACATGCTTCAAAGACACATCCCTATTTTCCAAATTGCACTCACATAACCATTGAACCATAGTCAACTTTACCCATCAGATGCCTTAAATACATCACTTATACTAAAAATCATTAGTCAGTTCAGTCACCATAGCTTTTGAGAAAGCAGTTCCTTGACATGAGGACAGTTTCTCTGGCCTCCTTTATCCTGACCAAGAGTTGGCTCCTTAAAGCCCCTTTGGCATTACAAACTCTGGCATTTGGAACTCGGATTTGGGCCCCAAAATCAAAAGCTCAAGTGAACATATGAGGACACATTCGTTTATCAGATCTTATATAATTAGCTTTCATACAAATGAGGTTGAGAAAATAACGTAGAAGAGGAAACAAGGCAAATTCCTGACTGACAATTTATGTTACTATTCTGTACAGACTGTAGCACTGGACTATAAGAAAAAATTCATGGAGGATAAAGTTCAACTAAGTTGACTCTACATATATACAATTACTAAAGTTATGCATGGTCTATTTACTTCCAAACCTTAATAGCTCCATCCCTACTGCTTGAAATCAAGAGTCTCTGATTCAACTTGACTGAGGCTAAAGAGATGATAGAGTCACGATGACAACCAGCAGAATCGGTGGCCGCAGCAGCAAGGACAGCTTTTGCTGTCAGCTTAGTTGTTAAAGGTCGTCTCCTAGTCTCCTGTTCACCATGAAGAAAGGCTGAAATATCAGCTTACTGACCAGTCTGACAGAGTATTAGTCGAATTTTTTCTTTGGAAGTCTTTCTACAAAAAGTTCCCCTTGGTTTCAGATAACTACAAACAAACCCTAGCATGCCCAGGAGAAAAAGAGCACAATCGTTTAACAAATCTCATTTCAAGGATGTTTAGTCCAAAGAGAAAACTGAATGCAGGCAAGTCGCAGAGAAGTTTGGTTTCCTTAGATGAGGTGACAACAAAAAGGCAGTGATAAGTTCCAATGCCATATAATATAAAGCTATAGAAAAGTGATATAACACAAGCTATGGAGTGCATTAGCCAATAGTTTCTGCTTCGAATAGCAGTTTCCAGCTAGAACTAATAGGTATAGTCAAACTGCCAGCATCTAAGAGCAAACAAGTTTAAGGATAGGAAATTGATCTTCATTATCACCCATAAATCAATCATGGTTCGAGTAAGCATAAAAGATTTTTAAATGCAGAAGAATCAATATTATGGTACATGAATTCTAAGTATCTTGAAAAAATTGTCAAAAGAAAAGAAAGTAAAGGCAATGGAAATCCATTCTGAAGTTTTCTGCGCTATATCAAGAGCAGTAATGCCTGTGAAGGCAAGAAAAACTTTCTGTCGAAGTTTGTAATGGTAGGGTTCACAGAAGATTGCTTTGGGTTCAAGAAGTGCCCATATGCTCTCTACTTCTTTCTAAAAAAAAGAAGCATGTGGCCTAGTAAATCAGAACACCTACCTGCACAATTTGCACCCCAAAAGATGATCTGGATTCATAAAAGTCGTCATTTCCTATGCCCTTTATGTTTGGTCCACATACACAGTATGTTCGATCAGGGCTGCAAACCCATTAAAGTTCATTAATCATCAAATGAAATGGTTTGATACATACCAGCAAAAAAGTATAGAGTGAAGTCAAACCTGCAATTTTCCCATCGGCGTATTTTCAAATCGGTACCCCCTGTTAACAAATCACCCCCCGGTAACGGAAGCAATGAACGAATTCCGGGAAGCCGAGGAGGAGGCTCATTCAACTCATCAACTCTGTACTTTGGGTTCACATTACGTCTCAGATCAGCTTTGTAACTTGTTTTGTTTGATGGTCTGGCCAGTGCCCAAGGCACATCAGACACTTCACCATCACCCTCATAATTTGCAACCCTCATCACCTGGAAATATAGGCGTATTAGAGAGTGAAGGAAAGAAACAATTCATATCAGAGGGCACCAAACATTTTAAATAAGGGAATGTATAGTTCACTTTTCACATTTGAAGAAAGACTGAACATTCCTCCTGTACTTTTTGATCAGCCTAAGGTTCATATTTTGAATAAGTCAAAATCCACGGTCGGGCAATGACCTAAGTGGGATGTCGGAAAGGCGCCACAAGTATTTTTTGACTCAGTAAGGCTTAGTTCATGGGAACACTTCGATGCTAAAGCCTGTTATGGCCAGTGACAGTATGTTGGCGGTTTAAATGCAAAATATAAAAGCTCTTCCTGAGGTTAAACAAGTTATAATTATTGAGGATCATTATACTCTCAGAGCAATGAAAAATAGGATGGATGAGTTGTTTCTAACTTTTCAATTTTGCATCAAATTAGTAACCATGCCCAGCAATCAATGCACTAAGCCAGGTTGTCATTGACACATCTGTCTCAAATCTTCCAATATAACTAATATCTCTACATGAAACAATTGCAATCCTTTCAAATCTGGTGTAAGAGAACCCATAAAATAACAAGTATAATACCCAAGGCTATGATTGGGATATTTGGGTGAAAGTTGGGAATAGTTGTGAGAGAAAAATGGAGGTAAAATTAAATTTTGTGATACTTTCTCTGCAAATTCCATCACATTGGTGCTTCCAAACATAGTGCAAAGGCTATTTATTCTCCATCTCCATTTACAGGTAGAACTCCACAAGAGAGACATAGGTTCCATTTGCATGGTGCATGTTTAGGGTGTCTCCACTTTCAGTGAGGAGCTGTACGTGCATTATCTCACAAGTGTAAGTCTAAAAAGCACTAGGCTACCTAGAGGATCGGTTCTTGATAAAGTTGTACCAAGGAGTATGTTTTCTCTATTGTCCTTGTCCAGCTCAATTGCCTCATGAATTATTTCTCTTGCCCGTTCCTTCTTATCGATCAGCAAGGAAAAGACAGTGCATTAGCCAATGTATGCATGATGTTCTTAATTTTATGTTTTTCATTTCTGTTTAGATCATGGAATTGACTCCTCATTACAAAATTACACCAATGTTACTGTGGCAGATTCTTAATGCTACAATTTAGAATAAGAGACCCTTATACCTGATGGCAGCTCCCATTCTCTGCATTCCAAAGGGAAATCTCATTAGAGCCAGCAGCAACATAAATAAATGGTCTTGTCATGGCAGATGCGGAAGCATTTGGAGGAGGAACGAAAAGACACATCTTCTCTATAGGGCAAACAACAGAATACTGCCATGAATTGACAGGTATAAGGAACCTCAGGTCCCAGAGAGTAAGCACACCCCTTGAAGACCCTGAGACAAACCAATTTCCACAAGGTCCTGCAACTATAGAAGAAACATAACCCTCCTCAGGTGTAGTTGCCAAACTCCATGCATTCAAATTAGTCCTTGCATCAAACAGATGAATCCCACCATTCTGGGTGCTGTACATAACCATTTGACCGGAAGTAATATCAGCACTATAATTCATTAGGCTGAGCACAGCACCTTCCTTAGCATCTTTCTTTTTAATATCAGCAATACCTGAATACTTCTCAACGACATTGCCAAGACCTCTGGAGATGTAATCCACAGAAAACATATGTATTGTGCCATCACAAGCTCCAACAATCACTTGAGCAGAATTCCGAAGAATTGCAGTACAAAGTGCACGGCTTCCTTCCAAGTGATACGTTAGCCTTGACCTAAATGATATGTCTTTTTCCAATTTTCTTGAATCCCACACCTTGACAGTGGAATCATCTGAAGCACTAACAAAAAAGCTATGATCAGTTGAAACTGCAATATCGTTGACAGCAGAGCGGTGTTCCTGGAGGTGTGCAACTAACACTCCACGTGGCCTCCAACCTAAATCTGGAATGGTTGATGCACGTTGAAATGAAGGTAATCCCATTATATCAGACAATGTAGAAGCATCTTCCATACTAACTGAGCTCCCTTTCACCATGCTAGATACTCCCATCTCTTGAAATTTGCTATTACCAAAATTTGCTTGATCATTCTCTCTGCTATCTGGTTCATGTACCACCCTATAAAATTGTTTTGAACCACCGCTGATGCTGAATGAACCAGAAACAAGCTTTGGTGCTGGAACTGAACTTGCCAAGGAAAATGATTTGCTTACGGTGTCCATCCAAGGCATGGATGATGAATCAAAACCCAAGGAATTCACTTGCACTGAAGAAGCAGATGGTGCAGAAGGATTTCCAGTTGATCGCTTATCTACACTGAAGGAGTATAAAGGAATCCCTTCTGATGATTTGTCACACATGAAGCTATTCAAACCACCAACTTGTGAAGCCATCATACCTGAAAATTGCACTTTTTCTGAGCATGCAGCTTCTATAGGGCTAGTAGTCTTTGGCATATAGCTCCCTGAGGACCTTAGTTTTGCCACATTATCGTCAGACTCAGTTAGGCCTGGCTGATTTAAGGTACTGTCAATTGAGCGTTGCGTATCAAGATTTAGTGGCTTATCTAGCCAGCTTTTCATTGAGTTTGTTTCTCCTGAACCCCTCTTCAAGGATTCGACAGTTTCCCATTGTTTCACTTGTGCTGACGATTTGTACCATATTTTTCTCTGTCTCTCCAACATGTCTGAACTCCTTACACTTTCCAAGACTTCGTAGAACACTTGTTTTGCTACCGGAGGATTTAGACATGAAAGAAGAACCTTCTCAGAAGCTAAAGATGCCGGTTGCCTCTGGAGGAAAGGGCGTATAAGTGGTGCAAGGAAAACATAGGAATCGACAGCACCTAAACTCTCACTGCTAGCTGAGATGAAGGTGACAACCAGTCTTCTCACCCACTGGCTGGGATAACATAACAACGGGAATGCCCGCTCTATCATTTCAAGCAGAGTCCTCTTCCTCAATAAGCCACCTTTACACAAAATGGTCAAACAATCCAATGCATTGACAACAACAGCCTCAGTTGGATCGCTCAAAGCTTGCTCAATGTAAGGTAAGAGATATTCCTCCACACTTCTTTGGCCAACAAAAAAGCATACATATATGATCTGCCCATAGAATACTGCCCTCAGCTGCTCATCTCTATCATTCAGGAAAGCTGGCAGAATAGGTAGCAGAAAGTCATTACTCTGTCTCTGTCCAAAAAAACAACATAAGATACCAACATCCTGGAGGAGTGCTCTCCTAATGCTTGGAGTTTGCTTGAGACCCATGACAAGTTCTTGAACAACCTCAGCAATTAACTTCCTCAGCTGGGCAAGTTGTGCATCTGTACTTGCTGCTTGCAGCTTTTTAGTTGTTTCACTAGAAACTGAAGGTGATTTCTGTTGTAAACTCAATTCATCCAGTACCCCTGCCTCACTCAAGCTTATGGAATGAAGCAAGAAACGATAGGCAGTGAGAGCCAATTTTGCTATATTGCTGGCATAGCATATTCTCACACTTTCCTCTGGATCATCAGGTAGCATCGATAGCATGGGAAGAATATATTCCGGAAAAATTTTAGCATCACTGGGAGGAAAATCCCGGACTAAAGGAAGAATATAGCATAAAGTCTCTAAGGCAGCAGAACGCACGATTGCTGCTGGATCAGAAAGCATAGCAATCACATAAGGAATCACACGCTGCAAGCGGTCTTCATCATCAATATATAGGGAGCATGCAGTCAGCAAAACCAGGGCTCCTCTCCTCAAATGAGGTAGCTTGACATTGCGTATACATGCACAAAGCAAGGAGGCAATGAGTACCATACCTTCACACTTCATACTATTTTCAGGTACTTCTAAAAAAGGCATGCCAAAAGTATCCAAGTTGCCATCATGTGCAGACATCAGATCATTCAGCTTCTCAATTGTGATCTTTTTCATGCAGGGATGGTCAATTACCCTAAACGCATGGGAAATGTGTTTACTTGGTTCATTAGGATCTTTTATCCGACTTGTTTTGAGATTCTGCTGCATTGAACAATTGGACTCATCCTTCCCTGCAGTCTTTGCATCATCCCTAAGCAGATCACTCTCATAACTGAAACCACCACCATGGTCTTTTGATGAGTTTTTCCCCAGATCCTCTCTTTTTCTCCCTGAGTCATTTTCCAACTTGTCATTTAGTTTTGCAATCATCTTCACTGATCGATTACCAGATGTTCTAGCTCCAAGATAAGATTCCTCGGATGACCTATTGTTCATCATGTGCTTAAGTATCTCGTTGAAAACACTCTGACACATTGCAACCTATAACAGATATTAAAAAGAATCAAAGGTCTAATATGAAACGAAAGCAGCAGTAAATTTTTTGATTGAAATGAAAGGGCATTACCCTGGCATCAGGCGGAAGAGGATTGCAACAGCAGTAAAGATTGTGCAGAAAAGGCGAGAAGTAGCCTGGAAACACGACACCAGCAAAGGTCTGTAGGTAACTTTCGGCAGAAAGGCGACATTCTGGCTCCAATTGAATCATATGAAGGATCATCTTCCGAATTCCAGAATCTGGGATCTATGATCACAAATCAAACCAATGAGAGTCCAACAAACAGAGGAGCTGGATTGTGTCTGTGTATGTGTGAGAGAGAGAGAGAGAGAACCTTTTCAAGATGCTGACTAGGATCATACTGCCCCCTCCGATAAGCAAGAAGCTGGGAGAGCTCAAAAAGCGGTTGGCCCTCAAGGAAAAGCTCTGCAATTACGCACCTAAAACAACAATATGGTAACAAGCTAATGTAGTTGCGCTGCATAGCTAGACAAACTAGATTCAAGCCAAGCAATATTTCAACAGATACAATCAAATTACTTATACTCAATAACTGTGGGGAAAAAATACAATCACTTGCACCATCTAATTACCATATCAAATGGAATCAACCAACAGCCAATTGATATGAACACCTCAGTAATGCATCCATTCCATAGAAATAATCTCTAGAATCAGTAGGAGTGGGATCAGAAAGAGATGCAGAGAGTGTCTGGGAAAGGTTTTCTTTCAAGTGCCATATCTCCAATGAGGCAAAACAAAATCCTAGAAATTAATGAGTTCACCACTACTTGCTCCATTATAACCAAATGTCCAATACTACATATACAAATACGCTGTCTAGCCATAAATTGATGTGAAAGTATGTTCAATATAGGCTACAATGCAGTATAATATTATGCAAACGGATAAATGGGCAATATGTACTATAAGTTCTGTTCTTGAAACACCTAGCTAGACTCTCCTGTAAGCACATTATTGGTAACATAGAGATAGACTTTGCATTTTTTATAATAAAGTCAGTACAGATGATTTATAATAAAATTTCCAGCAATACAAAATAGGAATTTGGGACAGCTTCTGCTGTCTTCGGGAAGTGACAAGCCGTAAGCTGCTGCTTCTCATGGTAAAAATGCTTACCCTACAGCAAAGATATCCATAGATGGTCTTAAAGGTGCATCTTGGGCAACTTGCATCTCACCTCCATGCTCATAAAATCTCTGAAAGTTAGGGAAAAACTGGTTGGTCGTTACCCAAGTAAAATCCTTAGACTACATGAAAGACTAACTTCAGAGAACAATCTCTGAATTACACAGAGGACTAACTGCAAAGAACAATCTCTAATAATTCCCGGCAACAAATGCATATGCTTGGAGAAGGCTCACAAGGTTTGAACAAGAAATTCTCAGATACATCTCATGACTTCTAAACAAGGATTAAGGAAGTGCAATAAAAAGACTAAGGAAAAGCATGCACACCTAATGAGTTTTGCAAAAATGACCAAATCATACATCAGATGGTTTTCTAAGAGTCTCCTGCTGTCTAAAAATTGGAATTGTATGCAAATAAAGGCATTACCAGGGTCAGGCATGGAAAGGCTATTGGTACAGAAAGCTATTCATGTGGCTACCCTTTCAATGTGAAAGATAAGTACTGACCTATAGATAGATTGTATTGATCTGTACCCCAGATTGTCTTGATTCAAGACCATACACAAGGAAACTTGCTATGCAGCCATACTAATTAGAGGAATCATAAATCCAAATGCATATCGAAACATCTAAGACAGAATCTTGTAAGGATTAAATTTAAGTTGGCCCGTTGTTCATTTTCTAAACAAGAAGGCATAGCAAGGATGTCTTTAGATCAGTATTATTAAGAAACAAGAAATCACTCTTTGGCAGGAAATAGAAGATGTACTGCTCCTATTAAGTTACATCACTTTCTTGACTAATTTTACCAAACAAAGCAATAGGAAATTCCCTCAGATGTGTTGTGCAGAAGGAGACAAAATGTCCTCAATAGGGCTACTTCTTTGTAACATCCGCAGTTTAAGATGAATGTGGTACTTCCTATGGAAGAAAGGGTTGAAGTCTTGGCCTTTCTCTTAAAACTAAGACTGCTGAACAACACATTGCTTCCTTAAGCATATGGTTGTTATATGGTTGTTCGTTTGATGCACATCCACAAAATCTTCATCTCATAGAATCTCAATGAAGTAAAAGGCAAAATATATGGTATAACTAGAAAAGAACCAAAGTTACAGGAAAAACCAACCTCAGGGGCAAGATAGCACAGTCTTCTACCTCCAGTGTCAAAGAAAAATGAAAAATCCGAAGGGTCATCATAGGGGATATAGGTAGGCTTGAAGGAGGCAAAATCAGCAAGGTAAAGCCAATTCCATGAGGTTACAAGCACATTCTCACACTTAATGTCCCCTAAACAAGGCAAAGTGTCAGAAAGCCAAAAAAAATAAAAAATAGTAATAATGCTAAAGGAAAAAATAAACATTAGTGATAGGCCCAACCAACTGAACCCACCATGGCAGATTCCCTTTTCATGGCACTGCTTCAGTGCAAGGAGTAACTGCAGAACCACCAGATCATAAGAGCTGAGATCGGAATGCATACTTGACACCTCAAATCAAGAGGGTTAGAGAAAAACCTGAAATGCCAACCATTTCTTCTCGATGATATTAAGGAAAGGGCGAGTACTCAACCGATCATGCAGATTATTGAAGAAGTACTGCCTTAACAGATAGGCCGCTTTGTCAGTTTCCTGCCAAGACTGCAAGAATACACGTTCCCGTGAGGTATTGAACAAGCACTCTTCTCATATTTAAAAAGCAGTTGGTTTTGGGACCCAAAAAATCAAATTGCCAACAATAAAGTTAAAAGCACATTTCTCATCTTTGTCCACATTGAGTTCAACTAAGCGAAGTACTCCAAGCCAAAAATGCAACTATAAGTTCAATCTAATTGGTTATCGCGATGAACATACACCTTAAAAATCCTTCAAGCGCCAAACACTAGCATCAAGTTCAACCCGAGTGAAAGTTTCAATGTTTAGAATCAATATGTCTCTAAACTATAAATGAGAATAGTTAAAAATGACCCAAATTTAACTCAGAAGAAACAGAATGGTATAACATACTGACCAGCTTATACCTCATGTTCCTAAAATTACACATAATCTTGGGCATGTATATCTCTTTTCCTCAACCTACACTGTCACCCACACGTAGTAGTCTAATTCAAATCTTTGAAAGTAGAAAATGCTGGAGAGTAATGCCCTTTTCCATCCATAAGTAAAAGCAAATGCATTACGAGCACCAAAACTGTCATCGTTTCCCCCTACTCCGCGAAACCTCCCAGTAATTCCCGCATTCTCAAGAGGAGGATAGGCAAAATCCACATTTTCACTTTTCGACCCCCCCGGACATACTAGAAAATTCGACGAAGCGAAACTACCACGCAACTACATCCTCCAGAAAAGAAAAAGGCTTTAAGATTCACCCGCAAAAAGAAACATCACTCCGCAGAGGATGATGAACTCGCAAACAAACTATAATTGACCGAAGCAAAGAGAAAAGGCACTTCCGAGCACCAATCGCAACTTCCAACTCGAACGACTCCCCCCCGCAAACCTCGCCCTCTCTCTCTCTCTCTCTCTCTCTCTCTCTCTCTCTCTCTCTCTCTAACACCTAATCGAGCTCGGAAAACTGCAATCGAGCGACGAATCCGACCTGGAAGGACCAGACGTGGGGGTGATCGATGGCGCGGAAGGTGTCCTTGATGTGGAGGAGGCGGCGCTCGTACTCGCGGAGGTCGATGCTGTCGTCGCGCTTGAAGTAGACCTTGACGAGGACCAGCCCCTCGTCGTGCTTGCACTGGATCGTCTTGAAGAAGCGGCCCTTGCCGAGGACCTCCTTGAGGACGAGGTTGTAGGAGGAGGGCAGGTCGTGGAGGTAGTACTCCGACGCCGACCCCTGCTTCGTGCGCGCGATCTTGTTCCCCATGGATGGGGACGGGCGATTCCGTGAGGTGCAAGTCTTTAAGGAGACGACGCCATGGATGGGGATTTCTTCCGGAGTTTACTTTGAGCTTCGACGAGCGAGAGAGGGAGATTGGATTCTGGCTTTTTGTTTTCACGGGGTTGCGTGCGGAGGTTGGGGAGGCTGTGAAACGGCCAACGGCAAGGGCGATCGGATCAGCGCAGCGGAGGTGGTCGGGCTCGGGGATGGGCCAAACGTCGAGACGTGGCGAAATGCTGTAATTATCGTATTAAAAGACAGGATGAAGCGTTCGGGCTCCTTTGTTTTTATGAAAAATAAATAAGGTGGAAAATATTTTTTTAATAATTATTTATATATTTTTATAAAAATAAATAAATAAAATTTTATTATTATTTATAAAAAAATTAGACATAAATTATTATTGATAAAAAATATTTTCATTAGCTAATTATGTCGAGCGATTTAAGAGGTGATTTTAAGAAGATATCTATTAAGTCATTCATCTTTTGCATTATAAATACAATTTAAGAAGTAATTTTACTGGTTGATTAAAATGTTTGTGTCTTTGAAATTTCACCAAATATCCAATTGCCAAACACCTCTCTCTCCCTCTTTTTTTTTTCGTCTTGTTGCTAAGGCTCTGTTTAGTAAAAATAATTTAGAATGCGTTTGGTAGAATATTTCGTTTAAAAATTATTTCGAGAACAAAAAAAAAAATATTTCGCTTTCAAAATAATTTTTGAACAAAAAAACACGTTTGGTAAATGCTCCATAAATATAAAAAGAATAAAACACATTTGGTAAATCTGTATAATTTTTTTATTTCTTTTTAATTTTTTAATATTTTTATTTTATTTTTTCTATTTTCTTTCTTATTTTCTTATTTATTTTCCCTTTTTTTCTTATTTATTTTTCCTTTTTTTCTTTTTCCTTTTTTTTTTTTTTTCTTCTTTTTGGCCGGTCCGCCAGGCCCGCCATGGCCGGGCGACCGGCCGACGAGGGCCGACCTCACCCGGCTACGGCGAGGCTCGCCCCCGCAAGGCCAAGCCTCGCCGAGGCCGGCGACGCTCCGGCGAGGTCGCTAGTCCTTGACGGCGTCGCCGCCCTCGACAGCAAAAAAAAAAAGAAGAAGAAAAAGAGAGAAGAAAATGGAAGAGAGAGAAAAAGTGTTCCTAAATTTTGTTAAACAATAAACAACTTTTTTTTTTGTTTTTTTTTTAGTCTGGATGTGTTTAACAAAAATAATTTTTGGAACAAAAACGCAAACAAACGCGTTTACTTTTTTTTTGTTCTAAACAAAAAAAAAAATTTGTGTTCCTCATAACAGAAACACATTTTAACAAACAGGCCCTTATATGTTTCCCAAAGCAACTATTTCTATTTTTTTGTTTTAGGGAACGAAAAATAATAGAAAAGTGTTTGGTAAAATTTTTGTTCTCGTAAACAAAAAATTATCTTTTTTGTTTTTGAAAATAAATTTGGAATGAAACAAAAAATGTAAAAAAAAAGTAAATTTGTGTTCCCAGAAATAATTTTTTCTTTTCTCTTCTTTTTTCTTCTCTTCTCTTTTTCTCTTTCCTTTTCTTATTCTTCCTTTTGGCCAATGACCTCGCCGAAACGTCGCCCGCCCTCGCCTACACCAAGCCATGGTGAGGCCGACCTCGCGCCACCTAGGCGAGGTCGAGCCTCGCGATGGCTAAGCGAGCCTCCAGCAAGTTCGCCAAACCTCGCCCAACTGATCGCCAGTCACCACCGTGGCCGACAACCAACCACAAAGGAGAAAGAAGGAGAGAAAAGAAAGAAGAAAAAATGAAAAATATTAAAATATTAAAATAAACAACAAAATTATACAATTTTACCAAACGCATTTATATCCCGAGAATATAAATTTTGTGCAGTTATCAAATATGTTTTTATACTCATAAATTATTTTCAGGAATAGAAACAAAAAAAAAATATTTCTATTAAAAATTGTTCTCCAAAACATAATCATTACCAAACGCGCTCTAAAATGTTGGTGCCACCACACGCGCCACATCGCCACCATCATGCATAGTCTCAGCTTGCACCTTGCACCTCTTGCCACTGAAGCTTGGCTTGCTGTCAACCGCCGTGCCATACCTCTTCCCATGGTGAAGGCCTGCTTGGCACGATATTATGACCCCCACGACATTGCCACTCGGTCTCGAGCGATGCTGGGGACTCGGGCTTAACGATGTTGAATTCAGGCATTGCGTGCCTGGACCCTACTCCTGATGCCCAAGGTGGCCGCAGTAGCAAATGGAACGTCTCGGGTGCAGCGAAGGCTGGCCGCGAAAGCTTGGCTAGGCATGCTCGTGGTCGACGGTCGAGCTTGGTAAGGCCATGTGCGATTCGCATCGGGCAAGGGAAAATTTGGAGAAAGGAGGCGAAAAGGAAGTAGCAAAAAGAATGCAAAGGAAAACCAAAAAAGAATCAAATTTTCTCGGTGCTGACGTGTCCAAATTTGAGGGGGGAAACTTTACTTTATTCAAGAGAACGCTAAATTTGGGGATCTTAATTCTTATTAAAATAAAGGCCTAAAAGGCTAAATAAAAAGAATCAAAGATGTACCAATCAAGCATCCATCTTTATTTATATAATGTCTGGGCTTGCTAATATGCCCAAGTTATCTAGGAACGGAACAGAACAGGGAGTGGACGTGGATGTCGAGTCATCTTCAAGAGGTCGCATCAGTTCCCTTGGACATCACCATGGCTTGTGTCGTGTCACGTGTGTCGCGCAGTTCAGATGCGACAATCTCGCCAAGCAGCGAGGCCGATCTACGTCGCCGGCGAACCGATTTTCCGTCCGGCGATCGGACCTTCATCGTATGCTGAGAGAGAACAGAAAAGTGAAAAGGGAAGAGAAAACACCCAACGAGATCAAACCCATCGCCGTAGTTAAGACACTATGCACAGAATACATCCCGTTCTAATCTCATTTCGTTTATTGATCGTTCATCAAACATCAGCAAATATCTACACTCCGATCCACCCGGGGACCGCCGGCCGTCGAGATCGCCGATCAAGCGTCCCGAGTCCGGCCCTCGTTCTCGTCCTCGTTCCCGTCCTCCGGATCTTCGAAGTTGGGGTCCTTGGCGTCCACGGCCTCCTCCCTCGCGAGCCCCATCTCGGCCCGCGAGTACCCGTCGCCGGACCACGTGAACTTGCCCCCGTGGCCGCCCTTCTTCGGCGACCCGTTCACCCCCGTCGCCGACTTCCGGCCCTTCCGCGCGTCGGGCCTCGGGTTGGCCCTCGGGCTGTTGCTGCTCTTGCCCGCGTTCTTCATCTCGCGATCGGTCGATGGATCGATGATGAGGTGGTGGCGAGAAATGGGGTGGGGATTTATACTGGACGGAGACGCGAGAGAGGACAGAGCGGCAGGGCTAAGAAGAGAAACAATGGAGAGAGAGAGAGTGAAACAGTGGGAGATCGGATGGTGTGGGCATGTGATTCGAGGAACATGGCGAAACGGATAAGAACGAGCACTATCCTTGTCATCATCATTATTGCTGTTACTATTATTTTAATTTATTTAATTCAATTCATAAATTTTAATTTAATATTCAATGTGTTATGTAGACTTTTAAATATTTTGTATGATTTAGGGACTACATTAAATATTTAATCATATAAAGTAAATTAAAAGTTTAAAGTTAATATTACATATTTGGCCAAAGTCCAGATATAATAATGCAGATAATTTAAAGTTCAAGGTTGACATTATACATTGAATTAAAGTTCGATGAATTATTTATGCTATTTTCCATTGTTTCTCCGACGGTTTAATTATGGATCAGGAATGTTCTCTTACTTGAGGATTTCAATTGATCACGTCCGTTGTGCATTTAGGTTAATGATAAAGGTGGGGAAGAGGCGATAATATTCAGTTTTGGGCTTGGAATTCAAGGAAAAAAGGTTTAGTCAACTCGATTTATTAAATTGAAGTAATGTAAGTAGTTTTTCTTTTTGGTCAAAAGAAATTGTATTCATTACTCAAAATGATGCGAAAGTATATAGTCTTTATAACAAAAAAAAAATTGAAACAGAACATGAATAGTGAAAAACAAAGCCATAATCTAGAACACAAGGAGGATCGATGGAGCATTTGCAAAGTTAAACACAAACTCGTTCCATATGAATAGATATGTCAAACAAAAAAGACGATTGATCATTGAATCTCGTGTCTTTGTTAGTGATTAGCATATACCGGAAATTCTTTCTTCAATAATTACGACATTGTCAATTGGCAGTGCACACCTAAGTTCAGCTTCCTCTATACTATAGTTGTACGAAAACAACTATAGTAGGTTAAACAAACACAAATCTAACATGTGGATGAGCAAATTTTTATAATTTAACAAGAAGCCAAAACTCCTATACTCATCATTAAAATTGGAGGCAGAAAACCTGTACATGAAGAAAGCAAAGGGGCATCGAATCCCCAAAAGTATATTTATTAAACTCCCAGATCAGGCCATGTCAGCCAGTCGCCGAGGTCCGAGGACTGGCTGGAGGAAGAAGAGGAGAAGAAAAAAAGAAAAAGAAAAAGGAAATAAATAATAAAAATTCAAAAATAATAAAAATTCAAAAATTCAAAAATATTATTAAAAATTATCAACGTCGGACCAATCAGCCACGTCCAGTACGGCGTCCAACGTCCGTCAAAAAAATCCGACCAAAATTGGCCGAAAATGATTGAATTGGCACAACATAAAAAAGTTTAAGACTTAATGGCATCAAAAAAAGGTTTATGACTTTTTTTTAGCACTTTCCCCTTAAATTATGTTAACATTCAAAAAAGATTAATCAAGCGATTGCTGTTTTAACTTATGTGGAGGTTATGACTCTTAACTTGGAGTTTAATTTTCCAATCCTCTTTTTTTTAATGGATTTTACTGATCAGTAAGAATAATGCTAGTCATTTTAATTTGGTATACACAATATCAACTCCCTGAGTAGTACTATACGAATCAGTACTAAACATCCCCTTGTAATTGTACATGCTCCCATAGCAATAACATATTTTGGTTCAAGCATTTGTTCATATAATCTCACTAAAGAATGAGCCATTTTCATTGTTACTGTGCCAGCTGTTAAGTGTCAAGAAACCTTAAGAGTACCACATCATGACCTTGAAGAAATTAAATTTTTAGTTAATGGGTAATTATTTATTCATTTTGTCTTATACTTTTCAATCCTTAATGAAAATTAATAGCTCGCGATTCAACCTGAATATAAAGCCAAACAAGCTTTGTAAACATTGGGGATCGGTTTCATGGACCCACTCGGAAACTGCACTAGACAAACAATCCATGGAACAAACGAGCGGGTTTCGTTTCAATTTTTTAGATTCGGTTCTTAGTGAGTAATTCCCAGTTCCAAGGTAGGAACTGCCCACTCAGATCATGCTCATCCCTACTAGCAATGGGAGCTCGAAGTCAATCCTCACCAACTTGTATCATTGGTGAGCTGGAGTGAGCTTGAGACCTGCAACTTCCCTCCAAAGCTCCCACCTAGCATGGAGAGGATGAACAGTGAAAAGATAGGAAAATAAAAAGAAGAAAAAGAAATGTCTCTAGACAAAAATGTCCCTACTCATGCTATCAAAATAAGCATATGCTAGCTGGCCATTGAAAATTTGGCCAATTTGGTGAGTCATTTGAAATTAAATCGCCACTTTAGATTCTTATTTAAAATTAAATGGCCACTCTAAACCCTTATTTGAAATTTTCCCTACAAGAGAGAGAGGGAGACCACCAAACATGTTTGGGGATTTCTAGGTCTATAGATTGTAAACATAGTTGAAGACAAGATCTTCCCCTACAATTGAAGAATCTGATTCAATGTCGAGGAATAATAAACAACCATTATGAACTAAGATAGAAATACTTATGATATTTTTCACCCAACTTTACCTATGCTTTTCCAAATTCTATTCTCTACCATCTTTATTATCTTCATGCCTTTCCAAATTCTATTCTTTAGTGTCTTTTCCCCCATCTTTTCGCTGCCTATTCTAGCCTTTTTCCAAACAAAATGGTAAAGAAAAAAAACAAAGAAATGGGCACCACCTTAGGGTTGCTGGCTCTCTCCTTGCGACGATAGAGGATCCACAACCCGCCCTGCCTTTCAATGTTTAGCGACAATAGGATTTGCTCAACACTCTTTTATCGACGGTAGAGAATCCACGACCCTCCCCACCTTGGCATTGGATGGCTTGGCGCACTCCAACCACGACAAAGGGTCGCCTAACCCTCTATCTAATGCTTGCACCGGATCACGTCATCTCAGGCTGTAAATGGTGGTAGTGCCCTTTGCAATGGTGCTAAAGGCTCCATGACACCCTCGTCGGAGGTGGAGGAGGATAATGATTCCTTGTGTCCCTTTCTTTTTCTCCACATGATACACATATTTACTTTTAAAGAATTTAAAAGTTTGTTTTAAGGGCCGACGCGGCGTTTGCTCGGACAAATTTAAAGCAAAAAGTGAAATCTCGGCGCACTAAGGGCGCGTTTGGTAACGATTTGTTCTCGACGAAATTCGATAAGAAATGATTCTTTTTATTTTGTTCTTAACCGATTCTAAGCATTTTAAGCCGTTTGATAACTGTTCAAAATTTTTTATTCGAAATATAAATTGCGTTTGATACCGTGTTCATTAATTCGTTCAAATCAATTTATTTTACTTTTTAAATAATTTTTTTAACTTTTTCCTTTTTTTTTTTCTTTTTTTCCTATTCTTCTTCTTCTTCTTCTTCTTCTTGTGGCGGCGACCTCACCTGGAGCCTCGCCCAGCAACCGGGCGATGCTCGCCCGGCCTTTGCGTGGCCAAGCCAGCCTCGCCAGGGCTGGGCAAGCCTCACTGGTGGCCAAGCGAGCCTCGCCGGGGCTGGGTGAGGCTCGCCTAGCCACTAGTGGGGCTGGGCATCGCGAGGTTTGCCCAGCCCGGCGAGCCTCGCGGCCTCACCGGGCCGGGCGAGCCTCACCTAGCCACCTGGGCTAGGCGAGCCTCCCGGGGGCTGGCGGCCACTGAGGCCGAGCCTCATCGGTGGTTGGGCTTGCCTCTGGCGAGCTCGCCAGACCTCGCCCTAGCCTGGCAGTCTCAGGTGAGCTCACCGGACCGGTGGATGACGGCGGGTGGCGGTGGACAAGGGTGGACGGCGGTCACGACATGGCCAAAGAAAAGAAGAAGAAAGTTGGTTTTTGATTCTCAAATTTGTTCTTGAAATAAGAATCAATTTTTTTTTTTTTTTATTCCACTCCCAATTTGTTCCCGGGAACATTTTGTTCCCGAAAAAAAAAAATTTTATTAAACGCAATTCTCAGGCCTTTAAATTGATTCTTTTAAAAAAAAATCGACTTTGACCATTTGAATGATTACCAAACATGACCTAAATAACAGAGATCAAAATTAAGTGACCCGATTGTAAATACTGCCTAGGCTTTACTACCATAAAATAAGTAAACTTTACTCCCATTTCCTTTAACTGCCACGACAATATTTTCTAGAAACGAGCGAGCCAACCAAAATATCCACCTGGACCGCATCCGCTGACGTGTCGCCGCTTCATTGGACGGGCCGTGAGCCAGCCGAAACCGCGGACTCTGCTGAAAATACCCTAGCGACCAGCACCGGCGCCGGCGGAAAAAGCACGCATTCGGCCTGTGCCTCCACCAGCGAGAAAGCAGGGGGAATAATAAATAGAGAAGGGGGCCGTTATGAGAGGTGGTCTCGCGCTGCTCTCCACCGTCTCTCCTCCTCCGCCGCCTCGGCCTCCGCTCCTCCGCCTCCGCCGCCTCTTCTCCTCCGGTGAGCCTCTCTCCGTCTCTCTCTCTCTCTCTCTCTCTCTCTGTCTCTCTCTCTAGGTTTGGAGTCGTTTCGGATTCTTCAGCTCCCGCGCGCGCTCCGCCGGTCGTTCCTTTCTACTTTCGCCGCCGGCAGCCGGTGCCGATTTGCCGGCGGCGATCGAGAGGGCTCGCCGCCTCCCCGCGCGCGCGCATTTCGAGATGCATTGTCCGCTTAGCTTGCCGTTTGTTCTACTGAGGCCGTCCTTCTCAGGTCGCGATTGCCGAACTGGCGTAGTTCGCCTGCGACTGAGCTCGTTGTGCGGTTTTTTTTGGTAGTCAGAGAGTGTGAGGTTCGGAGGTTGGGGGTTTTCAGGTTGGCGGTGCTGTTGTGGTTGGGATTTGGTGGAGATTCTGTGGGAATTGCGGTGGTTTGTGAAAGGAATTTTGGAGTGTGATGATGCGTGCGCCTTGCCGTTTGTGCTTTTAGGGATATATTTTGTGACTAATTTTATTATGCATGCTTCATGTGATGTTTGGTGGTCGATTTTGTGTTTGTCTCTCGTGCGAGTTCTTCTGGTAATTTCTTGTAATCCTTGTGAAACTAGACAGATATCCTGAGAGTGAAATCTAGGAGATCGGTTTGGACCATAAGGACGCAAGCAGCGACAACAATGGCGAGTGTAAGTAAACCAAGATTTTGTCACTTTTCTTCGGGATTCGGCTTTGAAATTGTTTTTGTGACGGTCTCGCTTGGCATTTCCCAGGATCAAGAAAACATTGGCAATGTGAGGAAACAGCTGGCAAAGCTGTTTGAGACATCCCTTAGGACAACTGTCCCTGAGGAATCAGATGTTGAGCCCTTGGTTGCAGCTTGCACTGCCAAGTTTGGCGATTACCAATGGTAGTTTTTTAACCCACCTTCTGGTCATTTGGAAATCAATAAGTTTGCTGGAATTGTATGAATTTATCGCTGTGTATTTTCCAAACATGAAGGTTTTTTTGGCCTCATCATGTTTTTCCTCTTTTGATTTCTTAATACTAATTTGTGACGTCCATGTGTCATAGCAACAATGCTATGAGCCTATGGCCAAGGATCAAAGGTAAAAAGACAGAATTCAGGGGTCCCCCGGCAGTAGGACAGGTGCAAACTATGTACAGCAGAGTTCTTTAGTCCATGAATTTTCTGGCTGAGGATCTTCTAACTTGTCAACTTTATTCTCTTTAGGCACTTATGAAGAACCTTCCTTCATCTGAAATGGTAGAGGCGTGCTCTGTTGCTGGACCTGGATTTGTGAATGTCACGTTATCGAAGAATTGGATTGCCAAGGTGATTATGTCTCGAAAAATTCTGTTTGCAATTGAATGCCAGTGATACTGCTGTGGCAGTTGAAATAGATCTTATGTAGGAGGCCAAATTGAGCACCATGACTCACCTAGTGGTAAATCTTTTATTGGTACTCCAGAACATTCAGAAGATGCTGATTGATGGAATTGAAACATGCGCGCCAGGGCTCTCAGTTAAAAAGGTGGTGGTTGATTTTTCTTCTCCTAACATTGCAAAAGAAATGCATGTCGGACATTTGAGATCTACTATAATTGGAGATACACTGGCCCGCATGCTGGAGTTTTCAAACGTTGAAGTTCTTCGTAGAAACCATGTTGGTGATTGGGGTACACAGGTGATTCCTGAAAATTTGCTTGTTGTGTTGACTATTTTCATAAGTTGGAGACTGATTTCTCTTAAAATTATAAGGGGGCATAAAGCTTATTGCTTGTGCTTCACTGGGGAAATGAATCTTTTACAATCTGAATTTTCATCCTTCTCATCAGATTACACATTTTAAAAATTGAGTGCTAGCTGCCTTTTCCACTTTGAGGGAACACAGGCCTACTTCATTTCATTGTCCTGTTGATGACTATTGATGATGCAATATGCTCTTTTTAACAAATTCAAAATTTTGTTTTATTGTATTGTCATGCCATAAGTGACTTCCCTGCTGTATGGGTTTTGCAGTTTGGCATGTTAATTGAGTTCCTTTTCGAGAAGTTCCCAGATTGGGAAAGTGCTGATGATACTGCCATTGGAGACCTGCAGGTTAGAGATGTTTTATATATCTGACTACTGAAGCTTCAACTAATGACATGCTGTTTAGGACCTTGTAAAAAATGGCATAAAATGCTTTCTTGTCTGCCTTTGATCTGGGGAGTGCTCATTAAATTCCTATTGGCAGTTAGTATCTTTCTTCCATTCAGATTCAGACATTAATCCGTGAAGTTGTCACCTGAATCTAGCATTCCATCATTTAGATATTTACTCCACTAACCCCTCTCCATCTCCCTGGGTTAAGATTTTGCAGTGGAAGGTTTTCAACCCCCAATGTTCTTCTCCACTTAAACTCCTTGTGCTTGCTTATTAAGTATGGTAGGAAATAACAGAGTTGGTGAAGAAGAACTAGCTATCGATAATAGGCTTTTGATGTGACTGATTGTGATTCCTGTGCACTTCAGTTTGTTTTTGTGTAAATGGGATGAGGTAAGTGCAAATGCCTAATTCAATCATTTTTTTTTTGTTGGTTTTATTTCCTTTCCTCTAGTTATTAAGATGGTGGACCTATTGTGGCAAATTCTCTTTTCTGGTCTATTTGATTTTCTCTCTTTAAACGATTCTGTATAGGGTTATATTCCCCTGTAATAGGTGATTTTTTTTTTTTCAAAATTAATTTGCAACTAATTCAGGAAATTTCTTGTAACTCTGGATTGATTTGACAACTATTTAGGAATGAAAAAATTGAAAATAATGGAAATAATCAGTTTGGCTTTCTGCTAACTCTTGATCAATAATTTTTCTCAGTCATTTGTTATTTTCACATAATCTTTCCCTTGACATCTTATAATTGCAGGCCTTTTTAGGGCTCCATTATTTGATTATATCAGCTTTTTGTCTATTTGACAACTTATTTTCCTAAAGAAGTTTTCTTTTCCTACAAGGGATTCTTGAGTTTTCTTAGCATGCATCACAAAAAGTTTTAGGCATTTCAATTCCTTATACTTTTGAAGGTTCTTTTGGCATGTTGATGAAATTATTTTTGCAAAGTACCTCATTGGGAAGATTTTAGTGAAACTTTCATGGGAGACCTGCAGGTTACAGAATTCATTTTTTTTTTCCTAATATATTTCTGAGTGCTGTTTATATGGGGAATATGCTGTTTTTTTGACTGTTAAAAGGGGCATAATTATGTCTTGATGTGTGCTGTTTTTTATTTTATTTTTTTATGTCTAACTAGTTTTATTATTTTATCGGAATTGGTCATTCATATGCGAACTGACACTTGAATCTAACATTCTCAACCCCCCTGTGTTTCTATTGCCACCCACAGTCATTGCCAAAAGGATTCTGGATCTCTAACCATTTGTTGCCACTCAAGTCCCTCTGGCCTTTCTTATATAGCATGGAGAGGGAAATAATGGAGTTGGTGAAAGAGAAGTAAATGTTAGGTTCAGTAGGCTTACTACTTAATTGGTTGTGCGGTCCCTGTGTAATTTAGTTTGAACTGGAGTGAGGATATTTTCCAATGCTGAAATTGGTTATCTTTGATTCTATTTCCTTGTCCTCTAGCACGTGGAAGGGGCATAGGCCATACCAGCAGCCAGCATGCGTTTTGATGAATGTTATGTTTAACTGCTTTAATTCTTATAAGACAGCAAGTTGACTTTGTTATTTGTTTGTAGTGATTATGAAGAAAGAGAAGGAACCTTTTATGATGGATTCTCTTTTTAAACATTAATTGTAAATATTCTCTATAGGGCTGTTCATATTATTTCCTGGTCATCTCTTCAGTGATTTTTCTTTTGTTAAAAATGAAGTTATGACAGCTGGGAAATTTCTCATATGTAGAAATGGGAAAAGATAAGAGAGGAAACTATATCCCACCTCTTGATAGCTGTTTTACCTTGTTCATGTTGTTCTTTTCTCAATTTCTCTTTCTTTCTCCTTGATGTTGCGGTTGCTGCTGGCTTTTTATGGCTTTATTATCAGCAACATTTCTTCTTTGTTTGACAACTCTTTCTCCGATATAAAGAAACTTTATTGTTTTCTATTGTTAGTTATTTATTGTGTTTCACATGTTTATAGCTTAAATTTTGGAGGCTTGCAGTTTTATCCATTTGTGATGGAGGTTGTTGTTGTTTCAAATGGAAATTTTAATATAAGTTGGGTGAAATCTCACTAATTTTATGCACAGTTGCCCTCTCTGTGTAGTCAGCTTTTCTGTGCTTAATACCTTTTTCTTCCAGTTGCTTTTGTCTTTCTTTGATTATTTTTCAAGGATCCAAAATACAAGCAACACATTGAACTTTAACATTAAGCATGATAGCTTACGAAATCTACATGGGATATTCAAATTCTTCTCTGAAACAGAATCGATTGGGCTTAAAATTTGCTTTACTAATTCAATTGGTGCATTCCAGGCATTTTATAAGGCATCAAAACAGAAATTTGATGAGGATCCTGTTTTTAAGGAGAGGGCACAGAAGGCTGTGGTTCGCCTCCAGGTTGTTTGTGTACTTAGGACAGCTGCAATTTCTATATTCCTATCTTTTTAACTGCCATTAGGACAAGTAAGTCTTTTGTTGGGTGACTGTTGAACTTGTGTTCAGGGTGGGGAACCAAGGTACCGCAGTGCATGGGCGCAAATCTGTGATATTAGCCGAAGGGAGTTTGATGGGGTTTATCAGCGCCTTGGGGTTTCATTGGAGGAGAAGGTACTGTACATTGTGGAATTCCTGCCATTACTCAGCATGTGGTTTTTATTTTGTAGAGATGTCTAATGATTTAAGAACTATTTTGACTCATGCGATGCTTTTTTCTGTACATGAGTGATCATCGATCTCTCAGTTGAGATATATTTAATCTGCAGTGTGCATTTTGACTCAGTAATCAATTTGAGGAAGTCATGGTGATGGAATACTTCTATATTTTCTATAATATTAGCTCCATGGAAAATCTTCTTCTTTTGAATGCTTTACTTATCCTTTTTAGCAGTGAGAAAGATGATCCTTTATGTGATGTTGAAGATTTTAAGAACATCGCTATATGAGCTTTGGGTCCTAATTTCCTCTAATTTTGTTTTCTGTGACATGGTGTTGGAGCTATGAATTTCTATTTGACTTTAGTGGCAAATGTTTTTTTGTACATGGTGGGAATAGTGCATTTCCACAACTAAGCATCTTGACTGGCAAATCTTACTACTTTTTTATGCATTGCCTTTTGTCAGGGAGAAAGCTTCTACAACCCGTATATTCCTGGTGTACTGGAGAAGCTGAGCGAATTAGGGCTAGTAGAAGAAAGTGAAGGAGCTCGTGTGATATTTGTTGAAGGTTTTGAGAGACCTGTTATCGTGGTGAAGAAAGACGGCGGTTACAACTATGCATCAACTGATCTCGCTGCTCTTTGGTTAGATTTCCTTAAACTTGGTCATAGTCTTTTCTTATTTTACATGACCATCTTTTAGGTTAATTTCTTTAAATGTTTCTTTAAAATGATTTATCCTTCTGCTTAACATGTCCACTTCATGCATTCACATTCTAGCCTGTAATGCAGTCCATTCCTTTGATTTGACTGTATATTTGGGAGGCATTGGCTAGAGGTTTTTAGTGAAGAAGGAACTGAATATTTAGTGTATGGTGGTTTCAATTTTATTAGAACTGATGCAGGTAATCAAGGTTTTCACAAGAATAACGAAACGCGGCAAATATATTATAAGCTGTAGATACGAAAATGTCTAGTGTTAAGAAAACTGAGAACTCCTAAAAGTGTAATCTGCTGTAAAGAATATTAGAAAGAGGATGGCTTATGCGTTATGGATAGCTATCTATAATTGATTCAAAACAACACTAAAATCTCAGCCCTTTATCTACTTTAAGATCTAATCTCCATCACTGAACCTCATTGAAAATCACATGCTGGTGGTGCGACTCTTTAAACTCTAGAGAGACAAATGAATATTAAACAGAAAATGGAAAAATTCCTGTAAAACATCCAGCATCAAGAACTCTTATTCACAGACACTCCTCTCGTCTGCCTAAGTTGCTCAACGTTATGATGTTTTCCTCAATTTGAGGAGGGGCGTTAATGGTCATTCAGTAGCATTGTTGTTATTCCAGATTCACTTTATGTTTTACATTGGTGTTCTACTATTGTTACTTTTAAGCGATAAGGTCTCACCTGACAATGGTGCAGGTATCGCCTGAACATAGAAAAGGCTGAGTGGATTATTTATGTCACTGATGTTGGTCAATCCGAGCACTTTCAAATGTTTTTCAAGGTGAATATTCAGGGCTGCATGCCTTTATGCCTTTCTGTTTAATTTCTTTCCCTTGTTTATTGTGCTATGGAGTATAATGATACATTTGTAAATTCTCTGCATTCGATCTTTATGAACTCATTGACTTGAGGATACATGCCGGCATTGGCTTTTACATTATAGGTCTTCTTTACAAGTCCATATGATTGGTTAGTGGCATGGAGTTCTTACTTATACCCTTGTTTCTGTTTTTTCAGGCTGCTAAGCGTGCAGGTTGGCTTCCTGATGATGATAAAGCATACCCTAGGACCAACCATGTTGGCTTTGGTCTTGTTCTTGGTGAAGATGGTAAGCGTTTTCGAACTCGCAGTACTGAAGTCGTTAGACTTGCGGATTTACTGGATGAAGCCAAAGCTCGCAGTAAAGCAGCACTTATTGAACGTGGTATGTCACTGTTCTTTATTTGGGTTTCATGAAACTCATTGGCTCAGTTTAGGATGTATACGTTGCATTGATACCGGAATTTCCTACATGAAATTAATTGTTTGATTTGCACCTTTTGACTACATAAATATTGTTATCAGCATTTCATTTAGAAGCCTTTGAAATTTATGGTGGAACTTTCATCAGGCAAGGATAAGGAATGGAGCGAGGAGGATCTTGACAAAATTGCAGAGGCAGTGGGTTATGGAGCTGTGAAGTAAGTCCACTATCCTGCTAGTGAGCTTGCCATGGTTTTTGTTATGTTGGTTCTGTGCTCAGAAACAGCTCTGATGAGATGGTTTATGTCATTAAGTGGGTCTATTACCAAAATTCAAGTTAGACATTAGTGCATTGAAGAAGGCCTTAGTAAAGCTGCGGGAAGCACAAGCTGAACTAAACCTAGACTCTAGCAACTGACAAACAAGAAAATTTTCCGGAGCGATATACTAGTATATAGAAACTGTGATGGTTTAGAAAGATCCTCAGAATATTCTTCTATGCTTTTGCTTTTTGTAAGATGTTGGGCCCGTTTGGTTCGGCTTTTGGGGAATGCATTTGCAAAAATGCAAATACCTTTGGGTGAAGGGGGTTTTCCGAAATGCAAATATTATTTGGTAAAATTTGCATTGAGATACAACTTTGGCTAAAATACCGTTTGATAAAATTTGCATTTGTAAATGACTTTTACTGAATTAAAAAAACAAAAAAAAATTGTATTTTTTTTTTGAAGTCCGGCCACCAGACCGCCAAATCTGGCGGCTGGACCGCCGGATCTGGCCCCTGGATGGTCGCGGGGGTCGGGCGACCCTGTGTGGCTATCGCCCGGGGTCGCGCGACCTCGGAGAGACCGTCACTTGGGATCGCCCGACCTTAGCGACCGTCGCCTGAGGTCACCCAACCTCCGGCGGCCGCCTGGGTCGCGCGATTCAGGCCATCAGTCGCCCAGGTCGCATGATTCAGGCCATCGGTCGCCTGAGGTTCGGCGACAGTCACCGGGGTTGGGTGACCCTCAGGTGGCGGTCACTAGCGCGCGCGACCCCTTTGCCGGCGGTCGTTGGCCTCCGTGCGGTGGTTTTCCTCGAAGATGAACAGTAAATGGAACTTGCATTTCGAAAATGCAAGTTCCCAAAGGACCTCCAAACCTGCTTTGGACTAAGGGCCCTTAGAGTCCTTTGGAAATGCAATTGTATCTTGCAAAAGTCGCCCAAAAAATCGAACCAAACGCGTTTGCATTTGGCCAAGGGACTTTAGAGTCCTAAAGCCCATTCCCAAAGTTGAACCAAACGGGGCCGTTATTATATGCTCTTTACTAGAATTGCTTAGAGCATTTTCCTTGCTATAAGAGAAATGGTTGAGCATTTTTTTGTGAAAATTCATTGCATGCTTATGCAGTAGTTGTCTGTTCTGTCCTTTTTATGGATTTAGGAGTAAAGAGAATTGATATCCTAAACTTCTCTTGCAGGTATGCTGACTTGAAGAACAATAGGACCACCAACTACACCTTCAACTTTGATCAAATGCTTAATGATAAGGTGAAGATTTATGTTCTCCATCGATAAATCTGTCAATATGTTCTCCATCGATAAATCTGTCAATAATTGATGGGTGTAGCTGACATTGTTGTCATGATTACCAGAGAAATAAAGTCCTCTCTACTCCTTAAATTTTTACTGTACTAGGTGAACAAAATTACTTTGGTTGTGTTGACTGGATTTGGTTATTAGATTTTTTATTATGTTTTACTCAGTTCGTCAGTTTTATATCCCATTTTTACCTGCTCTCACATGCATGCACGTGCTCCTTATTTCTTTATCTGTCTTTTCTTGATTCCTTTGTGGCTAAGTTGTTATTTATGATGACAGGGGAATACTGCTGTCTATCTGTTGTATGCCCATGCTAGGATGTGCTCAATTATCAGAAAATCTGGTAAAGATATAGAGGAACTCAAGAAAGTAAGTAGTCTGTCTGTTATTTATGTTCAATTGGATATGGGCTTATGCATTTATAATGCAATGATACCAACCCCTCACCCCCCCTTTCTATCTTTCTCTCTCTTTCTCTGTGGGAGATGGGAGATAATAAAGTATTGCACCTTCATTTTGCCATATATTATTGTAGTAAAGTTTATGGAATTTTACAACAAACTCAACTAACAATGTCATCTCTTATGAATGCTAATTAAATTACCTCCTGGTGATTAATTTGGGACTTGAAGCTAAAAATAACTATTCCATGGTGCTACAAATTCATCATTTTTCGTTTGTTTTTTAACTCATGCTTCTTGGCTGTAGACCGGAAGCATAGCATTGAATCATCCAGATGAACGGGCATTGGGGCTTCATTTGCTCCAATTTGGTGAGGTAGGACATGAATTGACCATGATTTTGACAATGTCAGGATATTCTCTGCTGCAAAGTGGGATATATATTAATATTACTTTCTTGATCGTCACTTTGCAGACTGTGGAGGAGGCTTGCACTAATCTGTTGCCCAATGTGTTGTGTGAATACCTGTACAATTTGTCAGAGAATTTTACCAAATTCTATTCGAACTGCCAGGTACTATTACATCTTTTGCCTTGGTTTTGCTTCCAGATAGCAGGACATGAACTGCTACTTGTTTCAAGCATTCATGCCATGTGCGCTTGTTTCATCTCTTCACTGGTTTATCCTTGTCTGGTTGTTGAGTTTGCTAAGGGCTCAAATCATTTTGTCTTTTTCTTTTTCTTTTCTTTTTTTTCCTCTTCCTCTAAGACAAGGTCTGGCAACCTCGCGGGAGCCTCGCTGGCCCTCGGTGAGGGTTGACCTCCCTTGTCTAGCCGGGCGCTGGCTAGAGGATGAAGAAGAAGAAAAGGAAAAAAGAAAAGAAAAAAAAAGAAGAAGAGAAAAATGTAATAAAATTATTAAAAAAATTAAAGGAAATTCTTAGTCACAATAAAATTTGAAGGCCATACCAAATGCATTTCTATTCCGAGAATAGAATCTTAGTGCAGTTACCAAACATTTTCGAATGTTAAGAAACTCATCTAGGGAACAAAATCAGAAAAAAAACCATTTCTGAGTAGAAATTGTTCCTTGGAACAAAATGGTTGCCAAACGAAGAATCTCAGTCCATATATGTAAAGTGGTATGATTTTAGTGGGGGGTGCTACTGAAAAATAATGGTGTAATTTCTGGCTCTCCTCAATCACTTCTGAGAGCAGATATGCAACTGCCTCCTTAGAAGTGCTAAAATTTTAAATTTGGGGTTTGAGTTGCATCTCTCAAGTGGCCAGAGTACTCCTGATATTTTTGAGAAACATTGTTATTTCTGGATAACCTCCCTAACGTCTGAGCATTGCCTCTGCACATTGGCAGTGATATGAGGTTGAGAGGTTACTTCCTTTTGATGGCTATTTCCATGATGCTTCGTTTCCATATTTGACCCTATTCATCAGTGAGGGAAGTGGCTATATCAGGATGCATATGGATGAATTACATTATGTTTATCCCCTGCTTACACAGACTTAAGCTATGCTTAATGCATCTTTATGCAGTTTAGCTGCAATGTTACTGGAAATTGTCCTCAAATGTTGAAATTACCCGCAGGTGGTTGGATCAGCAGAGGAGACCAGCAGGTTGCTGCTGTGCGAAGCAACCGCAGTTGTCATGAGGAAATGCTTCCATCTCCTTGGGATAGTGCCCGTCCACAAGTTATAAATACATTTAAAAGAGAATACGTTTTTCCAAATTTTGTGGGTTTTACCACACTGATTCACCCAAAGATTGGGTTAATTATAGGAAACAAGATATGAAAGTGGAAATTTTTCGTGTTTAGCTTGGAATGCATGCCGGGGCAAGAAGATTTTTTGTTGGGATGGCCTCAAATCTTCTCTTTGTTTTCCATGTATTGCGTTGCACGGCATTTGTTGTATACCAGAGAACACCGGCATGCTATCACGGGTGGAAATAGATCTATTAGTGCATATCGAATCTAATCCTTTTGCTTTGAAATCGCAATTATGTGCTTCGCGTTGTGACTTGCGTTATGAGTTTCAATCTGCTCTTTTTGATTTCCTGGCGAATTTGAAATTGTCAAGATCAAGTCGAAGCCAATAAACGCTAATCAAAGTAAGAAAGTGACCCTAATCGACCCCGATTTAACTGGATAACCACTCCCGTCGTTCCTCTCTTCCCACGATTGCAACGTGGCATCATCAATGTCATTATCATCCTATGCTACTGGCGTGAAACATCTTTATCTTGACGTATGCATTATTGATCTGGTACGAGATACGAGGATGCCATATGCTTATCCATTCTCTTCGATGGAAAGGATCGTACAATAACATGTGAATCGTCTATATCTTGTAGTATGAATTCTCGATGAGATCGAGAATGCTATTTGCTTATCCATTCTCTTCGATGGAAAGGATCATACGATAACACGAGAAGATGACGATGCTTGCTTCTTGCAGATCATTTTAGCCCCGACGAAGCCTCAACAGGTCGGGAATAGGAAAAACCTCTCCAAACCACCTCGCGGCTACGCTCCACCAGCATAAGCACCTGTTATGCCGATCGAGGCAAGGGTATTTTCTGACGGAATAAGCAAACGTCTTCAATTTTACTTTACACATAACTTGTTTAATGCCTCATCTCATCGCGTACAAGTGTTGTTGAATACATATTACATGTTTCTTTCCGACAGTCGATTTGGAACATTTTATCCATCTGTAGATGCATCAATAGACTAGGACTAACAATTAAAAAAAAACCGCATCAGGTACTCCAAAATTATCGGCTCCTTGATCATTTACCCTAAACTCTTCCCAAGTCATACAAAGCAAAAATGCCAAAAAAGCCAAAAAAAATAAAAAATAAAAAACAGAAAACAAATTATCCATGGAATGGACGATGTATCGAAGACCAAGTGCTTATGCATATCGAGCAAAACTCAAAAGGTCTTGAGTATCGGAACGGGCGGTCTATTGCCGAGTGAAGTAAACCTCTTCCCTAGATGTGAAGCAGCAGAAGAAGAAGAAGACGACGATGAGAAGGCAGATCTTGATGACGAACCCTTCTTCGATATGATCGCCTTGGGACTGAACGACTTGCCCGAACTGTCCAGGCCTCCTCCATAGCTCTTGCACAGCTTCAATCTCTTTATGCAGGGCCTCTCCTTCTTCACCAGATCCTGCAGGCTCTCGCAGCTCGCCAACGACGTGAACGACTGCGACTTCCCGTCATAATACCTCGAGAGCCCTCTCCTGCACCACCACGAAATCAACGAATTCAATCATCGTCACTTCATGAATGTGTACACTACAGTTTTGTAGCTGTTGTTTATAGGGTTTTATTAGGAAGTTCAGCTCCACATTCGGCATGATCCCAGTTCGACCAATTTAGTGGCTTGAGATAAACCCTTTCTTTCTTTTGTCGAGTCGGGATTTTCCTTCTCATGCAATCCGAATGCTTCAAGAACTACCGTACTACGATATTTCCTTGTTCTTCTCTCGATGAATCAAAACTAAGAGCGACCATTTTCGGGTTCTCTCTCGTGCTCGTGCCTTAATTCGTGCCGGCCCTATGATGTCATGAAACACAGGAAATTCTCTAGATGACTAGCTAATTAACACGAGCGTGAGATCAAGTTTGAGTTAGGTAGGATGACATTCTATTCTCACACATCTGATCGAATCGAATCGAATCGAATCTTAGCTATGATAGCAGAACTAAGTACTACGGATCGAGTTCGAATGCGGGACAAGAAATGATCAAACTTACTTTATAGGAAGCTGAGCCATGAGGTCCGATAACTCGTACAGAGGTCCGTGCTGGCCCGCAAGAGACGACGACGACGAGGAAGACGAAGGAAACGAATAAAGGGTCGACTTCGAAACCGAAGGCGAAGAAGAAGAAGCATCCTCTAGGAGATCGGACGAAGACGACGGCGACGAGGACGAGGATTCTTGAGAGTCTCTCGAGCCTTGATCTTCCATAGACGTCTCCCTCGATTCCGAATCGCCGCAGACATTATCACCACCACCACCACCACCTTCCGTGATCCTCCACCCCTCGTTCCTCGGACGACCGTCGAGAAACTCCAAACCCAGATCGCCAAAGCTCTGGTCTTCTCCACCCATTGATGTCATGTGTAAGAGAGAGAGAGATTGTGTTGTGGTCTTATCTCTGAAGACTTTTCTGTGCAGGATGGATGAAGTGATGATCCGCAGGGTCGCTCTTAAGGAAGCATCTGGGCGCAGCATATAAATACACACGTACTCAAAACAACGGCAGCAAAAGGATAAGGTAACGTGATGTGCTTGAATGCGCAACGGGGAGAGAAAAAAGTAGCCTATCTCCACATACCAAAACGGCAGCGAGGTGGCACGTGGACAGGATAGGAAATGGACCCATTTTTCTAATTCAATTCATTAATCATGTAATTATCTAATTCATTAATTATGTAATCATCTAATCTTTCTTCTTCCTTCCTTTGGTCAGAATATAATTATCTAATCTATTATTTGCTTACCTATTTATTTTTCTTGGTACGTTATGGGCTTTATCCTCAAAAGCAGTTGTCGTCATCGTCGGGCTTCTTCCCCACGATTCTCATTCCTATTCTCGTTCTCCAATAAATGGTCCGAATTCATTATTGGAAGAAAGCCCTTTTCTCCCCATCTGGGAATGAGGATAAGGCATGATTATCTCTCTCTTTTTTCATTTTTCAATATTTTTTTATCAATATTTTTTTAAATATTCTTTCGAAGACATCCATACGGATATCCGAGTCACCAGTATAAAACGCATCTATCCCTTTCTCCATTGATGGGTAACTGATCAAAACGAGGAGCCCCCTTACCATTTTGGCCTTCTTTTGCCTCATAAAGCAATAACACACCCGCGTCCGAATTTTGACCTCTCGCCTTTAGAATTTTATACGTCTCCAATTTCCTTTTCTAGAACCCATTGAAAATAAAATGGGTTTAGGTCACCAGTTTGGTCGTCTTATTTAAGCAGATAATTAATCATAATCCCGTCGTTGGTCGCTGATGATTATCCGTTTAATTGACAAGCACTGATCATGGGTTCATCATCTATTGTTAGAAACACGACTATTCTCGTTCATCTCTATATAATACTAAGTATAATGTGATTGACTTGCCGGCCAAAGTCAAAATTACGTGGAGTTGCCTTCTGGGTTTGCGTTCTTTGCGGGGAGTCCAAGATTTGTTTTTTCATTTTATTTTCTAGAGCTATTTCAAAATTGACGGGGCTCAAATTTTATCTCCCGTTAGGGCTCTAAGTCCAACCAAGAAGTCCTAATCTTGAACTCTTCTTACCCCACGGTGATTGGACTAGTAAGTAGCCTAGGGCTAATTTTCAATGTGAGGGCTTGGAGTCCAATGGTCATACGTTTGAATCCTCAAGTCGCTCCTCAGCCTTAATAAGTATTGGTTCATTCACAGATATAGATTTGAATCCCATAACGGCGTAAGATAACCACGACTCTACTCTCACCGGTATCATAACAGATTCTATGAAACAAGCAATAGAACATGGCTTGAAGAACGGTCCATCGACGCCAATTACCCATTTTCACCCTATTATTCATAAAAAGAAAAAAAAGAACTTGGACACTTATCTCTGTTTTGCACTGTTTTTCTTGACATGAAATCGTTAACAAACTTTCAATACCCGGCTGCTCATCGCCATTACATGGTCAAAACATCGAGGCTATTGGAATAAACTAATCCACAAATGGAAAGCACAGGTACCGACAAGCCTCCCAAAAAAATATTCCCCATGTCCCTCTTTCTAACTTAGCCAAAACACCAATCCCAACTCGCCAAAACCCCGAATCCCCAAAGACCAAAACAGCGTCGTCTTTCATCGCGTTGCCAGATAACGTTCATCATTAAAGTAACCGAATCGAATCGAGAGAGAGAGAGAGAGAGATAGAGACCAGTCCAGTCCACATAACCCACGAATTAAAAATGAGAGTTTCATTACTATAATGTATATGCAAAGATATCTACTGATAAATGCAATTCTCATTTGGGTTTTCAAGGCGTGGGGAGCTGGGGGAGGAGAGCTGGCAGCAGGAGAGGATAAGAAGGTTGACCTGGGGAGGAGTCATCATGGTGATTTTGAGGGGGAGGACAGGAAGGATCTTCCCTTTTCCTTCACAGGTTACCACACGTTTTTGTCTTGTCTTTTTGGGCTGCTCTTCGCCCCCACCCCCCACCCTTTTCGATTCTCATAATCTTATCCACGCACTTTTTTCTCCCTCCTTGCCGCCTTACCTAATTCATTTCCATTAACGCCCATAGATTGTAGATTGGGCCCCCCACAAAAAGTTCCTTATCTTTTTTTGATGCCTACCCTTCATTTATTGGTCCTTTTTTTTTTTTTTTTTTGCCCTTTTTGCAAACCTCACCTTTCTTCTTCTTATCCTTCCTTTTGAAGAGCTCAGAGCAAGCGAGGACGGCGGGCCAGAAGGGGATGGTTTCGGGACGACCGATCCCGTTCCAAAACCCTATTCCGGTCGGTCCCCAAGTAATATGTGACGTCGGCTCGAGCCCAAGATGGTCTTTTTAAATAGAGTCTCAAAGCCATCCCGATTAAAATTACGGAAACTTGCTCAAAGCCCCACAAATATATGGTTTTTAAACACATGCATTTCAAGATAAAATAGGAGAAATAATCAAAAAAGTCTTACACCTATTTTATCACGGTTAATTTAGTCATAAATTTTTTAATTTATTCAATTTAGTCTTAAACATATTATACAAGTGTCAGTTAAGCTCTAAAATTTTCAATTTAGTTAATTCAGTCTTAAATCATTTGACATCTTTCACATAAATTTTGGCAAACATATGTATCGGCGAGAGTTGTGGATTGACTCTCATCAATCGCAATCGAGGCTAGCAGCCCTTGTTGACATTGGGCAAGGGCTTGCGGCCTCTCTCCAGATTTGGTCAAGGCCGCAACACCCAAATCCGAAGAGGGCCCGCAAGGGCATCCTAACTCTCGCTTGTGTGTTGGGGACCTATACCAACCACCGTCGAGGCTGCGAACCAGCAAAGAGAAATAAGAAAAAAGAAAAAGCAAAGACAAGAAAATCAAAAAGTTTGAAGAAAATGCAAAATTATCCACATTAGCATCGATCGTGCCACATAGGACAATCGATCCATATTAGTGATTTCTGGTCTAAAATTGGCCGGAAAGACTACATTGGTAAATCGTCAAGATTTAAAGCTAAATTGGTCATATAAAAAAAATTAGAACTTAATTGATATCTGTATAATAGGTTTATGATTTTTTTTTTTTTTTTGGTAATTATCCCAAAGACAATGTGGAGCATTTGAGGGCAACAAAGTCCATAATCCCAACATTATAATTAATCGCGTTCGGGTCTTAGGGGTGCCCACCAGCTATTTGCCATTGTCCCCCTCGAATCCACCAGGCTTGATTTGAAAGATTGCTCCACCCACCTTTCTTGTCATGCAAATTTATTGACCTCGTCTTGTCCACACGACTAAAAATTTGCGATGTTTCATAGTCGCACGCGATTCACGCATGCCTCCGTCAATTAGTCCGGGGCGGGGACCAAAGGGTGGGACCTTTTTCCCTTCTAGAATCCCCTGAATCATTCAATTCTACATGGTCAGACTCTAACGATTGACTTGGTTGGAGGAAATAAATAAATAAAAGTTTAGACCGGGTATATAACTATAAATAAGAGGCAATGTCCGTGCTTGCGTGCAAATATAATCGGAATCTTTGATTTGCAAAATGTGATCACGCCCCCTTTTTTTTTTGTCGAAAGTATGATTGATATTGATTTACTTAACCAAGTTCCGTGCATACACATCGAGAACATCGGCACATAAAAGATCAAAGAGAACAGGCAGGGGGTTTGCTACCCAATTACTAGGGAGGCTATTCGTTCTGGGCTTTTGCAAACCAATCTGCTGTTTTGTTTGTGTCCTTGCTGCAATGGGCCAGAGTGAGGCCGGGAAACTCCTTCAGTTTGGTCTTGATCACGCCCCCTTGACTACTTCACTATCTTAGAATTCAATTGTGGATGCAAGGATACAATTATGAATTCAGGATGACACCGAAGTTTGAAAGCTTTATATATAATATGGATTGAGAATGAGAAATAATGGTTGAATTAGTTAACGTGTCCGCTAAGCATCATGTTGCAAGAACTAGTCTCACGTAGTTATTTGAATATAATTAGTGAATTATACTAAATGATTGGATTATCATCTCCTAAAGGTCCGCTTATCTTTAGGAAACGAAACTAGTAGCCTAGTTCCGACGATAAT
Source organism: Eucalyptus virginea (assembly GCA_014182375.1). NCBI lineage: Eukaryota > Viridiplantae > Streptophyta > Magnoliopsida > Myrtales > Myrtaceae > Eucalyptus > Eucalyptus virginea. The sequence goes on along the minus strand of CM024516.1, from coordinate 53,336,851 downwards.
ACTTGCTTTTGACAAATGCTACCATGACAATGACAACAAAATAATATGTCAAGGACCGATTAGGCCAATGCACGATCCACGTCGCCGTTTCTTGCAAACCAAGTGAAGCCCTTTGTTCCACCGGGCAGTTCGGCTTCGACCTGCTCTTTGTCGACAGGGTCTAGCTCGTGCAACTTCTACTCGAGGTTCCCAAAGGACTTAAATAGAAAGAAAATTTTCAAAATATAAATTGTATTTCGTAAATTGTAATCTAAAAGTCTATGAAGTATCTTTGAGTAAAATAGTATTTCAATAAATTTACATTTATAAATGACTTTTGTGATTAAAAGAAAAAAATAGTTGCTTGGCGAAGGGCAAACAGTTGCCAGCGATCGAAATTTGTCGCCGATGACGTCTCGGGTTGCAAGACCTCAAGCGGCCGTCGGAGACCACCGGAGAGGGTTGCCTGGGGTTGGGCCACCCTTGGCGAGGGTCGCGTGACTCAAGTGAAGGCCGCCTAAGGTCGCATGACCTCGGCGAGGGCCGCCTAGTTGCGCACCAAGGTAGTGCAACCCCCACAACCCCTCAGGGTGGTTGCACAACCCAGATCTGGGTCGCCGCGACCTTCACGAGTCGTGGCTGGTGGCCCCTCGCGGTAGTCACCGCAACTCAAATCTAGGTCGTCATGACTTGCAAGGGGTTGGGCAACCTAGATTGCGCACCGCCACATCCGACTTGTGGAGGTTGTGGCAACCCAGATCACGCCCCTCACAATGGTCGTGCGACTTAGATCTGGGTCGCCATGACTCACGGGGGTTGCGCAACCCAGATCATGCGGCGCTGCGACTCACGGAGGTCACTTGACCCTTTGGCAATAGTTGCCTGTGTCGTTGCAACCTCCAACATCTCTCTAGTCGCCACCGACCCCTTTTAGCCAAGTACAACCATGTCGACCGGCCTCAACGGAGAAGATAAACATAGTCATATAACAAGGGCAAAAATGAAAAAATAGAAAGTTGATGAGGATTGTTTTGAGAAAAGAAAATATACACCACCCTAGTCTTAGGCATACCAAGAAAGCTGAAAGCTTAAGGTAGCGTAGGACCTACTTGGGCTTTCAGTTTTCTAGATGCCCACTTTTCTCCAATGGGTTTCACAAAATATTTGCCAAACATCAAATATTTGGCTCAAGCCACTTTGGGTGTCCAAAATCCCTTCCAAAGCCCACGCCCAAATGCATCCTTAGTACAACTAAAGTTTTGGCTATCAGATATATCAAGAAACGCATCTTCGAGGACGATACCAGCCGCGCCGGCATCCTAAGAACGTCTTGCGTCTGCCTCGTGCGAATATTGACCCGAGACATCCGAATTTCACGAGTGTTTCATCTTCACTGACTTGAAACGCAAGGTGTGCACAGAGAGATGAGGATGGTCTCGAGACGCGAATTGGCTCGGGAAATTTTGGATACAGGGTTGAGGAGGTTGAAAATCTTGTGAAGTTGAACTTTATAATTATCTCACCACAAAGGAGGGCAAGAGCCCTTAAGACAGTAAGGGTGTCGTACTAAATGTCTTGGTCCGAACCAATTTTGATTTAAAGGTCTCTCGAGTTCACAGACCTTATGCATGCTGTTCATGTTGAGTTTGCGGGTGTTAAAAGCCCAAAAAAAGAATTGAATATAAAAGGAAAGGACAACTTGAATGATGTGGAAAAATATGTCAAAAGTTCAACCCTAAGTTAACAAACGAAGAGAGACGCATGTATATAAAGAGAATATTAGTATACGTTTGGTAATGTTTCTGTTCTAGAGAATAATTTTTTTCAGAAACATTTTTTTCTATTTTTATTCGCAAAAACAATTTTCAAGTATTTGAACGCATTTGGTGACTATACAAAATTTTTATTCTCAAGAGAAAAATGCATTTGGCACGATCCCATATATTTTTATGACTTAAAATTTCTTTTAATTTATTAATAATTTTATTACTTTTTTTTTTCTTTTTTCTTCTCCTTCCTCCAGCCAGTCACTGACCGACAACCGGCCAAACAAGGGCTGATGAGGTCACTAGCCTTAGGGGGCCTCACCAACCACCAACGAGGTCACCTCAAGCCTCACAAGATGCCCAACCTCAGCAAGGCTCTAGGAGGGCCTCGCCAGGCCTCGTCTAAGCTGTCACCGACCAACAACCAACTAGGGGAAGAAGAGAGGAAGAGAAAAAAAAAAAAAGTTTGATTCTTTGTTTCTTGAGTTGTTTCAGGAACAAGAGACAACTTTTTTTTTTTTTTGTTTCTTGTTTCTATTCCAAATTTATTTCTGGAAAAATTACGTGTTTCTATTCTATTTCTATTCTCAAAAACAAAATAACAAAAATACCTATTCGTTACCAAACGCAGCCTCAACCACGTAAACAACCAAGGATACATTCAAAACCCTTCTACCATGCAAGACGACACATGAGGGGCCGAAAATTCAATGTCTGAATGTTCAACCGCAAAACAAGAAGAGAAACCACATGTATGTAAAATAACATATAAACCTTGAAGACAAACAACGTGGGAATTGTTCAAGGGCAACATCAGAAAAGGCTTGATGCATCTGCCTTTCTTCTCGCATACATGAGCAGAAAATGTTAAAGAAGATGGATTATAAAGGCTAAGCATGGATTATAGATGCCTGTCTTCTTGTTTTTTCAGGAGTCAGCTCTTTAAGGTTATGGAGCCAAAACAAGTACATCTCGGGTAAGCTCACTTAAGCTGGTAGGATTAAGTAGAAGGCAGAATTTTCTCAGTACAGAACCTTGGCATGCTGCTCTTTCTATAAGTAAGACTTCTGTCATCATTTGCTCAATTGCTCAAGCGAAGTCACTCTGTGCGAATCCTCAGCCACGCACAGGAAGGATGCATATGAGTAAGAGGATTTTACCCCATAGACACCCACAGCTTAACATCTCGGAAAACTTACGGGAGGTTCCAAGCTACCTACGAGAATCCCAAGATCGATATCTTTGTCTTCAAACTTTTTGATGAAAGCATGACTCTGAAAGATGAAAGAATTCATTGTCAAAAAACCATCAGGGAGACTGTTAGATCTGAAACAGAGTTTGCATCACATATCACTTACCAAAAGGTCCAAAGACGAAGATCTTTGTTGAGGGTCCTTTTGTATGCTGAGATTCACAGAGGAAAGTGCACGTCAAAAAACAATACTGAGTTACTGATTCTACAAAGAGAAGATGAGGAGAAAGTTGAGGGAAGTATCGTGATTTGTCTTTTGCATTTGTTTTGGCTCATGCCCAGCACCAACAAGCACTATGGGTCACCTTCTAGTTGATAGATCTAACTTATTCAGAAAAAAAAAAAAAAAGGATAGCGTGATCTCTTTGAGTTGAACCTAACTTGTTTCTTTAGGGTAAAGGCATATCATTTTGCCACACCACTTCAAAGAGGATCATGCAATTGTCTCAGAAGAGCACCAAATGCTTTCCCCTGTTCAACTAGTTTCAAGAGACATCTCTCCTATTCTCAAATTGATATATTCGATCCCACATAAGCTACTGTGTGACTGATGCAATAACAGAGAATGTGTTACAGCTGAGAATTGATCACAGAAGTGACTTGTGATGGATAAAAAAAAAAACCATTGTCTAGGGCCTTAGGCCCATAAAGATAACAATTTAGGTGGGATCAAACACCAGGTTTGAGGGGTGGAGATAGCTTGCTGTCAATCCAGTAGGAGACAAAGAATGTGCTAGATAGATTTAATATTGTGGAGGACTTGTGCCAATATCCAAACCCTGGAAGCATGAAATATGAAACTGCCAAAGAGGTAAAGGCACGAGCTCGGCTTCATGTGAGGGCAAAAATGAGGATACATGGCAATTACAGCAAACAAGTAACAAGACAGTGCTTTGTCCTTACCAGGAAGATACAAATGAGCAGAACTCTGGGGAAAACTGATCTGCTGGAGCAGAAGGTGGTGGACTTTCGACGATTGCCTCCAAAAGCTCATAAAAGCTTGGCCAGCTTTGCTGATCTTCAGATTGCATGTAAGGAAAGCGTCCTATAGCACATTCAAGTACTACCATGCCCAAACTCCAGATATCACTGCTATAGTCATATGTGCTCCCGCTAATCCTCTCAGGCTAGAAGTAATAATGAGAGTTAGTTGAACTTTCATAAACCTGTTCCATGCAAAAATGTTTGTTCGATGTGCCAACACAACTGGAAGTTATGACTCGGGACTGGAATGAGTTTCAGTTTCATGAAGGTAGTTCAAAAGCAGTGGTACCCACATACCGACATATAATTGTAAGTTCCAACGAATGTATCTCGTTGACCCATTGAGCTCGCTAGCATAGCACTGACACCAAAATCTGTAATCTTGACTTCACCTCTGTGGTTCACAAGCAGATTGGATGGTTTTATATCCCTGTGTATTACATGTCTCTCATTGTGCAAATAAACAAGACCTTGTAAGACCTGAACACAAATAATCAGCCTTTAGTGTCAAAAAGCTTCGTTGGAACTCTTCATGTTTTATGAGAGATTTTTGTCCACATGAGAACTCAATACCTGCTTACAGACCACTGCTAAATATGGTTCTAGAATAGTCTTAACTTGTCTGATCACGTCAGCCAGGGATCCACGGTCCATGTACTCTAACACCAAGGAGAAAGCTCCATTGTGGTAGAACGAGTGGTAGCAAATCACGACATGTGGACATTGAGAAGCTTGATTTATCTTTAGCTCTTGTACAATCTGTTTACGGATCTCTTCTTGTATATTCATCTGGATGACCTACAAGTCCGAAATACACCTCCGATCAAGCAAAGACCAGAAACTTCCTAAAAGAGACTCAGAAGTAATAGAAGAACCTTCTACTTCTATTAAGTAGCTGTCAATGAAAAATTGTCAGCAGAAATGCCATTGGTATATTCAGCATGAAACTCTACCCAACACAGAGAGAAACTATGGAAGCAAATGCATTCTGAAATTTTGATTTTGAAGATAATAGACTAACATCTAAGCTGCATGTGTACAGATAGTTCATTCAGTAATGCCACTGCTCTTCGAGCTTGTCGATAATAATCACTTTCTGTTTGAGAACCCAAACTTAGCCTAACCATGAACAGTTTAACCTCTGAGGTTTTAGTGCTGTGTGACATAGTTACGAGATTAATATTCAAACCATGAGCCTCTTAGGTTTAAATGTGAATTGAACTAAATCTAAAGATCCTTAAAGTCCTATCATCATGTTCCTTATTATAGACATGTACATATTAAGCAAAATATGTTGCTATAGCAAAATAAGATATTTTGGGCAATAGCAGTTGTCTCATTAGTAGTGAGAAATGCCCTAATAACTCCAAATAGACAATCCTGACATCTACTTTGAAAGTATTGCTATCAGATATCTTTTCTAACAAAATTGTGCCGGTAATAAATATGAATGCGCACACAAATAGCATGTAAATGCATTAGAAGATCATGATGCTAGATAGCAAACTTTCGCTTAAATTGTAGTAAAACTACTAATTTTGATTAGATTATAGACTAATAATCAAGTTATTATTTCGGCAAGATATGATAAATCATGATAATTAGGAACATTCATTTGTATTATGCATATATTAATGCAAAATCAATAAGTCTGCATACAATTCTGTGTTCTACAAATTTCTGTTCCTTTGAGAGATAGATGTTGCCTGAGCCTCAATCTAAACTATATCCTAGTTAAGTCAAAAGGTGCTAGATGGATTTTGATTGCCGCTCCTATTGGTCGTTGACACTGGAATATATTTTCCTTTGTGATCCTACTCCTGCCCCTTTGTCATATCAGAAATTTGCTTGATGGAAAAGCAATACTTAAGTAAAATTACTTGCATAAGGGATATCTTGCAGATTGCATGGACAAGATAGATTATAGACCAAATGCAACATAGAAAAATATCAAATAGGAAAACCTGCTGAGCAACAGAGAAGCCTTTCATGTTATTATAATTACCTTTAGAGCAAATAGTTTTCCAACCCATTTATGGCGAACAAGTTGTACCACACCACCACTTCCCTTTCCTATGACTTTGATAGTCTCAAGGTCTTCCAATGAGAAGTCAAGATCAAGTTCCTTACCATTGGAAAGCTGTCCATGTGGAAAAAGAACAGCAAATCTCATGAGCTCAAACTGGAACAAATTAAGAAAGAAGTGCTATGAAATCAAACATCCAGTTATGTCGACCATATTGATTGCCAACAGCAACAGCAACAAAGGAAAAGAAAATGTGAAAATCAAGTCCAATGCCATAGGAAGTTCAAGTGGACAAGGAACTGACTTTCTAATTGGCGAAGGTTCTAATAAGAAACACGGATCATCAACAATCGCAGATTCTCACTTAAAAAAATTATGTTGATGTTTTCTACCAGCATTCGTGAAATTTACACCACTCAATAGAGCTCAAATGCTACATCTAAAAGTCAAGTAATCTGGAAAGTTACTAGATGCAGAGAACAGTGGTACGAAGGAAACTATATTTGGTGAAGTAAGGAAAGAACAGGATAACAGTGGGAACAGGTAAATCCGATGGTCAATGTAACAGTACTTGAATCAAGTCCTCGACATCTTAGAATACAAATTTCAGGCCAGCAAGCCATTCATGGAGGAATCACATATTGCTTCTATTTTGCTTTGGGAATTTTAGACCATCCATGACTTCTTTCTTGGGCATCTATCTAATTGCACTCCATAGGTCATAGATCTAACAGCGTAGCACACGCATTATATGCAGCAATTCACCACACATTTGAGCAGAATTAGACAACTACGCTGGTTTGGTCAAATTGGATTCTGCAAAAAACTTCACACGATCCATCCAAGTGACAAATACCTATCCTCCGCAGGAGGACAGAGATAACCTCTCTTATGGCGATTTGAACTTAAATCAGACTTACACAAGACTCCTTTTCTTCAGACTTGAGCCGCAGACCTTTATGGTTCAATAGCAAATCACCATCATGGAACGTGCCACTCGCAGTCCTGCACCAAATTGCGCCATTTAGATTCGCCACGAGTCGAACAAACTCAATAGGACTAAATCAGTAAACGTCGAAGTAAACTTCATCTGCTAACTATGGACATAGAGTTGCACATCGACTATAACAGCTCAAGCTGTCGAATCACGATGCCGCCCCAATCTCAACTCAACACCAAGTGAACAGCACCAAAGGTTAACTTCATCCGCCGCCACGCCTCAATCGCAAGCCCTTATTCGTTCATCTGGCATTTCCACGAGCAACAGACACAGTACCAAATCCTATGGGGCTTCTAATACGCGGCAATCGAAACATGCATCGCCGGAGAAACCGAAAAATCCAGGTCGATTCCGGAGGCAATCGGAGCCGGCGACGACGACTGAGCTCAAATCCGAGGCCTAAAAAACGGACGGACAGTTCCGCGAAACCGAACGGGCGAGAAAACGCCGCGCGCCGAGAGCTTACAAGAAGGAGGCGATCGGGGCGTCGGGAGCGGGGACCGCGAGCTTGAGGGGCTTCAGCGGCTTCGTGCTCCTCATCGCCTTCATGCCTCTAGGGTTCCGCGCGGACGAGAAGCTCTCCCGATGGGGCTTCGCGACGCTTTAATGGCGGACGGAGAGTGTAGAGAGAGAAAGAGTAGAGAGAGAGAGAGAGAGTGAAGAGAGAGAATTGTTTTAGACTGTGTCTGTCTGTTTCGAGGGAGATGGTGACGAGAAGAAGTCCGTTGGAGGAACCCAAAATTCAAACCGGAGTGGCCGCGCAGAATATAATAAAGACGGTGGAGAACATTTTTTGTCTTATTATTCTTCGAAACGAGAAATATATCATTATTCTCGCTTTATTTTTAAAAGGGATTTTCTTCTTCTTTTTTTCTTTTGGCCCAATTCCAAATTTAGGAGGATGAAATTTACCCCTATTCTAGTCATCGAGAAATGTCCGCCGGCAAATATTTGGCTAACCAACGTGATTCGGCCTTTATTTGAGACCAATCTAAGAAAATGTTTTCACTCCTTACATTTGAAACTTCCTTTTTAAATGATCTTAACAACAAATTGATTCATAATGTATTCCAACGACCTGATTTATTGTGTATGAAATTTAACTTACTTGATAATTTGTTGCCGGAAAATTTTCATAATTCAAAAAAAGGAAATGCCATGTATGAGTAAATTAGGCTTAATTCACATGTGTTGGCCAAGAAATATATAGGGCTTTATTCAAATAGACCAAGACAAAGGAAAATTCGAGTAATATTTTGGGTTATAGCGGAATTGGTTAACCAGTGTTTTTATTTTATTTTGCTTTTTTGGCTTTGAAAATTTCGATACGTAAATATAAATAGCTCTTTTCACAAAACTCAGCTCCCTCCTCTCTCGATTCTGCGCGCCAGTCCTCTCCCTCGATAGCTACCTCGTCGCTTGCAGGTGAGTTCCTGAACCGGCCCTTCATCTGCAGATGAATTTCCGACCTTTTCGCCCCCTACCCTTTTTCGCTCGTCGATTGTATCTCGCGTTTCCCTTTTTGGGTTGCGAGATTACTGCTGAAAAATCAGAGCTTTAGCGGTTGAGTTTCCTCTGCGGTTCTTGGCTCGTACGGTTTCGAACTCGACGCGTTCGTCGTGGGTTTGAGTAATTCGAGATGTGCGCCACTCAAATCGCCCTCGCACGTGATACTCCCTAGAATACCCCCAGAACGAGAGCACCAGCAACATGCTTACTGGGGTTTCGCTGGTTGTGCTCTTTTGGTTGTATTGATGCTGTTCGTGCTTTGGTTGGCAATGCTGTTGGTGGATAGCAGTGTGGAAAGATCGCATCCGCTGAATGAGATTTGCCCGTTTTACGAGTTGTGGGTAATGGTCGGCTGGAGTTGTGGGAGTGATTTTTAGGGAATGCAAATGCAACCGCGGAGTGATGGAGGCTTGGCTTGGATAGAATGAAACTAACATGCATGAGCCACAGAGAATGTTTAGAACATTGTGAATCGATCAGCCCATGGTGACATTGGCCAGTGGGTTTCTAATGTAAATGGGGGATTTTCTGAGGCAAGTAGGGTTAAAAGGAAAAGACAAATCAAACTATCTTCCCCCACATGTTATTGGAACCCAGTAGAATATCCTTTGAGATAGCTAATGTGAATGTTCATATCTTCGTTGTGCTACTGTGTTTCACGGATTTTGCATATCTTTATTATATGTTGTGTACTGCACAAGTAAACATCATGGTTGTTTTTGTTTTTCTCGGCTTTGCAGAAAACGAGGATGAAAGTCAAGCTCTTGAGTATCCTTCACACGATGCCTGGCTGCGCTTCTTGCTGCCCAATATATTCATAAACTGGGTTTTCATAATAAAAAGAATAAACAGTCCAGTAATGAGAGCTTTGTGAGTGTTTCTTTGTGCCGTTGGGCTGTCATTCAAGTCTCTGTGCTGTCTGACCAAGATTTGATCTATATGTAGCTGTTTCCTGGATATTGCATTGGTGTAATCTTTAAACCTTTTCTCATTCAGTAATGGATCCTTCCACTATTGATTTCTAATACATCTTTCATTCTTTCCATTTTAATTGGCCAGTGATCAAAATCAGTTATTGTCATTTTCTTATCCGTGAAACAGCAAACTTATATATGATCAGACATATGACTTAGACGAGAGATTTAACTTGTAGTAAGTCCTATGCTCCTGATTTTCTCTCTACTACTACTTTGTCCTCCTGCTATTACTCTCTTTTTTTTCTTTCTCATTGCTTCTTTTGATGCCCATTTATCTGTCTTCACTATTTGCTTTCATTCTTAATATAAAAAAGGAATTGGTGATATTCTTCGCATTATGAACCATTTCAAGGACAACAGAAGAATTTGTAAAACGGTTCTCTTTAGTTTGCAGAAATTCATTACTCAAACGTGTGCATGCACAATTCATGTGCATTTGTTGTGCAAACTCAAAAACACACCTTTGTGCATGCTTGTGCACAAGAACAGAAGCATGCATGCGTGTGGGCACACACATACATCGAGAATAGCCAGTAGAAAAAGGAGGCTTGAATTTTGGATTTATCTGCTTGTTAGTCCCACATAGATCTTGCCATGATCAATGTCTTGATTCATTTTCACAGAAGTGTTTGGAGACTAACATCAACTGGTAGCAAGCATCTGCTTCATTCTTTTGTTACAAATGTTCTACTCTGTGGGGACAGTTTTCCTTAACCTATTCCTTCCTGAATTCCTGCTGGTATTATTGAACAGAGTAAGTACTCTACTTTAGCAGATAGCTGCAATAGGCATTTGTAGATTTGTAATAAAGAGGGAAGGACTTGTTCATTTGTAGTGGCTGCAGAACCCTAAATCTTCTGTTTATCTGAACCACAGATGGCATGCTGTCGCTTCATGGACTTGGGATGCCCAGGATGAAACGTGTGGAATTTGTAGGATGGCCTTCGATGGCTGTTGCCCCGACTGTAAACTCCCTGGGGATGATTGTCCACTGAGTAAGTTTTTACCATTCTGCACTCTTTTCTTAGTAAGGTATGATGTTATAGCTGATATTGCCTCTTGAATATAGATGGAGATTTCCTGCATTTTTCCTCTTGAGATGTCTGCATTTGACTCTGAAGTATCTCTACATAGTCAACAAGGCTTCAAGCTAGGCTAAATGCCCTGGGCTTTATAAGTAATTCAAGCAAATACTAAACAGTTGCTGTTTAACATAAAATGGTTGTTTCTCTTCAACATATGCAGAAGCTTAAAAATGAATTTGGGCATCTAATTTCTTTGCTGCACTCTGAGAAGGTCCCATTTACTTGGCTTTTTTTTTTTTGCTAGAAGAGGAGCAATCTTGGATATAGCTCTTGGAAATGTATGCGGCATTTGTCTGAGGCCAAATCATCCTTCATATTCAATGTTCCAAGCTGAGCTTTTGTTTCATGCCTTTTTCAGCTGAGTAAGCTGAGCTTGGATATTCTAAGTTGAGCTTATTGCAATTAGTTAAACTTGAACAAGAACTGGATATTTATAATGTCAAATAGCATGGCTTTTTTCTGAAACATGATGTGCTGTCATTTCCGGTCTATGTAAGTGAACTCCCATTTCTTGAACCTGTGTCATGGATGTTTTGATATCTCTAAAGATATGGTCACTTCTCCTTTCTTCCCAATTTGCCCTTCTCTCCCCCTCCTTGAAGCCACAAAAAAGAAGAAAAAGGAAAACAAGTGTGCTTTCTAAGAATAGTCATATTGATTACATATTCTGTGATTGTTCTGCAGTCTGGGGTGCATGCAATCATGCTTTCCATCTTCATTGCATCTTGAAGTGGGTGAACTCACAGACTTCTCAGGCACATTGCCCCATGTGTCGGAGGGAATGGCAATTTAAAGAATGACGTGTCAAAACTCACAAATCCTCCCATCTTTATTGCATCTTGAAATGGGTGAAGACACAGACATTGGCGCCCCATGAGTTAGGAAGAACAGCAATTTATGGAATTGCAAGCCAAAGTGTATGAAATCCTCCAACTCTTCCTCCTTTGCGCTTGAGTGTTTTTTAATTCAGCGAAAGGTATGTGCAGTTGATTTGTGAAGAATGATGTCACTTTGGATAAATGTTAATGTGAATGGCCAACATTACTTGGTGTTTGGCCCTACCCACTATGTAATAGCCTTATTGTCATGAATGTCTGATTTATAAGTGGGGTAATTGTCATGAATGTCTGATTTATAAGTGGGGTAATGTAATCTTTATATATGCATGGATTCAAGGGATTATCATGATACACAGTAGTCCTTAAGTACTGTCTAAAGATTGCAGATTTGCATGTTTTTCATACCTTGCATTAAACTACATCTGTTCTGGTAATCTGAGTTTTACTTTTCTACAATCGCCTATCGCTGTCAACTAATTTGGTGTCTGTAAACTTTTTTTTGGGATGTCTCCTGACCTGTGCAATTTGCTGAAACTGGGCAATGTCTTTAAGACTTTCTAACCTATTGCACAGACATCTTCCTTGGGATCTGAAGTGTTCTCAAAACCAGTAAAGACGAGGTGGCTCGATCGGTTTCGTTTCAAAGCAGGCCTTGATGATACCCAGTTTTGATCACAGTCCATTTGCTCAAAAATGGGCGGGCCTTGCTTATGCGCTGCCTGTGCATCATCCTCTTTGTCTATAAGCCTGCATATATTGCCAAGTTGCTGTCACTTGAGGGTTGAACAAAACAGTTTAATGGAGTACCAAATTCAGGTACCCGAATAAGAAAACATCGTCCTCTGCCGGTGTCGCTATCACCAAGACCAGTTCCGTTTCCGCTTCTTGTTATCGAAGCACAAGAGAAATCCTTCTCCCACCTGTCATGCTTGAGATATGCCAGAGGGACTTTAATTTTGTTGGTCATTGTGAATGAGTGAAGTTAAAACTTAAGAGACGTGGGTCTCAAGTACTATATAGTTGACAAACTTGGTTTATTCACATGTCTTTGTCCGTTCTTCTGATCTGCAATTTGTCTTCATTTAATTCCTGAAACTGGGAAATAGATCTCTACTTGTACGCAACATCAAATTGAACACAACCAACTGGCGCTCTTTCCCACTGCCGACCATTTCCTGAGATTGGGAAATCATGCTTGACGTATCCGCAATCACCTCAATTGGATTACAGACTAGTGGCTTCCTTCATCCCTCGAAGCTTCGTACTTGGACGACTCTCTCTCTCTCTCTCATTATCGAAAGGAAAAATTCTAATTTTTGTCACTATCCTTACATGTTTTTTTTCTAATCAAGTCTCTTTATTTTTAATCTCTATTCAAGTCTTTATACTTTCGCGAATTTTATAATCAAGTCTTCATCATACTATGTTTTCCTCCAACGGGCACGTCAACTAGATTTGTCCAGATTTTTATGTTGGAAGGTGGGAAATGAGCGAAAGTTAAAAGAATTGATTAGACAAGTTAAAAGTACATCAACTTAATTAGATAAGGCAGGAAAGAAGAGGGATGTGACATAAAGCTTTTATTTTTAAAGAAAGAAAGAAGGTACCTGTCGATTGCATTAATTTGATACGTCACTTCTCATATAATCTTTCCATCTCTCTACACACGCATTAAGAAATTGCTAAAGAATAGTTACTCCAATCATGGACTGTCGTGACATGCATTCTTATCGTCACCGCTATCTGTCCTTGTCATTTATTACCCCATAACTTAAAATAAGATCTTTCTTTTGGAAAAAACCCCTTGAGAAAGCATCCTCGACCCAAAAAACCAACTTCATCAAAGAAAACAATTCCTTCAAAGGACTATCTTTTCAAACCAAAAGAGTAGACATTCGCTTCATTATTAAGCTTTAGATTTCAGATGGGCTGGTCCATGATGGGACCGTGGGTTCGTTAGTTGAGGGGAAATTGCCAACTATGTAGATGTTGATGGTTTAGTAACGTGCGCGGGTCCTTCGCCCACATGGGACCATCACCAACTTGTCCAAAGAATCCTAGCATCTTCCTCTCTTGTTTCCCTTATGGCTAAGAAAAGCAAGTACTCTCTTGCCTTTATCTCTAGCTAGGGTTTAGAGCAAGACATCGTTTTGTACAAAACCGTAAAAAGATAATTAAAATAGGGACGAAATTGTCATGATTTGTTCCTATATTTCAATGTGTGGTTGAAGATAGAGACATTAGATGGGAATTCAAATAAACTTAGACTCGAGTGTCACGCATGTCCCTAGAAAAAAGTAGGAAGATGACAAGGAACGAGAGTGCAATTGGAAATAAAAGTCCTATGCTTTCCGTTCTATTTTTCAATTTGTAGGTTGTTACAATTAGGATCATGAGGGTCTTGAATGCACTTTTTTTTTTCTTTTTTTTCAAATTTCATTGCCTAAGATTCGAACTTAGGAGAAGATTATCGTGGGTAATTTGATCATTTGACATTAAAAAGAAGAAAAAGGGATGGCATGTGAATTGACAACTCCCAACGAAATGAATGAATGAATTATTATGGTTATAAATGATTTCATCTTTATATATGGCATCAATCGCGATTTCTATTTTTCGAGATAACAAAAGGATATTTTACTTTTCATTTGATTAATTCCGGTATATGTATTTGGTAATCGACTATGTTGAATGTTCATAAAAGCTATTGAAATTTGGGTATTCTCAAAATTAAATTAATCTTCAGCATCTTTTGAAATGACAATTTATTTTCCCAACTGGAAGTCATTTATTAAAGCAAGGATATGTTGGACCTACCTCTCTAAGCGGAAGCCTAATTCTCTTTCTCATTGTTCTTTTTTTTTACATTTTTGAAATTGGTTCCCAATCTCCAATGCCCGTTCTAACTGTCATTCAACGCGAAAAGTGAGCTTGCTTTTGCATGATTATCTGGTTATTTGAAAAGATAGAAAGCGAAGACAAATTTTTATTTTTATTTTTGGTAAAGAGAGTCCGAAGGCGAAGACAAATTTAGGATCCATTTATTTGAAAAAATATATTTTTGAAAATTATTTTTCAATGTTTAGATAACATAAAACTAATCATTCAATTGGAAAACGTTTTTCATTTATTGAAACAACATAATTTAAATTGGGGGGAAAAACTTCATCTTTTGATTAGTAAAAATCACTTTTTCTAAATCATCAAATAAATGAAGACTAATCATTTTATTTTTTTTTGGTAACAATGGTTTCCATGGGAAATTTATCTTCTATTATGAAGTTTTCAATCAAACAAATGCATCACAACTCCATTTATTTCACGAAAAAATGAATTATACGAAAACACTTTCCAAAAGAAATAATTACTTGTATCGATTGGTAAAATCGATCAATGAATAATATTTTCATTATTGACATATTGAAAATATTTTCTGTTCATTTATTTATGTAAATTGTACAAACGATGATTTATAATGAAAAACATTCTTGAAATTATTTATTTTTGGGGAAATAAATACACTCCAAATGTCTTTGCTTTCATGAACGTTCTAGCATATCCTCATTTTTTAATTACGAAAAAAATTATGAAAAAAATCCTTAGTGAGGGCAATCAACGAGATGAGAATAAAAGCAAATATCCGAAAATCTGCCGACGATACAAAAATCATCGCACTACAGACAAGACAACTAATGACAAAATATGAAAAAAACGAAGAGGTCTCCCGACATGTTCGAGGATCAAATCACCCCGAAATCAGCGACTGCTGGATTAGAGGGCGCATTAGCCTCTCACATATCTCCACCTGTCAATTAAAAAAATTAAAAATCAAAAAGCAAAAAAATCAGATTTTGTTTGGAAAAATGCCTTCTTTGTGAATTTTTTATCTACTTATTATTTTGTGGAGTAATAATCCTTTTTTTCCTCTTTTTATTTTTTTTTATTTTTTTGAGTGTGAGAGAGAGAATGGGGTGCTTCAATTATTTTTTAGTTATATACATGTACAGAAAGAGAGAGAAATTGGTTAACTAGTTTCTTGGTAATGACATAGATGGCATAATGATACCAGGAACGGATCCAGAACCCCACGTGCAAATATATAATCAAAATCGAAACCCCAAAAAAATGATTATTTTTTTTCTTTTTTTCTTTTGCCAATCTCAAAATTATACTCCTTTTCTCTTTTTTACTTAATAAACAAAACGCCCAAAAGAAAAAAGAAAAAAAAAACTTTTGCCGTCAACATGCATAAGCATCAAAACAATTAAACCTTCCACCTTACATGAACTGACAAACCTTTTGACCAAAATAAAAAAAAAAAAAAAAACTTTTGCCTTCAACATGCACACACATCAAAACAATTAAACCTTCCACCTTACATGAACTCTTTTGACCAAAAAAAAAAAAAAACTGACAAAACTTTGTATAAATTAAAAATGAATAGTTTCAGATTCCATATAAATTTTACTTTAAAATATCCATTGAAATAAGTTTCCTCATTTTTGAACTTGGAGCCTACTTTAAATACTTAGGAACCTGGAACCTATCATATTGTGACAACTAGCAACATATTGACAAGAGATAGCAGCGGCCACTAGAGCTTAAGGTTTGAATAGTTTGGTTTAACTTAGTTTTGGGTAGGTGTGAGAATTTAGGATTTCATTATAGGTATTCTTTAAAAGAAAATGACACTTTTGCATATAGTCACAAAGATGATTGATGCAAAGGTGTGAAGTGATTTTCAAAAAAATTCAAATACGTATTTGAAATTTTTCAAAAATAGTGGTGTATTAGTGGTCTTGAGCGAAATTTGAGGTATGTTTGTGGTAACCTTCATTTCGGCTTTATATTGAGGGCTCTTTTTTGTTGTTATGGACTTTTCCTCAGTTAATCTTTATCAATGCACATCCGACTCACGCGTAGCGACTAAGGTTTTGCTCACATGAAGGCGACACGATCAAACACAAAATTTGCCCCATCCGAGCTAGGCGCTTGACGACTAAGTACATTCTTTCTTTAATTGGTAATATAATTATCATACACCTGCAATCAAGTCCCATGCGAAAACCTGGCTAAACCAGATTGGTTGTTGACTAAGGTTTCGTTGCTTGCAAGCACTGTTGCCTTATTTTAAGGTTCCACAAGCAGGCCCTCCCGCTTGTAATTTTAAATATTTTTTAAAATTTTAGCCTTATTTTCTTTTTTGAGTTTGTCCTTTTAGAAGAAAAAAATGAAAAAAAAAAAAAAAGGAAGGAAAAAAAGAGAGTAACGGACGAAGATGCCATTGACCAGCCGATGAGATCAAGCTTTTCTTCGAGACTGACATGATCACTAATTTTATTTGAAACAAAATTAACTTTAGATTCTTATTTATGAAAATGAGGGTTTTAGGTCCTTATTTGAAATAAGATCAAATTTAGATTTTTATTTGAGAAAATAATGGTATTTCATATCTTTATTTGGAAAATTTTCCCAAAAATTTTTGTGCTAACCTAACAGCATTCATGAGTCTCACAATGCCATCACATCATCTTTGAATGGTTGTTCCTTTAAAATTGCGCATTAGTTGATCCACAACCTCCATTGCTTTCTCTTGGTACCTGTTGACCTCATTGATCCATACTTTTGTCAACTATCATGTATATCGACAACTGATTAGTAGTAGTCATCAAATGTGCATTAATATTGATATTAATGCTTGTGGTCGTCAATGATGGGAATACATGCTTAATGAAACTTTACATCCTTGTTCTGCGCTTTTATTCATATAGACAATTCGGCCATTTTTTAGTGCAAATGACAATATTGATCCCAATTTAATGGAAATACATGCATTCTTATTGAATAAAAATGCCACAAAAAATCTCAAACTATGCCCACTATAAAACAAATATCCTAACTTTTTTTTTTTTTTTATATCACTAAAAATCCAAATTTGTCCATGATGACACTAATAACCCAAACCTTTTTTTTGTGTCATAAAAATCCTCTAACTTATATCAATGTGATAAATATACCATTAGATCTATATATTACACCGATATAAGTTTGGGTAATTGTGTTATGGTGGGCAAGTTTAAGGTTTCTATTATACAAAAAAATTGAGGTATTTGTATCAAGTAAGTATAGTTTGAGCTTTTTGTGATATTTTCCCTTTAATTAAATTATAAGAGTTTAATTTTATATGATGAACAAGATCCTAATCTAAGAAGGGAAATGTGACAAACCATACATCCGCCATATCTCTCACACATATTACATTTATAAAAAAAATTCTATCTTCCTAATAATACTTATCTTCTCTTACTACTAACATTCTTCTAATATTTTCTCTTCATATAATTACTTGATCAATTTTAAACATATTGCATGACGTTGATTTGGTTATAAACTTTCTAATTTTATTGATGTAGTCATAAACCTTTGCACAAAACTCTTAACATAGTCCTCCCTACTAATTACTATCGAAAATTGTTAATGTAACATGTCTAATCTTCACCAACCATCCTATGTGGTATATACATAGACAACTCGTGGGATGCTATATTAGCAATATATATTCTCAAGAATATCTTGAATTTCATGGAAAATAAATCATTTGAAGGAAAATTTTGAAAAACGACCACTCTTGTCGCTTGATATAATTAGTTCATAAATGATGTTTTCATTATCGATAATGATTTACGCCTAAAATAATTCCGTGAATAATGAAAATATGTTGCTTTAATTTATTACCATAAGCAATTTCAAACGATTCTTTTTTCACGAATGTTTTTCATCATTTTAAAATGTCATTGCGGGAAGGAAAAGAAGTCTTTGCGAAAGTGATGGCGTTACTTTATTCGGCAAATTGGGACGTTGTCCCTCCATTCACGAACATTCGAGCGTATCATGATTGTAGTATTGGGAAAACTTATAAAACTCAAGTGGGGTCAATTAAAAAGAAATGATATTAAAAAGCAATCTGAAAATCTGCCGACATATCGGGAGAGCGACATCATACATAAGAAATGAATCCAACAATACAACAAATAATCACACTACGGACAACTACTGACAAATTACAGGAAAAAACCAAAGAGAAGAAAGGACACATTCGAAGAAGATATGACATCCCACGAAATCCGCGACCGTTGGATGGAGGCGCATCGGCCCATCGCGCATCGCCACCTGTCGGAAGAAGAATTGAAAAAAAATATAAAACACAAAGAGATCAGATTTTTCGTTAAAATGCCTTAACTCGCACGTAATCTTCCTGACGTGTTTTATTGAATGTAACAGCGAAATCTGCACACTTAGAAGCCAGCAAATACTGGACACGTGTCATTAGGCGCCGTGGTCTATAATATCTGATTTTAAAATAATAATAAAAGAGGCCCACTTAATTAAAGAAGTGCCAAGGTATGACTCATCCATCATATGAGTTTATCTACTAATTACTTTGAGATTAATAATCCCTTTTTATTTATATTTTTAAGAGAAAGAGTGATGGGATCCTTCTAATAATTATTTGGAGTAATAATAATTTTCATAATTATATAAATAGAGAGAGAGAGGCTTACACAATGAAGTCCAGTTACTTGGTAATGGCATAGATGGCATAAATGATGCCAGGAATCCAGCCTAAGATAGTGAGCAACACACAGATCCAGAACTCCACCTGCATACACACAATAATCAAAATCAAAATCAAAAAGCCCTCCCAAAAATCATATTCCTTTTTTTTTTTTTTTGCTTAAACATTAAGAAACCAGAAAACTAAAGATAAAAAATTGCCTCCAAAAATAAGACTTTCACCCTCCACATATAAAATCGGCAAAATTATTAGGGCAATTAATTATTAAACCACGCCTTTAAACTTTTAGAATAATTAGTAGTAATTCTACAAAACCTTATATGGTATCAAAAACTAATAAATACTAATTTAAAAATTTAAACTGTTAAATAAAATAGTTAAATATCTAATTATGTTAACAAAAACCCTACTAAAAAGACAAAAAAAACTAGAACTCCCAACTTCAAGGCAAATTAATATTTTTTCCCCCACTGATTATTAAAAAAAAAGAGATAAGGAGCACGATCATCACCTGGCAACCAAACTTGAGGAAGACCCCGAGAGGAGGCAAGATGATGGCTAGGAGGATGTCGACGCAGTTCATCGTGCTCTCGTCCGCCATTTTCCCCTCTTCTTTTTCTCTCTTCTGCTACCTCTCTCTTTACCGAAGCGAAGGAGTGAATTTGCTCTCTGCAAGAAGCCCTTTTCGAACGAGCTTGAGAAAATGGACAAGAAAAAGGAAAAGGGAGAGAGAGATTCAGGGATTTTGGCAGGCGAAAGTGAGCAAGGGATGCGGAATCCGGGGTCGTACTTATAGGGGGCCTGGGGTGACACGCGGCGGCCATGCCGGGGCTTTGCTTCCCGTGGGCGTATGCTTGTTTCTGTTTATTAATTTATTCTTCAGAGGGATGGTGAATTAGGCCTTTTTTTTTTTTTTTTTTTTTTCCCCTTCCCCCTTTAAAAAATGACTCGAATTTGAAGCTTAAAAGAAGCGTCTTCTTTTAGGGTTGACCAAGAATCATGTCCAGCTCAGGATCACGAATGGGGATGAGAAGATGGGCTCACGGTTCGTGATCCTAAGACACCCCCCCACGTGCACGGCTGCCAACCCTCTTACATTGGCCAAACAACCCTTTAGGGGGTCTGCTTGGACCACATCATTTAATCGTTGTCATGATCTGTCCTCTTCCATCTTCCGGCGTTTTTTTTTTTTTTAGTTGGGATAGTTTCCTAGTTTAAATAGGTAGTTTTAGGGCATGTGTGATCATCATCCTTTTTTTTTTACTATTTTTCTATTATTTTATTTCTAGAAATATAAAAATCCATTTGATAACATGTGCTAATTTTTTTATTTAACAAAATAGAAATATAACCAGAAAATAAATTTGGTACATAAATAGGAAGTAAAAAAGAAATATCTACTTTGTTCTCGGGATCAAAATTGAAAAAAAAAACTTATTTCTAAACAGAACTTGTTAATGGGAATTATAAAAAGTAATCAAAAGTACCATAAGTGGTTTCCTGAAATAATTTTGTTTTGAGAGATATTTCTTGATTAAAGAAAATGCTTTTTGGATAATCATTTTCGAAAAACGTTTTTCCCTCATTAGGTTAGAAAATTCTTGGTCCTAACTTTAAGCATGCATTTTTTTAACTAAATGATTTTCTATTAACTGATCATTTTTAGCAAACCAAACATAGGATCGTCTAAAAACCCAATCCACGGAAAAAAAATTTCACTCAAATGAATAGACTCTTGATTTTAATGAATTTCTTAAGAAGGGTCTTGATGGCAATAATGAATTGTGCGGGGCGCTCATGAATTACATCCTAGAGAAATCGCAAGTGTTTTGAAACCATTAAATTTGTGAATCTCTTTGTGAGACTGAAAAAATATTTTGTGAGAAACAAATAGCGAACATTATGTGAATTATTGGGCATGATTATAAGTTGGGAAATACTGAGAATTTGTGTGTGTGTGTGTGAGGAGAAAATATTCAGTGGTTAGCAATCACCACGTCATTGTCCTACGTGGCACGCGCAAGCCTAGGTGGATCCAATAACAAGTCGACACGTGTCGCTGGACTTGGACCAGCTGGAAAATAGGAAAGTAAAAAGTCGGAGGGTCTTTTTTCTCTCTCTCCCCTGACAGCCGACTGAAAAGAGCCTCTGCAGAAGCAATAGTTAATGCTCTTGCCGCTCAAAATCTCTCTCCTCGTTTCAATTTTCAAGCAAGCCTTCTCCTTCGTCGGGTTGAGAGGAAAAAAAGAAGCCATCTTCTCTCATCTTTCTCCGGAACGCCCGACCGCCTCCCTC
The DNA here is from genome assembly GCA_014182375.1 of Eucalyptus virginea. Lineage (NCBI taxonomy): Eukaryota > Viridiplantae > Streptophyta > Magnoliopsida > Myrtales > Myrtaceae > Eucalyptus > Eucalyptus virginea. The sequence goes on along the minus strand of CM024516.1, from coordinate 53,315,563 downwards.
TCCCCCTCCGCCTCCCCTTGCCCCTTCCCCTTCCCCAATGCCCCCGTCGATCACAAATGCTACTTAGATCCGCCCTTTGGCACGTTGCTTCCCAAAGACCCCACTCGTTCGCAGGCTGCTGGGTCCCGAGCTCCTTCGCCTCCGTCACCTTCGGAGCCTCATGGGCAGCTACGATTCATCAGCCCGACTCCTCTCTCTCTCCCCCCCACCCACGCTCGCGTCGGTCTCTTGGGAACCTTAGTGGCGTCCACTTTGTGGCGGAAAGAGAAAAACGCTACCGAGCCCGCCGCTCCTTTATCCCCCTCCCCTCCTCTCTCTCGCGCAGATCTCGCCATTTCCAGCAGTCGGAACATCAATAGCGTCTTCTTCGATGCACATGTAAATCCACCTACACCTCCATGGCCTTCACTTCCTCCATCTCTCTCTCCTGTCGGATTCATTGTTTGACGGCATCTACAGTTGACGCTGCGGGCGAGCGGTTGGAACCATGGACCAGAGCTCGGGTTCAACTTCGGCGTCGTCGCCGTCGTCGCCTTTCCAGCGCCGGCTCTAAAAACCGTGACTGACTCGGTTGTGATTTTGGGTTGAAGCGGAAGCGGAAAAAGCTTGCGACTACTAGGTCCCGAGCCTCTCTGCCCTCACATGCCGCTCGCTTCGTTTGTCGCCATCGTCGCTTTTCTAGCGTCGGCGATAGAAACCGCGCGAGGCTCGGTTTTGATTTCGGGATTGGGCGCGTCGCCACTGAAGCCGAAGAAGTTTGCAACTGCTGGGTCCCAAGGCCTCTCGGCCTTCACACGCCGCTCGCTCCATTCGTCGCCGTCTTAGCCTTTCTGGCGTTGGTTTTGTGCATTTTCTTAATGCTTGGTTAGTTAATTATAAGTTCTTGTCTTTGTCAAATTCTGGTGCTGTGTAGTTGTTGGCTTCGGAAAGAAGAGAGGCGCCCACTCGTCTGAGAAATGAGCTTCGTGTGAGCCAAAAGAGAGGAGCTGTGTAGGGGTCTGCAAAGATGGCCTTTTGGGTTTTTTGTTTCTTCATTGGGATATTATGCTTTTAAATTTGGGGTTTGATTGCATACTCTGGTTTTGGCGACTGCAAACATGTTGAGGTTTTGCCTACCTAATAATCAAGTTGTTGGTTTTGGATGACTGAGCTTTCTCCATATGCTTTTTCGCTGCGGTACTTCTCCTTAAATTGCATGCGTTATGTGGCGTCCATGTTTTGATTGGTTGTTCTCATTCCATTCCACAAGAATTATGTATGTGAAGAAAGATGGGATGTCTGCAGGGATAGCCTATAAATGACTGGTGTTTGGCAAAACTCATATGAGTTTCATTATGAATTGAAGAAGTTGAAGTCTATTCGGTTGTATGACCTTTCAACTTTGAATGTGCCCAGATGATGATGATGATGGTAGCTGGCAAGTGTTGCTTGTTAGGTTAGTGTTGGGTATATCGCATGCCCACAAGTGAAATCTAGGCATGCCGAGGGGTTGAATTTGTGGTCTTTAAAGTTGAGTTGGAATGCCGGTTGAGGTTGTTTTACAGTGCACAATTTGGCGAAAACAAATCACGGTTACATCTTTCCAGTTATTGGGAAACTATATGAGTGCCCCCTCTTTGGGAAATATTCGCATTTGTTTGAACCTCGTGGCCGCGAGGTGGGCGGCAAGAATAGTTCCAATCTTAAATGGATAAATCAACTTCTGGTGTCCAAAGAGCCTTTTAAATTGAGAAGTAACTACGTCGGACTTGTCAACTCATTCCTGAAGTTGATTTTATATGCAGAGGCAACCCTGTTCATATTATAAACCAGTCCAACAGCCAAAAAAAATTCGACAATTGAAAGTCTTGACTAGCAGCTGCACCATATCAATTCTGAAGCACCATGGTGCAGCATATTTTTTAATTTCTGGAATTCCACATAACTAAACCTTTAAACCTAAACATCAGATTCACCAATTGTATAATTTGAAAAAAATAATAATCATATCCATGAGCCGACACCAGAGCAGCTTAGACGGTCCTAAGACTCATAGTAGTTAATTAAATTCCAACATCACGCATGGCACATAGCGGCATCAACGAGCTGCAGAAGCCGACCATCAATAACAAAAATCAACGTGTTCTTGCCAAAATGCTCGTGGAAGATGCCATTGTCATGCCCTAGTTCTGGACAGCAGACTCCTGCACAAGCCATTAACATACAAAAAACACGGACGCCACATAACGCATGCAAGTAGAAGTACCGCAAAGAAAAAGCATATGGAGAAAGCTCAGTCATCCAAAACTAACAACTTGATTATCAGAAGGGAACAAAACTACATTATCCATAGCTGAGTAGGTAGGCAAAACCTCAACATGTTTGCAGTCGCCAAAACCAGAGTATGCAATCAAACCCCAAATTTAAAAGCATAATATCCCAATGAAGAAACAAAAAACCCAAAAGGCCATCTTTGCAGACCCCTACACAGCTCCTCTCTTTTGGCTCACACGAAGCTCATTTCTCGACGAGTGGGCGCCTCTTCTTTCCGAAGCCAACAACTACACAGCACCAGAATTTGACAAAGACAAGAACTTATAATTAATTAACCAAGCATTAAGAAAATGCACAAAACCAACGCCGTAAAGGCTAAGACGGCGACGAACGGAGCGAGCGGCGTGTGAAGGCCAAGAGGCCTCAGGACCCAGCAGTTGCAAACTTCTTCGGCTTCAGTGGCGACGCGCCCAATCCCGAAATCAAAACCGAGCCTCGCGCGGTTTCTATCGCCGGCGCTGGGAAAGCGACGACGGCGACAAACGAAGCGAGCGGCATGTGAGGGCAGAGAGGCTCGGGACCTAGTAGTCGCAAGCTTTTTCCGCTTCCGCTTCAACCCAAAATCACAACCGAGTCGGGCCACGGTTTTTAGAGCCGGCGCCGGAAAGGCGACGACGGCGACGACGCCGGTTGAACCCGAGCTCGGTCCATGGTTCCAACCGCTCGCCCGCAGCGTCAACGTAGATGCCGTCAAACAATGAATCCGACAAAGCGAGAGATGGAGGAAGTGAAGGCCATGGAGGTGTAGGCGGATTTACATGTGCATCGAAGAAGAAGACGCTATTGATGTTCCGACCGCTGGAAATGGCGAGATGTGCGCAGAGAGAGGAGGGGAGGGGGATAAAGGAGCGGCGGGCTCGGTAGCGTTTTCTCTTTCCGCCACAAAGTGGACGCCACTAAGGTTCCCAGAGACCGACGCGAGCGTGGGTGGGGGGAGAGAGAGAGAGGAGTCGGCTGATGAATCGTAGCCGCCGATGAGGCTCCGAAGGTGACAGAGGCGAAGGAGCTCGGGACCCAGCTGCTGCGAACGAGTGGGGTCTTTGGGAAGCAACGTGCCAAAGGGCGATCTAAGTAGCATTTGTGATCGACGGGGGCATTGGGGAAGGGGAAGGGGCAGGGGGAGGCGGAGGGGGAGAGGGAGGCGGTCGGGCGTGCCGAGAAAGATGAGAGAAGATGGCTTCTTTTTTTCCTCTCGACCCGACGAAGGAGAAGACTTGCTTGAAAATTGAAACGAGGAGAGAGATTTTGAGCGGCAAGAGCATTAACTATTGCTTCTGCAGAGGCTCTTTTCAGTCGGCTGTCAGGGGAGAGAGAGAAAAAGAGATCCTCCGACTTTTTACTTTCCTATTTTCCAGCTGGTCCAAGTCCAAATGACACGTGTCGACTTATTATTGGATCCACCTAGGCTTGCGCGTGCCACGTAGGACAATGACGTGGTGATTGCTAACCACTGAATATTTTCTCGTGTGTGAGAGAGAATGGGGCACTTCAATTATTTTGTGGTTATATATATGTAGAGAGGGAGGGAGGGAGAGTACTTGACTTCTTGGTAATGACATAGATGGCATAAATGCTACTCAAAATAAAGCCATGGATGAGAGAGGTTGACTTAAAATAATGGTGAGGCCGGCTCCCCGTGGAGAACATGTCACCTCTTGATTGGCCAATGCACAACGACTTGGCGTGGCTAGCTCACTCAATATTTTTTCCTAATGTAGAACTCCACCTCCAAATATATAATAAAAATTGAAACCCCCAAAAGATAAGTATTTTTTTTTTCATTTCTCTCTTTGGCCAATCCCAAAATTATATGTTTTTTTCTCTTTTTTCTTAATAAACAAAACACCCAAAAGGAAAAAAGAGAAAAAAAAAAAAATTTGCCGTCAACATGCACACGCATCAAGAAAATAAAATTTGTCACCTTTCATAAACTAACAAAACCTAATGTAGAAACTATGGGTGAACGATTTTAAGCTTTGTTCCTGTTCAGGTTTCACCTAGAACTTGGAACATACCTATTATAACATATTACCTAATTTTAGAACCTTAAACTAGTCCCGAATGCTCAGGAACCCGAAATCTACCATCTACCCACATTCCGTATGTACTTTTAATTAAACGATTGCAGTAAATCATTAACTCTAATGACCATCATTTGCTATAATCCATTGATATTTAAATACTTGAAATTTATGAAATATTAATAAAGCAAAAGTCTTAGTCATGTATATTGTTAAAAATGGAAGCTCAAATTAGTAGTTTCGGATTACACACTTATCATTAGACATTATAGAATGTCGCACGATCACTCAAATTAATCAATGACACAGATCTAGAAACTATAGTTAAGAAACACATCAAAATTTAATCAACAAGATGACTTTAGAAACTAAAAGTGCAGTACATGAAAGTAAAGATAATTGAAAGATAATAAATTTGTTTGTTCACAAACACAGTATTCTATAGACAAACAATGTTATTTTAATGGTTATATCATAATCGCTGTTGAGTAGTTCTTCTATGCTTCTAGCCATGTTCCCTTACCTTTGAAAATTTGGTGCCCACACTTTCACAATGTCATGACCTCGTTTCCAAATAGTTGTTTCTTTAAAATCGCGCGTTGGTCGCTCCACAACCTCCATCACTCTCTCTTGATGCCTTAATCGATCTGTCGACCTTATTGATCCATACTTTTGTCAACTATCATTAGCCATCCACCGTTGTACATCAACAACTAAACAGTATTAGTCATCGATTTGCATTAATATCGATAATAATCCTTGTGATCATCGACAATGGGTACATGCTTAATGATATTGTCAACATTCTAGTCATGTGCTTTTATTCTTATAGACAACTTGACTACTCTTTTCAAACAACAATTAATATCAATTTATCTTTTGTTTCTCATGAGGTACATATAAAAAAAAAAATTATCCCAAATACATGCATTCTATTGATGAGGGTTACTATTACAAAAAATCTTAAATCATGTCCATCGTGACACAAATAATCTAATTTTGTTTATCATTAATAACCTTAAAATTGTTTATTATGACACAAATAACCCCAAATATTTTTTTTTTGTCATAAAAACCCTTAATTTATACTAGTGTGACAAATTAATCATTGATAGGATTGAAAAAGATGGTAAGTTTAGGCTTTTTTTGTCATTAAGAAAAGAATATATAGTATTTGTGTCACGCATACCCTTAATATTTTTGACACAAATACCTTAAAATTGCTCGTTATGACACAAATACCCCAAACATTTTTTGTCATAAAAACTCCTAATTTATACTCGCATGACAAATTAACCATTGATAGGATTGAAGTAGAGGCTAAGTTTGGGTTTTTTTTCATGATTAAGAAAATAATATAGGGTTTTTGAGCTATGCCAGGCAAGTTTAGGATTTTCTTTACATAAAAAAATTGGAGTCTTTATGTCATAATAGATAAAATTTGAGATTTTTTGTGATATTTATCTTTGAGTTGAATTATAAAAGTTTAATTTTATATGATGAACAAGATCCTAATCTAAGATGGAAAAAGTGACAAGCCATAAGTCCTCCTTATCTCTCACATATTTTACATTTATATAAAATTTCTATCATCCTAACAAAACTCGTCTTCTCTTGACACGACATTCTTCTAATACTTTCTCATATAACACTCAATTAGTTTCAGATATATTGTATGATATGGATTCGGTCATAAGTTTTCAATATTGCCAATGTGATCCTAAACTTTTACGCATAACTCCAATGTAATCATTCCGATCAATTACCATGAAAAATTATTGACATTACTTTTAATTTAGTCACCATCAAACGTCCTACATTGCACATGACATAGTTTCGTAAGACAATTTATGGAACGTTGTATCAACAACATATTTTCTAAAAAATAATTCATGCCTAAAATAATTTCATGTATAATGATAATAATTTACTCTATTTTATTATCATAAGCAATTCCAACTGTCGTTTTTAAAAAAATATATATTTTTCATCATTTTAAATTGTCATTGCGAAAATGACTCTCGTTACTTTATTCGGCAAATTGGGACGCCGTCCCTCCTCCGTTTACGAACGTTCGAGTATCCTCATTTTCGAGTGCGGTCAACTAAAGAAACAAGATTAAAAGCAATATCTGAAAACCTGCCGACAGAGCCAGGGCGCCATTTCATATATAAGAAATGAATCCAACAATACAACAAATCATCATCACGCTACGGACAACTAATGACAATTACAGGAAAAAAACGAAGAGAAGAAAGGGCACATCCGACGAAGATGATATCCCTATGACCCAAAAAAAATAAAAAATAGAAGAAGATAATATCCCACGAAATCGCGACTGTTGGATGGAGACGCATCGGCCCATCATGTGTTGCCACCTGTCGAAACAAAAATAGAAAAAGTACGAAAAATCAGATTTTTCGTTAAAACGCCTGAACTCGCACGTACTCTTCGGGGTTCTTTTATTAGATATTTTGCGCATTCAAAAGCCCGGAAGTACTGGACGCGTAACGTTACGCGTCGTGGTCTATTAGATATCTGGTTTGAAAAACAATAAAATAAAAGAGACCCGCCTAATTAGGGGAGTCCCCACGCATGACTCATCATATAATTTTATCTACTAATTAGCGAAGTCCCATTTTTTTCTTCTTTTTTTCCTTTTTTGGGGAGAGAGAGAGAAAGAGATAGTGGGGTTCTTCTAACAATTATCTGAACTAATAATATTTTTCAAAATTATATCGATATATACATATACATGTGTATGTATATATATACGCAGAGAGAGAGAGAGAGCTTACTCAATCAAGTTCAGTTACTTGGTAATGGCATAGATGGCATAAATGATACCAGGAATCCAGCCAAAGAGCGTGAGCACTAAACAGATCCAGAACTCCACCTGCAAATACACATACATAAGTCAAAATCAAAACCAAAATCAAGATCAAAACTATTAAGAAACCCTCCCATAAATTATATCTCCTTTCCCATTTTTTTTTTTTGCTTTTGCTTATACATTAAGAAACCATAAAAAAATACAAAATAAAAAATTCGCCTCCGAAAATAAGACTTTCACCCCCGCATAAAATTGGCAAAACCCTACTAAAAAAAGAGAAAACCCAGAACTCTCGACTTCAAGGCAAATTTACCCTTTTTTTTCCTCGCTCTAAATTAAAAGCAGAGTAAAAAAGGGAAAAAAAAAAAAAAAAAAAAAAAGGAGAGAGAGATGAGGAGGGCGATCATCACCTGGCAACCAAACTTGAGGAAGACCCCGAGAGGAGGCAAGATGATGGCTAGGAGGATGTCGATGCAATTCATTGTGCCCGACATTTTTCCTTTTGCTTTCTCTCTGCAGAAAAACCCTTTTCGAACGGGCTCGAGAAAATGGAGAAGAAACAGAGAAATCGAAAGGGAACGGAGGTTGGCGAGAGAGAGACTCGAGGGATATTTGCAGGTTACGGTAAGTAACAAATGGATCGGCGGTAGTACTTATAGGGGGCGGGGCCGACACGTGGCGGCCAGGCCATGGCTTTGCCTTTCTTGGGCTTTTGCTTGCTTCTTTCATTTTTTATTTTTATTATTTTTTGGATCTGTTTATGAGTTTATTCTTCGGGCGGATGATGAAGAATTGGGATTTTTTTTTTTCTTTTTTGTAAAATGATTTCGAATTTCAATCTTGAAAGTGGCATCTTCTTTTCGGCTTGCCCAAAAATCATGTACAGCTCAGGATTATGAATGATCATGATAAGATATTCTCATGGTGATCCTACAAACCCGTGTGCATGTTCCCCTCCTCCTCCCACCGACTTGGGGTTTAATTGGACCACATCAATCACGACTTGCCCCGTCTCATCTTTTGGAATTTAAACTCGTAAAGGAAATTCAATCTAAATTTTTTATAGTTTCCGACAATTTCCTAATTTAAATAGGTAATTTAAGGACATGTTTAATAATCCTCTTGTTTTTTTTTTCTTTTATTTCCCGAAATGAAAAAAGAATGGATATCCGTTTGATAATATCTATTAATTTTTCTATATCAAAATACAGAGTAAATAAGGAATAGATTTGGCATAGAAAGAATAAATAAAAATATATATAATTATTTGTTCATAGGAACATAAATAGAAAAAAAAAACCAGTTATGGACAAAAATTGTTATTGGAAACATAAATGTCACCAAACTCACTTTGAGTGGTTTTTCGAAATGTGTTTGTTTTGAGAGAGATTTCATATTCAAAGAAAATACTTTCCTAACAATCATTTTCTAGAAAAATGTCCACCCTTGTTAGGTTAGGAAATTCTTTTTCTCAATTTTAAGCATACATATTTTCTTTGATTGTAAAAGATTTTCTGTAGATCGATCATTTTTAGCGAACCACATGAATTATTTTCAGATAAACAAAGATACTCTTGATTTCAGTGGACTTCTCAAGAAGGGTTCCTTATGGTAACAATCAATTGTGCGGTGCGCTCATGAATTATGTCCTAGAGAAATCGTAAGTGTTTTGAAACTAGTAAATCTCTAATGGGATCTTGTGAATCTCTATGTGAGATTGAAAAAATATTTTCTGACAAATTATTAATGTACATTATATGAGTTACCAAATGTATTAAAAGTTCGGAAATGTTGAGAATATTTGACTATAACTCGATTGTGATTGTGATTTCCATGAAATCACTTTATTTATAGTGCAATCTTAAGCTAATCTCCCCATGAGACGAGTCACATCAACCAAATCATGTAAAATACAACATATGATTTATTTTTCTGTTTTATTTATTTTATCATTTAGGTCGCGTTTGGTAACGTTTACATTCAAAATTATTCCGGGAATGAAATAAAAAAATTTATTTCGTTCTCTGGAATAATTTTGAAACAGTAAGGCGTTTAGTAAACTTGCTTGAGAATAAAAAATGAACAAAACACGTTTGGTAAATTTGTATTCTTTTTTTGTTTCTTTTAATTTTTTAATATTTTTCTTTCTTTTTCTTTTTTTCTTCTTTTGGCCAATCGCCGGCCTCGGCCATGGCCGGTGACCGGCCGACGAGGGCCGCCGGCCTCGCCTTGGTTGGGCGAGCTCGAGCTCACCCAGCCTTGCCCCATGTCGGCGAGGCTTAGCCTCGCCTTGGCCGGGCGAGCTCGGGCTTGCCGGATCCGGGCGAGCCCGAGCTCGCCTAGCCACCGGCGAGGCTCGGCCTCACCGGACCACCGCCAGGCCGGCGAGCCTCGCGGTGGCCGGGCGAGCTCGGGCTCACCGGATCTGGGCCAACCCGAGCTCGCCCAGCCAAGGCGAGGCCGAGCCTTGCTAGGGGCCGGCGACGCTCGGCCTCGCCGGGGGCCGACGACACTCCAGCGAGGTCGTCGGACCTCGACAGCGTCACCGGCCCTCGATAGCCGGTCGCCGGCCATGGCTGAGGCCAGCGATCGGCCAAAGAAAAAAGAAAAAGAAAATAAGAAAAAAAAAGAGAAGAAAAAGAGAGGAGAGAGGAAATTTGTTCTTAAAAATTGTTCCAACAACAAGAAACATATTTTTCTTGTTTCTCGTTTCTTTCCAAATGTGTTCCTAGGAACCAAAAAATAAATTTAGAACAAAAATGCAAACAAACATGTTTTACATTGCTTTTTTTGTTCCTTGGAACAAAAAAATAGGATTTTTATTCATAAACAAAAAAAAAAAGAATGTTAACAAACAGGGCCTTATTCGCTTATCTTTACAACAATGACAACGAAGAAGTTGTCGAGTGCAAATTTTTAAATAGTAAAATGGTGACGGTCTTGAATATGTAATATCCTTTTACCTTTTGCTACTCGTGAAGTACACGCAAAAAGTTTTCGATCTCAATTTCATGGATATACATGCATTCTATTGAAAATTACAAAATTTAATGTTAAGCGATGAACAGCATCCCAGTCTAAGAAGAGTAATGTAACCAACCATGTATCCTCCATACCTCTCACACATTTTACATTCATAATAAAATTTCTACCATCTTAATAAAACTCATCTTCTCGTAATACGAGGCCGTTCTAATATTTTCTCTTGATATACTGATTAATCTTAAACGTATTGTATCAATATCGATTTGATCATAAAATTTTCAATATTATCAATATGATCCTAAATTTTGTACAAAACTTCAATACAGTCCCACCAACCAATTGCCATAGGAAATTATTGATGTGGCGTTTAGTCATCTACAACCTCCTACACGACATACTAACATGGACAATTTACGAAACATCACATCAGCAATTTCCAGCGGCAAATGACCAAAAGGACTAAAAATTTTAAAACTATATTGATCAAATTGAAAATTTTATAATTGAATTGTAATTTTCATTTTTCTCTTCACATGCTCATTTATTGTTGTATTTTCTTTGTCCATATTTCGAATGAGTATGTGGATTACCTAATAGACAATATAATTTCGGTGTTATCAATCACTTGCAAAAATGAATTGAAAAAGGCTACAGGGTGGACTAGTTACTAGTTAGGATCTATCATATATAGTTGCAAAAATGAATTGAGATGCTACCCTCGATACAACTAACTAGGGCAATCCCGACAAGATAATGGTAAAAAAAAAAAAAAAAACTATTTGCTGTCGTTTACACTCGAGCCTTATATCCGAAAATTTAATTAAGAAAAAAACTCGAGCCTTGGGTAAATGTGGGGCCCATTTGTCTGTTCACCGTATCTTTAGATCCTCGTCACAAGGTGTCCGAATATAAACCGTTTTCCACAAAGAGAGAATCGACGTATAAACCACAAAGAAAGCCGATTTCGTGATGCCGATTCGATGACGGCAAGAGCATAGAGCGCCAGCGATATTTGAACTTTATAAAATCAAGGTTTTTGAGTCTTGAGGAAGTTCGAGCATACTTTTTTTTTTTTTTTTAAACTGAGGGAATCGTTGAGGGAATCATTTGGATACTTCAGGAGCATGCTTCATCTCTCATGCGCGCATCTGAGGTATGAATTTGAAAAAAATAAAAGAAAAAAAGGAGCATTCACATTAGACGCGTACAAAATTCTAAAGGACTAGTCAATGTGTCATTCGATTGGTCAAATTGAATTAAATGAATTGAGCTCCCTTCACCGTCTTATCTTCGGAGTGTGTTGATATTCGTTGCAAATATCACAAACAAGACATTTTGAGTCTATGACCCAAATGGGTAATCGGTTTCAGGATGGGTTAATTTCCACCTTGAAACCCGAAAGCGAACTGAGGCAAGATTTATTATCAATTTGTGGAACCTAAAATTGCCCCACCCACTCCAATGATGGAATTTTCCAAACATAAAAAGAACAAAAAGATTACTATTTAGGATTTGCTTTACAATAAAAAAATTTAAAAAAATAAGAAATCTTAATCAGGACATCAATCTGGTCTGACCCTCGGAAACCACCTAGAAATGGCTGGTTTTGTCCAGTTTGCAAGGTGGATTGGGATCGATTCACACCGTACCAACCGATCCATGGCTGGAAATGGCATAAGGTTGCACGACATCAATCTCAACTTTGATTGGATATGGATAATTCTTGCAAAACATTGGTTATGCAACGTCACTAGCGGACCCTAAATGCCGAGCTCATACGGAATTGTGTGATTTCGATAGGATTGTAGAGGGAGACGAGCAACGTGGAACCAAATACATCACAACTTCGTCAATCACGTAATCTTATTCTCGCATGATCAAGCTCGATTAGAGTCACTTTAGGCTAAATTTTAATTTAATTATTTATTTTAATTCATTGACTTTTATCAAATTTACACTTACCGACAAAAATTATCCGATTCGCCCCTTGTTTTGTCCAAAAAAGAAAACAATTCTCGACAAAGTGAAGTCCCATGAACTTCGTGCTTGGTGCTTGGATAACGGTGGCTACGGAGGCCGACGCTATGGACGGTGGAGATATAATCCACGGCTCAAACGCGGAGGACGTGCTCTAGCACGTGACCGAATCATCTTCTTCTATACGTCTCCCTTCTGTCGGTTCCAAAAGACAAATTAAATAAACAAAATGCGTTTATTGAAATTATTGTTTCGACCGGACATTAAGGGATTTGCAGCCGACCTGACCTTCCCACGTGTGCCAGATATGTCGTGCGGGATTACCTTTTCTTTTTCTTTTTTTCTTTTCCTTTTCAGCGTTGAATTAGTAAGGAGCAACGTGATTGAAGAGGAAAAAGAGGTGGCGGCTTGGGAAAGGGAGTTTTAAATAGTTGTTTAAGACACTTAATAACTAATTAATTACACAAATGGTACTTTTCGATATCATGTATACGTGCATCTAGACAGCTCCACAATGCTAGTGCATATATGCTCGAATTTCAAAGGTTTATTCTATTAACTACGGTGCAAATGGATGTGATGCCTTGATCAAAAGGCTCAAAGAGAGGGAAAGAAAATGTACAATAACTTGATCGATGTAATGACTTGAGGCCTCATGCCATTGGAGAAAGATGCACGAAAGAGACTATTTTGTGTTGGTCTTTTTTTTTTTTTTTGTCAAGCTTTTGTATGAAGCATATTTGGAGCTAATTGATTGGTTAATTAATTTTGCAAATGTTGATTTTATTTGTTTGGGATGAGGTGGGGATGCAAAAGAGACTATTTCATTGTTGGCCTTCTCGAGCTTTTGTAAAGATAATTTGGAGCTAATTAATTAATTAAATTTCGAATGCCAATTTTATTTATTTAGGACAAGGTGGTGATGCAAAAAAAAAAATTTCATATCGGTCATTTTCGAGCTTTTGCAAAGCTAATTAATCAAATTTTGGGATGTCAATTTATTTGTTTCACATGAGATGGTGATGCGAAATGGACTATTTCATATTGGTCTTTTTAAAGCTTTCGCAAAGCTAATCTAGAGCTGAGTAATTAGTTAGTGAATTGTGGATGTCAATTTTACTGGTTTAGGATAAGGTAGTGATGCAAAGGAGACTATTTCATATTGGTCTTTTCGAGCTTTTGCTAAGCTAATTTGGAGAAAACTAACCAATTTTTAGAGTGTCGATCATCTTCGGTTTAGGATGAGGTGGGGATGCGGACATCGGTTATATATTTTTACGATGCGGCGGTGGTGCAAAAGAGACTATTTCTTATTGGTTGTTTTTGAGCTTTTGCAAAGTCATTAATCAATCGTGTAAATGTTGATTTTATTTGTTCAGAACAAGGTGGGGATGCGATTTGATTGGGAAAAACAATGGAGTTAAACATGACGTGGGAAAGCCCATTCACAAAACTATTGATCCTCAAAATACAAGGGCGATTACTATTTTCAGCTTAATCTTTTCTTAGGGAAGAAAGTTTTTCATTTCAATTTACAGAAAAGTAGCGTGATCAATAGGCTAGTCGAGAGGAGCTTCATTTGTCTAGCCCAGCCTAATTGGGCCTAGCTTCGATTTAAATTTTTTTGGGGCCCCATACAAATTTGAAGAATCAGTTTTTGATTGTTTTGAGTCTGGTTGGGTTACAATCACGTTCATCGAGTGGCTGGGCTTGAATAAGTCTTGAGAGAATCCCGGGCTTCATTTTGGGCCTTATCTGTATTCGATCTGTACTATATGATGAAGAGATGTTGGGCCCATGTTGGCCCTCACGCATGCGGTCCGGAGAAATTAAAAGGTCACGATCTTTTGAAGGACATATCTCTCGACCACGGCATACGAGAATTGTGTTCCGAAGAAATTTGGAGTTGATTCCCTTTCATTGTCTTGTTGTTCGCTCGTTGTCTTATAATTCCAAGCAATCGGATGAGCTTGGATTTGCTTTGTTCTTCTATGCAAACTAAGATTGATGCATGAGGGCACGAGTGGGAAAATTATGATCGGTTCTAAATCTATTTATGAATGTCAATTTACTCATAAATTCCTCGTTTTTATCAATGTAGTCTTAATCCTTTATATAAAGTCCAATGTTGTTTTTCTTGCCAATTTCCACCTGAAAATGTTGAAGCAGTGATCTAGTCATCACCAATTGTGTTACGTGACACGATTGATATCCACGCGTAGAAGAACTGCATCAAAATCACGTTATTTTATAGATTTTTCTAAAACTTTTTTTCCATTCCCTATTCTTTCCTTTTTCCGAGCTACTATCCATCTTCTTCTTGATGTATTCTTCGGTTGCCGGTCAATGCCAACACAAAGCCGTCATCGCCATCACCAACAACTTCACTGCTATCAAAATCAAACTCAGCCAGCCACCGGATCCACGATCATATAAGGCCTGCATGGTAACGTTCGATTTCTCCCGATCTCTGTTTTTTTGTTCTTCGGAATAAAAAAAGAACGAAAATCTGTTTGATAACTCAAACTTATTTTCTATTTCTCATAATAGAAAAATAGCCGGTGAATAGATTTGGAATAGAAATAAGAAAAAAAAAACGTAACTTCTTGTTTCCTAGAACAATTTCTAAAAATAAGTCAATTTTTTTTTTTTTTTTTAATATTTTTCTTTTGTTTTCCTTCTTTGTTGCGGCCATTGCCGGCTGCTTAAACCGTTGGCCACTTGCGGCCATCGTCGGTTGACTATCGCCGCCCTTCGCCGCACATCCGTTGCCAACAACCCACCGGCCGCCGTTGCCGGTCGACCACCGCCACCAATCGCCGGCTATTGATTGTCGCCCGACCGCCGCTCATCACCACCAATCTTCGTCGCACGATTGCCACCCACAGCCCATCGACCGCCACTGCCAGTCGATGACCACCACTGACCGTTGTCTTCGCGGCTTGACCCCTAGCCGCCAATCGCCGACCATCACCTCATAACTAGCGCCCACACCCCCCCGACAACGGTTAGCGGTCGTGCGGCGGCGAGTGGCGATCGGCGTTTGGCGGTCCGTGAACAAAAAAAAAAAAAAAATAAATATATAAATTTATGAATCGTGCTAAACGCATTTCTATTCCAAGAATATAAATTTTGGTATAGTTACAAAACACGTTATTTTACTTAGAAATTGTTTCAGAGAATAGAAATAAAAAAGAACTATTTCTAAATATAAATTGTTCCCTGGAGTAGAAATGTTACCATGCGTGCCCATAGTAGCTGCCATCGCGTTTCCTTCTCTCTCTCTCACTGGGTGGCCAACCTCTGTCAATGGAGCTCACTTACCATGAGGTTTTTGCTTGCCTCATGTATGAGGTAGCGCAAACCAGAGCTGATCTATCTCGAGTGCCCCCATTAATGGAGGTCGGCAGGCTTGGGGATCCTAGTAAAGCTGGACCTAGCCTTCTCAATGGCCCCAACCACATTCAGTGTGACACCTGGATCTCAAACCATATTACATGACTTGCTTTATAATTTAGGGGAGATATTAATTTCAGATCATAAAAGTAAATTTCATTCTACGCTAAGTCATAAGAAACTGAACTGAACTGCACTCGACTATATTTACCAAAAAAAAACTTTGTTTCCATACACAGCGGGAGATGAGGCTAAGGAGGGGGATTTCTACAAACACTAAATATCCCGCCTCCTGTCGAGTATGTACAATCTGTCAAAACAACAAAGAAACAAAATTCTCCCACACGTCGAATGCTCCTTGGTCACCTTCTAATCTGAAGAAAAGACACAATAAACAAGTGTGAGTTTTTAAATTAAAAACTTAGCAAATGGGCGGTTAGTCCTAACTTGGAGTTGGCCAATAGCAAGACAAATATGTAAACAAACTATCAATTTGCAAAATCTATAGGAGTCTAGCTGCAACAATCACCCAGGGAGAGACGACACTCTGCCTTGAACCCCCTCGCACCCAATCTGGCATCACGAGGTCCCCTGAGAAGCTGTTCAACCATTCTCAGACCCCTGGGAAGAACACCATTACTTCTTTTCATCCCTCTCCAAGCATCCCGACACCCGGGATCTCACATTGGCTCATTAGCCAATCACACATTCATAGTTCCGCCTTGTTGCAGCACCAACAACTCCAATGCACAAAACAGCTCTTGCTTTCCTAAAGTTGAGTATGAGTCCTAGACTTAAACAAACTTGAGTATCACAAGCCATCTCATTAAATTCTTAAATGACCAATGTCTTATTGAGATCAAAATCACAACATCAGACAATATGTCATATGCAAAACCATCAGAAGACCATAACCTGGGATTCGATCACCTTCCTCATGAATTCCAACAAACTCGGAATAAGGGCAACCTCAACTAGAATGCATAGTTTCGAGAATTAATTTGAAAACCATATAAAATGGGCTTGAAAAATCCTAAAATTTTAGTATATTATAAATAAGACATTAACAAACATTTTTCACGGAGGATGCTGAACCTAATTATTTCTGTACAGGTAGTAGCAAATCGCACAACTAAGACTCACAAACTGAACTGTTTTTCAGCATCAGCGTGCACAATTAAGAGTATGTTCCAGTACCTAAAACTCCACCAATTTTTACGAAATTTTAATATGTCATGCATGAAGATGTCTGCTACAACTTTCATGAAGGAATCGTGACCAGAATCAAGCTAGGAACTTCTATAGAAAATTCGCAAGGTCACAGAGTCACACGTACTGTAGTTCTACGCAGCATACACCCGATAGAAACTTATGCCATACGCTGACTATTTAACCTCATAAAAATCCACGAAAAATATATGTCATAGTTTAAGGTATCTTGCACAACTTTCATGAAAGAAGTTTCACCCTAATCTCAACACAACGAGCCACACAAAATTGACAAACTAGAGAGGTCAAGAGTTCTCAATTCTGGAAAGTAGCAGGCAAAAGTCAAAGCACTCGCAATCTACAAACCTAGATTAAATCTAACGGAACCAACTAACCAAACGGGAGCTTTTGAGTAGTCGACTAAGCGATTCTCGACACCCACGACACGCTGAAGTTAAGTGGTTACATTGAAGGCCTACCCAGTCCAAAAACGTGCATTCCGATACCTAATCTTGGACTAAACAGCAACCACAGTCCATAAATTGCACATGCCGAGCTACGAAGAGTTCATCCGAACACCCTAGACCCCAAGGACAGCTCTACACTTAGCATCCGGACAGTAGCGAACCCATACGTTCCCAACCCAGCTCTGGACAAAGCTTTAGCGCCCAACTTCTGCACCTAAATTGCAATACCAAGTTCGAAATCGACATGCATAGCTAGGCAAAGCTAAGCCATGAACTCAAGACCTTAATAGTAGCCCTACTTGCCTGGATTTTTCACCGGCAGAAGGAAGAGGAAGCGTCGAGCGAGTTGGGCTTCGCGGCTGGCGGCAAGAGCTCCAAACAGATTCGAACGGTGGCGACCTAGCTACTGGTCGGAGGCACTGGGCTACGAGGGTAGGGATTGGTTCGGAATTCGGGTGCATGAAGAGAAATAGAAAGAGAAAGCGGTGGGTGTCGTTGAAAAGGAAGGGCTGCAGCCACCCCCCCTCTTTCGTACTCCACTTGGTGACCACGTGGGGAAGGGCAGAATGTTTCTCTTAATTTTATTTCTCCCCCCCCCCCCCTTTTTTTTACCTAAGAAATGACCTTAGTCTCTAATATGCTTAATCTAACTAACGAGAACGAAATGAAAAAATTTGGGTGTCACATCTAGCCTCGACGTCTTCTCTGTGCATATGAAGAACTGCGACCTCTGTTCCTAACCTCGTCTCCCTGCGAAGTTCTTGCCCTTGGACCTATAGATCGACTCCCCATTAGCGGTTAGGGGTGAGCAATCGGACCGGGTTTACTCGAAATCCGGACCGGACCACCCGGAAAACCCGTTCGGGAACCGGTTCCATTTTTTAGGAACCGGTTAGAACCTGTCCGGTTCTTGGGTCTGAGTAAAGACCCACCCGGGAACCGGACCGGTTGGACCCGGTTTTGAGATATTACTAAAAAAAAAAAACCCTAAGCAGTTGCCCCCTCTCGCTCTCTTTCGTGCGATTGCCTTTGCGCTCCCCCCCCCGGCTGCCCCCCTCTCTTCTCCGTAGTGCCAGAGCCAGTGCTACTCTCAAATCTCCTGCTGTGTCTAGCCTGGCAACCACTTCTCCTTTCGTGTGATTGCCTTTGCGCTTCCCACCCCCCCGGGCGGCTGCCCCCTTTCTTCTCTGCAGTGTTAGTGCTACTCTCAAATCTCCTGCTGTGTCTAGCTCGGCGACTACTTCTCCTTCTCACCGGTATGGCTTGCTAAACTTTGCCACACGTTGCTACTCTTCTGCATAATTGTCAAGTCATTCTCTTTGCGGCATCTATCCTTGTTTCTTTGCTCTTGTTGCTGTCTATTGCAATTGCATTCCTTCGATACTGATTAAATCGATGAGATTTACTTGTTCGTCTCCTAAGATTACTAAAGGGCATATTTTTGCTAGTCGGTTAACTTTGCAATCTTATCTTCGGGAGGATGACAGGGACCTATCGGGGCGGGCAAAGGGCGGTTGGACTCCGGAGGAGGTTAATTTTCTGCTACTCTAGCGAATGTTTTGCTCTGCATGTGCTCTTTCTGTTTGATTATTGGAACTTTACATCCGAGGTCATTTTATACAATTATGTTTTCATACGTTGAAGAAGAGAGCTGAGCAGCTTTTTATCTAATCAAGGGAAGCATGAAACTAGCATTGCTTAGACTAAAAAATCATCGGAAACTCCATCTTGGGAATTACTAAGCCTGTACCTCATTGTAGAGCATGTTTGCTTCTTTTGGTTTTGGGGAATGTAGCATTTTCTAATTATTTTCTACCCTATTCAAGATGAGACATTGAGAAATGCTGTTGCAGTTTATAATGGCAAGAGTTGGAAGAAAATAGGTATCTTTCTTTCTTCTCACGCTCTTTCTTAAAATTTTGCCGGTGCTTTTAAGTTACAGTCATGCCATGCTTGAGCCCCAAAATTTGCTAAATATCAACTGTTTTTGGGAGTTTGATTCAAGTAGTCAAGAATTATCTGTGGTCTATTGTTTTCTACGATACAGCCGAGTCTTGTTCCATTAAAACATAGATTGAATGCATATACATTCTTTGTTTAACAATTGAACGCTATGTGGCTATTCATTCGAGAAGAAAATATATTTTTTGTCATTACATGTGAGGAAGAACACTTCAAATTGCTATAAACACACCAATAATTCTCAAATCCTTAATTTGAGTGTTTTTTCCTGGCTTCATTTATATATGTAATTGGTTTTTTAAAGGAAAAGATGGCTCAGTTCATTACCTTTTCATGGGGTTTTACAACACAAAGTTTGAGTTTCCAAATGTTTTCTTTCATGGGACACTTGTTCTTTCTGAAAAGTAACAGGGGAAGTGTGATGTCCAATGGTTAAAGCAATATAAATCATCATTACTACGTAATATTCTCCCCTGTGGTGTTGCTATTTATGATCAACTGCTTTCTACATTTTTCTGAGTGCTATAACTTTAAATTCTTCATCGATCTCAATCACTCTATCTCCCCTTTCCCTTCCCTCTTCCATTCACTCTCTCTTTCTCTTTCAATCGCAGCAGTATTTCGTGTGATCCCGATCCTGCAGCAACAGTTGTTGGGCAACCCCAGTTAGAGGGAAGGAGCAAGGCAGCAACGCTTGTTGGCCAACCCTGGTCAGAGGGAAGGAGCAAGGCGGATAGATTTTCACAACTCGAGGATTGGGGGAATCAGAGGGAGAGAGGAGAGGGAACGCTAACTTTCACGACCACAGAGCGGGTAGGAAGTTGTTCATACCAGAACGATTGCTAGTTTATAGGTGAATTTGTTAATACAATGCTAATATGTTTAGTTTGTTCTTTCCTCAATTTTTTACTTCCATTCAAAAGTTGCTGCCCCACTCCCTAACAATGTCCTCACCGTTAAAGCTTATTGTTATTAATTTTTCTTACAGAATAATGTCTCACATTTTTCCTTGTTTACTTATTAATTTCTCCAAAGTTGATGTGAAGATTCTTATGATTTGCTCTTTTTGTTTTCAGGTCGATGGATCAAGACAAAAATATATCAATGGAAGTGGATGGACATAACGAAATGAGTCCGCTCATGGAATTGCCATTCCATGGAGCTGATGAAGTAGAATCTGCAACCGTGGGTGCGACAAATAGGGTGAGGGTAGCTAACTCTCGTCCTCCTCTAGGTAAAAAGCGAGCTAATCAATCGGAGACTTGGGATAATTTTTCAAGAATCATATATGAGAAAACACAAAAAACCGTTAGGGTGAAGTGCATTCATTGTGGGGTTGAATATGTGTATAATGTTGATCATGGAACGTCAACTATGTGGAAGCACTTGAAAAAGTGCAAAAAGTATCCTCATCATGATAAAAAGCAAATGTTGATTACATCACGTAAGGGAGATGTGACTGGTGATGAATGGGAAAATACTATTAGTGGTGATAGCGTCTTAACGACGTGGAAATTTGATCAAAAACGTTGTAGGCACATGCTTGCTCGGATGATTATTATTGATGAACAACCATTTTCCATTGTTGAGCGTATTGGTTTTCGCGATTTTGTCACCCAATTACAGCCCCTTCTCCAACATCTTTCAAGATTTACGGTGGTTAGAGATTGTATGAAATTGTATCTGAGTGAAAAAGCTTGTTTGAAAGCTTTCTTTGGTAAGCTTAAATCTAGGATTGTACTCACCACTGACATGTGGAGTTCCATTCAAAATTTGAACTACTTATGTCTCACGGCACATTTTATTGATGAAAATTGGAGGTTGCATAAAAGAATTATCAATTTTTGTGGTAATGCATAGTCACAGAGGTAAAGAGATTAGAAAAATGGTCGAGAAATGTATTCATGACTAGGGAATAGAAAAAAAGATATCCACAATAACCATGGATAATACTAGTTCAAATGATGTGGCCGTTGATTAGTTGAAGGAAAAATTTTCAAGAGAAGGGTTTTTGATTTTGAATGGCGATGCTTTACATATGAGGTGCACTGCTCATATACTTAACTTGATAGTAAGAGATGGATTGAATGAGGTGCGTGATTTTATTGCACGTATCCGAAATGTAGTTAGATATGTGAGAAGTTTTCCTACTAGAGCTAAGACATTCCGGTCTTGTATTGAGAATGAGAGGATTGCATATAAAGGTTCGATCTGTCTTGATGTTGCTACTAGATGGAACTCCACTTATATGATGTTAGACACCGCCATAAAGTTCAGGCAAGCTTTTAAAAAAATGGAAGAAGAAGATTCATTCTTCTTAAGGGAGATTGACCATGATGCTCCTCAAGATGAAGATTGGGAAAATGCCATCATTCTTTCTAAATTTCTGAAACGGTTTTATGATGCAACCAAAAGGATGTTGGGAAGCTCATATGTTACTTCAAATGAATATTTTGAGGGGATGGCTATGTTGTATAAATATTTGAATAATGCGGTGAATTCCTTGAACCCAAAGCTTCAAGCTATGGGTATAAAAATGAAATAGAAGTTTGACAAGTATTATGGGAGTCTGGATAAAGTAAATATGATGGTGTTGATTGCAATTGCATTGGATCCTACAAAAAAGTTGAATTATGTGAAGTTTTGTTTTGAACAAATTTATGATGATGAAGCAAAAGTTGATGAGATGCATAATAAAGTGAAGGTTGCCTTGGAACGTTTATATAAGTTTTATGAGCAATCTTTTGATGGTTCTTCTAGTAAAGAAAATTTTAGTGGTTCAACTTTGAGTAATAGCAGCAGTGCTTCCAATGCCGATATTGATGACAATGAGTGTGAAATTCATACTTGGCATAAAAGCTTTCTTCATGTCAAGAAAAGAGTGTTAGATGAAAACAAATCTGAACTTGATCGGTATCTTGAAGCTGAAAGTGAAGATGTCCTTAATCTCGACCTTTATATGTGGTGGAAAAGTATGGGGTCAAAGTATAAAATCTTATCTTTGATGGCTCGAGATGTTTTATCTATTCCCGTGACTACCGTTTCTTCTGAGTCAACTTTTAGTACGTCGGGACGTGTACTTGACGGCTTTTGAAGCTCTTTGACTCCTAAAGTGGTGGAATGTTTGATTTGCACTCAAAATTGGTTGAGAGTTGTTCGTGAGCCGATCAATGTTGAAGAATGCATCGAGAATGTGAAAAAATTTGAGGCCGGTAAGTCGTATGTATTCCTTTCTATCTTGTAATTTATTCGTATAACTATTTATTAATTGAATGCTTTATTTAATCTCTTTTTTGGTTTTTAGATTTGGATTGTCTTACCAAAGACATTATCACTGGAAAATAGACTTCATTTTGTGGAAACTCCGATTTTGTGGTAAGTAAATAGACTTTATTAAACCATAATTTTTGTATCATCTTTATTTGACTTTTCAAGAGCCTGTATTTTGCAAGGAACTTCACTTTGTAGTCGTTATTTATACAAGGTAAATCATGCTAATCTTTTAGTCTTGTAGAGTTCTTATATATACTGTTTTGCATATGTTTTCTTGGAGGCTCTCATATGCTTTTATTGTTTGTCAGAGTCACCATGCTTTTTGCATAATATGCTGGATATGATTTTGGCTCTTGGAGGGTGAGTTCATGATTGGAGAAGAAGGCTAAGTATATATTCAAGCGATGAAAGAAGTAGAGGCATTGTAAGCCGGCAGCAATTATCAATTACTTTTGATTATGTGGATCAATGTGACGACAAGCTGGATGATGGTTTTAGTACCTCAATGTACTGATTCATCTATCATGGGGGCGAATACTAGTTGTGTCATCATTTTTTTGACTCTTATTACTATCTTTTCTACTCTCCGACAATCGTAGGGAGGTAAAGGAAGCTCCTTTGCTCTCACTTCTCTCATTGTGCACGGTGAACTTGTTGCTTTTGGATTAAGTGAGCTTGAATTTGGTGGAGACATTATGGGGATTGAGTTATCTGGCAATCTTGAATTGTTCTTGCTCCATCACAATGTTTTGCTTCTGTGAAATTAACGTAGTTTTATTTGCACAAAATGTTCACTGCTTTGCTTTAGTGAGCTTAATGGAGATTGATTGTGCCTACTGCCTAGTGGTCAATTTGGCTAATTTCTCCTGGTCATATGATTGAGGAAAGCTTGCGATTTTGATTTCAAAACTGATTAGGAGCAATGAACAAGCAATAACGTTCATTCAAATGTGTTTGATTGGTGTGAGAAATTCTTCTGGTGGCATTTTTGTGTTGAGTTCTTCAAGATACATTATCCGAATGAACCCTTATAGCCACTGCTTTTATGAATTCACTCCATTTACTAGATAGGGGCAAGAGTGATCTATGTCCTTCCACATTATCTATTACTTAAGCATGTATTGGAGGTGATCGAGTTAAGAAGGCAGCTGTTGGACTTCTTTCAAGTGTATTTTCCAATGATATCGGATGATAACAAAACAGATTCCGGTGGAAACAGGGTTGACCCTGTAATCGGATCGGAAAAATAGGGTGGTCCGGGTACAGGGTCTAATGCAAACAGAGTTGGGTACAGGGTCCAAAAAAGGAAACCGGTTATAACAGGGTTGGGTACAGGGTCCAAGTCTGGACCCTACCCACCCTGGACCCGATCACCCCTATTAGCGGTGAAGTCGTCGCCTTGGCACATGAACCTAGGATCATGTGGTGGGATCATGCGGTGGAACACTGACCTCTTGGAGTGGAGCGGATTCCTGTTGCGGTCAACACCCTTGCTAGGAAATTCTCACTACACTACGAATCATACCAAATGAGACACATTTAGCCTAAACTTTTACTTCATTGATATTAGAAATTTCAAATTTGTACATGTGTGACACATTTCCCTCCATTAAGATTTGTTAATGAACACCAAGAGAAATCTACCTATGTAAATAAATATCGTTTGATTTAAGTGAAATAAAAAAAAAACAATATTTTGATTGAGAAATCATCCGACTAAATATTGACCGAAGGTAAATGTGTTGCACATGTGCAAGTTTGAGTTTTTTATGTTACAAAAAAAAAATAATTAAGGTGAATATATCATAATGGATATAATTTGAAGATTTGGATATCACAAAAAAATAGAGGGTAAATGTGTCACTGTAGCCATTATTTGAGATTTTTGTGATTTTTTTGCTAATGAAAAACATGAATAGTGGCATAAAAAAGGAAATAAAAGAAATAAAAAAAATAAAAAAATCTAGAAAATCTAAAAAAAATGTCACTATGTCATATACCCCATGACTAAATTATTATGTCAGCATTTTTGAACGTAAAATGATAAGAGGACCGCATTGGAAATTGACAGAAAATATCAGGACTATACTGTTATTCGTTCAATAATTTTAAGTTTCGATTCGGTAACTTTCCCGATCGCAACAATTTATACGCGGACAATATTTTCAAAAACAACCGACAAGGCTATTGGATCATCTATCGGAATCGAGATTAAATCGCTTCCTCTGAAGATAGTGCTCGAATGGGCTTAACACGTGTGAAGTTTGCTTTATGATTCGTCCAATTTATGTTTGAGAATGGGCTTAACACGTTTTTTTTTTCCCTCCTCCTTTAAAAAATGACTCGAATTTGAAACTTAGAAGAAGCATCTTCTTTTAGGATTGACCAAGAATCATGTGCATGGCTGCCACCCTCTTCCATTGGATTTAGGGTCTGCTTGGACCACATCATTTAATTGTTGTCGCGATCTGTCCTCTTCCATCTTCCGGAGTTTGACCTCACGAAGGAAATCCGATCATTTTTTTTTTTTTGGTAGTTCGTATGGTTTCCTAGTTTAAATAGGTAGTTTTAGGGCACGTGCGATCATGATCCTTTTTTTTTTTTTTTTTTTTTTTTTCTATTCTTTTATTTCTAGAAATATAAAAATCCATTTGATAATATCTGCTAATTTTTTTATTTACCGAAATAGAAAAATGGCCAGGAAATAAATTTGGTACGAAAATAGAAAGTAAAAAAAAAAAAAAAAATTCTACTTTGTTCCCTAGAACAAATTGAAAAAAAAAAAAACTATTTCTAAATAGAACTTGTTACCAAAAATAAAAAAGTCATCAAACATACCATAAGTGGTTTTATGAAATATGTTTGTTTTGAGAGATATTTCATGGTTAAAGAAAATCCTTTTTGGATAATCACTTTCCAGAAAAATGCTTTTCCCTCATTAGGTTAGAAAATTCTTGGTCCTAACTTTAAGCATGCATTGTTTTTAACCGTAAATGATTTTCTATTAACTGATCATTTTTAGCATACCAAACGTAGGATCGTCCAAAAACCCAATCCACGGAAAATTCTTTCACTCAAATGAATAGACTCTTGATTTTAGTCAATTTCTTAAGAAGGGTCCTGATGGCAATGATGAATTGTGCGGGGCACTCGTGAATTACGTCCTAGAGAAATCACAAGTGTTTTGAAACCAATAAATCTTGTGCTGAGATCTTGTGAATCTCTTTGTAAGACTGAAAAACTATTTTGTGAGAAACAATTAGCAAACATTATGTGAATTATGGGCATAATTATAAGTTGGGAAATACTGAGAATTTTTGTGTGTCTGAGAGAGAATGGGGCACTTCAACTATTTTGTGGTTATATATAAGTAGAGAGAGAGAAAGAAAAAGGGAGGGAGGGAGAGAGTACTTGACTTCCTGGTAGTGACATAGATGGCATAAATGCTACTCGAAATAAACCCATAGAAGAGAATTTGACTTGAAATAATGGTGAGGCCCGGCTCCACATGGAGAACATGTCGCCTCTTAATTGGCCAGTGGACAGTGACTTGGCATTAGGGGTGAGCGGGTCCAGGGTGGGTAGGGTCTAGACACGGACCCCTTCCCTACCCCGTTATAACCTGGTTCTCCTTTTTTTGGACCCCGTTCCCTACCCCGTTTCATTGGACCCCGTTCCCGCCCACCCCGTTTTTCCGGTCCGGAAGCAGGGTTGACCCCGTTTATATTGGAACCTATTTTGCAACCGCCCATCTATACGACTTCGAATTTTATTTTAATATGTGAAAAAACAACATAATTCTTCTAATTTATATTGAAATATTAAGCATTATTAATAAATAAATTTCTACCTCATTTCGCATATATTAATCAAACTCTAGGTGGTTCACTCGAGATTAAGTCGCGATAATTTAGCAACTCTACTGGGGTTTTTCTTTGTGGATCACTCGGCAGGGGGCCTTCTTCGGTCCTTGGAAAAAAGAAACACAAAAAAAAAATGGAGGAAAAGCTTAAGAGTCAAGGTCAATGTCAGGAGGCAGAGGAGACGTGGGCAGCGTAGAGAGGGACGTGAGGGAGACGTGACAAGCCAGCAGGGAGAAAAAGAAGAAACAGAACAGTGCACTGTTCATCTTCTTCACGGGCTCCCTCCGCACGCCATAGCCGCCGACCGCTGCGCCTGCGTCGCCGCGGCCGCACCACCGCGCCACCGCCGGAGCCCCCTCACCCGCGAGCTCGCATCGCCACTCGTCGCCCCGCCGTGGCCGCGACGACCCGACACCTCCGACCGCCCGAAGCTCCGTCGCCGTCGCCCTTGCCCCCGTGAAGCCGCCACTGCACCAGCACCGCCGCTTGGCTCCTCGCAACACCAGCAACCTGAAGGTGAAGCCGCAAGGTCGACAAGAAGGCGTACAATCCGGTTCTCAAACCGGTTCCCGAACCGTCTGTCGATCCGGTTCCCGGGTGGGTAATCCCTCGGAACCGGTTCCGGACCGGTTCAAGCCGGTTCGACTTTTGGGAACCAGTTCCTGGACCGGTTTCAATTGGAACCGATTCCCGACCTGTTTTCTGGTGGGCCGGTCCGGAACCGGGTTTACCCATCCGGTTGCACACCCCTACTTGGCATGGCTGGCCCACTCAATATTTTCTCCTGATCTAGAACTCCACCTCCAAATATATAATCAAAGTTGAAACCCCCAAAAGATAAGTATTTTTTCTTTTTCATTTCTCTCTTTGGCCAATCCCAAAATTATATATATCTTTTCTCTTTTTTTCTTAATAAACAAAACGCCCAAAAGGAAAACAGAAAAAAACTTTTGCCGTCAACATGCACACGCATCAAGAAAATAAATTTTTCAACTTTCATAAACTAACAAAACCTAATGTAGAAACAATGGGTGAGCGATTTTAAGCCCTGTTTTTCGTTCAGCTTTCCCCTAAAACTTGGAACATACCTATTATAACAGATAACTTAATTTTAGAACCTAAAACTAGTCCTGCATACTCAGGAACCTGAAATCTACTATTTACCCACATTTCGTATGTATTTTTAATTAAACAATTGTAGTAAATCATTATCTCTACTGATCATAATTTGCTATAATAATATTTAAATACATGAAAATTATGAAATATTAATAAAGAAAAAGTCCCAATCATGTATATCGTTAAAAAAATGGAAGCTTAAACTAGTAGTTTCATATTACACACTTATCATTGGATGCTATGGAGTGCCGCACAATCACTCAAATTAATCGACGACACGGATTTGGAAACTATAGTTAAGAAACACGTCAGAATTTAATCAACAATATGACTTTAGAAACTAAAAGTGCAGTACATGAAAGTAAAGATAATTGAAAGATAATAAATTTGTTTGTTCACAAACACGGTATTCTATAGACGAACAATGTTATTTTAATGGTTATATCATAATCACCGCTGAGTAGTTCTTCTATGGTTAGAGCCACGTTCCCTTATCTCTGAAAATTTTGTGCTCACACTTTCACGATGTCATGACCACGTTTCCAAATAGTTGTTCCTTTAAAATTGCACATTAGTTGCTCCACAACCTCCATCACTCTCTCTTGATGCTTTAATCGATAATTTGTTGACCTTATTGATCCATACTTTTGTCAACTATCATTAGCCATCCATTGTCGTATATTGACAACTAAACAATATTGGTCATCGATTTGCATTAATATCAATAATAATCCTTGTGATTGTCGACAATGGGGTACATGCTTAATGATACTCTCAACATTCTAGTCACATGCTTTTATTCATATAGAAAACCTGACCATTCTTCAGTGCAAACAACAATTAATATCATTTTATCTTTTGTTTCTCATGAGGTACATATAAAAAGTTCTTTATCCCAATTTCAAGGAAATACATGCATTCTATTGATGAGGGTTACTATTACAAAAAATCTTAAATCATGTCCATCGTGACACAAATAATCTAATTTTGTTTTGTTTTGTTTTTTTTTTGTTGACTCGGGACCACCGGTCCGCCGTATAGCCAACAGCCGGTGGCGTAAACCCGAAGCAACCCGAGGGGACCCACCTCCCTTGGATCGCGGGTGAATCGCACAAGCGAACGCGGGGTTTTTGAACTCGCTCCCTTTCGATGGAGGGATTGAGCGCAAACCACGCTACCACCAATGGGGTGGGTAATTTTGTTTATCATTAATAACCTTAAAATTGTTCGTTATGACACAAATAACCCCAAATATTTTTTTGCGTCATAAAAACCCTTAATTTATACTAGTGTGACAAATTAACCATTGATAGGATTGAAATAGACGCTAAGTTTGGGTTTTTTTTTGTTGTTAAGAAAAGAATATATGGTATTTGTGTCACACATACCCTTAACATTTTTGATACAAATACCTTAAAATTGCTCGTTATGACACAAATACCTCAAACTTTCTTTTATGTCATAAAAACTCCTAATTTATACTCGCATGACAAATTAACCATTGATAGGATTGAAATAGAGGCTAAGTTTGGGTTTTTTTTCATGATTAAGAAAAGAATATAGGGTGTTTGTGCTATGTCGGTTAAGTTTAGGGTTTTCTTTACATAAAAAAATTGGAGTCTTTATGTCATAATAGATAAAATTTGACGTTTTTTGTGATATTTACCTTGGAGTTAAATTATAAAAGTTCAATTTTATACGATGAACAATATCCTAATCTAAGAAGGAAAATGTGACAAACCATATGTCCTCCATATCTCTCACACATTTTACATTTATATAAAATTTCTATCATCCTAATAAAACTCATATTCTCTTGACACGACACTTGTCTTCTCTTGACACAACATTCTTCTAATATATTTTCTTTTGATATAACACTCAATTAGTTTCAAATATACTGTAGGGGAAAGTATCAAAATAGTCCTAAACCTTTTGTATTTATACCAATTCAGTTATAAACTTTTTAATTGGATCAATTTTAGTCATAAACCTTTTCACATTGGTACCAATTTATTCCATCCGACTAATTTAAGCCGGAAATTGCTGATGTGGCTGCCGGTAGTCTTATGTGGCGCCACATGGACAAAATTTATAATTTTTTTATATATTTTTCAGATTTTTAAAATTATTTTTTTCCTTTTTTTTTTCTTTTCTCCTTACCACCTCACCGGTCGACCGACCGTTGCCGGCCAAAGGCTGGTCGGGGCAAGGGGCCCTGCGCCCTCATCGATCACAAGCGGGGCGTTGGCCCTCGCCCAAATCCAAGCAAGGGCTGAAACCCTCGCCCGTTGGCCGGCGAGGGCCTCTGCGCCCTCATCGGCCACAGGCAAGAGCGTGGCAGCCCTTGCTCGTGATAGGCAAGGGTGTTGCAGCCCTTGCCCAAATCCAAGCGAGGGCATGATGCCACAGGCGAGGCCGCCGTGGCCCTTGCCCGTCACAAGTGAGGGCATTGGGCCATCACCCGGATCCGGGCGAGGGCCACCACACCCTTGCCGCCATGAGCGAGGGCTGTTGCGCCCTCGTTGGCCAACGGGCGAGGTTTTTGGCCCTCGCCTGGATTTGGGCGGGGGTTGACGCCCTCACTTGTGGCCAACGAGGGAGCAGCGGCCCTCGCCTGGGCGGCGGGCGCGGGGCCCCTCACCTCTACCGACCTTTGGCTGGTGATGGTCGGTCGGCGGCGACCTCGCCAGCCAAGGGGTAAGAAGAAAAGAAAAAAAAAAAGAGGAAAAGAGAAAAAATAATTTAAAAATCTAAAAAAATATAAAAAAATTATAAAATTTGTCCACGTGGCGCCACATAAGACCGCCAGTGTCTACGTCGGCAATTTCTGGCTTAAATTAGCCGGATGGATTGAAATGGTACCAATGTAAAAATATTTAGGACTAAAATGATCCAATTAAAAAGTTTAAGATTGAATTGGTATCGCAAAATATTTAGGACTATTTTGGACTTTTTCCCTATATTGCACGATATCGATTCGGTCCTAAATTTTCCAATATTACCAATGTGATCCTAAACTTTTGCGCAAAACTCCAATGCAATCATTTCGGTCAATTAACGTAGAAAACTACTAATGTTGCATCTAATTTAGTCACCATCAGCCAGCATAGTAACATAGACAATTTATGGAACGTTATAATGACAACATATTTTCTAAAGAATAATTTATGTCTAAAATATTTTACTCTAACAATTCCAACGGTCGTTTCTAAAAAATATATATTTTTCATCATTTTAAAATGTCTTTGTGAAAATGACTCTTTTACTTTATTCGGCGAAATTGGGACGCTTGTCCCTCCTCCACTCACGAACGTTCAAGCGTATCCTCCTTTGTATTAGTAGGAAGGCTTATAAATCTCGAGTGGGTCAATTAAAGAAACGAGATTAAAAGTAATATCTGAAAATCTGCCGACAGATTCAGTGCGCCATTTCATACATAAGAAATGAATCCAACAATACAACAAATCACCATCACGCTACGGACAACTAATGACAATTACAGGAAAAAAACGAAGAGAAGAAAGGACTCATTCGACGAAGATGATATCCCCATGACCCAAAAAAAAAAAAAAAAAAAATAGAAGATGAGATCCCACGAAATTCGCGACCGTTGAATGGAGACGCATCAGCCCATCATGTGTTGCCACCTGTCGAAACAAAAATACAAAAAAAGTAGACAAATCAGATTTTTCGTTAAAACGCCTGAACTCGCACGTAGTCTTCGTGATCCTTTTATTAAATATTTTGCACATTCAAAAGCCCGGAAGTACTGGACGCGTGTCGTTACGCGTCATGGTCTATTATATCTGGTTTGAAAAAAAATAAAATAAAAGAGACCCACCTAATTAGCGGAGTCCCCATGCATGACTCATCATATAATTTTACCTACCAATTAGCGGAGTCCCATTTTTTTCTTCTTTTTTTCCTTTTTTCAGGAGAGAGAGGGAGAGAGAGAGAGAAAGAGAGAGAAAGAGAGAGGTCCTTCTAACAATTATCTGAACTAATAATGTTTTTCAAAATTATATCCATACATATATATACGCAGAGAGAGAGAGAGAGAGAGAGCTTACTCAATAAGTTCAGTTACTTGGTAATGGCATAGACAGCATAAATGATACCAGGAATCCAGCCAAAGAGCGTGAGCACTAAACAGATCCAGAACTCCACCTGCAAATATACATACTTAAGTCAAAATCAAAACCAAAATCATGATCAAAACTATTAAGAAACCCTCCCATAAATTATATTTCCTTTCCTTTTTTTTTTTTTTTTGCTTTTGCTTATACATTAAGAAACCAGAAAAAATACAAAATAAAAAATTTGCCTCCGAAAATAAGACTTTCACCCCTGCATAAAATTGAAAAAACCCTACTAAAGAAAGAGAAAACCCAGAACTCTCGACTTCAAGGCAAATTACCCTTTGTTTTCCTCACTCTAAATTAAAAGCAGAGTAAAAAAGGGAAAAAAAAAAAAAAAAAAAAAAACAGAGATCACGAGGGGGATCATCACCTGGCAACCAAACTTGAGGAAGACCCCGAGAGGAGGCAAGATGATGGCTAGGAGGATGTCGATGCAGTTCATCGTGCCCTCGTCCGCCATTTTTCCTGTTCCTTTCTCTCTCTTCTGCTACCTCTCTCTTTTACCGAAGTGAAGGTGGAGCAGATTCGCTTTCTGAACGAGCTTGAGAAAATGGACAAGAAACAGAGAAATCGAGAGGGAACGGAAGAGGGCAAGAGAGAGACTCGAGGGATATTTGCAGGTGACAGCGAGCAACAGATCCGGGACGGGGGTCGTACTTATAGGGGGCGGGGCCGACACGTGGCGGCCAAGCCAGGGCTTTGCCTTTGGGCTTTTGCTTGCTTCTTTTTATATTTTTATTATTTTTTTGGAACTGTTTATTAATTTATTTCTTCGAATTGAGGCCGTTTTTTTTTTTTCCCGTTCTTCTTTATAAGATGATTCGAATTTCAAACTACAAATAGCCATCTTCTTTTTGGCTTGCCCAAGATTCCAAGAATAATGTACAGCTCAGGATCATGAATGATCATGATAAGATGCGCTCATGGTGATCCTACAACCCCACGTGGGATCAACCCCATGTGCATGTTCCCCTCCTCCTCCTAGGCTCCTCCCATTGGACTTGGGTTTAATTGGACCACATCAATCACGATTTGTCCCGTCTCATCTTTTGGAATTTGAGCTCGTAAAGAAATTTCAATTTAAATTTTATATGGTTTCCGATGGTTTCCTAATTTAAATAGGTAACTTTAAGACGTGTTTAATAATCGTCTTGTTTTTCTATTTTTTTTCTTTTATTCCTAGGAACGAAAAAAGAACGGATATTCATTTGATAATGTCTGTTAATTTTTCCATTTACCGAAATAAAAAGTAATTAAGGAATAGATTTGGCATAAAAATAATAAGTAAAAAAAAATCTAATTATTTGTTCATAAGAACATAAATGGAAAAAAGAAACTAGTTCTGAACACAAATTGTTATCAGAAACATAAATGTCATCAAACTTACTTATGAGTGGTTTCTCGAAATGTGTTTGTTTTGAGAGAAATTTCATGTTTAAAGAAAATACTTTCCTGATAATCATTTTCTAGAAAAATGTCCAGCCCTTGTTAAGTTAGGAAATTCTTTTTCTTAATTTTAAGAATGCCAATTTTCTTTGATTGTAAAAGATTTTCTGTTGATTGATCATTTTTAGTGAACCGAACAAAATCTTTTCAGATAAACAAATATACTCTTGATTTTAGTGGATTTCTTAAGAAGGGTTCCCTATGGAAACAATCAATTGCGTGGTGCACTCATGAATTACGTCCTAAAGAAATCACAAGTGTTTTGAAACTAATAAATCTTGTGGTGGGATCTTGTGAATTTCTCTATGAGATAGAAAAATATTTTGTGAGAAATTATTAACACACATTATGTGAGTTACCGGGTGTATTAGAAGATGGGAAATACTGAAAATGTTTAACTATAACTCGATTATGGTTGTGATTTCCATGAAATCACTTTATTTATAGTGCAATCTTGTGCTAAATCTCCCCATGAAACTCCCCATGAAACGAGTCACATTGACAAAATCATGTAAAATACAACATATCGTTTATTTTCCCATTTTATTTCTTTTATCATTTATTCGCTTATTTTTACAACAATGACGACGAAGAAGTCGTCGAGTGCAATTTTTCAATAGTAAAATGGAGACGGTCTTGAACATGTAATATCCTTTTACCCTTTGCTACTCGTGAAGTACACACAAAAAGTTTTCGATCTCACTTTCATGGAGATACATGCATTCTATTGAATTAAATTACAAAATTTAATGTTAAGCGATGAACAGCATCCTAGTCTAAGAAGAGTAATGTAACCAACCATGTATCCTCCATACCTCTCACACATTTTACATTCATAATAAAATTTATACCATCCTAATAAAACTCATCTTCTCATAATACGAGGTTGTTCTAATATTTTCTCTTGATATAATGATTCGATTAGTCTTAAATATATTGTATGAATGTTGATTTGATCATAAACTTTTTAATATTACCAATATGATCGCAAATTTTATACAAAACTCCAATATAGTCCTCTTGACCAATTGCCATAGGAAATTACTAATGTGGCGTTTAGTCATCCCCACTTGCTTACATGACATATTGACATGGACAAATTACGAAACATCACATCAGCAATTTCTAGCGGCAAATGATCAAAAGGACTAAAAATTTTAAAACTACATTAATCAAATTGAAAAGTTTATAATTGAATTGTAATTTTCATTTTTCTCTTCACATGCTCATTCACTGTTGTAATTTCTTTGTCCATACTTCGAACGGGTATAATAAACAATATAATATCAGTGTTATCGATAACTTGCAAAAATGAATTGAAAAAGGTTACAAGGTGGACTAGTTACTAATTAGGATCTATCATATATAGTTTCAATGTGAGCTATTGAAATGCTACCCTTGATACAACTAATCAAGGCAATCCGACGAGATAATGGTAATATATATATATATATATATTATATTTGTCATTTACACTCGAGCTTTATATCCGAAAATTTAATTTAAAAAAAAAACTCGAGCCTTGGGTAAATGTTGGGCCCATTTGTCTGTTCACCGTAATCTTTAGATCCTCGTCACAAGGTGTCCGAATATAAACCGTTTTCCACAAAGAGAGAATCAACGTATAAACCACAAAGAAAGCCCATTCCGTGATGCCGATTCGATGACGGCAAAAGCATAGAGCGCCAGCGATTTTTGAAATTTATAAAATCAGGGTTTTTGAGTCTTGAGGAAGTTCGAGCATAAATTATTATTATTATTTTTTCAAACCAAGGGAATCGTTGAAGGAATCATTTGGACACTTCATGGGTATGCTTCATCTCTCATGCGCGCATGTGAGGTATGAATTTGAAAAAAAAAAAAAAAAAGGAGCATTCACATTAGACGCGTACAAAATTCAAAAGGAGTAGTTGATGTGTACTTCAATTGGTCAGATTGAATTAAATGAAATGAGGTCTCTTCACCCTCTTATCTTCGGAGTGTGTCGACATCCGTCGCAAATATTGCAAACTAGGTATTCTGAGTCTCTGACCCAAATGGGTGATCGGTTTTGGGATGTGATGATGAGGATCACCTTATTAATTAAGGAATGATCTCATCACCCGAGAATCTTCCATGATTCTCTGCCCTTATCTTCAGAGTGAGCGTTGCAACTGGGTATTTGATCCAAATGGGTGATTGATTTCCAATTTGTGGAACCAAAAATTGCCCCACCCACTCCGATCCAGTTCTAGGGTCGGTCTCGGAATTGGTCATATCTTCTTCTTCTTTAGCTTCTTTTGTTCTCTATAAATGTAATTTTCCAAACATAAAATGAACAAAAATATTACTAATTAGGGTTTGCTTTACAATAAAAATTAAAAAAAATGAGAAATCTTAATCGGGTCATCAATCCAGTCTAACCCTCAGAAACCACCTAGAATTGGACGATTTTGTCCGATTTGCAAGTTGGATTGGAATTGATTCACACCATACCAACCAACCCATGGCTGGAAATTACACGAGGTTGCACTACACCAATCTCAACTTGATCGAATATGGATAATTCTTGCAAAACATTGGTAGACCATAAATGCCGAGCTCATATGGATTTGTGTGATATTGATAGGATCATAGAGAGGGAGGAGCCACGTGGAACCAACCCATCACAACTTTGTCAATCGCGTGATCTTGTTCTCGAATGATCAAGCTCAATTTGAGTCACTCTATGCTAAAATTTAATTTAATTATATATTTTAATTCATTGACTTTCATCTACTCTACACGTACCCACAAAAATTGTCCAATTTGTCCTTTGTTTTGTCCAAAAAAGAAAACAATTATCGACAAACTGAAGTCACATGAACTTCGTGCTTGGTGCTTGGATAACGGCGGCTACGGAGGCCGACGCTCTGGACGGTGGAGATATAACCGACGGCTCGAACGCGGAGGACGTGCTCGAGCAGGTGACCAAATCATCTTCTTCTATACGTCTCTCTTTTGTCGGTTCCAAAAGACACTTAAATTGAATTAATAAAATGTGTTTATTGAAATTAATGTTTCGACCGACCGGACATTAAGGACGTTGCAACCGACCTGACCTTCCCACGTGTGCCAGATATGTCATGTGGGATTTCCTTTTCTTTTTCTTTTTTTCCTTTCCTTTTTCCAGCGTTGAATTAGTATGGAGCAACGTGATTAAAGGGGAAAAAGAGGTGGCGGCTTGGGAAAGGATGATTAGATAGTTGTTTAAGAAACTTATTAACTAATTAATTACACAATAATACTTCTCGAGATCATGGATTCGTGCATCTAGACAGCTCCAGAATGGTGGTGCATATGCTCGAATTTCGAAGTTATATTATATTAACTACGGTGCAATGGATGTAATGACTTGATCAAAAGGCCCAAAGAGAGGGAAAGAAATAGTACAATTACTTAATTGATGTAATGACTTGAGGCCTTGTGCTGTTGGAGAAAGATGCACGAAAGAGACTGTTTTGTGTTGTTCTTTTTTTTCGAGCTTTTGCGAAGCATATTTGTAGCTAATTGATTGGTTAATTAATTTTGTGAATGTTGATTTATTTGTTTGAGATGAGGTGGGGATGCAAAAGAGACTATTTCATTGTTGGTCTTCTACGATCTTTTGCAAAGCTAATTTTGGAATGTGAAAATTTATTAAATTAGGATGAGCTGTTGAAGTAAATAAGACTGCTTCATATTAGTATTTTTCAGCCTTTCCAAGGCTAATTTTGAGTTACTCTCCGACTATGGAGATTCCTCTCTACCATCTGCGTAGTGCTCTTCTACCTTCAGGGTAGGCTCCGTTCCATCATCAAGGGCTAACCCTAATCCACTATTTCCTTCACCCCATCTTTCGCTTACTTCACCCTAGCCTTGTAGCTTTTGATTTCAGTGCGGATGCTCCATTCCATCATCAATGGCCAACCCTAATCCACCATTTCCTTCACCCCAGCCTCGTAGCTTTCGATTTTAGTGCGATTAATGGCAAACCCTAGTCCACCATTTCCTTCACCCCAACTTTCGCTCACTCCACCACAGCCTCGCAGCTCTTGATTTCGATGCTGATGAGAAACCCTAAATCTCTTCACATGTTACCCTTCCGTCTATTTAATCGTGTTTCACCCAACCACTGATTTAGAGCTCCCTTCAACCGTAAGGCATTGTTTGCATTTCCCTGGTTCTACCTGATTCTGCAGAACAAGAGATGGCATATTAGTACGATGAAGAGAGGAGGGTGGCTGCTCTCCGCAAGAGTTTAGGCAAGCTATGGTCCGAAGAAGAGAATATGATAGAATGCCGAAAAACTCTGTTCAAGAAATTTTTCTCTAAGCTGAATGTGAACTTCACAGCTTTTGTTAATACTATGCAAAGAGTTTGGAGGACTGAAAATTTTACTTGTGCACTGATAGAGCCTAGCTATTTCTCATTCTCTTTCCAATCGGAAGTTGAAAAAAAAAAAGAGTGTTAGATTTTGGACCATGGTCTTTCTCTAGTAATCTATTAGTTTTACAGCAATGTGATCCCGACACCCCTGAGATTTGTTATGAATTTAATCACTGTGCCTTTTGGGTGAACTTCTTTGGACTTCCCTTTAGGAGAGTTACAACTGGTGTTGTTAGGGATATTGCATCGAAACTTGGAGAAGCAATAGAGGTGAAATTAAAAGCAAAAGGGAATAGTAATTACAAGATTGGCAAGGCAAAAGTAAGCTAATTTTGGAAAATCCTCTCAAAACTAGAGTTATTGTAAATCTGGATAGCAAGAGGCTATGGGTAGAGTTTAAATATGAGAAACTTCCGCACTATTGTTATTTATGTGGAAAAATTGGTCATTATGCCACATTCTGCAAAGAAATACCTTATGAGAACCCAGGGCTTGTAGAGGACTTACCAAGAAGATTCAGGCATTGGTTAAGAGCAGAAGTGCGGGAACTAAGCCCATATGGGAAAATATTCTATGGAAAACAACATATTCTATAAGAAGAAGAAGAGAGTGTGCCCGAGACCCCAATTTCTAAAAAAGAGAAACAATTGCATGATCAAAATTAGAAATGAACTCTTTTTATATGTGAGCAGAACACAACAGAATACCAAACAACTCTAAAGGAGATCGCCACCCTACTTCTTCTCTTGCACTAGTACTTAGGGAAGAAAAAGGCCCCCAAAAGAGAGGAAGTTGCTGCTTAGATGACGAATCTCTCATGGTCCTCTATGAGGAATAGTTGAAGGAAGCGGAGGTGAAAATGCAAGAGAATTTAGCAGGTGAAAAGGGGCTGGCCAGACACAAATCTAAAAGTACCAAGCTCTCCACCTCAAAAAAAGGGAAAAGATTCTACCCTTATGGTGCTCAAACATCAAAAAGTACCAAACATATAAAACACACAGCTGGTGGAGACCCCTATTAAAGTGGTAGAGAAGTCAAATTAGTGGACTTTGGTGGCTAGCCCTAATAAGCCACCGGATCATCCATGAAGATGTTAAGCTGGAATTGTCAGGGGTTGGGCACACCCTTGACAATTCAAGCTCTAAGAGTCTTAATGACTCAGGAAAGGCCAAATATTATTTTTATTATGAAAACTAAAAATCAAGAGCAAAAGGTGCTTCGTTTAAGGAGGAACCTGAAATTTCAGAACAGTTTTTTAGTGAATCCAGAAGGAATAGCAAGGCTATGCTTTGAAGCATCGGTGACATGCACCACGATTAACCCACCAAGCCTTAGGATCCATAGAATATTGATTTTGAATGGAATCAAAATCTCTAAAATCACCATTTTTACTCACAAAATCTACATACTCCAAATTCACCTTGTTGTGCTCATCCAAGTTAGGAAAATATTTCTTAAAGCATTTCAGTCTTTCTTGATTTTTTTTTTTTTGGGTAAAAATTTCAGTCTTTCTTGGTTGATCTCCTTATTCTTATATGGAGAAATTTGAGTAGAATTTTCATCAAGTCATTGATCACTATAGTACCTTTATTTTAAAAAATGAAATAAAATTAAAAAAAATGATAAATAAGATGAGCTATTATATTATCATGTTAAAGAAAGAATAATTACTAAAGTAATAATCTTATACAATTTTAGAACTTGCTTGGGATTTAAGGCATGTGCCAAGCAATGAAGTGGAGTGTTGTTCTTTGTTCAACGATCTACAAAAATTGTGTGAACCACCTCATAAAATGTGGACTTCTCATCTAGCCTCTTTACTTCATATGCATATATAGCTTTCTTCACTTTTTCAATCATCGAACCCAACATATCATAAACTATGTGAAGACAAGATTTATCGGTGTCACAAATTCTAAGCATATCATAAATAGGAGCCGTGAAGGAAAGTATATAATCAATTAAATCCCACCAAAAATCATCCAACACCTTCTCCTTGACAAACTTAGCTTTATCTTGATTAACATCTCGATAGATATTCCATTTGTCACAAATTACCATGTTTTGAAGACCATTTTTTATTAATTTGAATCTCCTAAGTATTACAATCATCGAAGCAAAACGTGTATCCGCTTACAGAAAGCAACTTCAAGCTAACAAACTCGTTGTATATTATTAATCTCATAGAATGATTCATGATGAAATGCTTGATTTGCATAACTTCCTTAACAATATCTAAAATCCAATTACATTCCTCATAAACTATTTGATTGCTCTCCATATTTTTTGTGGCACAAATGTTCTTCAAAGCTAGATTAAGGATGTGCACCATACAAGGCGTCCACATAATAGATAGAAATTCTTGCTCAATAAGTTGTCTTGTGCCCTTACAATTTGAAACATTATCCGTAATTACTTGGACTGCATTCTCATGCCCAATTTCATTAATAACTCCTTTTAGCAACTTAAAAATGAAATACATATCTTTTGTTTCTCCCGAATAATTAACTGATTTTATAAACATTGGTTCTTCATCCAATACCATCATGAAATTAATAAGCGGTCTTCTTTGTGAGTCGCTCCATCCATCACTCACAATACTTATACCTTTCTACTTCCATATGATTTGATAGGTGCTCACAACTTATCAATATTTGCCTTCTCTTTTTGTAACAAAGTGGTCATCAACAAATTATATTTCGGTAGTACATAACTCACAATATTATGATTAGCGGCATAAGTGAAAGCGGATTGAAAATAAAGATTCATTGCTAAGTTAAATGGCAAGCCTGCCGAATAAAACATCCTAACAATCTCACAATCTAAACGTTCCCGTTGACTCATATTAAATGCATCTTCAAGTGATTTTCTACTTCCACTTCCACCTTTCCTTTTTTTGTAGTTAAATGATAAATTTATTCCGTCACCACCACCACCACTAAGTGAATAACTAGCAAGAGGCAAAAGTACATTTTTAGGTACAATACTCATTAATTTAGTATTGACCTCTTCCTCTAATCTTTCCATCTCCAAAAGATCTTTTTTTTTTCTACTTTTGTGCACTTTCCAATTCCTTTTCCACTTATCATCATCAAATAGCCCCCCACTCTCGTGTATGAACTCTTAAAATCTTTTTGACAAAAGTTACATCTCCAAGACAAATTTCCCCCAACATTAGTATGATTAATTAACTTAGTAACATACCTCCATAATGGTTGTTTTACAACTTCATTGCTAGAGGTAGGTGATTGTGTGCTTAAAGTACTACTAGTCATGTTTGAACTTAAAGACATTCTGTAAAAAAATAAATAAATATGTTATTATCAATTGCTATAAGATTTCTTAGTTAAAGTTAACTAAGGAAGATTAGATATCAACTGGAAGCACGTTGTGAGAAGCAGTAAGTAGCAGTAGAACTTAAATAAAGGAGGAAACATATATAGCTATCTACACATGGTTAATAAATACAAACTTTATTACTATGTTACGCCCTTCAATCGTATTCTACTAAAAAAAAGAAAAAAGGTAAAATAAAAGTATCTCTTTTTATGCGAATCATTTGTTGAACAATAGAATCCATGAAAAGTTAAGTGCTAAAAAAATATCACCTCTATATTTTTGATGATTATAATGTCTTTATATCATCGAACAAATGAAATCCGAATCCATTTCTTTTTCTGGTACCCAATCGGATTAGAGTATGTAATATCATAATAAATGGTAGAAATGGAATCACTTTTTTTTTTTATTTTTTATATTCTATTCAAAACTCCATAAGCCTAAGTTGCATTTATTAATTCCTTTCGATTTTCTATCTGTTCCAAATTCCAATTTGAATATCGAATTGTCTTTATTCCTCCGTTCATATGCATTTCATACATTCCATATACGGGGTGAGTAAAATTTCATATGATTCAGTAAACAAAATAGAAATTCCATCATTGCTAAATCAATCCATATGATTTGATGAAGAATGGGTCAATAATGGAATTTTTTGAGAAAAGGGAAATTCAAAATGCTCGGGGATGGAAATGAGGGAATGTCTACAATACCTGGGTTTAATAAGATACAATTTGAAGGATTTTGTAGATTTATTGATCAGGGTTTAACAGAAAAACTTTATAAGTTTCCAAAAATTGAAGATACAGATCGAGAAATTGAATTTCAATTATTGTTGATAAAAGAAAGAGATGCTGTATATGAATCACTCACATATTCTTCTGAATTATATGTATCCGCAGGATTAATTTGGAAAACCAAGGGATATGCAAGAACAAACTCTTTTTATTGGAAACATTCCTTTAATGAATTCCTGGGAACTTCTATAGTAAATGGAATATACAGAGTTGTGATCAATCAAATATTGCAAAGTCCCTGTATCTATTACCGGTCGAATTGGACCATAATGGAATTTCGGTCTATACCGGGACCATAATATCGATTGGGGAGGAAGATTAGAATTAGAGATTGATCGAAAAGCAAGGATATGGGCTCGTGTGAGTAGGAAACAGAAAATATTTAGACAGCAGCAAAATAGCGACGGACAACAATGAACAACAATAAATGACAGCAAGTAGCAGCATACAATAGCGAACTATTGTGAACAATAGTAATACAGCAGCCAATAGTAGCAATACAACAGCTATATAGCAGTAAATGGCAGAGAACGGTAGCAATATGGCAATGAATAGCAGCAAACAACAGCGAACAACAGCAGCCGATTTTCCATCATCAATTCCCCACCATCACACATACACGACTAAAGTCATTATGAGTATTCACAATACAAAAGTGGAAAGGAAATAAAAATAGAGAGAAATCATAGCAAAACCAATATGCCCTTTTAGTTTTTAATTTCGATGCCACTTACTTTATAGATAACTTATTCAAAATAGAGCGCTCAATACATAAAAATTAAAGCAAATTGATTTTGTGTAAATGCAATATTGAAAACCACTAGGATACCGACAAAAAGCTGATGTTCTAAAGATTTTACAAGCTTTTTAACCTAACTCCTCACACACAACATATGATTTTTTGTCTGTGTACTAGTAATAGAGAATAGGGTAGCAACTCTCCAAAAGATGTTGCTCCAAACTACTTGTTGAAGTTCCCGTAATAACAACTTTAGACAATTTCATTCACGGATACTTTGCTATGGGACCTTTCAATACTGGCTAGGTTAATTCCGTTCCCATGATGGCTACAGACTGCCAAACTCTACTCATTCAGGGTCAAAAACATCTACAGCAAAACCCCATGCCCCATCACAAGAATTTAACGCGATAACACCAATCGAACTTTAGCTAACTCGGTTCGATGGACAACAGAGGAACCTAGTTTGCTACATCCCCAACTAGCACTAGCAGTAGAAGTCAACAACCAAGCCCATCTATTCCAAAAGGCCAATAATTGCACCCTCAGTTCCTCGATCGCGATTCACAGAGTCATCCAGACGAGCATAGCATGACGAGGGTGTAGAACGGGATAGGAAGGTCCATTTTTTTTTTTGGGTGGGGGACTCAAGTCTCAGGCAAGCCAATTGTTGACAAAGCACGACACTACATAACGTCTCGCTATGAAAGAACTGGAGCTCCAATTTTTTGACATCAACAAGCGTAGCCAATAATGAGCTCCATCTATTTCATTCAATTTTGGAACTCAACTTGTATCTAACAAAACATTCACTAATCCCCCTTTCCCTAAACTAACTCTAAGGCTTGCCAAAAAATCCCAAATCGCATTTAAAGAAATCCAAGATGCTAACCCGAGATGAGCAAAAAGATGAAATCGCAAGATGAAAAAGAGCAACGCAGCAATGCCTGTGAGAGACAGAGGCAACGGCTTGCCATCGGGGCGACGGCTCAATGCTTGCTAGAGACGAAGGCAGGGTCGGAGGCGACTGTGGCGACGGGTGGGGCTAAGGCACGGGGGGCTACGGCGAGTCGACGACTGGTAGGGTGGGTTGGGCAACCAGCAAAGCAACACCGGCAACACTCA
Source organism: Eucalyptus virginea (assembly GCA_014182375.1). Classification (NCBI taxonomy): domain Eukaryota; kingdom Viridiplantae; phylum Streptophyta; class Magnoliopsida; order Myrtales; family Myrtaceae; genus Eucalyptus; species Eucalyptus virginea. Next base: position 53,272,171 of record CM024516.1, on the reverse strand, counting down.
TGGCAGAAGAAGAGAACCAGAGTGCTCAGGTGGGTGCGACTAAAGTTTTAGCTTTTATTATTTTATTATTTTATTTTTTCATATATTTATATTTAGACTCCAGAAGTTCTGGAAATTTATAAAAATAACCCTGTGCGTGTCGGAATTTTCGACTCGCGTGTCGAAGGCGGTTGACCGCGTGTCGGAGCATGTCGGACACGTGTCGAAATGTCGGACACAACAAGAAGGGTCCCGGAGAGTGTCCATGCTTCTTAGATTGAGGCTCAGAACTTAGCGAATATCTTGAATCGGTATTACTTTGCGTTGGGACAGTCGATAAATCTCAATAAGTCTGGAATTTTCTTTGGGAAAAACTGCCCTCAAGGCTTACACCAAAATATAGCAGCTGAATTATGCGTGTTAGTCATAGAGAAAACAGGTAAATATCTAGGAATACCTTTAGATTGGGGACAAATGAAGAAACAAATGTTTTCTTGGATTCTAACAAGAGTTAAGAGGAAATTAGAAGGGTGGAAAGAAAAGCCGATGTCTAAGGCGGTAAAGAGATCAAGATGGTAATCTAAGCATTAACCCAATTTGCTGTCAATTTTCAAAATTCCTATATCAATTTGCAAGGCTATTGAAAAAGGAATAGCTTCCTTTTGGTGGAAGCAAAACGCTGTAGGCAAGGGAATTCACTAGAGAAAATGGGATATCTTGAAGACAAGAAAAGATTATGGGGGGTTAGGCTTCAGAGACTTAGTTGACTTTAATAAGGTGATGTTGGGAAAACAAGCTTGGCGGTTCATTCAAAACCAAGAAACTCTATGGAGTAGTTTGCTCATAAGTATTTATTTTCCCAGGAGTGATTTCTGGACAGCATATAAAGGCCCTCGACCCTCATGGGGGTGGCAAAGCCTACTTTTGGGAAGAGATACTATCGAGCAAGAGATTAAATGGGAGGTTGGGGATGGCACTAAAATCAGAATTAGAGAGGATTGATGGCTTGTATCAGGCAAGATAGGCGGTCCGGCAAATAGAAATGACCCGTAGCTTGTAGCGGAACTAATCAATCAAGATGCTAGGGAATGGAACATTCAAGAGGAAGATTGTACTCGAACAAGAGTGCCCTTTCTGCGACATTGCTTTAGAATCCACAGAGCATGTATTCATCTTCTGCCCCTAGACAAAAACGATATGGTCAAACCATAGAATTGCAGTCAACACATCTCCAACAATTACTAATTGAATGGATAAGTGAGTATGGGAGAATCTTATCATAAGGAATAGCTCACAAGCCAAAGCTGTGTTTGTTGAAGCCATTTGGAGGGTATGGAGAGCTCGGAATAACTGGATCTTCAACACAAGAAATCCCAACCCAAGCTAATAGTTAAAGAAACTGTGTACTCACAAAAACTACAAGCTAAACAGTCAAAAGGAAGCACTAACCAAGCAGACCAGCATCCTTTGGCAGCAACGTCACCCACCTCATTGAACCTCAATCGCTGCAAAATTAATGTGGACAGCGCTTGGAGTAGCTTAGATCTAAAGGGATATGCAGCTGGGGTATGGAGAAACAAAGATGGAGTGCTCCTCGATGGCTTTGCGAAAAGGATTCATGCCTCATCCGCGTTTGTGGCTGAAACCCTAACTATTAGGGAGGCTTTAAAATGGCTGAAGAGAAAGTGTGACGCACGAATGGCACAAACTGAAGGACTTTCAGCTGACCTGCATATGTACTTGTCTCCTCAACGGTACATGGTCCTGATTTCTAACAATTTAGTTGCGGTAAATTGCATTTTAGGCTGGGCTAAAGCACCATGGGCCGCTCGATCTATAATCCAGGACTGTATCGCTTTACTGAGCCAATTGAAGGAAGTTACCATCTGCTTTGAACCGAGACAATTTAATCAGGCGGCTGATTGGGTCATTAAGGCATACTGAACCGGTTCCCTCCCAACGAATTGGGTCCATAATCCCCCCCCATCCTCTTCGGTTAATTTTATGTATGGACTTAGAATCCTTTTGTAGCTCATCAGTTTCAGGCTAGTAATGAAATGTTGTTAAATTTTGACAAAAAAATTGTGATATGACAATTTTATTTGTTTAAGATGAGGTGAGGATGCAAAAGAGACTATTTCATTGTTAGCCTTCTCGAGCTTTTGTGATAATTTGGAGCTAATTAATTAATTAAATTTCGAATGCCAATTTTATTTATTTAGGATAAGGTGGTGATGCAAAAAAAAAAAAAACTTGTTTCATATTGGTCATTTTCAAGCTTTTGCAAAGCTAATTAATCAAATTTTGGGATGTCAATTTATTTGTTTCAGATGAGATGGCGATGTGAAAGGGACTATTTCATATTGGTCTTTTTCAAGCTTTTGCAAAGCTAATCTAGAGCTGAATGATTAGTTGGTGAATTGTGGATGTCAATTTTACTTGCTTAGGATATGGCAGTGATGCAAAGGAGACTATTTCATATTGGTCTTTATGAGCTTTTACTAAGCTAATTTGGAGAAAATTAATCAATTTTTGGAGTGTTGATCATCTTTGGTTTGGGATGATGTGGGGATGCGAACATCGGTTATATATTTTTACGTTGCGGCGGTGGTGCAAAAGAGACTATTTCTTATTGGTTGTTTTTGAGCTTTGCAAAGTCATTAATCAATCGTGTGAAATGTTGATTTTATTTGTTCAAAACAAGGTGGAGATGCTATTTGATTGGGAAAAACAATGGAGTTAAACATGACGTGGGAAAGCCCATTCACAAGACTATCTATCCTCAAAATACAAGGGCAATTCCTATTTTCAACTCAATCTTTTATTAGGGAAGAAAGTTTTCTGTTTCAATTTACAGGAAAGTAGCGTGATCAATAGGCTGGTTGAGAGGAGCTTCATTTGTCGAGCCCAGCCGAACTGGGCCTAGCTTCGAGTTAAATTTTTTGGGGCCTCATTCAAATTTGAAGAATCAGTTTTTGATTGTTTTGAGTTTGGTTTCGAAAATTGATTTCTGTTAAAATTAATTTTTCAATTTCTATTCCCTGACAAGTTTAAAGAAAAAACCCGTTGATAACGATTCAAAATTTCTATTTCTAATAGAAATTGTTTGATAACAAAATAAAATTTCTATTTCTAGGAATAGAAATTAATTAGATAACAAAATAAGAAATCCTCAAATACAAAATAATAGTCGAAATAATACTAATACATTACAAAAGTTGAAAATGCAATTTCATGGAATTTCCTATTACATGTGCTTATGTTTCCTATTACGTAATATTTTCTTTCAAAAAATAAACAACGTGGCAAAAAAAAAATCAAATGAAATTCAATTGTAGTGAATATGTTGTTATGTTTTTGCCGAAATTGATTTCACATTAATCAAATAAGTCTAATGATAGCCATGATTATAATAGTCTAATCTCCTAAAAAAAATCCTAACTTCAAGTCTAATTCCAATTTCTTTCCAAATTTTGTTAAAAAAACCCTCACCATGTTCAAAAATTGTCACCAGTTTTTTTCAAAATTATCAACACTAGGATTATTTAAAAATTTATCATCAAAATTTGTATTTTCATTAACACTCTTACAAGAACAACAGATTCCTTATTAGATGTCTTTTTACCCATGTCTTGATAAGTGAGGACATTATATAAAAGAAAAATCGGATGAAACCCCAATGATTTGACACCTTTTTACCGCCTCAATATGAAGTTCATCCTTAAAAAAATAGTTAACCGAGATAGAGCCATTGTCCGGCGTACTACGAAAGAGTAGGTGAAGAAAGACTCGTTAGATATGAATATGGCAAGTTGACTATTACCATGCGTAAAATCTCTTGCGTGCAACAAATGAAGCCTTGTTCATTCAATTCCCACCATTTGGCCCAATGGTTAGGATTTTTAATCAATATTGATTGAAATGATTATATTAAAAAATCATTAAAATATTTTGGACTAAATTAACTAAATTAAAAAGTTGAGAAAAAAATTTATGTTTCCATTTCCGTAAACCGAGAAGTTAAAAATTAGAACTTTTCTTCGATTTCTTCGATTTCTCTATTTCGAAATAAAATCTGTTTGAAATAAAGAAATCAAATTGCGTCATACCAAACTGGTTTGCTCCAAACCCGTTCCTAGGGAATAGAAAATAGAGAAATCGAAAACGTAAATTTTATCTTTGCGCGCCTTTTGAGTCTGGTTGGGTTACAATCACATTCATCGAGTGGCTAGGCTTGGATGAATCTTGAGAGAATCTCGGGCTTCATTTTGGGCTTTATCTATGTTCGATCTGCACTATATGATGAAGAGATGTTGGGCCCATGTTGGCCCTCATGCATGCGGTCCGGAGAAATTAAATTGCTACGATCTTTTGAAGGACATATCTCTCGACCACGGCACACGAGAATTGTGTTCCGAAGAAATTTGCAGTTGATTTCCTTTCATTGTCTTGTCGTTCGCTCGTTGTCTTTCCAAGCAATCGAATGAGCTTGGATTTGCTTTGTTCTTCTATGCAAACTAAGATTGATGCATGAGGGCACGAGCAAGAAAATTTTGATCAGTTCTAAATCTATGCATGAATATCAATTTACTCATAAATTCTTCATTTTATCAATGTAGTCTTAATCCTTTATATAAAGTCCAATGTTGTTTTTCTTGCCAATTTCCACCTGAAAATGTTGAAGCAGTGATCTAGCCATCACCAATCATTTTACGTGACACGATTGATATCCAACGCGTAGAAGAATTGCATCAAAACCACGTTATTTTGTAGATTTTTCTAATTTTTTTTTCCTTCCCTTTTCTTTCCTTTTTCCGAGCTACTATCCATCTTTTCTTGATGTATTCTTTGGTTGCCAATCAATGCCAACACAAAGCCGTCATCGCCATCACCAACAACTTCACTATTATTAAAATCAAACTCAACCACAGCCACCAGATCCATGATCATATAGGGCATGCATGGTAAAGTTTCCGTTTCTCCCGATTTCTATTCTTTTTTGTTCCGAGGAACTAAAAGAACAAAAATCCATTTGGTAACGTCAACTTATTTTTTATTCCTAGGAATAGAAAATTAGCCGATGAATAGATTTGGAATAGAAATAAGAAACAAAAAAAGTAACTTCTTATTTCCAGGAACAATTTCTAAAAGTAAGCCATTTTTTATTTTTTATTTTTCTTTTGTTCTTCTTTCTTGTCGTGGCCATTGTTGGCCGCTTGCCAATCGCTTGCCACTCGTGGCCATTGTTGGCTGACCGTCGCCACCCGACCACCAACCGTTGTCATTGCCCTCCGCCACATGATTGTTGCCCACACTTCGTCGGTCGACCACCGCCACCAACTGCCGTCGTCGCCACTTGACTGTCAACTACCAACGCCAACCGTCAACCGCCGACCGTTGCCTGACTGCCTCCCGTTGCCGCTAGCCTTCATCGCACAACGCCACCATCCACTAGCCGCCGCCACCGGTTAACGATCGCCACCAACCGTTGTCGTTGCTACTTGACCGCTAGCCGTTCATCATCGACCGTTGCCACACGACCACCGCCCATAGCCCCTTGGCCGGCGGCGGTCAACAATCATGCGGCAACGAGTAGCAATTAGCGTTTGGCGGTTTGTGAGCAAGAAGAAAAAATGAATAAATATAAAATTTATGAATTTTACCAAACAATTTTTTTTTTTTTTTTCTAATTTCAAGAATAGAAATTTTGTATTAGTTACCAAACACATTATTTTATTTAAAAATTGTTTTAGGGAGTAGAAATAAAAAATAACTATTTTAAAAAATAAATTATTTCCGAGAATAAAAACGTTACCATGCGCACCCATAGTAGCTGTCATTGCGATTCCTTCTCTTTCCCTCGTTGGGTGGCCAACCTATGTTAAGGCAGCTCACTTACTATGAGGTTTTTGCCTATCTTATGTATGAGATGGTGCAAACCAGAGCTGATCTATCTCAAGTGCCCCCATTAATGGAGGTCGGTAGGCTTGAGGATCCAGGTAAAGCTGGACTGGCCTTCTCAATGGCCCCAATCATGTCCAGCCTCGACGTCTTCTTTGCGCATATGAAGAACTGCGACCTCTGCTCCTGACCCGTCCCCTCGCGAAGTTCTCGCCCTTTAACTTAAACCTATAGATCGACTCCCCATCAGCGGTGAAGTTGCCGCCTTGGCACATGAACCTAGGATCATGTGATGGAACACTGACCTCTTGGAGTGGAGCGGCTTCCTGTTGTGGCCAACGCCCTTCTCCCTAGTGTAGAGCGCTAGGAAATTCTCACTGTGCAACAAATCATACCAAATGAGACACATTTAGCCTAAATTTTTTTCATTGATATTAGAAATCTCAATTTATACATATATGACACATTTACCCTCTATTAAGATTTTTTTTTTTTTTTGGTGAAACCCTCTATTAAGATTTGTCAATGAACACCATAAGAAATCTACTTATGCAAATAGATATTGTGTGAATTAAGTGAAATAAGAAATGACAATATTTTGACTAAGAAATCATTTGATTGAACATTGACAAAAGGTAAATGTGTCACATATGTACAAATTTGAATTTTTTATGTCACCAAAAAAAAATCTAACATAAATATATCATGATGGATATAGTTTGAAGATTTGGATGTCACAAAAAAACATAGGGTAAAAATGTCACTGTAGCCATTATTCGAGATTTTTCGTGATTTTTTTCCAAATGAAAAACAGAATAGAGGCGTAAAAACATTGCATGCACAATTAGAAAGTCCGTTCTCCACTTTGCACTCTCTTGGGCATTTCTATTACAGAAAAACATTGCATGCACCATAGACTCCAAGACTCATTTTTCAGCATCCATCTTAAACAGAAAAACTTGAGGCTTTGTTTTAGGAGAATTGCTCGGTACATTGAGATTGGTTATCGAAATCGTTGTGTACTAGGTGATGTGCCAAATCCTTAGAGAATGTACCCATTCTATAGATCGATCCTTGTATGCCTAGCGTTGCTCTTATTCAAGGGGTTGGTGGTTATGTTCGAACATTACCAGACTGCCATTTTCAGACAAATATTCAGACCAATTTGTCCATCACGCTACCAATCAATGTCTTCCGAAAAGTAGACAGTTGTGCCCATGAGTAGACGAACTCTGGTAATCTGCAGATGTTACTAAATAATTTTTCCCCTTTCTTCCACAAAATTTGCCCATGCCTTTCCATTCAAGAAATGCACTTAGTCTTTGAGCCTGTACCTCTCTCTCTCTCTCGCGGAGGGAGGTAGGTTGGTCCACATGAGATTGTATGCAATCTATAAGGTGGGTCAGCTAAGTTAATAATTGCATTTCTAGCTGTACGCAAGAATGAGAGTCTGCCTACTCACCAAAAAAATAGATGCAGAGCATAGATAGCATCGAAACTGATTAGAGCAAGTAATCGAAAGCAAGAGAAGAGATCAAGTTAATTTCCCAGAGCACACGTCACGATGAAGCGTGACAAACCAAGCCATCATTTTGAATGGTGAGAGAGACGGTGCACACGCATTGTGACACTAGGACTATGTTGTTATACGTTCAATAATTTTAAGTTTCGATTGGTTAACTTTCCCGATCACAACAATTTATACGCGGACAAGATTTTCAAAAACAAACGACAAGGCTATGGGATCATCTATCGGAATCGAGATTAAATCGCTTCCTTTGAAGATAGTGCTCGAATGGGCTTAACACGTGTGAAGTTTGCTTTATGAATCGTCCAATTTCTGTTTGAGGTCGTGGGGTAGTGAGTGAGGAATAAAGTAACAAAACAATAGCAAGGAAAAAAAGCATCGATTTGCTGCCTTTTCGGACCGAAAGATGAGTGCGAATGCAATGCAGACCGTTCCAAGGGAGGAATGCATTGTGCAACCTCCCCTTACGTCTCATTGACACGTGTAAAAATAGAGCTCATACCATAAAAAATCCCTAAGTTGGTATACATATAACAATTTTATCTCAATACCTATGAGAAATTTATCATTTGTTAGTTTCCGTTAAATTTTATTGTCAAATTATTAAGTTGGAGGGCATATATCAATTAATGAGTATACCGGTTTGAGAATTTACATTCTATTAGTTTTATGATTGTTCGTGATATTAATTCAATTTAACGAAAAATAACGAAAAGTAAATTTATCACAAATATATCAGTTTGAGGTTGTTTTATAGAATTTGTAACAAGTGTACTGTTTTTTTTTTTATAGTAAAAAATTTAGTGTATGGTAAGTTTGTTGCATGTATATTAGTTTTGTGTTCTTAATTGTATTATCCCTAAAAAAAGAGATTTTGTACTTTTCTTTTTCCCTTTAGAGTCCTTTGTTAAATTTTACTTTATTGAGCGATTGATCGGGATATCCTCATATTTAGACTCGATTTTGAGATTTAACCCAACTTGACCCAACCCCTATGTTTGACTTGAGACATTATTTTTCAAAGGGAAAATTGTGCAAATGGTCTACAAATTTTGATCGGATGTACAATATCATTCTAAACTTTTAACTTATTCGAATGAATCTCCAAACTAAAAATAAATATTCAATGTAGTCATTTTGTTTACTCAAATAATAAATCACATTACTTGATATGTCGAGTTGGACTTTAAAAATGACAAGTCGACATGATCCTGATTTGAAATGAATATTTCTGTTATTTCTGTTTTTCAAACCCACTTAATGGAAAAAAATGATATATAATTTAAAACATTCATTAGTAGTTTAGAGATTATACAAGGATGAAATTCCATGTGGAATTGAACCTCAGAGGCCATTTGTGTTATTTCTTTTTTACGTTTTCCACATTTTAAATTTCGAATTCCACGGAAAACGAGCGAAAGGACAGACATGCCAAAAAGCCCTGGGGGCGTACCCGAGGAGCGTCCGATTCAAATCCAGTTAATAAGACCATCTGAAGTCCGGTCCCTCCCTCGCTACCGCCTTTCCCCGTACGGTCCCAAATTCACCACTCGCCAATGTTCGTCACGTCTGCCGCGACCCTGTCCCCGACCCATACGCATCAGCCTCCAGCCCCCCCTACTCCACTCCATACATTTACAGAAACGAGCCAACCCACGATCGGACGACGCGGGCAAAGTGACAAAAACCGCACAGCTCACTTTCACAATTCACGCTCCTCTTCCATCAGACCATCGCCTCTCGCTAAGTACAGTGTCGAGCCAAGACTCTCGACCCTCGAGCTCCCTGTCCCTGCATCTAAAGAGCAAAAGCCTAGCTTTTCTTTTTGGCACAGAGGCAGACGGGGACGCGGTTCTCAAGAAGGGGAACGTTGGAGCAGCATATTTGCTGAAGTGGGTCTCGGGAATAAAGTGAAAGGCTTATCGTGAACTATCTCGGAGACACAGAGAGCAGAGAGAGAGAGAGAGAGAGAGAGAGAGAGAGCAGCAAATGGGAAGAGGGTTCAGGCTCATCTTTGCCACTTCACTGTTGCTCATGCTTCTGGGTTTGTCTTCCTTCTTGAATCTGGATTCCTTTTCTGTTCTTTCTTCCTCAATCTTCAATGGGTTCGGTTTCTTTTCAGCTGTCCTTGTGATTGATGCGTGTACTGTTTGTAGTTTCTTCGCTTGCTTGTCTGAAGTGTTGATCTTTCTACCTGCTGCCATTTCTAAACCATTTGAAGACTTGAAAAAAAGGAAAGGGAGTCACTACCCATCTTGGATTTATCTGCATTCGGCTCTTGAAGTCGCTCAAGTTTGCATTTTTTCCCCCTCGTCTTGATGCATTTTGTGTTTGGGGACGTACAATGCGCGTGCACTGTCTCTCTCGCCATTCAAAATGATGGCTTGGTTTCGTCACGCTTCATCGTGACGTGTGCTCTGGGAAATTAACTTGATCTCTTCTCTTGCTTTCGATTACTTGCTCTAATCAGTTTCGATGCTATGCTCTGCATTTATAATTATGGTGAGTAGGCAGACTCTCATTCTTGCGTACAGCTAGAAATGCAATTATTAACTTAGCTGACCCACCTTATAGATTGCATACAATCTCATGTGGACCAACCTACCTCCCTCCGAGAGAGAGAGAGAGAGAGTACAGGCTCATAGACTAAGTGCATTTCTTGAATGTGAAAGGCATGGGCAAATTTTGTGGAAGAAAAGGGAAAAATTATTTAGTAACATCTGCAGATTACCAGAGTTCTTCTACTCATGCGCACACTGTGTTTTAGGAGAAACAAGGGATTTACAAATATTGAAGGCAGTAAGGAATACTTTTTGGAAGACATCGATTGGTAGCGTGATGGACAAATTGGTCTGAATATTTGTCTGAAAATGGCAGTCTGGTAATGTTCGAACATAACCACCAACCCCTTGAATAAGAGCAATGCTAGGCATACAAGGATCGATCTATAAAATGGGTACATTCTCTAAGTGTCGGACTGGAAGTGGGCATTTGAAGGACCTTATTGTATTCAACAAGCATTAAGGATTTGGCACATCACCTAGTACACAACGATTTTGTAAACCAATCTCAATGTACCGAGCAATTCTCCTAAAACAAAGCCTCAAGTTTTTCTGTTTAAGATGGATGCTGAAAAATGAGTCTTGGAGTCTATGGTGCATGCAATGTTTTTCTGTATTAGAAATGCCCAGGGAGTGCAAAGTGGAGAACGGACTTTCTAATTGTAGTATACTTATCCTGCCACCCTCATGTAAGCTTATTGGTCGTCCCATTTATTCAAGCTAATGATTAGTCAGTAGAGGATTCTTTACTATGTATTGAACAGAGTTAAGTTGATTTCCATTGAATTTCTTACGGTAACTTATCTTCTGAATGGTTGGTCCAAGTAGATCAACCATTGTCAGATATTTAAAGCGCTTAATATCTTTTGGCCAATCCATGACACTTAATTTGGGCGAGTAACTTGGATCCTTTTTTCACATGGCAGACCTGTGCAGAGGAAGCACTATTGGTATATGCTATGGTAGAAATGCGGATGACCTCCCAACACCTGACAAAGTGGCGCAATTGGTTAAGCTTCACAACATCAAGTACCTCAGGATTTATGACTCTAACATTCAGGTTCTCAAGGCCTTTGCAAACTCAGGAGTTCAGCTCATCATTGGTATTTCAAACTCAGACCTATTGCCGTTCTCTCAGTTCCAATCAAACGCCGACACTTGGCTGAAGAACAGCATCCTCCCATATTATCCTGCCACAAAGATCACGTACATCACTGTTGGCGCCGAGGCAACAGAAATTTCCAGCAATGTCACTGCCCTTGTGGTACCGGCAATGCAAAACATCTTTACAGCCTTGAGAAAAGTCGGTCTACACAAAAGAATCAAAGTCTCCACGACCCATTCTCTTGGAGTTCTATCTAGATCCTTTCCGCCTTCAGCAGGTGCTTTTAATAGTAAATACGCATCTTTCTTGAAACCCCTTCTGATATTTCTCGCTGAGAACCAATCTCCTTTCATGATTGACATCTACCCTTACTATGCCTATCGAGATTCGCCGAACAATGTCTCTCTAGACTATACCCTATTCGAGTCGTCCTCGGACGTGATTGATCCAAACACTGGGTTGCTCTACACCAACATGTTTGATGCCCAGATAGATGCTCTTTACTTTGCCCTCACGGCTTTGAACTTCCGGACCATCAAAATCATGGTCACTGAAACAGGATGGCCATCTAAAGGTTCTGCTAAAGAAACTGCTGCAACTCCAGATAATGCTCAGACTTACAACACAAACTTGATCCGTCACGTGATTAATGACACAGGCACTCCTGCAAAGCCCGGTGAAGCGTTGGATGTGTATATCTTTTCGCTTTTCAATGAAAACAGGAAGCCTGGTTTGGATTCTGAGAGGAACTGGGGTCTATTTTATCCTGATGAGACAAGTGTGTACAATTTGGACTTCACTGGAAGAGGCTCTGTGGATGTGATAACCGGAGCTAATATCACTAGTTCTAATGGAACTACGTGGTGCATTGCTTCGGCTAATGCATCAGAAATTGAATTGCAGAAAGGCTTAGACTGGGCCTGTGGATCAGGAAATGTGGACTGTTCTGCGATTCAACCCAGCCAACCGTGTTATGAGCCGGACACCTTGGTTTCTCATGCCTCATTCGCCTTCAACAGTTATTACCAGCAAAATGGCGCTACAGATGTTGCTTGTAGCTTTGGAGGGGCAGGATTAAAAGTTGACAAGAACCCAAGTATATCTCTTCCTTGTCACCCATTAAAAAGCATAATCTTTTTTCCTGCTTCTTTATGTTCATCTATGCCGGAATTCAAGTGGCCTTTATGTGATTCGAGTTGGTCGAACAGGCATTGGTTCAGGGATAATAACACGAGAACATTTAACCTAACTAGTTGTTGAACTTCCGTGTTTTAAACCTTGTTTTAGTTAAAGTTATCATTTTTCCTCCAACATGTATGTTAGTTTTCTCTCGACGATGATCATACCTGATTTAGGATGCTAGTGCAACTTAGCTTCTACTTCCTAATGTTTTTTCTTAGTAGCTAACTGAGTTTCTGGCAATGCTAATTGGAGATTATGGTTGTTTCTGGTGTATCAGGTTATGACAAGTGCCTTTATATGACTGCCGGGTAAATATCCATTTGCAGTTACAACTCCCTAACATTTTAAGCTTGATAATCCTTGCACCAGTGCTTGATTTCTTTGTCCTTTGTATACTCAATGCAGGAGCAACAAAACCGCTACAAGCAATGCGACGGCCATTTCTTCAACTTCTTCCTCCCAGGCAGGTGAAGTCCATATCTTGGCATTAAGCTCCACTATTATGACATTTTTCCTGTCATTTATTTTGATCATCGGCAACATCTAAAGAATCACGGGGAACTCTTCAAAGAGGCGGTGACACGAAGGTGGAAGCCTTTCCACTTTATGTAGATGGATCTGTGCGGGAAAAAAGAATTCCCATTTTTGTTCTTCTGTCCAAATGACGTAGTCCGTTGAGGGCAATGTGGGCTGCTAGTTTTTCATTATCATGTTTTTTTTTTTTTTTTTTTTTTGGTAAGTTTCATTATCATGTTAATAGAGGTAGTTTCAGGAAATCCTGTCTTCATGGAAAATTTATCTGTACAAATGGCCCAAGCTGGTTCTTCTTTGTTAGGATTTTGGTGGACCATCTAGTAGTCATTTGGAATTGTAAAAGTGAAAGGGGCTGTGGTTGCGATCCCATGTAAGTTGCAAGATGCGAAATTCAGAAAGGTTTAAAGGATTTTGTCCTATGTCTTTGATTTAACTGAAGTAAGTTGCAAAATGAGAAGACTCAAGGTTTGGAGGGCTTTGTCCAGTGCCTTGGATTCTCTGAGGTGGTCTTTTGTCGAGGCTCTAAAACGGTAAACAGCGCTTTGTCGTTTTGGTTCAATTTTTGGTCATCAGATGATTGTCCTCAGAGAAGACAGTTCTACACACCCCGCCCTGGTCCCATTCGAAATTTCATGTTTAGCCAATTTCTTCCATCGTTAGCTAATCTTTCTTTTTCCATGGGGACCAAATGTTGGTCTCCTTGAGTGACTGGACTTAATGAAGCATCCTCAATGTACCCTCTCAATGGGAAATGCCAATGGGAAAAACGAAGTAGATGATAATGAGGATATGATAAATTGAATATCCAAAAAAGATTGCAGAATCATTATAGAAAAAGAGGAAGGACTGAAAGAACTACTACTTAAAGTGGCACTGAATTAAAAAAAAAAAAGCAGGCACTGAATTGGGTGGAACGACATTTATGCTTGACAACTGACATGATGAAGCTCTTGAATCTGAGTTCTGAAGGGCTGATAGTTACAAGAGTACTTGATTTGAATTTTGGTTTGCTGAAAGTATCGGTTGGCATGTATGAACGAACTCGATCGGTAGATGAAATAAGCAGACCAAATAAAAGAAGTACGATTATTTTTACATGTCTTTGCCATTGCTTCCGTTTGTTTGGAGTCTTGGACCAAAAGTTATTATGAATCATCAACATGTCAATAATCATTTTTGTTGGGAACAGTGTTCTAATCCAACTTAGAGGGATAGAGGAACGAATTGCCAATGGAATTGCTAGACCTAAAGGAGTTTCTTGAATAGAAAACATTGATGTCTTGAGTTCGACAACATGATGTTAAACGCATTCAACACATAGTCAAAACTTGAAATCTATTGCCAGCACCATAAACCCCAAAGAGGATAAGGTCGATACATCATTTGTAGTAATGTATGCAAAAAATCAAGGTAAATAAGCCAACAACACTCGGGGAATGAAGTACCTTTACCGCCACATGGTCATTTTACGCAACTTGTCGATCCAGGATGCGCAAACTCAGATGCAGAAGATGAGTCAGAAGCTAGACCTCGTGGACAGGGGTACTGGATAGATGGAGTTGAGCAGAGGCCTACAGGCCCTGATCGATCAGGTAATCTCCGAGCCTCTCGACAACCATGTTGCACTGTCCTGGAGTCACGGGTTCCTCGTAGACTCCGAAAACTAGAGCTTGCCCGGTTTTCTTGATCGTAAGGCCTCCAGATCCCTGCCGTATCAGAATGCCCTTAATTAACATAATAGAAATGAGCAAAGCCATTTCAACCCTCCGAAACAGTTAACATGACTGAAAAAACATTGGCACGGCGCGATAAAAATGAAGGATCTGCAGTGTGCTGCAAGAACAAATTCACCCTTCTAGTCCATATATCCCCACAGGATAGCTAGCCCAATATCTGGAGGAAGGACCGGCCCTGTGAATGCTAGACAGACACCTAAAACAGCCTTTGGGGAATCCTTTGGAGCACCCAAGAAAGAGCAATGCAAGATCCTAGCAAGAACTTGTCTTGACAAATGAAAGTTAAATCAACTAACCCAGTTTCTAATATTCAAATCTGAGCTCTCTCGATCAAAGTTAACCTTCCACGATGTTACTCAATCTTCGAAAGAGGAAAAAAAGATTGAAGATGCGATACGATATGAACAATTATATACTTCACCTTCTTTCCGCGGATGACGACGCCAGGCTCCCCCTGAATAACCAGGTACTTGTTGCCGCCAAGAAACAAACCTGTCGGGGCGAGATGACCCGGTTCCTCAAAATCTTTCAGAATGCCAGCAATTTCTGGAGCCTTGAACTGGTAGGGGAAACAGAATGCCAGAAATACTCAAGAGCAGCTCGACAATACCAACAACAATTCAAAAAGAGAGAAGGTCGAATTGGATTCGAGCATGCGTAGAAAATCGATCTTCTCAAATGGGTAGGTTCTACATGACCATTTCAAGCAAATTAGCAGTTCACACGAGCTCCTTACGCTAGCTCCGTTGGAAAGCAAGGGCGGAAAATTCCATTTCCGGTTCCTCGTCATCAGAAAGCTGAACGCGACACGACATTTTCGTAACGTTTAGAACGAGTCAACGCAGATTGATCCGATCGTGCCCAACGCAGATCATGCATTCAACTGCATGAACGTCGATGGAACGACAGAAAAGCCCCGAGAGATCCGATCACCCGAGCACGCAAAAGCACGAGCCGCAATGCGATGCATGTAGAGAGAGAGAGATAGAGAGAGAGAGGGGCAGACCTGTGGGAAAGTGGAGCTCTGAGCCCAGACGCTGCCGTCGTGGCCGACGATGGCGGCGGCGGAGAGGTGCTGCCCCTGGCCGTCGATGTCGCACATGAGGTGATCGTCGACGTAGGTCTGCCACGACATGGTGGTGGTGACTGGTGGTGGTGCGCGGGGGCGTGCTTGCGTCGGTCCAAGGATCAGGATTGCCGCTTCACTTTAGTCTCTCGGATTCGGGAAGTAGGGAAGAGCTTCGGCCTTTGAATTTGCAGAGCCGGAGCTGGAGAGCTAGAGATAGAGAGAGAGAGAGAAAGGGGATCCGAGCGGCATGGGATCGATGCTCTTCTCCACCGCCCGTTCGGGCGGCGATTTCTCCCGTCCGCCCTTGACGTTCGGACCTTGGAGGGAGGACCCTCCATCTCTCTCTCTCTCTCTCTGCAAATTATCTTTAATTAGGTCATTACTTTTTATAGTTAGGCCTTTTTTTTTTTCTTACACAAGGCTTAGATTAGTTTTTTTTTTTTTTAAAAACATATATTCATTTTTGATAGAACAAAATTTCCCTCTAATTATGGTTTACACATAAATAATTGATACTCAAATGATGAGATCATTCAAAAACACGTATTGAATTCCGCATTTAAGTTTCATACTGGTAATGTTGGTGACACGTCATTTTAGAAATTGCTATATGTCGTTTTTAATCATCTTCCTAAAAAGTTCAATCTCTTAGTAAATTATATGCAACCCAATGTCACATGCCACCCCGCAATAACTACATATGAGTAATTAGAAGAAGGGTATTTCACAAGATGAGGAAAATTGACCAAGGAAAGTGGTCACTTATTTTTCTTATATGGTAACAAACTAAGCACAGTTAACATAAAGTTCAATTGATTTATGGCGATACACGTCACAAATGCATAAAAACTCAAAGTAATTTTGAAGGAGAACGTTAGTAGATATAAATGTCTTCTCAATTGGTGAAAAAGAGTCACATGCAAACACTTCTTAAGTTAAACTTCATTTTTCCTTTTAGGCAATAGGGGAAAGGTGAATCCAACCCTTAGGGGTCAATGCGATTAGTTGGGGCTTGGAAGATTTCCAATTTGGTAATTGGAGGCCATCTGTCTAAATTCCACCAACCACGTACAAATTGCTTGAGTTTGAGCCATGTGACAAGTCAAAGTCCAAGTTGAACTGGTTCATAGGGCATGCGAGGCGTTTTACGGGCTTTCAAGTAGTTAGGTTTTCACGTCCTTGTGCCAAAATTATACATATAAAAAAAAAAGGGAAATCGACTCAATTTATCTTATAACTTTCTGAGCAATTAATTGAAAACATTTTTTAAAAAGTTGAATTGCTCCTCCAAGCATTGTAAGGAGAAGAATGAGCCCGTGAGTAAACCCACCCACTAATCGGCCCAAAGACAAAAGCCCATTGATTAGAACTTGTGGGCATCTCCTTTTTTTCCTCGAGGATCAAAAAGATGTTAACTCATATGCATACACACACATGTATGCATTTTTTTTTTTTGGGGGGGGTCAAGAATTTTAAACTTATAAATAAAGTGTACTTCTTATGCATTTTTTTGTTATTGTAAAAGACCAAGAGAAAATAAAACTCACTTCGATATATTATTCTGTCTATCCTTTCAATAAAGAATAAAAATAAGAAATATTATAATAATCGAACATTTCTTCCTTCTCATTTCTATCAAATCTTTTTTCTTTATTGATACTAATGGTTAAGCGGGAGAACTTCTTTTACTAGAACTAGGTGTACGACACCCTTTATCAAGTCTAAATAAATAATAAGACTAATCGGTTCCTGGTCCGGGCCAGTGGAACTGGTAAATTTGTTGTTTTGGGCAAAAAATAAAACGAAAAATGGGAGAAATTGGGAGGAATCAGGATATGTTTCTTAAGAAATTTAAAAATATATATTATATATATGTAAAAGCAATCAGCCCAATCTGGTCAATCCGCTAATCGGTTCCAAAAGTGGAAATCGGAAATCAGACCGCCCTATTTGGAAACTGCCCAAAACCGGCTAGTCTAGTTTGGTCTGGGCGGTTCCCAGTCCAGGCGATTCCCGTTGCACACCCCTACTAAATAATGCCAACTGCCAAAGCCACTTGTCTACAATACCAACCCTCACGTCTTCCATTGCTGAATACCTTCACTGTGAACTTATCTAGT
Organism: Eucalyptus virginea; assembly: GCA_014182375.1. Taxonomy (NCBI): domain Eukaryota; kingdom Viridiplantae; phylum Streptophyta; class Magnoliopsida; order Myrtales; family Myrtaceae; genus Eucalyptus; species Eucalyptus virginea. Next base: position 53,254,456 of record CM024516.1, on the reverse strand, counting down.
CGATGCTCATGCCGTCCCTTTTCTTATGGTCTTCTCGAGTTAAAAAGACAGACCATGCTTTCCAACTTCGGTTGTAAGGGCATGCCGCGTTCTTAATGGAGGAGGAGCCTTACTATTACACAGTGAATCAAAACCGCAGGAAACTGGTACATAAATGCCATAATTTACCTATCCAAACGCTGCCATATATCTAAAAAGTACATATAATAGAACTATTAGAGTGAGGAGAAGTTCCTTCAAAGGAGATTCGTTCACTGTCTATTCCGACAGAAAGGGAAAAGTGCTGTCCCTCATTTCACGGGAGAACAAGAACACCAAGCATGGTCTCCTAATTCTATTGCCTAAGTCATGTGAAAAAAGAAAAAGAAATCTATTGCCTAAGACCCCATCAGACATGACTGATTTACGCCAAGTCTAATAACGTTGATTACCCCAAAAAGCTCCTTTCATTTCTTTTGCTACAGGCATAACAAATTGCCCCAAAAGAGAATAATCATATGAGTCCCATTAACGAGTGTTTTCAAAATACTTATAAGTATATCAAATACAAAATAATTCGCTTTCCAAAGTCTGAGAGTGAGTGTAGAGTAGGAATAGAGTAGGACTGACAAAAAAAAAGCATGATTATGCATAACGCAAAACGGTTTGTGAATTGAAAATCGAAAGTTTCTTTATTTAGTTGACTTGATATCTCGAAAATACTCGTTAACGAAACCCTAATTATTCATGCGAGGGACCGCACCAAAAGCCTTTGCTCCTAAAGAAAACATCCGCTTGGGGGGACAGTCAATGAGAACATCAATAATTCCTTTCACCTACATTATTATTATTGCATTGACATGCTTTGGGGGAGGTCTTCCCTACTCTATTATTAATCGATCAGGTTTAACTACCATCAATTCTAGGGTTTCTTTGTATAGTTTAATTAATTAGGTTTAGTACAGATTGATTGTGATCATTAGCATCATAATTAGGGGGATTGTGGGATCCACATTCATGAGGTTTGGGAGGCTTTTTGAGCACCACAGTAGTTGATTCTAATCACGACAAAGTACTGAAGTTGCCCCCACCATAAAAGCCATGCCTTTTTATCAAACTTCATGGTCATGTCATGCTGGCGTTTGCTTGACTAAGCAGCCATTCTTGTCTATCCAGCTCATTAGTAAACTTGACGTTTAGTACAAAACTTGATTAAGGTCCGTTTGTTTTGTGAAAAATAACTTTCAAGAAAATATTTTTTCAGAATTTTCGGTGTTTAGATGGCGAAAAATAAATGGTCAAAGAAAATATTTTCCGGTCAATGGAAAATCTGATTTCCTCTTTAGAAATCATTTTCTTGTCCTTATGCACGCGCTCTCGCATAATCTTCTATTGTGCTGCTTCTTTCCTTACTCAATTCTACCTTCTTTCTCACGAAACCTAGGGTTTCTGATCTCATCTCCTCCTCCTTCGACACCAACAATCAGCAGTGGCGGAGCATCCCCTCATTCGGCGGTGCTGAATCTCTGCCCTCACGAAGCCCTAGGTTTCTGATCTCGTCCTCCTCCTCCTTCGATGCCGATGATCAATAGCGGTGGAGCATCCCCTCGTTTGCAAGCTAGCTCGAGCCTCGCCCTAGGTTGGCGGGGCTCCGCATAGCCCGATCTGGTGAAGCTGAGCTCAGGCCTCGCCAAATCAGGCAAGGCGGAGCTCTCGTCGGCCTGGGGCGAAGCTCAGGCCTCGCCAGATTCGGCGAGTTGGGCGAGGCTCGGGCCTCGCCCGAGCTCGCCAGGCTCTAGCGAGCTTGGGCAAGATCGGCCGAGCCTTGAGCTCGCCGGATCTGGCGACCGGGTCTTGGTTGGCTCGAGCTCTCGGGCTTGGGGCGAGCTCAGGCGAGATCAGCCAAGCCTCAAGCTTGCCGGATCTGGCAACCAAGTTTTGGTCAGTCGCTGGGCAGCTGGCCATCGTCAGGCATGTGGCGACAGAGGAAGGAGGAGGAAGGAGGAAGGAAAAGAAAAAGGAAAAAGAACAAGAACAAGAAAGAAAAATAATAAAATAATAAAAATTTTGATTTTTTAAAAAACAAATAATTAAAATCATTTTTTAAAAAATATATAAAATAAAATTATTTGGTCAATTAAAAATATTAAAATTCAATGTTTGATAATTTTTCCCAAATAATTAAATTAGCTAACGAATAGTGGAAAATATTTTTCATTCAAAGTTTAGGTTTCGGTCGAATACCGGAAAATAAAGTCATTTTCCTAAAAAATGACTTAGAGGAAAATATTTTCCGGAAACATGATATTTTCCGCGAAATGAACAGACTTAAGTTATCTTTTGTCCAGTTAATAATTCCAGAAATCTCGTTACCATGTTAAGATTACATTTACATGGTAACCCTTCGTGGATTAGATCATTCTGTACATGACATCATGAGAGACAGTACAAATGGGGACAATATCCAGGCTCGAGTAAGCGTTCAAGCATGACGCTCGATTCATCTTTATAATCTGCAATAAGGTCCGAAATGTATCAATATCGAACTCGAGTTAGGTTATTTTGAGAGAGAGGGAGAGGGAGAGAGAATTTCTTCTCCCCATGATATCAAAAATGATAAAGGAGAAAATCAAAAGGGTATGTTGGGATTCAAACCCATAACATGTGCTCCGATACGATATCAAATAAACGGTTTATCTATAAACTTATACTATTAAGAAACGGCCAAGGCCAATCATACACTTGTAGCAATATCTTTAAACATAATGGGCGAGAATCTTCATATCATGTATAGTTCATTCATATCCTGTCAAAACTGTTCAAGGATACGTCAACTGTCACCTCTTCGTCTCATCATCTCCATGGAAACCCTCATGAGGGGAAGAAAGATCATGTCACCACACATGTAGAACAGGAGAGAACAACCATTAGCAGACGCTTTCGCTTCACGTGAGAACTGGGAAAGATGTTCCCGATCGGGTCTTGAATTGGGTCCCCACAGAGACAAGGAAATATTGAAACGGATCTATAATCTTTTTTTGGACGTACTCGGGGTTCTTTGATTGACGTCGCTCTTGCCAACGTTAGAGAGAAGACAGGAGAATATGTGATGTTATGTTGGTCACGACCCACCTAAATATAGTGTCTCGTTGTCTTTGGACGGAACAATAATAAATGCGAAACCCTACTACCCATTCATACGACGTTTGGGTCATTCGGCTCGACCTTAAAAAGGAGATATGATTCGAGGGTGTCCATAGCTTCATAAATTTTCTAATTCGGAGGAAAACATTAGAAAGAAGAAGAAGAAGAAGAGGAGGAGGAGGAGAATTATAAGAGATGTAAACTTAAGGGCTGGTAGAAATCCGGCAATTGAATGCCCACATGTAACTGAAGTTCTAAAAGAATGGTGTTCAATGGGATGCTATCGTACTTGATTACTTTGCATTAGAAAAGATTAAACTCACAAATAATTATATCGTTTATGTCTTAAGAGATTTTGATGTGACTTCTTGGCGATCTTTAGCTCAAACCGTACAGTATCGTTTGGCTATCTCAAGGTGCAATTAGGACTCAAGCGATAAAATATAGTGCAACCTACATATCTTATTATAATTGATGTAAAAATGAGCTTAAGCAAGAGATTTATCAGTTGATTCATTTCTTTCCGTGTTCATTCTGTGATGTCGTCGGTCTAACAGAATATGCCGGCAGTAGGCTTATTCAAGCTAGGTTTTCAAAAATGACTAATGTAAGCACACATACATTTGTTTCGGTGATAGGTAGAGACTTTCCTTCTCAATTTACCCCTTAATTAAATAATCAGTGAAGGCAATAGATGCACAATGAATATAGAGTCATCACTACGCAAATCTTTCCTCGGCGTATTTACTGAAACTCTACTCATGTACATCCATGAAACCAGAGGCCGACAACATTAAGCTCTTGCAATAGTTGAAAAAACCTTAGACAAGACGATATCCCATTGGGGGCTTCCAAGGGCCAAGACAGAAAATTTCTTTTCATTTTGCTCCAATTAATGGCTGCATTCTCTCTAATATCCAAGAGGTTGTTCGTGTACTTTTCACTAAGTCCAAATTATAAACTCTATAAACCGAGATCTCTCATGAATTTTAAAACCCTAATAAATTATTGGTCGCACAGCTCATTTTCTCATCAAAATCATCTATTCATGAAGTGTCCCACCAGGGACACCGACCCACATAACGTAGCAATTCAACAAAGACTCCAAAAGAAAAAAAAAAGAAGGCATCGATGCATGCTTTTGTATGAGACGGTTGTGTGGATATCAAACACACTTAAATGGGGGATGGACAATTGCATGCTCCCCACGCTCGGATCATAGAGAATTCGGACCCCACCATTTCCAATAAACTATCAAGAAGATCGAAAATATTAAATGAACAGATAAACAAAGTGGGTTGGGGTTGGAGACTATAGTATATTCATGGTAATTTGATGCCGTAAAGGAAAAGGATAAGGTCAGAAAAGTGAACAGCAAAAGGTACATGCAAGTAATTAAATAATGGCAACTTTACGATAATCATGGCCTGTGATGTCGAATGGGGTCGCGGCTTCCTAAGTGTAGAGATTGGGTAGCATATTCTTGACTATAGGGGCTGGGGCTAAGATGATTGAAGATTCTTTTAATTGAACTTTTTGAATATGCGTCCTCTGTGTAGATACCGATGGAGGCAAAGTATGCATAAACGACAAGAGAAGTCGATAAGTTTGGGGAACCGGTCCGGTTGTACATTAATAAAGAACTCTATTTAAGAGTCAATAAAACAAAATTAGTGGACAACTTGATCAAGAACTTGGTAGCCACCCAAATAAAGATTAGTAATTTCATATAGTTGTTGGTAAACTTAAGGTTTGATAGGCAAATAAAGTTAGTAAAAGATTAGAGAAGATTTTTTTTTTTTTTTTTTTTTGAGATAGGAGAAGTCGTTAATAAAAAGAATATAATCAACTCAAATAAAAGTTGATAATGCAGAACTGGCTAGCTGGTAACTTAATTAGAGAGAAGATGATAATCACTATACTTAAAGTTGATAATTAAAAAAAAAAAGAGTCCGTAAATTTAATGAGTCGATAAGTAGGGCAAAAAAAGAGTTGGTAACTTAATTAAAAAGTTGGTACTTTTTCTATAAAAAAAATAATAAAAATTGGTAAGTAACTCAAACAAGAGTTGATAAACCTAAGCTAGCCATAAACAAAATTCGATAGACGTGAGTGTAGACAAATTTAAAGCTTTTTGTAAGAAATACAAATAAAATTTGGTAAACGATATCAAAAATTGATAACTAACAAATAAGATAAATTAGTAATTGACTCAAATGAGAATTGGTGATATAAACCATGTTGATTACTTAATCAAAAAAAATATTGGTTACTCATTCTTAAAAATATTAGAAAATTCTTATAAGAATTGTTAACTTGAAAACTTTGGTAAGAAAAACGAGTAAAAGTTGACGAAAGATAAAACAAATTGTAAAAAAAGAATTGGAGACTTCATAAAAGTATCGGTAAGTTATGAATAAGGTATCGGGAAATCAGGTGACTGGTAATCATTTTTACCAACAGTTTTATGATAGTTACCAACTAGTTCAACATTCTACAAACATGAAAAGAATACTTCCATTTTTATTTATTTATTTAAAGCATAAGCAGAACCGTCCTTCGTTAGATATATAATTCCACTTTTCACATTTTTTTCATCAACTACCCAATAGAAGCTAAAATTATCACTGGGGAGCTAAGGAACTTTTACCTTTTCTGATTTGAGATTTTGGAGATAAAATTATCATTTGCATTGGGGTTCCAAATATCTAATTTGAATACTTGAATCAAAAGCTTGAGAAACAAAGTAGTACGAGGAGCCAAAGTGCCCGGACAGAAAGTGCCATCTACCTTAACTAAAGTGAAACATTCGATTGCACATCACCTCCTTTAATTTGATTAAACTTGATTTAATTTATATCCTTCAAGAGCACGACGTATCGCCTTTAAAAATCATGTCAATATGCCATCTATTTTTTTCAAATAATTGATATAAGGTAAATCAAATGCCCTTTGAAAATCCAACCCCGTCAAACTAATACATCACCCATCACAAAAGAATAATTATGGTCCGTGTATTTTGCGAATAATGAGTGATTTTGAAAAATATTTTCCTAAATATAATTATTTATAAAATTCAGTGAATAAAAAATATTTTCATCATCTCTGATAGTATGCAAACATAAAATTGTTATCGATAATGAAAACACTCTCCAAATCATTTTTTCTCCATGAAACAAATAGTGGCTAGAGATATTTCGAATAAATATATATATTGAAAGGAGAGAATAGTCTCTATGGCATATGGCTTAGCCCATTATCGAAACATGAAAAAACAAATAACACTAAGGGTGATTGGTTTTAAAGGTAGAGACAGAATTGGTTCCTAGTTTTTAGAACTGAGAATCGACCCTATTCACCCTAGAATCGGATGTAACTAGTAGTAGAAAAAAAAACATATCATTTCCCCAAATACTTTGTAGTTTTTGCCCTTGCTACTTTGAGCCGATTCGGTGAATCGGAAGTTGGACCGGTTTTTCCCGGTTCCAACTTATTTCCACAGGAACTACCTAAAATTGGCCGATTCGATGTGGTTCGGTTTTCGAGTTGGACCGGGGACGGATGCATACCCCTAAATAAAGACCCTATTGTGAATACGATATATACCATAAAAAGATGGATAAGCTTTCGAATTGGATGACCCATTTCCATGATTAGCTGTTTCATGATTATACCAACTCCTCTGTCTGTCTGTCTGTCTCTCTCTTTCTATCTCTCTGTATTAAAGTAGTTTGGTTGGATGTTTTGGTCGTTTCCATAGAAGCCATTCCTCATGTTAGCTGGCCGTTCTTACAAACTTGGCAAGAGCCATTGTATTGATATGATAACACAACTGTCGTATATTTCGGATATTCCTTTTTGCCATAAGCAATGCTACTAAAATTATTATTTTCTTTTATTACTTTTTTCCCGATACTTGATAAGAAGTACATACGATAAACTCTCCTGTGAGAGCACAATTTGGGAGTCCAGACAAAACGTGAACGATTCTATTGGTCGTTTCCTCTCATGAAAGATCAAAGGATTACCTAACTAAAATTTCTATATTTTTTCTTCAAATTACTTAAATAAGTTAAAAAGAAAGAAAGAAGTCCACTGAAATTATGCATGGTAGTACCCATTTTGATCTGATATATCAATCGCGATTTTTACTAAATAATGTTTGCACTCGCCCCTCTCCAATTCCAACCTATTTCTCCTTATCATAACATGAGGTTACATTTTCCCAATTAACGTTATAAACGTGGTTAATCTTTCGACCTAAAACAAAAGAATTATTTTGTGGTTAATCAGCCGCCAAATGTTGCTGTCCAAAGAACAATCAGCAAATTTGTCAGCGAATGCCACGTCAACAGTTGATTTTGATCATAGCAATATTATATTTTTCGCACATTAAGAATCTTGGGGAAAAATCTAACCCAAAAAATAGGAAAATAGTCGGGCAAATGTGTACATCCCTATTCCTTTTAATACGAAATTGGACAATTTGGAAAACAATTTTCTAATAATAATCAGTTATATCTTTCGGAATAATTAGCTAATAAAAAATATTTTCATTATCGATAATAATTTATATTTAAATATTTTTGTGAATAAATTAGTTTTGATTCATATATTTTTATAAACATCACAAAAGAGCATGTTTAAAAGAATATTTTATAAATTATAATATTTCGGCAAAACGAACCGACGAAAAGACACAGCAAAGACTCTTTCTCTTCAATCTTCCATGCAAATCTTTTCTTTCCCCCATCATCACAACGTGGGTGACAGCCTGAACTTAGCTGTGCTGGCCCCGCCAAAAGTGGGGTCCGGATTTTTCCTGAGAAAATATTTTCTCGCCAGCTTATCCGCTTTTGCGCTTTTTCCCGCAAAAGGAAAAATTTTCCCACCTCCCTAACCTTACGTGGTCCCCCGGGTCTTCTCTAGTAATGCATTCCTCAAATTTGTGCATAAATGCTGGATTTTAGGGTAATTGTGACTGGAAATCGAAGTTATCTGGAAAATAGAATAAGATAAGGTAAGTATTGAAATGGGTCTATAAAAGAAAGAATTTGTAATTGGTGTTTTACCTCCATTGCCTGGTTGGAAATTTAGAATTCTTAGTTGTCTGGAGCCCCTTTGGATGGGGGGGAAAAGCAAATGCAGAAATGTAAATCTTCATTATTCTAATATAGGGAAAATCTGAATTGTGACTATATTGATAGGACCTTAATAATTGGACTGATGTCTTGGTCAATGCTTGAGTTGGCGTTAGCAATACTTAGCAAAACAAGCCAAAGTTAATCTAACTCGGGTGTTAATGCGCTGGCTTTATCATTTCCAAAATCAAAAGCACGGTGCGTGTCATTGGGTTATACTCTTTTTTAAAAGTCGAATGTGTCGGAAAAACATACATATCGCATTTTTCATCTTGTCAATTCGAGAAAAAAGGTGAAAGGGGGAATTGCAAAGACGATACTCAGCCAAAATTTGAGAAATCGAAAAAAATAAAAAAGAATCTTCCCATTTTTTTGTATTCACCTTTTGAATTCACATAACTCTCTATTTAAATCATCTTCTTTGGAGATTGCGGACATAAAGAACATCTCTCAGGTGGGTTTTTCCCCTAAGGATATTTAAAGTGAAAAAGAGGAAAAACAGTGCAAGCTGCGGCGCAAAAGTCAGTATAGACCGTGGAATGTTTCACATAGTTTATCTATATTTTATATATATTCACCCAAAAGTCTCTCCACGGTCTCCTCTCCCATCCATCTTCCCGCGAAATTAGGAGGTAGAGACAGAGAGATTAGATTACCAAATAAACGTAAAAAAATAAAAATAAAAATAAAAAGAGGGATGACACAAATAATTTTAGAAATTATATATTTATATATCCATAATAGTTAGTTGAGTGGAAATATTATTTTATTAATTATTATAGGAATAAGTTTATTAAAAGTTCTGCAACTTGTTAATTATTGAGTTCTAAAACTTTTAAAAAATATAATCAAGTTTTAAAATTCAGAACAAATATAATTAAGTCTTAAAAATTTTTTAATTAGTTTTAACACTTAAAAAATACAATTAAACCTTAAAACTTATTGAGCTAGTGCAATTAAATCATTTCTTTCATCAATTCCATCCAACTTAGCAAGTAAAAAATGCTAATAAGTTTTAAGATTCGATTGTAATACTTAATAAGTTTAAAAATTTGATTGTAGTTTTTGAAATATTTATCACACGATTGTACTTTCCTAATAACTTTCAAAACTTCTGAGCACACTTATTCCATAATGATATAAATTTTGGTAACCAGCGGGACTCGTCAAGGAAGGAAAAATCCACAATATGTCGGACTATTCTCACATTATGTATGCCAGCGTAGCATTTGTTCCAATTAGATAATTCGACGGGTGTTCTCAAGACACTTGTTAATCCGATGTGGTAAAGGAAAATGACAAAAATGCCCCCTAATAGACAAAACCAAACAAACAAGGAAAACAGCTACGCTACACTCCATTCATGCGTGAGAGAGAGAGAGAGAGAGAGACGTTAAAACCGGTGAGAGCTCGAGCAGACGATTCATTTGCAGTTCATGAAAAGCTTAGACGTTCACGAAGCTCCCCCTCTCTCTCTAGAATCACTGTGCTTTCTCTCTCTAGCACCTCTCCCGTCCGCCCGGGCCTCCGCAGCGACCAGCGCCGGCTCCACCCACTCTCGAGGAAGAACCCGAGAATGGATCCCTGCCCCTTCGTCCGCCTCATCGTCGAGTCCCTCTCCCTCAAGCTCCCCGTCGACCCCTCCAAGCCCGCCGTCGCCGGCGGCGGGATCCACCCCTCCGCCACCCCCTGCTTCTGCAAGCTCCGCCTCAAGAACTTCCCCGCCCAGACCGCCCTCCTCCCGCTCTCCTCCTCCAAGTCCGCCGCCGACGCCCCGCCGGACACCGCCACCTCCGCCCCCGGCTTCCACCTCGACCCCGCCGCCCTCCGCCGGCTCGCCGGCAAGCCCTTCGCCCTCCGGGTCTCCGTCTACTCCGGCCGGATGGGGGGCCGCACCTGCGGGGTCGGCAGCGGGAAGAAGCTGCTCGGGCGGGTCCAGGTCAGCGTCGGCCTCGACGGGGCCCAGGCCCGGCCCGTCGTCTTCCAGAGCGGGTGGCTGAAGCTGGGGCCCGCGCCGGGGAAGGCCGCGCCAGCGCGGCTCCACCTGGTGGTCCGGTCCGAGCCCGACCCGAGGTTCCTGTTCCAGTTCGGCGGCGAGCCGGAGCTCAGCCCGGTCGTGTACCAAATCCAGGGGAGCAACATCCGGCAGCCGGTGTTCAGCTGCAAGTTCAGCGCCGACCGGAATTGCAGATCCCGGTGAGTCTTTTAGGTGCATGTTAGCGTAGCCTCACGTCTCCGTGCTAACGTGCGCTTGGGGTCATTTAATTTTCGTGGGAATTTTATCCCAGGGGAAGGAGTGATGAATGATGATGATCATTATGCTAGGTCCATTAATTAGAGGGGGGCCTATCGGATGTGAATTATTTTTCACGATTTTTAGGGGTTTGGTTTCTGCTAATTTACGCATGTGGGGTTGTCAAATTTTTTTTTTTTTTTTTGCCTCACTTTTGCAAGCTATTGAACTGGAAAAAAAAAAGAAAAACAGAAAATTGAAGCACATGGGATTGTTACAATTTGGTCAAGGACCCTATCTGGTCCTCACCTTGCCTTTCTTTCATGGTGGGGGTAACCCCCTTGACCCCTCCCTCCCTCTCTCTCTCTCTCTCTCTCTCTAATTTGTGCTAAATTGAAATTTCACTGTAAAAGATCCTAAAAGGTGAAAAAGCGTAGAGAGAGAAGTGGCAATCTTGGAAGATTTCTTTTCCCTTTTTCCTCCCAACTTTTTTTTGGGGATCTGCCAGCATTATGAGCCTAGACTCTAAGAATAGGCAATTTAGGCACGTCGCTGCCGGAACTTTGACATATAAAGAGTTGGGTCCATGGTTTTCCTGTTTCTAGGTCGTCTGAAATTCGAAAGGAATACAAAGTTCAAAACTTTCGGAAAAAAAAAAATCGCTGTTCAATAGGTCCAGATCATGCGACATGTGATGCAGCAGCAAGATCTCGCTCGTGCCATGTTCGGTCAGACCCTCCTGAACAAATCTAATATTTTTCTTTTTTGCGACCAAGTAAAAGGATCGATGTAGCTGACTTTCTACGAATTACAAAAGTGGGTCGATATTTAATGGATATTCTCGATAGGAGTTCGCCGAATCAGCTTTGTTTAATGATCCTCTGCTGCCCCGCTGCTTCTTTGTTATGTGCGACACATACAATATTGCGTCGGTTCATTGATTCAATCATCACTGATCACGATCTGTCCTCCGTGCTGTCGTAAATGGGAAGAGAGCTTTCTAGTAGCCTCGAATCTTCAGGACAAGCATCGTGATTAGTTTAAGGAAAACGAGGGGCGATCTTCGGCTGACGGAGCCCAGTTTGGTCAAAGAGACAGCTCCAAATCTTCTCCAACTGTCATTGGCAACCACCCTCGATTCTTCCCATGTGCAACAACTTAGGTCTCGCCGATATTAAAATTTGCAAAATCGATCATTAGGGGAGTTGATGTTTCCAATAGATTCTCGACTGACCCTCGATTTATTTAATTAATTCGTGTTGATTATAGAATATTCGATTGTTCAGTTCTTGTTTGGTACCTTGACTAGGGACTAGGTAGTCTTGGTCCAGTCATTGTTCTAGTTTTAACAATAATTGGTTTCATCATTATGGTTTTTGACAATTTCGATTCTTGATTTGTGTTTTGGGAAACCAGATCATTGGCGTCGGATTTCCCCAGCAGCCGAGGATGGATGAGGACTCTGTCCGGGGAGCGAGAACGGCATAGCCGGGAGCGGAAGGGGTGGATGGTCACGATCCACGACCTGTCCGGCTCGCCCGTGGCGGCCGCCTCGATGGTGACCCCCTTCGTGCCCTCCCCGGGGTCCGACAGGGTCTCCAGGTCGAACCCCGGCGCGTGGCTCATCCTCCGCCCCAACGGCTACTCGGTCAGCAGCTGGAAGCCCTGGGGCCGGCTCGAGGCGTGGCGGGAGCGCGGCCCGACCGACGGCCTGGGGTACAAGTTCGAGCTGGTCACGGAGGGCGGACCCACGAGGGGGATCCCCATAGCCGAGGCGACGTTGAGCGTCAAGAGAGGGGGGCAGTTCAGCATCGACGTCGGGTCGAGCCTGAAGTCGCCCGTGAAGGGCTTCGTGATGGCGTCCACGGTGGAGGCGGAGGGGAAGACGAGCAAGCCGGCGGTGCAGGTGGGCGTGCAGCACGTGACCTGCATGCCGGACGCCGCCCTCTTCATCGCGCTCTCCGCCGCCATCGACCTCAGCATGGACGCCTGCCAGCTCTTCTCGCATAAGCTGAGGAAAGAACTGTGCCACGACGATCAAGATTGCTACTCCTGAGAAACCATACATCCCGAGTTCGAAACACATGCCCTGCTAACTGTTTTCCGCAGTGATGACTGATCAGTACTTGCTCAGCCCGGAGACCAAACAAAAAAAAAGGCTGCCGATTTGAGCGGAAAAAAACATGGTTGCGCACTCCACAAATTTTTTTTCTTGCCCACGATCGCGATTTGTTTCTTGGATTGGATTTTGATGATTTTGGTACTTGTAGAGTCGGGGAGTTTGATATTGGTGTTGTCATTACCAACACTTCTCGGAGAGAATTTCTCTTTGTCGAACACATTTTTTCTTTCTTCTTTTTGTATAATTTACTTATCGAAATTGTACAGACAGGGAGATCTGGGGTTTGCTACAGTTGTTTGTTCATAAGAATATATTAACTGATTCTTTGATATCTTTGCTTACTCTCTCTGGATTGACACAAGCTATAAGCTGTTACTCATGTTGTCTTCTTTGCTGGGTTTGACATTGCGGACACGTGAAAATGATGCTGTTTCCCTCGAAGGTTGTCGTCTCCCTGTGATGGTGACTGGTGAAGGGCTGCACTTTTCTTGACGCATGACACTGTCTTTTCTTTCGGTAGATGTATTTTGATTTTGCCTAAAATGATTGTGTCCTCTGCCCAACGTAGAAGATAAGCTGACATTTTTCCTGCGCCGGAAGCAATTTCTCTTGGATCAAATTGATTCACAAGGCAAAAGCATGGACATTTCTTGTTTGAAATCTTGGAGACCTAAAACAACATGAGTCCAGAAAACCCTAGAACAGCACGGGTCCAGAGTTATTTTGGGTTGAACCTTTTCCTTCGTTTGGCGGTCGAGTCAGCTTCTAACAAGAACGGATTTCAACTCATGTTCATTGCTCGGTCTAATAGCTTCGTTTGAGAATGTAGGTCGCGCGCTTCCGTTTCAGCAGAAGCACGATTCAGAGATTTCCGTCGTAAAAAATTAGCCGGATGCATTTCATTCTACGATCCACATTCAAACTAGCGGGTATAGGTCACAGTAGGTTGGGTCTTCTTGGTTATCATCTGTTGCTTTGCCATGGTCCAGTGGGTTGAGTCCCCTACCGGACCACCGCCTTTTTAATTTTCAGTTTTAATTCTTGGAAATTCTTTTCTTGAAATCCAAGAATCAGTAAACCGGAGACGAAAACTCCAAGCGGTCCTGCAAATCTACTTATGGCAATTGTACAGGCAGGGAGATCTGGGTTTTGCTTAAAATCCGATTCTTTGATTTCTCGGCTCTCTCTGGATTGACAAGCTACAAGCTGTTACTCATGTTGTCTACTTTGCGAGCTGGCTTTGACATCGTGGACACGTGAAAATGATGCGGTGCCCCGAGGTTGTTGTCTCCCTCCGATGGTGACTGCTGAAGGGCTGCACTTTTCTTTTGGTAGATGCATTTTGATTTGCCTAAAATGATTGTGTCTTCTGCCCAACACAAAAGAAAACCAACACTTTTCCTGTGCCGGAGACGATTTTTCTCGGATCAGATTGATTCACAAAGCAAAAAGGAGGCATATTTCCCGTTTGAAATCTTCGATGAGGCAAAAGCAAAGCCTCATAACAATGTGTAAAGTCTTCTAATTGTGCAAATCTACAGCGAAGCCAGTTTTGCGGCTGCATTCGTCGTGGCACACGAGGATGTCGAGTGAAGAGAAAATTCTGCTAGGTCTTACCCCCAACCAGACGGGAACCCACGCCAAAGGCTACAACTCGGCTTTTCTTGGGTGCATCTGATCGTGCAGGACGAAACCGAAAGCAGCCGAATGCCCGCTGAGCTTCTTTCTCTCCCTCGGTTTCATCATGAAGCCGCACTCATCGGTTCCGGCGCTCGACAAGTTAGAACACATGATGATGGGGTGGCATCTCCAGTCCAGAATGGGCTCTTGACTCTTGAGTAGTTTCCTCCAACTCCTCCATTCTACAGCTGTCCTTCCACTCTTCTCTCGCATATGGTGGTTTTCGCGCTTCGTCAGATGAGATGCTGAAGATGCTCAGCTGGTCCCACGCCGGAGGTCCATGCTATAAAAACGTTTAATAATAACCGTGCACGTGCGGCGGGCCCGCCAATCTCAGCAACGTGAGCTTGTTACCCGAGCGAGGGCACCGAGGTAATGGGACATGGGCTTGATCCATTGGACCTGGGCCTGTGTAGCCTACTCTGATATTGAAACCACCCGTTCTGAGCCCGTGGATGGAACTCATCATACAACCACGCGAGGCTCCTCTTCACAGAGCAGCGAAAGGGGCAGGCCAGGGATGGCCCAATGGGACGGTTCGGTGCTGCTAGACCGTTGCCTTTTCTCAAAATTTTATATTTTTTTAGTCGAATTTTACGAAACTTTTTCTTGACTTCCTAGGAATATCGGTAAACTGAAGACCTGTTTTCGGACTTAAAAAGGGTCCCAGGTTTTAGGACTCGAGTTAAGGTTAGGTAATTTTTTTTTTTTTTTTTAAAGAGACAAGAAAAAGTTCAGATTTAGACTTTGGATTAGACCTAAAATCGGGGGATTTTTCCGGAACTTCGATTGTGCTGAGGCCCTGTCCCATAGCGGAACACCACAGCCGTAGCAAACAAGGAATAAGTCATATGCGGGGAAAGCTCGACCGCCGAGCTCAAGTAAGTGGGCTTGTAAACCTAACGGCGACATCAAAGTGATGGAATGGTGGGCTCGGATCCGTTGTGGTGGCCTGCCATGGTTGGACCATGAGCGGAATCCATTTTCTTCGGGCTGCTCGCGCGCATGGGCCCTCGCGGGAGGGTCCGTTAACGTCCGTACCCCGCTCGGGCTTGACGTGGCCCAATGGGGCGGAGTCGCGCTAAACCGTCGCCTTTTTGTTTGGCCTTTTTGTTTCGCTAAACCGTCCCAAACGAAGATTGATTCATCAAAGGATGAGTGGAAAAAAAACGAAAATTAGTCCGCTTAATGCACAGAGATAGGGGCATCAACGACCTCCTCTCTTTGTCCCAGACGAAAATGGCGACTCTCTCTCTCTCTGTATTTTCTCTGTCATGGAGTTTGCTGGGATAAGCAGCGAGATCACCAACTGTTCCCTCGACAAACCAGGGAGCTTAGAAGCGCCAAAGATCCTCAGGGCAATTCAAGCCTCCTCCTGGGATCACCGGGCAACCCAGCCGAGGCCTCTGCATCTGGCCGGTTCGGTATGCCAATTGGGACTCTCCGGAAGGAGAGCACCGTGCAATTCTTGGCTGAACCCAGAGAAGAAATTGTGGGCAACGGTGAGGTTCACTAGGCTCTTGAGCGAGGTGACATAGGTCGGGCAGTACCCTGGACAGCTTGTTGTGTCCCAGGTTCAGGACCTCGATCTGGGTCAGTCTCATGCCCGGCAAGTGACGCCGGAGCACCTCCATGTCCGAGAACAGCCCAATCCCCTTGGGGACGCACCCAGTGAGCTGATTGTTCAAGAGCAGGATCTCTCCGATCTTATTGCCTAGAATGACTATCTTCTGCCCAACATAAAGAAGACCGACATTTCTACTATGTCGGAACCAATTTCTATTGGATTAGTATTATTCACAAAGCAAAACGGATGCGTATTTCCTGTTTGAGATCTTTGATGAAAGCGAGGTCTTATAACAAGGTATGAAGTGTTTCATCTTGCAAATTGACAGTTTAAGACAGTTTTATGGCTGTCGAGTGTCGAAAGGATTTGTCATTCCAGGAGCAATGTCGAGTGAAGAGGAAGTTCTGCCGGGCCTCTGCCCAAACCAGACGGGGGACTCCACGATGCAGGTCACGACTCTTCCTTCTGGGGGCGCATCTGATTGTACAGATGAAACCGAAAGCGGTCGAATGCCGCAAAGGTTCTTTCTTTCCCTCAGTTTCATCATGAAGCCACGCTCATCGGTTCTGGCGCTCAACGAGTTAGAACAAGAGAATGGGAACCGAGTCAAGATATAGACCGAGTAGTTGTTCTCCTCCTCCCATTCACACACCACAAAGTTTTCTTTGCCCAAAGTCTGTTCACGACACATCCCTCTCTCTCTCTCAACGGGGGCTAAAGAAGCTGAGCTTGTCCCACATCGGACGCGTACTGACATAACAAACAGTTAATAAGCCTCGGGCACCACATCATTGCTCGCCGAGCTTGGCAACGCGAGCTTGTAACCCGAGTGGGGGCATTAAGGTGGTGGGACGTGGTCTTGAGATCCTTGGGTCGGGCTTCGACTTGGCAATCATCTGGCCTGTCCGTTCCAAGCCGGGAGTTGGCCCATGCGACCCGTGCGAAGGCTCGGGCCTCGTGCGGCACTAGAGTGGAGGGGACCGCGTGAGGCTGGCTTCACAGAGCAGCGAAAGCCTCCCGCTCTCGGCAGTGGAAGGACAACGGGCCGGAGCCGGTGAGGTCCAAAAACGGCTCAAAGGACAAGTTCTACTGAACCACCACCTTTTTTAATTAACTTTTAATTTAACTTTTTTTTTTTTATTTGTAGAATCCAAGAATATCGATAGAGGAAAATTAGGTCCCATCCACCACCACCGAGTAGAGGTATACAACCAAACTGATTTTATCCGGAAATAATTTCTAGAAATCCAAGAATATCGATTGGAGAAAAATAGGTCCACCATCAAGTAGGGGTGTACAACCAAATTGGTTTTAGCTGGGAATCAGATTAGACCACTTAAAAAACAGGTTCCGAAACTCATTATCATTGGAACCAGTCAGAGAACAAATTCTAAGAATATCGATAGAGGAAAATTAGGTCCACCACCACCGAGTAGGAGTGCACAACCAAACTGATTATATTCGGAAATAATTTCTAGAAATCCAAGAATATCGATAGGAGAAAAATAGGTCCACCATCAAGTAGGGGTGTACAACCAAATTGGTTCTAGCTGGGAATCAGATTGGACCACTTAAAATACAGGTCCCAAAACTCATTATTATTGGAACCAGTCCGAGAACAAGTTCTAAGTGAATATTCACCCAAAAAGTGGACTAAACCATCCTATTTTGGAACTAATTTTATAAGCTAAAAAGTCAAAATCCTAATATCTTTTTCCTCTAAATTCTAAAATCAGCACTTCTTCGTCATTTCTCTTTTTTAAAACTCCTCAACAATCTTTCATCTTCCCTAAATTTTTTAAATAAATGGGGAATGGAGTTTTATAATTTATATTTTAGGTCATGTGTTTGAACTTTTTATTATTTATTGTATTCATCTTTTGGATTGTTTTTTTATCTTTCTTTTTTTTTTTGCAAATTAAGATTTATGTTGTTCATCATTTACTTTGAATTGTTTCATCACCTATAGACTCATATGATTTCGCTGTAAAAAATGAATCAAAAAAAGGAAAAAAATAAAATGGGTTCTCGAGTAAACCTTAGAATTGGATCGGAAAAATAAAGTAGGTTTCAAAACGGGTTTCACGCAAATAAGGAAACTTTCAAGGTCCAAAATTGGGAACTATTATAACAAAATAACTTTTTTAATTAACTTTTAATTTAGTTTTTTTATTTATTTGTAGAATCCAAGAATATCGATAGAGGAAAATTAGGTCCACCACCAAGTAGGGGTGTATAACCACAAAAAATAATTTCTAAAAATCCACGAATATCAATAGGAGAAAAATAGGTCCCGAAACTCGTTCTCATTAGAACCAGTTCGATAACAAGTTCTAAGTGAATATTCACCCAAAAATCGGACTGAACCGTCCTATTTTGGAACTATTTTATAAGCTAAAAAGTCAAAATCCTAATTTCTTTTTCCTCTAAATTCTAACCTCAGCACTTCTTCTTCATCCTTTGTTTTTCTTCAAAACTCCTCAACAATCTTTCATCTTCTCCTAAATTTTTTGGATAAATGGAGAATGGAGTTTTATAATTTATATTTTAGGTCACGTGTTTGAACTTTTTATTATTTATTGTATTCATCTTTTAGATTGTATTTTTTTGTAGATTAAGATTTATGTTGGTCATCATTTACTTTGAATCGTTTCATCACCTATAGACTCATATGATTTTGTTGTAAAAAAATGAATCAAAAAAAGGAAAAAAATGGGTTCTCGGATAGACCTTAGAATTAGATCGGAAAAATAAAGTCATGCAAATAAGGACTGTTTCACGGCCCAAAAATTGGGAACCGATTATAACAAGATAAGTTTTAGAACCTCCACATCGTGTAGAACCAATCTGCCGGAGTGAACAGCTTGTTGTACCGTGCTGTAAGGGCGCACGTGAAGGAAATGATGCTTCCTCCATCTGCTGCAGAGGAAAGAACAAGAAAAAACTCAGAACGCAGACTACTTTAACCGGCCGAGAATATTCCAATTCCTTTAACGATCCGAGCTCTCGTACCCGCCCTTTCGTCTCCTTCTTCTTCTGCAGAATGAGCTGTCAAAAGTCCTGACTCTCCATGGTGAAGGAAAGGACCCAGGTGGCACTAACATTTAAGCAAATAAAACAAAAATGCCATTACACAGTCGGCACTTTCAATCGGAGTTTCACTGCCTGAATAAGGCCAAGCAAAAGTTTGAGAACCGTTTGGCTGCATGCTTAAGTAAGTTCTTGGCAGATCGACCGGAGTCGAAATCAGTTGGGATGCGGCGATTTATATCGAGACATGAGAGGGAAGATTGCAGAAATCATCTCGGACAGAGTTTGCGACAACTTGAAAAATCTAAGCGGGGCAAATTGTTACTGCCCCAAGATTTATCTAATAAATTGGTGCAGAGTAGAGGGAACTTTGGGGATTGTCACTCTGGGTTTGTGGTAACTCTCTACCTAGAAAAAGAGAGAAAAACACTTGCTCTTCACTTCACATCCTGGTCTTCTCCAAGAAAGAAGAGCTTATGACCACCTATTCTATGTACTGGTTTCTTAAACTGAACTAAATAAGTCGATGCATCAGAGGATGAGTGAAAGAACGAAATAGTCTACCATCTTTAACAGCAGCTATTCAATGCAGGGACACCAGCATCACCAAACCTCTCTCTTTGCCCCAACAAAAAATGGCGACTTTCTCTTTCTTGTCCCTATCTCTCCCCGTATCTCTCCTGTCATGGAGGAGCCGGGATGAGATCGCCAACGGTCCCGGCGAGATCGCCAACTGTTCTCGACAAGGCCCCAAGTGCCCCACAGACCAGAGGCTCAGAAGCGCCGGGGATCCTCAGGCAACTCAAGCTCCCTCCTGGGATCACCGAGCAATCCGGCTGAGGCCTCTGCATCTGCCGGTTCGGTATGCAATTGGCCACGAAATCGAACCCGACGTTCCGGAACGGGAGCACCGTGCAGTCTTGGCTGAACCCGGAGAAGAAATTGTAGGCCACGGTGAGGTTCACTAGGCTCTTGAGGGCACAGACGACGTCTGGCAAGACCCCGGACAGCTTGTTGTGTCCCAGGTTCAGGACCTCGATCTGGGTCAGGCACGACACGGTGTGCGGCAAGTGACCCATCAGGGAATTGTAGCTCACGTCGAACACCTCCATGTCCGAGAACAGCCCGATCCCCTCGGGGATGCACCCGGTGAGCTGATTGTTCAAAAGCAGGATCTCTCTGATCTTGTTGCCGCTCACAAGGCCGAGCGTGGCCGGGATGTTCCCACTGAGCCTGTTGTTGGCCAAATTCACCACGGAGGCCTGCGAGCTTCCCAATGTCTCCGGCAGATCGCCATCGAAGCGGTTGTTGTTGAGCAAGATCGCATCAAGCTTGCCATTGGCGAAGAGCTCGGGCGGGATCGGTCCAGAGAAGTTGTTGTACCTGAGATCGAGATAGAGCAAGCTGGGCATGTCTAGGACCGCGCTCGGGAGCGTGCCGGAGAAGCGATTGTTGCTGAGGTCGAGCTCCTGGAGAGAGGCGAGGCCAGCGAAGGAGCTAGGGACCGAGCCCGAGAACCTGTTGCTGTTGAGGTGGAGGAGGGTCAGGTCCGCGAGGGAAGACAGCTCCGGGGCGAGCGTGCCCAGCAGATTCGCGCGGTTCAGGTCAATGCCCGCGAGAAC
Source organism: Eucalyptus virginea (assembly GCA_014182375.1). Classification (NCBI taxonomy): domain Eukaryota; kingdom Viridiplantae; phylum Streptophyta; class Magnoliopsida; order Myrtales; family Myrtaceae; genus Eucalyptus; species Eucalyptus virginea. The sequence goes on along the minus strand of CM024516.1, from coordinate 53,233,938 downwards.
AGGACCGTTGCTTTCCAGGAAACCCTCCTGCGAATCTGCACAGAAGATCCCCTTGTAAGAGCACACGTTGGGGCCGACCCAGTTCCGCAAGACCCCCTGGGGGTCTTCGGTGATCGAGGCCTTCCACGCTTGTAGTGCATTGTAGGCCGCTTCGAGGTTGGGCGATGAAGAAGAAGACCCGGTTGGGCTTGGGCTGTTAATTCCTCCGCCAATCCAGACGCCGCCGCCGCCGCCGGCGCCCCCGATGCCGATGCCGACACCGGCGCCGCCGCCGACGCCGAAAGCCTCCTCCTTGGGCATGAATTGGAGTAGCAAGAGAGCCAGAAGCCAGGTTCTGTCCATCCCTCGACGAGGAGGCGTCGACCCAAGATTCGTCTTCTTGCTGGAGGGCGTTTCTTGCAATGTCGCCCAGAAACGTGGTTGATGCATTGACAGAGAGAGCCAGAGACAGAGAGCGGCAGTGGTAGGGTTTCTCGGTACTGAATGTGCCTCTAAACTCTCCTCATTTCAACTTGTCGGACGGCTTCCCACGAAACATGCATCTCCTCCCTCCACGATTTCAGAACTTCCAGCCTCTCTTTGCTCCCTCCTAGGCCTTTCGTCTCATCATGCACAACGTCTCCTGCTCGACTTGTCACTACCAATTGACTGCCGATGGAGAAGAAAAGGGTTAGGTGAGCTTAGGAGTAATTCCTCGCCGAAAGAGGGTGAGGCCTGGATTGAATCAGGGGCCTGCAAGACAGGCAGGGGTCCGTACGGATCTTGGTTTTCGCTCGGATTTTGTCTCAGTACACTGCAACTAATGCTATAATCATCACCAGGTTTAACTTTAAGCAAAGATCTGCTCCGGGGCTAGAAGAAGACAAGAGCGGCTGCGGTTTTGTTTGGACGCGAGGAGACTCTTTTTGCCGAGTTTTTCAGCGCTCTTTTCCCACGGCAAAAGAGGGGGAAAATCTGCAGACGATTTCCTCATGTGACCAACCTTTCTGATGAGCTTTTCGCAGAACGAGAAGCTGCTGGAGAAGGAGACGATAGGGTTTTCCAATTACTGGAAATAGTTGCTGCCTTTCATTTTCAGTGCGGAGCTGGAAGATAGAAACGGAAATTGTTTCGAATTCCAGAAAAATTGTATGAAAGAATGATGTACGATCTCTCTATATATCCATAAATCTGTTTTGCTTGATCGGACGTGTTCTTGGTCCGGTCCCTTTTTTGTCGTCCCGGTACAATGTTGATGTGGCTTGATTACTATTCTCGATCTCACCTCGATAGATTTTTGTCGTGCAAAGACCAGACTCTGTATGCTTCGATTTTAGTAGCTCTGGCATATTGAAAAATTTGAGTTAAGGCTCGACTACAAAATAAGAGACGTCGTTACAGTATTTTCATGGTTATAACCAAATTAATGATAGTATCATGATTATTTGAGTAGATACCTGGTTAGAATGAATCTATGTATGTTATATCGAGATCAAGATTGGGGATGAAAAAATGCGAGTCCAATTCAAGTGACTCATGGATTAATTAGATTCCATCCTACCTATAATCACATTATCCAAATAAAATGTAGCAACCCTAATTCACCTAAATGCCATTTTTTACATATTTTTCTTGATCCTTTGGAAAAATGAGTGCTGATAATGGCTGCCAGGTAATGGACCATGGCAGTCGACAATAATGTCCTTACCATGGTCACCTTCACTTCATAATTCACCACCAAACCAAGGCCCACAATCCTTCAATTTCTTTTCCTATCTTGTGTGGGTCGGACAAAAGGTGATTTTGTTTTACTTTTTTTTTATTCCTTTTAATCACGTGAAAAGTGGTCGATAGAATGATTAAATTTCGGGTACATGTTAATCAAATGATTAATCACGTGAATTAGCCTCGTGATAAGGTTCGGAGCTATTCTCTTGATCTTTTTTGATCCCATTGAAATCGTAATATTTGGATTTTCTTTGAATACCCGATTATTTTTCACGCTAATTATAAGCCACTGAATAATTTGCGCGGCTAAGTTAGATAAAATTATTTATAGGAAAGTAATGTAAAAAAATTTCTTTATATTATATTTATTGGGGTCAAAGTCAAATGGCCTCGTTGACTGGTCTAGCTCCGAGATATAATTTATGGTATGACTGGGACGACTAATGAATCTGCATTTAATACATAATTTACGGCAGAGAATGGCCCATGGATTATTTGTACTGCGAGAACTTCGTCCTGTAAAATTTAATGAGATCGGGCTTCATCTTATCATTCAACCGATGGATTCAAATTGGAACCCACTAATTTCAAACCAAAAAAAAAAAATGGAACTACAAAGGTATACATTTTGAGCAAAATTGAGTTTTATTAATTTTGTCGAGGATATGGCAATCCTAGAAGGAGATACATCCAGGATTTTTTTTTTTTTATATATAATTAAGGACCTTATTGTAATTAACCAGCTATCTGAAAGGGTTTCGGTACACAAGAACTTGCAGGAATAGGTTCTTATCATTATATCATAATTTAATTTTTATTTTGTTATTTTAAATTTGGGATGGGATATTAGTGTATCTTAGGTTATGGCGTTTAATTTATTCGATAAATACTACTTTCTTTATGTTAGACGGATTGCAACTTCGACGTGCTGTTTTGCTATTGATTATTTGCCATCCCTATGACTTCGTTGGTCCGTCGATTTCTCTAAGGGGGTCCAATTAAATCAAACATCGAATTTTTTGAGGATAATGGAATTGGTTGGTCCTTGTGTCCTTTTTTTTTTTTTTTTGGTCGAAAAGAGGATAGATTTCTATTCAAGTAGGGAAAAAAGAACAACCCTTAACAAGGGTTTCAGTACAAAGCATGTCTAACATAATTTGAAGAGGAGAATTGACTCAGTTTGGTGAAAGGGATCCTTGTCCGTGGGCCTTCGTAGCCCAATCGGCTAGGGCATTGGCTTCACGTCGACAATGCTACACCTTTAGGTTTAGGAAACAGAGCATCAAAGCTTCGCTTTTGGCAAGCAGGGCACGGCATTCCCACGGTGGCAAACGGCACCGGTTGATGGTTTCAACAAGAATGAGAGTACATAATAGTGCTTGGATCTCCGTCTCGAGTGCAGATGTTGCTTGAACGCTTTGGGTGAAGCCTCCAATCATTTTGCCAGTGTGATCTCGAGCAATACTTGCGATCGCTCCCATGTGATTTGCAATAGGAAAGGCTTCGTCAAGATTTACCTTTATGATGCCTTGCTTTGGTGAGATCCAGATTCGATTAGGGTTCAGCCAAGTGGTACCTTTACTCGATTCCTGCTGTTGGGTTTTGAGATTGAGCTAAGCCAAAGTGAGAGCTGTATCAACAAGCTGATCCGGGTGGGTGCGTTGATGGCGAAAGACAAAGTGATTCCGTCCTTGTGTCCTTTTAATTTGTTTAATTTCATCACGATACTTTTTTTGGCACTTTCAATTCTATTTATTTTGTCTTATATTTAAAAAAAAAAAAAAAAAAAAACTAAAAGCCACATGGAATTAAAAGTCTGCAACTTAAGGGTCTCATCAGCATTTTTGTTTAACTTTTTAACAGAAGGACCAATTCGAACAAAACATACGTGTAAATCAAGATCAAATTAGTAAAAAGTTTATGAAAAATCTCAAATTGGTGTACTTAAAATTAATTTATTCAAAATTAATTTTTTACAATAAAAAACTCCAAATTAATATATTTGTGATTAATCTACCCTCCATTAATTTCCATTAAATTGGATTAATATTATAAAAAATCACAAACGTGTACATTTGTAATAAATGAAAGGTAAAACCACAAACTAATTTATATTTGAAAGAAAGAAGTTGATCTCTCGTGATACAATTCTCTTCCCGCTGAGCTCGGTGCATTCATCAACTACTATGTGATCTCCAACTCATCAATCAATTTGATGATAAAATTTAACAGGGGCTAACATGGGGTAAAGTTATTACATGTGCATTTCTTTGAGATTTTTTGCGATTAAAAAATTAATTTGAGGTAAATTTGTCATAATTATACCAATTTGAGATTTTTCGTAATATTAATCCTTAGTAAAAAATCGTTTTTTTTTTTGCGCTCTACTCCTATTCTAATGCTCACTCTCAAATTTTTTTCCCCGTCTTTTTGCAAGACATAAGAGTTGAAACTCATACTTAAAGCTAAATTATCCCACCCCAACCCCCTAAGAAGGTGGGGATTCAAACTTTTCATCTCTCCATTTTCATATGAGAAGGGTGGCCATTGAGATAACTTGGTTGAAAAGGTAAAATAATAAAAAAGATGGGAGAACTCATGTTTATTTCTTTTTGATTCTCTAAATCATCTTGATCAAGAAGAACAAGTAAATTGGCTTGATTTTACAACCCCTTCAAAAAATAAATATGTGACGATGCATCATATTCTCAATCAATGCAGGAACTTGAATAAATTTATCCAATTTTTACATCAACGAAGCAAATATGTGCCCATAGAAAATTGTTCAAGAAGTCCTAAATTTATTATATTGCAATCAATCAAGTTCTAAATTTTTTAATTTTGTCAATTTAATTCTGAACATTGTGACGATTTTTCAATATAATCATCCAATTAATTTTGGCAAGATATTATTAATGAGGTCGCCGATCGGCCGACCTACGTAACATGATTGGTGTTGATGTGAACAATTTTCATAATTTTTTTTTATTTTTCTGAAATCTTATTAGAATTTATTTATTTTATCTTTTTTTTTCCACTGTTAATCTTTCCAGAAGGCAGACTGGGGGTCACTTAGGCCTCGGCTGGTCGACCACTAGGTAAGATCCTACAAGCACTCCCCTCTTTCGAGAGAAAACCTCTTTCGAATCTAGCGTACTGTAGAATAAGGACTTTTAAGATAAATATCTCCGTCACGGACCTACTCGATTTTTTTATTCTTATTTTATTCTTGAACTGCCGTCGTGGGGAAAGGAAAAAGGTCTGATTCACTTCTTATCCGTGAGGGAGAATCAAGATATTTTTTTGTTCCCTCCTAGTACAATCATTCACCAAGGTAATCTGATTCTGCCTCATGTGCCCGTCGATGTCAATAGATAATGTAATGAATTAGATGGACCCTTCTTCTTTTTTCTCTTCTTCCGGACTATCATCTTGAAATCGACGTGGAATGCGAATATCTATAGATGAAAAGGGAATTTATTAAAAAAAAAAAATGCATCTCGATTTTTATTAGAAATTACGAACTTGCACGATAATGTCAAAAATTGGAATTTACTTTGCATAAAAAGCTTATTCGATGAAAATTAACCCTGAATTACTCCTATTAATTTGGTGGGGAAATTAGGTTCATAGTATTGGGAGTAAATCTGCTTTTTCTCTCACGGACCAGATTGCTTAAATAATTTAAGTAGAGAGTGATAAGCAAAGAGAAATGCATCATAGATGATGAACCATGAGAGCAACGATGTCAAATTAAAGGAGTTCACCTGATAGAGCAGACCACTAGAATTTTTGGAGATAAGATGGAGGGCAAAGTTCGGCTAATAAAAAATCTGATCGGTGACCACCTAACTTGAAATGTGATTACCAGCAATCGCAAGTTTATGGGCTCAATTGATTTGATTCTCAGTCAATAGAACTTGCAATCAATTGACTTTTCTATTTTTTGGGGGGTATATCCATCAGGTTATGTCAAGGGCAGGCAACCACCTCTGGAGTTGACATAACTGGTTGAGGGCATTGAAGGATTTTTGGCTCATAAACCAAAAGTTGTCCGTTTGAACCGTTGGGGGTTAGAAGTGCGACCTAAAGGGGATGATTACGTTGATTTAGAAAACTTAACTATATTTCTTTGAATAACTAAACTTAAGTTTGATAGATGTAGAAACAATTTGATAATATTATATACAATATGCTTCTATTAGATAAATTGAAAGAAACAAGTAAAGTAACCGAGGACGATGCACAAGGGTCTTCATAGTGGCTCGGGTTAGATTAAGTTTACGTATATCCTTCTAAATTAATGGCTAGCAACATGATGGAATCCACTAGTAATCTTGTGAGTAGTTACCACAAAACCTGTACAGTTTCCACCTGAAATTGATAGGTCATGCCAATAGTAAACAAGCACTAGTCACACACTATATACTTCTCAAAATGAGGATTACAGTGAGTAATGACAATTTTCAATAGAATGGAACGCAAGTCAATAAAATCACGATCGCAACAAAACAAGAATGTGACTATATTAATGTTTGTAGCTTTTGCATTTTTTTACCATATCTCCTTTGGCGTGCATTGATCTTATATAGCCTTTGGTTTTCAAACTAGTCGTTGATAATATTCAAGAAGATCAATTTGCCATTGAAATGATGGACATAATCACTGGAGAATTGATTGCCCATGGAGAGGTTTCCCCAAATAAATTTAACTATTCTTGGTAATATTCCATTCAACCGAATATGTAACAATAGATAAAATTTTGTTTCAAATATTGCCTTCCGGAGTTCTAGGCTTGAAGCCAGCCATTAAATTATTTTGACCTGCGAGATTAGTCAAGGGATTAATGGGATTTTCTTATCCAAATTTCATAATACAGCGAGTTGGTTTTATCAATATTCCCATGAATCTATCTAAGCTTCCAGTTGGCAATCGAATTATGCACTCAATCCATCTAGGCTTATTGAGTACACCGGTGTACAAGACCTCACTAAATTGTTCACATTATCACGATACCTCAAATCATGAACTTCCCATTCTTTGTGACTTGTTCACCATCTATCAAGGTCCTCTCACTTTGTACTTTGCATTCCATTAATAGAGATAAAGAGTTATTTATATCAATGTTACTTGAGATAAGATAACATATCCATTTACCAATTCATAATAAGAGATATATGGTTTTAATAACTTCAAACTATTATAGAAGGTTTTTCCAACATGATTGTCATAAACTGCATGCAGACTATTCTAGATTAGAGCTATTTGTTCAAGGCAAATGTTTGAAATTAATCTATTCATGAGACTTGCAAGATGTTTCATGGATCTCAAATTAGTAGGGATAGCTTTTGTGCACCTCGATTAAACCTCCTCCCCAAGCAAGTTTAAGGGTGTATTTCGGGTTTTGCTCACAGAGTGCTCATAACAAGACTTAAATCCAAGAGTAAAACCCTCTTAATATTTTGGTTCTTTTTTCCCTTTGATTGTAATCTTGGATGATTTTTCAAGAATGCTCCCGAAAGGTGCCGTCACCTTTAGAATCACATCACCTTCTTGACACCTTCCATGGACATGCGGTCCCACCCATCACTGATTAAGGTACCCGTGACCTTTCCTATTATTTAATGTTGCTCTCTAGTTTCAATATAGGGAACAGATTGCAATCCCTTTCAAGATTATATATATATAAGAAAAAAATTGGATTGAGAAATATAAAAGTCTTGTGTCACCTAGTCAAGTAGTCAACATCATGTAATTAAAAAAAATAAAATGAGCAGAAATGGCCTTATCTTGAAGCTAAGGCTGCGTTTGGTTGTGTTTCTTTTTTTTGTTTTTGAACACTTTTTCTTTTTTGTTCCCGGGAAAAAGGAACAAACGCGTTTGGGTGCGTTTACATTGCTTTTTTTTCTTTTGTTCCTGCGAACAAAAAGAAATAAATAAAACACAAATTTTGTGTTTCTTATTTCTGAAACACATCTGAGGAACAAAAAAGGAACAAAATTGTGTTCCTTTTCTATTTCTTGCTCAGCCCTTCGAACACTGCCTCTCCTCCTGCGAGCCTCGTCTCCAAACAGGCTTCGGTCGGCCGGCGCCGATCGTCCGGCTTCGGAAGCCGATCTCCCGCCTCGGCTCGGCTTTGTTGACTCGCCGCTCCTAGTCGTCGTCGTCGTCGTCGCCGTCGCCGTCGTCGCTTCAAGGAGAACGAAGCACCCCACCTTCGACGCTCGAGATTCGCCATCAAAGCCTTCTCAGAAATCCTCAAGCTCCTCTCGCTAGCTCGGCCATGTTCGGTGCTCGCGACGCCTTCGCCGCGTGATCTTCAGCTGCTACGGCGGTTTCCCCCCGTCTCCGGAGAGACGATGGTGAGCAAGTTCCTGCGACTTCCGGTGGTTCCTCCTCCTCGCCACGGCGGTGGCGTTGATCCACATCCGGTGATTCCTTGGTCCCGATTCTCACGCGATCTGGAATTTTTGCGGTTTTGTGTGACCGATCCACGTGCATATGTGCTCGCGGCTGCTTTTGTGTGGTTTTGTAGGTTTTTGTTGTTCGCTTCTTTCTTAAACGCCATTTCGCGTGTAAAACGAAGACGATGCGAATAAATGGAACAAAAGTTGTTTCGTCTCGCTGAATTTTCAGTTTGCTAATGCTTTGATGGACTGAAAATGCGGGCGAATTCAATTGCACCTTTATCTTAGCTTATGTATTTTGACCAGAGATTCTGTTCCTTTTGCGCGTGCTTGCATCGGTCGCCGAACTAAAGTAATTTACAAAATCATGCGAGATAGAAGGACTAAGGCTTCTTTCCTAACATGTGAAAGAAGTGTTCGATGTAGAACAAATGAGAAGGGGTTGATAGCACTAGATTGTCTACTCCTAGTAAAGATGTAGAAAATTATAGTGTTTGTGGGCCGTCTATTAATTGCGAAAGTCTCGTAACTATAGAATAGCGTGATTTTAGATGTTCGTTGCCTTCTCGTGCTCTGTTGTGGGGTTACTTTGTAGGAATTTTGCTTTGATGACCATGGACATGTGGTACTTTAGGAATTTCAGCAGGAAAATTAAGAGATGCTTTGATTCAAGAGGCAAAATATGGGTCCATTAACTCGGGTATTTGATGCTTTGTAGCTGTAGTATTTTTTGGTGAAACTCGTTTTCTTTCCTCTGCTGGGTGGTTTCTAGTAAAGGACAGGACATCTTATGATTGAGTACAGAAATTGTATGGCCTTGTGCCCCATTCATAAATTTTAACTCATCAAGTTACCATCAAGAATTATAGTAATCCAATCCTAAAACATACTAATTTTCTATAACCACACTTAAACTATCTTTCTTTGTCAGATTCACCTTCAATTGCTGCCTTTTTAGCCCTTTAGCTCTCCAATTTCATGTATAAACCGTTGTTCGATGGTTAGGGAGATGCTTATCTTATGATTATCACAAACAGATATCCAAAACAGTTCTTGGCCAGGAAAAAGGATTTGTGCTAAACTTTTCTTTTCTCCGGTTTCGTTAAATCTTTCGGTTCGCTTTCTTCCCCAACATTATCGTCTTTTTTTGGCTTTAAAGAGATGCTCCAGCATCAAGCAATGTACTTATGTATGTAGCAGTCATGTTGGCTTCCATGATCAATTCTTCTTCCGTTGGTATGTTTATCCAATGGTTGTCCTTACTTCATTTGTTTATCCACCAAAATTATATGTTTCCTCGTTTGACTTTTATCTTTCTGTTTTTGTTTTTTTCCCTCTCTCTCGCAGATGTGTCTTTTCACGACACAATTGGAACATGCTGATCAACTTGCTGCTGCTGGAAGTCTCCATCCTATTACCTCATCCTGGTATCTACTTACGGATCGACGGCCATTTGAACCTCTAGCTTTGTTCCAAGAGATACACATTCAGTTATTAAGATATGTACTCGGTAAATTTGTTATTATCATGTGCAGCCAGCATCTAGACTTTTAAGTTATGTAATTATAAGCTTAGGTGAATTTAGATCTGCAACTCACTCCGCCTAGTGAATTTGAAAAATAAATTTGAGTGTGTGGTGGAACCCTTTCCTTGCTGTGTGGGAGGAACCTTTCTGAATTTGTCATATTGAGCAAAATTTTTGAAAACGCTGAGTGCTGAATCTCTCTTTCATCCAACGTTTAGTAAATTTACTTGTCTTGCTTGAAATATCAATTGGGAAGAGTCAATCCGTTCAAGTGAGAATATTATACCCCATCAAATGATGGTAGTAATTCTCATATATTGTGTTTTTATGGTTAGTCAAGAAGTACTAATGGTGGATCCATTACATTATTTGGTTAGTTTTGTCTTCGGATGGTTTTATTGTCTTTGCTTTGTCCTTCGGGAGGAGTAGCTTCGAGAGGATTCACACTAAATTATGCTAGTAATTCCCATGTATTGTGTTTAATGATTGATCCAAGAAGTTTTAATGGGGGACCCGTTTAGGCAGAGGGATGCTATAGTTCATTTTATTTCAAGTTTGAAGCTTCTTTTATTCATCTTCACAGCCTTATCAACCTTTTCTTGTCGAAGATATGTGTTTCCTTCTCCATCTCTCTTTTCTTGTAATCTTTAAATACATTTTGCGGAAATCCTTTATCGATCGATTTCTTTCCCGGACTGGGATGGCTGTTGACCAGATCTACATGGAAGGAATTATCCCCAAAGTGGCCTAAGGCATATCCTTATTGGTTTGATATATTGGTTTTAGATCACATATGTTTATAGCTCATGTGTCTCCCGAAATTTTCTTTGACAACACTAACTTTTAGGGATGACTGGTTGAGGCTACAAGAGAACCACCAAGGTCGACAATTTATTCGGCCAGAACACGTATACTCTGATGTGTGGTCACTTTAGTCTTGTGCAGTTACTTTGCAAGTTTTGCATGTATAATATAGTATGTAAATTTATAACTGATTATTCACGGCCATGCTCATGGTAGAGGGCTTATAACGGCTCCCTTACGCATTGTCCTTGCTTGTATTAATGATTCTAGAGTTGGATACTCTCTTTCTCTCTTACTCGCACAAAAGATATGATGCTTTCTCCCACGTGCGGGATGGTGTACCAAGGACAGCATATGAAGGAGCAATAATCTCCGGTATTCACCACCACGGCATGTGTTTCTAGTGGGTCCGGATTCTTTCAGGCTGCTTGGGATCAAACGTGTTTGATGCATTGAGGTGAGGTTCCACGGCGCTGGTAAATCATGGTGCTAGACCTGAGCTTCCTCTTTCCTCCTCAACGCCTAGTGTAACTGGTACACTATCAGAGGAACCACCGGGAGCATAGCAACCGGAGCTCGCTGATGAGCAGAAGTGTAGAGGGCTGACGATTCCTTTTGCGATTTTGATTGAGGAGAGGGAGGATTCTTCGAACGGCAGTGTCCAGTCCATACATATGCCTTTAAATGGCCGAAGCAAGCTGTCATTCATTGGAAGAGAGCCATAGGTCATGTTAGCTTACTTTTACACTTAATAGCACGTAACCTCAACAAATTTTGTTGCTCCCGAAGAAACATACATCTGTCTCTCGCCATGTTTCCCGCTCTTTTGCCCCCGCTTTGGCGGGTTGGAGCGGAGGACTAAAATGTAAGAGACCCACACAGTCGAAAGTGGGAGTTCATGCCTGTCTTTGTATGCAAAACACGAGGAACTTCTAGTCATGTGTGTTGTGAACAAAATGGTGAGAAAAATTTGGTACAAAGTTTATTTATAAAATTTTCTTCAAAGTATGCACTTATAACCATGTTCAGAATGTTTGACTTTACTCACCATGAACAAAATTAAATTGATGAGCATTTTATGATAATGAGAATTCAAAATCAAGTTTACACTTTATTTAAAAAAAAAAACAATAGGGAAAATTTTGGTACAAAATTAAAAAATTTTCTTCCAAGTAAGCAAATATGATCAAGTTTAGAATGTTTGTTTTCACTTAATATGAACAAAATTAAATTGATGAGCATTTCATGAGAATGATAATTCAATACCAAGTTTACACTTTATTTAAAAAAAAGAACAATTGAAAAAAAAAATTGGAACAGAAATTTTGTACATTACCAAACATGTTTCTGTTATTTTTCTATTCTAGAAACAGAAATTTTTTGCAGATTACCAAACGTGTTTCTGTTATTTTTCTATTCCGAAACAGAAATTTTATACGATTCTAAACGCGTTTTTGTTCGAAATTATTCCCCGAATGTAAACACTTTTTTCTATTTCTGTTTCCCTGGAACAATTTTTAAACAGAAACGTTACCAAACGCACCTATCTGCCTGTCACTTCACACAGTTACGCATATCATTAAACATCTCTCAGGATAATAGAATTCGTTGTTTTTTAATTTTGTTTATGTCGCCTTTTTGGACCCTATTGCTTTTCTTTTTTGGCTCGAATATTCTCAATCATAAGCTCGTTCACAATAGATAAACCTACCATTCTTCTCGGTAATGCAATTCTTTTGTGATTAATAAATGCACATTTACTTCTTTGGCCTTCTTCGATTCTTGTAATTTTCTGTGTTGGTATGAAAGGAAAAAACTTATGGACACAAGGATAATCGTTGTTCACTAAACCTGATATGTGTATCAATTGTACATGTACCATCGGATCTCATAGAAATCTGCCTAAGAGCCTTTGTTTTTAGTAGTATGGATTTATTTACTATAAATATTATGTCATTTGAACAATTTCCACATGTGATACTCACAATCTAAGCACAAAAAAAAAAGTAGATGATGAGTTTTAACTGTCGAACCATGTTGACAAGAGATCATTTTTATCATTTTCACATGACGTTTATATATATTAGAGTTGACTCAAATTACCAAAGATAATTAACTGAATATTCAATTCAATCAATTTCATAATTTTAAAGGGGAAAAAAAAAGCACAAGCTTTATAGTCAAACCAAAATGCGGATATGAAAGCGCAATTCATTTTTCAAGTCATTCTCCTGATTAGGTAAACCTACTACATGTATCAAATGAATATGTACCTTCAGATCTCATGGCACCTGCATGTGGTCTAATGTTTCTATTAGTTTGGATTCATTTACTATAAATACTACGTAGGTTGAATAATTATTCCCAACCTAAGCCAAAAAATGGAATACATTATGCATGAGCTTCAATCGACATGATGTTAGGATTGCAAACCAAAAAGGGGTTTGTGAAATCTACTTTCTCATGCGATCTAGGCATGAAGATGAACATGGATTGCAGAGTTTAACTTTCGAATCATATCGACAGGAGATTATTTTGATTACTTTCATATAGAATATTACCACGTATGGTATCATTAATCAAATTTCCAAAACTAATTAAGTGAATATAATCTCATAAATTCATAATTATAAAAAGAAAAGAAATGTAGCATGAGCTCGATTAGTCAAACCAAAACGTGGATATAAAGGTACAATTAATTTCTAAACGTGATTCTCGAGATTAATCACATGGCTTGCATCGATTACTAAGATACCGAAACCGATCAAAGCGTATAAAACTTTCCATGAATATTGGAGTTAAAGAGGGAAGTTAATGCGACTGAGATTCTACGTAATGGCATCTCATGAAAAGTTTTTTTTATTTTTATAAATTTTTTCCTTTCGATATGCTTCACTTATGACCAGCAAATCAAATTTGCTTTTCGTTTCACTGAAAACTGAATAATTTGGAAACCATTTTCTTAAAAATAATTGGCTATAACGCTTAGAAAAGTCAATCAAGAGAAGATGTTTTCATTGAATAAAGAAAATACTTTTTCCTTTTTTTCATTTCTGTAAGCAAAATAAGGGATAGTTTTTAGAAAGATATTTCTTGAATTGTGAGTTCTCCACAAAACAAATGCATATTTAGAATCTCAATTATCGGCAAATGTTACTAGGTCTATTGCTTCATATACAATGACAAATGACGATGAAGACAATCAAGAAAAAGTACATACGACAACAATGAAGTGATATAGTTCACTTGGTAATGCAGTTGATCAAAATTGATTTTTACTTTCTAAGAGATTAATGAGGAAAAATTATTATTAACAAGTAATTACCAGTTTCATACAAACATTTTAATTATTCATGTAGTGACACCCTGACGCATTTTGTGGACATCAAAAAACACATTTCATGCAATATTTTGCACAATTCCCACTTCCAAATAAAGGCCACGAATGCGGCGACCGTATAGAGAGTTGACGTAGTTAGTTGGGGCGGTGAGGAATTTTCGGCTCAAGATCTAAAAGTCTCGTCTAAATTGTTGAGTCTAGTAATGCGACCCAAAGGAGATGAATAGGTCTAGCTAATTAATCATCTCTCACAATTGATGAATTCTCCAAGAAGCCTAAAAGTCTTTTCGTCTCTCTTGTCTTTTTACTATCTTCTTCTACCTTCAATCATGGGGAGGGTTTGAGCTAGTCTCACTCTCCCCTCCATTTGTTTTGATTTTCTTTTGAGTCTTTTTTATGTACTTTTCCTCTCTTTTCTTTCTCGATCTAGATCTGGAAGTGCCTCTCCTCATCTAGTTCTAGATTTGAGAGTTTGCACTCTTTGAATTTAGTTCTAGATCTAGGAGTTCTTCTCTCCCGATTTAGATCCGATAGTTTAATAATGTTTTCGAGGATTCAATACTCCTTATGCTCTATTCTTGTATAGGTCCTTTGCCTCTAGTTTCAATGATGATCATTAGAGTTTCAGCGTTTTACTAAACTATTAAGATTTGTTCTTTCAAAAGTTAGATCCGTGTTTATTCAACTTTGGTTGTTTCCATATGGCGATGGTGTGGAGAATGCCAAACCTAAGTGTGCACCACCAATTGGCAAAGCTATAATTATTAGAGAAAATTTTTCTAGCTTGTGCTCATCACTAATAATGACACAAGATCTAGCGATTGACCGTTAATTATTTTGCTTGACAGATCCGTTCTTTTAGAATGAGTGTATGCTTAACATTGCCGATGCTTTGTTGATCCCCCTTGTATTCTAGATTTGGCTTTGTTACGTAGTGTTCTAGCCTTTACTTTGCTTCAATTTGCTTTATCATGAAAGTCTGTACTTCTCACATATCATTTTGAGCCATAAATATAATTTTTTTAACAAAAAGAAAAAAGAAAAAGGAGGATGAATAGGTTGATTTACAAAACTTAACTATATTTCCCTGAATAACTATAGATGCAGGAACAATTTGGCAATATGCTTCTATTAGATAAATAGGGAAAAAAAAAAAAAGTAAAGTGATTGAGGACAACGCATGTAGATTTTTATAGTGGTTTGGCTTAAATTAAATCTAGTCCACTCCTCTATATTAATAGCCACTAGCAAGAGTATCTTATGAGTCATTAGAATGAAGCACAAGTTGCTTCTATTTGCGACTAATAGATCTCACTATCAATTAATAAGCACCATTTACACATGTATACTCCTCAAAACAAGGATTATAATGAGTAATAACAATTCTCAACATAATAGGACTCAAGTCAATAAGATCACGTTTGCAATGAAACAAGAATGTGGCTATGCTAATGTTTCCAGTTTTCTCATTTTTCTCTCACATCTCCGTCAACATGCGTTGATTTTCTTTTATAGCCATTAGTCATTACATAATTATCAAGAAGATCAATTTACCATTGGAAACAAGGCATATGATCATTGGAGAATCAGTCACCCATACAATCAAATTTTTCTTGTAATGGTGATATTTCCCCAAACAAAATTAGCTATTGTTGGTAATATTCTATTCAATTGAATATGTAACAGTCGATTAGGTTTTGCTTCAAATATATCAACATTACTTGAAATAAGATAACTTCTTCATTTACCAATTCATAACGAGAAATAGATCGTTTTATTAACTTCAAAATATTATAGAAGGTTTTTCTAACATGAATTTCACAAATTGTGTGCAAACTACTACCATTTGTACAAGGTAAATATTTGGAGTTAATCTATTCATGAAACTTGCAAAATGTTTCACGAGTCTAGAAGTAGCAGGAATAACTTCACCCACCTCAATTAGATCACTGCCCCCGAGCAATTTCAAGGGCGCATTTTGGATTTTATTTGTAGAGTGCTCTCCACAAGAGATAAATCCAAGAGCAAACTCTTTTAATATTTTGGTCTTTTTTTTTTTTTTCTTTTGCTTGTAATCTTGGATGATTTTTAAAGAACGCTCGTGAAAAGCGCGGTTGCTTTTAGAATCACATCACCTTCTTCAATGGATATGTGGTCCCATCACTGATTAAAAAACCCGTGACCTTTCCTGTTATTTAATTTTTCTCTGTAGTTTCTATATAGGGAACAGATTGCAATTCCTTTCAAGATTAAAAAAGTGTGTGTATATATATATATAGAGAGAGAAAGAGAGAGAGAGAGAGAGATAAAAGAATTGCTTCGAGAAATATAAAAGTCTTCTGTCACCTAGTCAAGTAATCAATATCATGAAATTGAAAAAAAAAAGAAAAAGAACACAAAATGGCCTTATCTTGAAGCTAATCAGCCGGTCACTTCACACAGTCAGGCATTATCATCAAACATCTCGAAGGATAATATAATTCATTGTTTTTTAATTTTGTTTATTTCGCTTTTTTGGACCCTATTCTCTCTCTGTTTTTTTTTTTTTTTTTGCTCGAATATTCTCAATCATAAGCTCGTCCACAATCGATAAAACCTACCATTCTTCCTGGTCATGTAATTCTTCTGTGATATTAGAAAAAAAAAAGGCACATTGACTTCTTTGGCCTTCTACAACCTTGTAATTTTTTGTGATGGTATGAAAGGAAAAATTTAGATATACAAAGGATAATTGTCCGATAAACCTAATATGTGTATCAATTATATATGTGCCATCAGATCTCACGGAAGCCCGCATGAGATTTGCTGTTTTTAGTAGCTTGGGATTATTTACTATAAATATTACCTCCTTTGAACAATTTCTGCATATGATTCTCATGATCTTATTAGCATGAAGAAGAAAGTGGATTGCGGAGTTTTAACTGTTGGACCATGCCGACAAGATATTATTTTCATCATTTTCACGTGATACATTACTCTATATATTAGAGTCTGCTCAAGTTACCAAAAATAATTAACTGAATATTCAACTCGATCAATCTCATAATTTTTAATGGGAAAAAAAAATAAGGTGCGAGCTTTACTAGTCAAACCAAAATGTGGATATGAAAGCGCTATTTATTTTTCATGTCACTCTCCTGACTAGGTAAACCTAATACACGTATCAAATGAACATCCACCTTCAGATCTCAAGGAACCCGCATTTGGTCCCTTTATTTTTATTATCTGTATTTTTTTTGGTCAAATTTATAATCTTATTCATTTATTATAAATACTAGGTAGATTGAACAATTATTCCTGACCCAAGATCGACAACATGTTAGGATTGCGAATCAAAAAGGGTGTGCAAATCTACTTTCTCATGCGATTCTCGCGATTTTGACATAGATAAAAATGGATTGTGGAGTTTTACTTTCAAACCATATCGATGGAAGATTATTCTTCATCACTTTCATATGGAATATTACCATATATGGTAGCATTAACCAAATTTCCAAAAACTAATTAAGTAAATATAATCTCATAAATTCATGATTATAAAAGAAAAGAAATGTAGCATGAGCTCGACTAGTCAAACCAAAACGTAAATAGAAAGGTGCCTTAAATTTCTAAACGTTATTCTCGAGATTAATCACATGGCTTAAATTGATTACTAAGATACCGAAACCGATCAAAGCCTATAGAACTTTCCATGAATATTGGTGTCAAAGAGGGAAGTTAATGCGACTGAGATTCTAAGTAATGGCATCTCACGAAAAGCATTTTTTTCCCTCTCTCTTCGGATAGACCAGCAAATTTCATTTACTTTTCGTTCGACTGAAAAGTAAATAATTTGGAAACTATTTTCTTAAAAATGATTGATCCTATCGACCCCCACTTTGGGGAGAAAATTCAATCAATAGAAGATGCTTTCATCGGATAAAGAAAATATATATATATTTTTTCATTTTTGTAAGTAAGATAAGCAATCATTTTTAGAAAGATATTTCTCACATCGCGAGGTCTTTGCAAAACATATACATCTTTAGAATCTCAATTATCTGCAAGTGTTACTAGGTTGATTGCTTCATATAAAGTGACAAGTGATGATGAAAACTATCGAGAAAGAACTATATACGACAACAGTGAAGTTGTATAGTTCACTTGGTAATGCGTTGATCAAATTTGATTTTTTTTTTTTTTATTTTGGAAGAGATTAATGAGGAAAAATTATTATTAACTAGTAATTACCAGTTTCATACGAACATTTTAATTATTCATGTAGTGACACCTTGACGCATTTTGTGTACATCAAAGCACATTTCATGCATGAAATTGCACAATCCCCACTTCCAAATAAGCAGCTTATCCTAATTTGCTTTATTCTTGTTTGCACCAAAACATGACCAACTTTCAATACTTTATTGATAAAAGCATAATTTGGTCATTTATGAACGGAATTATCGATAGCTTGAAGGAATCAACAAAAAGTATAGTCGACAATCTGCAACTGTTAACATAGTGAAATAAAGTAACCGGTGAGGTAATGGAGTTGAAAAAATCATCACGGTAATGAAATCAATGTAATTGTCCATGTAATCATGTGGTAGCTATTTGCTATCTTTGTTTGTGACTTCCTTTTATAACCTCTGTTGATAACCTCTGTCCATTGTAAATTTTAGATAACAAACAAATTTACTATCTTTTAGTTATCTTTACTTTCTAGCATTGTACTTTTATTTTTTAGACTCACGTGATCAATTAAATTCCAGAAAATTTCATAAATGTAGTTTCTAAAATCATGTCATTGATTAAATTTTGGTGTGTATCTTTTTAATGGGTGTTGCATTGTCAATTAAATTCTAAGGTAGCATTTTTGTGTTCTCGGGCTTTGTCGTTGATTGAATTCCAACATAGTTTATCTATGCTCGATTCCATTATTGATATTTTATTTTCCAAGCATTGTCATTGATTAAATTTCGACTCAATTGTGTTTTTACAGTCATTCTGAAATTAAAGTTGTTAATTTCTTTATCACCAATGATTTTTTTGTCTAGAGTCAACGCAAAGTTTCTATCCTTCAATTGGTGAAAGGTATTTCGTCATGTGAGAAATTCCGGCGAAATAGTTCCTCATTTGAAAATATTTTACTCTCTCATAGAAATAAAATTCTTAGCTAAGGGCTTATGGCGCAAAATTGTAAACATTATAAAATTATGAAAATATGCTATGTGATTTTTCAGTTTCGATAATTTGATACATTTGGTACCCTTATAACCGATAATAAGAAAAAAAGATGATCGTATTACTTGACCCTGTAATGGGTTGCAATTAAGGGGTATTTAGATTTGAACAACATGTAAAAGGGTACGAAGTAGTTCAGTTTAATTTAATAAGGAAATTAATGATCCTAAAATACAAGGAAATATCAAATAATATTTCTAACATGTAATGACATTTGTAACGGTATTATCTTATAGGTATATAGAAAGAAATTCTATGCCACAAGCAAAAGTGTAACAAGAGAGTCCCAAGGCACACCTAAACACATACTTAATAGGATATTTGTAGTGATTAATAAGTTTAGAATTAGGTAATTGTTAGGCCATTCTGTTCCGTAACTATCGAATTGTCTTTTTCTAATTTCTGTAAGGCCCCTTAAAAAATAATCGTTTGATAACGACAAAAATTTCTTCCTTTCTGGACTTGGCGAAGGCCACTGACGACCGACGACCTAAAAAAAAAAAATAAAAAAAAATAAAAATGATTTAGTAACAAAAAAAATAATGAATAAAATAAAATAAAATAAAATAAATCATAAAAAATAAAATAAAAATATCATTTTATTTTAAAATAAAAAAATAAAAATAAATTTATTTTATTTATTCTATTTTATTTTATTTTACGAATAAATTTATTTTAAAATGAATAAAAATAAAAATAAAAATAATTTTATTTGGCAAAACACTCAAGGCAAATAAAA
The DNA here is from genome assembly GCA_014182375.1 of Eucalyptus virginea. Taxonomy (NCBI): domain Eukaryota; kingdom Viridiplantae; phylum Streptophyta; class Magnoliopsida; order Myrtales; family Myrtaceae; genus Eucalyptus; species Eucalyptus virginea. Next base: position 53,214,193 of record CM024516.1, on the reverse strand, counting down.
ATAAATTTATTAAATTTATTTTCAATAAATGTATTTTTAATAAAAATAATTTATTTTTATTTATCATAAATAAATTATTTTTAATAAATTTAATAAATTTATTTTTAATAAACTAAAAATAAATGATAAATAAAAATAATTTATTTATTTTAATAAATTTATTTTTATTTTTAAATGAATACAATGAATATATTTATTTTTATTTATTTTTATTTTTAATAAAATGAGGAGAGGCGGAGGAAGAGGGAGGCAAAGACAAAGACGAGGGAGATGAGGGAGGACTCATCGAAATTAGAGTTCTCTTCCGAAATTGTCTAGTAAAAATTCCGTAAATAAAGCTTTGGCCTAAAAATGGGGCCCCCAGAGTTCGAAATTGTCTAGGAAAAAATATAGCTTTGGCCTAAAAAATGGGCAGAAAAAGCAGGAGAAAGAAAAGGAAAGGAGAAAAAGCTTGAGAGAGATGCCTAATGCTCTAAAAAAAAAAATCTAATTTAAGTAATCACAATTTCATTTTGAAATTTTCTTATTTTAAAAGTTTTATAACTTTTACTCAAGTCTCAAATTTACCCACATATCCAAAAATTTCCCTCAAATTATCAACATCACTGCTAATTAGAAGTTCATTAGTAGAACCGCATCTTTATGAAGAAATTGATAAAGAGTAACAACAACCTTTTGATAATCATGAAGAAATTGATTGCAATTTTTGGAGACGTAGACAAATTCGAGATTGGAATGAAAGTTTGAGATTTCTTTTAGACAGAAAAATAGTTCAAAATGAATTGGAATTAATCCAAAAGGTGGAGAGTTCTTTAGAGAATTAGTAAGTCTTTTTAATTTTAGGTGGCTGTGCACCAGAAAACTACGATCGCCAAAAGAGAAAAAGATTAATACCACAAACAATGTTTACATCATAACACAAATATCTCGAAAATCTTTTGTATTTCTAAACTACTTATATCCTCAGTTTTGGTTGGGTGGTTCTCAGTTCTTACTGGTGTGATAAATATGCCTTAAATAAAAACTGAGATAAAAAGGGCCTACATGCTATAAAATAAAACTCTAGAATATTTATGTCATAGTGGACATATATTTTTTCCAGGCATTTGCCTAAAAGGAAAAGGGAATGGCAATTCGGTAATATAACACAACACGGAGCCCAAAAGTCACGCCACCTCCGTCGTCATGCGTTTTGTTTTGACTTTCCGATTTCATCTCCAGCACTTTCCAAAAAGCGAGAGGAGAGAGAAGAAAGAGAGAGAGAGATTCTGAGTGGGAATTGATGGAGAGTTCTTGAATCCGCGGGTGGTGGAGAAGAAGGGCCCCGAATCCGATCGCGCGCATTATCCGATTCCCTCTCCGCCTTGCACTCCTTCCCGCGCATCATCGAATCTCGAGAGGGCCGGGAAGCTCTCTCCAGCTCAAAAGCGTGGGCCCCACCATCTCCGATTCATTTCACACCGCCTTCCCCCTTCTTTTCCTCACGATTCGAATGCCTTCTTCTTCCCCCTCGGCTTCCGGTGGGTCGTGAGCCCGGCGGCGGTGGCGGAGGCGGCCTGATTTTTCGGGTTTCCGGGTCGGTTTTTTTTTGCTCTGCCCGGAGTTGGTTGGGATTGTTGGGTTGGGTGGGAGTGGTTAGGGTTACGGGGGGTGATGAAGATCGAGGAGGTGGAGGATGAGGAGAGGGAGAGGGAGAGGGAGAGGGAGAGGGGCGGCGGGGTGCAGGGGGAGATGGTGGTCGCGAGCTACGACACGAAGAGGGTGCTGGTGGGCGCGGGCGCCCGGATCTTGTTCTACCCCACGCTCTTGTATAATGTGTTCCGGAACAAGATCCAGGCTGAGTTCCGATGGTGGGATGAAATCGATCAGGTTGCTTTTTTTTTTCTTTTTTCTTTTGTGGGTGGTTCTTGCATCTTTTGATTGGTTTTGTATTGGGTGAAAAGTTTGAGGAATTGATACGGTCTCCTTATGTTCATCCTGTTGACTTATGTACTGATACATGGTATGAGGTTTGGTCGGTCGGTTGGTCTTTGAGGGAGGGCTGGGAGGTGTTGAATCAGGATTGAAGTTGGGATTTTGAGTAGTCGAGAACTGTGTCTTTGGTAATTGGTGTGTTCTGCGTGTTTTTGTGTGTTGTTTGTTGGTTTGGATGGCTGAGAAAAGTGCATGTGAAGTAAATGAATGGGCACACCAAGAAGCTGGAGAGTTGACATGATCGTGGGTGCGGAGCGAGTTTCTCTTGATGTTAACGATTTTGAAAGTCGGATCTAGAGGGAAGGTTAACCTCATAGATGGTGGTGTTGCTTGAGATTGAATTTACAGCTGGTGTTCCAGAAACATGCCACTGTTGCTACTGAAAAGATAGTAGCTAAGTGCCTGTCATGGGTTATGAAATAAATTGTTTGTTCTGACCTTTCCAAAGATGGATATTGAGATCGATTTTATGGTATTCTCACGGAGTTGTTTTCTTTTGATGCTCTGCAGTTTCTTTTGCTGGGTGCAGTGCCATTCCCCAAGGATGTTCCAAGACTCAAGCAGCTTGGTGTTGGTGGTGTCATCACCTTAAATGAATCTTATGAAACTTTGGTGCCGTCATCTTTGTACCATGTGCGTATATCCTTGAGATCATATCACCTACTTAATTTTGTCTACCGAAATCATCTCCCTGGAACCCTTGTTCTTGACAGGGTAGACTATACAGGGGTTAACATTTCATGTTCTAGTTAGTTACGTGTTTTTATCGATGAAAACCTATAACAGATTCTAAAGATACCTTTCTTTTGTGAGCTGGTCTATATATGAGTCATTTATGATATCCTATTCATTACTTAACTAACTTGTTTGGTTCAGGCCCATGGGATTGACCACCTTGTAATACCTACCAGGGATTATCTCTTTGCTCCATCTTTCATTGACATTGGCCGTGCAGTGGACTTCATAGACAGTATGACATCTTTGAAGCTCTGCTTTTTGTTTTTACTGTGTTCCTTTCGACTCTGGCTCTATGTCGTCATCTCTGCCATAGGGGTTTCTTCAATCATCAGATATTTTTTTGTTGCCTTCATTCAGGAAATTCATCACGTGGCCAAACAACATATGTCCATTGTAAAGCTGGTCGTGGGAGGAGCACGACGATAGTGCTTTGCTATTTGGTAGTTTCATCTCCTACAGAGGAATAGACTCTCATTACTTGTTACTTCTGGCATGTAGCTGAAGTTATGGAAGTTTGTTCCTCTCTTTTATCAGATAGAAGATTGAGCTCCTTTTTATTTGCAGGTAAAGTATAAACACATGAGTCCTGCTGCTGCTTTAGAGTACGTTAGGTCTAGAAGGCCCCGTGTACTCCTAGCCCCTGCGCAGTGGAAGGTGAACACGCTTGCTGGTTTTCATTTTTGGATCGTCTAATTCTAATTATTTCTTGCCTTGGTTGGAAAAGGATAATATGGGCATGATCCAGTCAAATTGAGTCAACACAATAGAATATCGAAGTTGAATCTTTAAAGAATTCGACGCTTGAGCTTGACCATTATTAACTTTTCATAAATGACCTTGACTCCAACTGCAAACTGAAATTTTTGGTTTTTTGTTTCTTCTGCTTGCTCGTGTCAATGTGCTTGAAAGAGAGAGATAGAGAGAGGATTTTGACCTTTGATGCCACAAAAGTAACTGAAGAGTTATTGGATATGGATTTGTTCTTTGAAGGCTAGCCCATGATCTCTATTCCTGTATTATCGTACTAGTCAAGCTGAGACACCTGAATCTAATCTAGTAACATGGAAAAACTATATACCGGAGTCTAGTACCATGTCAATAACTTGATGAGTGGTAGATTATTGAAGCTATCGGAGAACTTCGATTGTTCTAGCTTTAGATGTACTGGTCGATGTTGTTGGAACTTCTTTTTTAGCTGTATACTTCTTCTTATCCGGTGGGTTTCATGCAATTGTATCCTGGTCTTAACAGTTCTAAGTTATTGTTTGCCACTTCTCAATTTATAATCTAAACAGGCAGTTCAAGAATACAGCAAGGGCCAAAGAACGATGGCAGTATGTTCTCCATCAGGCTCGGGGGACACTGTCTATATAACAAACGATGATCTCGAAGGGTACCAGTGCACCCTGGGAGATAATTATGGTAAGGCGCTGGCCATCGTCCCCAAGGTGACTTGGTCAAGACCCATGATTGCAAGGTTGTCTTGTCTTTTCGCTTCGCTAAAAGTATCAGGTGGTATTGGGAGTGTGCCGAGGCGGTTGCCAGTACCGGAGGCACGCGCATGCTAAGGCGTTTGTTTGTTGTGGTGACTCTTTTTGGTGTTCGTACATGAAAATAAGTTTTATTAAGTAGGAATCGTCAACGGTATTTTGTGTCTAAGAGAGAGAGAGTGGTAGTGTGAGAGGAGAGTTCAAGTGAGTATAAAGACACGAACAAAAGAGTTATTGTTGTGTGGTGTATTTTGCTTCATCTTGTTGTATAGATGTGTCTTTGCAATGAATTCTGACACACCTTTTCTTGTTAGCAAATGGATTTCCCACTTATCGGTGATATCTGTGGTTATGGGTATCCCTGGATTACCAAAATACGCGAAGTGGGCAGTTTTTTAATTGCTTTGATCTTCAGGTTGTATCAACTTCCGTTGTCTCGGGGCTTAGTTACCAAAGGTAAGTCATCACAGGATTATCATGAGGCCTTGATGAGTGGCGAGTCACAACGCTTCCTAAGTCACCTCGGCACTTGATGGCGGCTATGGCCGCTGCTGGTGCCTTTTTGCTGGAGGCGGCGAATTGGCGGGAGCCACTCTCCCTCCTCCTCCCCCTTCTTTCTCTCTCTCTCTCACTAGCATATATATATATAGATTGTGAGGAAAAACTAATTTTGTATTATTCAATAAAATTTAATACACACATCAAAATAAGTCTTAAAGGTCTTAAAGACTATTTTATCCTTCATACTTCGAACACTCCATTTCTAGTTGGAGCATGCTCAGCTTGTTACAAGTATATTTTATCCTCTAATTATCCAGAGATTTAGTAAAGATGTTTGTAAGTTGTTCATCCGTTTGAATATGATTAGGAAGGAACACTTCATTCATCAAATTCTCTCGAATAAATGATATTATTCAGTTCCTCTATATGAGAGAACATGGGGTTGGAAGTAGGGGTATGCAAAAGAACCGAGACCTGCTTGGATTGCCCGGAACCGGACCGAAATCATTTGAAATTGGTGGTTTTTAAGGAAACCGGTTTTGTTCGCGATTCCAATTTATAGGAACCGATGGGTACCGGTCTATTTCCCGGTTCTATAGGCGGATCCACACGCCCACTTGGATCGAACCGGTGTTGCAGTGTAAAGAGGGTTCCTTCCATATTTGTCCCGGGTGTAGCACATGTCCACATTTACACTCGACAATTAACCTTTTATTGTTGCGAGGTGTAAGGGTAAAATTTTCCAAGAATCCAACTCTCTTGCAAGCTCGGGTTTCTAATTTGGAATCTCATCAACGAATTTTTCATGTCGAAGCATTGCTACTACGTGTAATGTCTCATCGAGCAGAGAAGACGCATCTCCTTCAGCCACTGCTTTGTAAAGCATCAACTCCATTTTTGCATCTCCTTCAGCTGCTGCTTTGTAAAGCATCCACTCCATTTTTGGTCCTCAAGCTCTAAAACAAATTTGGGCTTCACGATTGCGTTTGGCTCATAGCATTTTGCTATAAAAAGGCCAAGAAAGTCAACTCCAAGAGACGGCAGAGGTGGTGGCGAAGATGGTGGTGGTTGGGATGGAAGCGGAGCGAGGGTTGTGACTGCCGCCGCCACAACGCTAGTACTTAAGGAGAATAAAGCTATCATGCTCGGGAGAGTTAGAATAAGTAGATACGAGGAGGGCGAAAATGAGAAGGCACGGAGGTTGAACTGATTCTATGGATCCACCCGAGAGCCGGACTGGACTGGCGGTCCGATTCCCGGGTGGATCCATGCAACTAGCGGACGGTTCCTAGTTCCAATTTTTCGGAACCGGTTCTTAGCGGGCGATTCCCGATTCTAGATCGAGAACCACCCACTCGGACCATGCACACCCCTAGTTGGAAGCTATGTCTATTGTAGCTTTATTAGCATCATAGAGTCTTGTCACGAGCTAGCACTTCCTTGCTTGCGGAACAACCCGTGAGGCACTTGGCAAATGAAATTCACCAGGTCAGCCCTTGTTCCGTAGTTGTTCTAGAGACCAAATAGTGAATGGCTTCCTTATACAAGATTGTGCCACGCCTAATTTAGTTTGGGTGTCTAATCCATCAAGCGAGACAGCAGAACTCTTTAAGTTTAACAACTGGTCTCAGTCTGCTATGGCTTCATCAGGAGAGCGGAATGAGCTGCTAACCAATTTGTGCACAGAAGGCCAATCTTGCCTTTAGAGCTCCTAGGTAATATAATCATTTGATCATTTGATCATAGAACTCCTAACATCAACAGTCTTGACACAACTCTCACAGACCAGTTGTGTTCATTCCCACCGCATCTTCACTCTTCACTTGATAACCCTAAACACCACTCACAGGTGTCATGAGTACGGGGGTTTCATGGATCATGACATTCTCTCCCATTCAATTTCGTAACGCCCTTGTTGTGGTCTACTCCGTCACTTCTTTACGTCCCTTAACCATTGATGCGTCATTTTTGGGATCACATATTGAGTTGTCACGCTCGCCCAACAAAATAGGTTTTGCTCCATTGGTGGCCTCTTTTAATCTTAGTTTTCGAGCCCCTTTCGATCACCTGCACTTTCCTTGATAAGTGTGGCATTTTTCACCAATTGCATCTTTTGACAACACCATTTTCACCTACTAAGTATCTTGACCCCATCATACCAATGAAGGTTCTTTCCTTGTTGGAAACATGGCAATAGACCTCCTCTTTGGATTCACCGATTAATCCAGGAACATTATTCTCATTTAGTGAGGAATTGACTCTTCTCCAACTCAACTCACTCGGCAAGGAACCGGTTCTTCCCCCGAGCTCCCGTTTCATCCTAGAAGCTAGTCGAGAGCCGTGCTTTGGTCAAGCACCTTTTGCCTCAGCAATTTACTCTCTGCCCTTGTAGGACTGGTAGACCACTAGTACTCTCCAGTTCAACTCATACTGGAGAAGGAATCGAATCTTTGTCCAACTCACCCACTTACTGGAGGGATCTTGCTCTAATACCATATTGTCACGAGTTAGCACTTCCTTGGCCGCGAAATAACCCGTGAGGCACCGGGCGAGCGGAATTCACCAGGTCAGCCCTCATTTCATAGTTGTTCCAGAGAACAAATGGTGAATGCCTTCCTTATATGAGATCGTGCCATGCCTAGCTTAGCTCGGACGTCTAGTCCTTTGAGCAAAATAGCAAAGCTCTTTAAGCTCAACAATTGGTTTCAACCTGCTTGCCATGATCTCATCAGGAGAGCAGCATCAACTCCTGATCAGTTTGTGTATGGGAGGCCAACCCTGCTTTCAAAACTCCTAAGTAATATAATCCTTTGATCTTAGAACTCTTAATATCAACGCCACTCTCATAAACCAGTTGTGTTCATTTTCTCTACATTCTCACTCTTCACTCGATAACCTTAAGCACCACTTACAAGTGTCGCAAGTATGGGAGGTTTCACATATTGTGACACATAAATGCTGAATCTCTAATTCAATCAATAACTGTTGAACTCACATGAATTCACATGTCACTTGTGTCATGACTCTATATTGTAACTCAGCATTAGAGCAGGCAACAATACTCTATTTTTTACTCTTTCATGATACCAGACTTCCTCTAACCAAGGTACAATAGCTAATGGTTGACCTCCTATCATCTAGAGATCCTATCCAATCAGCGTTAGAGAATCCTTCAACTTGTTATGACCATGGTTTGGTAGACAATTCCTTTCCCTATAGCCTTTTCAAGTTCCCCAATATCTAAATAATTGCATCCTAGTGAGATTTATGAGGGGAAGACAAAAAACTAACTTGCCACACTAACTGAAAAGGCAATATTTAGTCGAGTGACTGTGAGATAATTCAACTTACCCACTAGTCTTTTATATCTCTCAGGATTATTAAGAATTTCTCTTTCTCAGCAACCAGTTTAACCATTTGTTCCTTGGGTGAATCAAGAGACTTTGATCCAAACATAGTCTTAGTGAGTAAATCCAGGATGGGAAAATTGTCCAAAAAGTTATGAAGTTATTGCACTTTTGAAACTGATGTTGAAGATAGGTCTTGAGTTCAGCCATACTAATCAAGTCATCTCCCGTGAGGATAATATCACTAACATACACAATCAAGAATAGTTTGCCTCCCCCTCATTGTTTATAAAATAAAGAATGATCATTTTCACATCTAGATAGTCCAAAAGAAAGTATAGCGTCAAAAAATCATCCAAACAATGCCCATCGGATTGCTTCAAACCATATAAAGAATTTTCTAATGTGCAAACTAGTCCCCTAGACTCCTCTCGAGCAATGAATCTTAGAGTTGCTCCATATAAACATCTTCATGAAGAGTATCATGCAAGAAAGCATTTTTGACATCAAGCTAAAACAAAAGCTAGTTATAGCAATAAGAGAGATCAAAATACGAACAAAAATAAGTTTGGCACTAGGAGAAAATGTGTCTAGATAGTCAACCCTATATACCAAAGCATACCCTTTAGCAACTAGTTTTACTTTTAAATGAGCAAGAGAATAATCGAAATTGACTTTTACATCATATACCCATCAATGACAGGTAGTAATCAACATAGACACTTAACTGAGTCTAAGACTAGAGATAATGTAACTTGGAATGTTGTTGATGCGAATATTCTTGGTCAAATGTTAAATTTCATGAAGAGTAATATAGTTGATCCGGTAACTCATGTTGATATGGTCAGAGAACTGTAGGAGTATTTGAATGTGTTATATTCTGCCCAAAAAACTTATCGCAGAATTATGAACTATCGCAGGAGTTTTATTGATCTAAAAGGAATTGATGTTCTATTACGTAGTACTTCATTGACTATAAGAGAACGTATGAAGAGTTGAATGTTGTCGTCACGCTCCGAACCCCCTAGCACAAACATCTCTTAATGGTCGATTAGTTGTGACATCCGAGAATGCGTCGGCAACCCAATCTATTTATCTTTCGATTAAATGCAAGCAGAAGTATTTTATAAAACAACACCCAATCAAACATAATAATAGGGATAGTAAGGAAAAGACAATAGACATTTCCAAAAGCATTAGTTTTATTTACGTACTATTAATCCTAAAAAGTTTAATAATTACAAGCCTTTCTACGTCCACTTTCTACCGACTATCAGGGTTAATCTAAACTTCACTAACGGCAGGGCTAGCCGAAAAGTGACGCATCTTGTGCCCACCACCACCGCACATGAAAGTTCTCTCCACACTACGGCCTTGAAAAACAATAAACAATGACGAATGAGATAAAATCTCAGAGAGTTAACGACCTAAATCTCGATTATGATGCTAATTCGTCTTAGAGGCAATCCACACATGCAACATCACATAGCCTTATCTCGCCTTGACACACCCCTACATAATATCAATTAACATAGGCTAATAGCAATGTAGTACATATAACTTATAATTAGAACACATCACATAACTTTCCATGTACAATGCATCTACACATGTTATAGTTATTACAATTCTTTGGGTCACAATCAATATAAGAGTTGATGGTCTTCCGGTATGACCGGGCATTGTCTCGCCTCATGGGCACAACATTGTCTAGGACTCCCACCATAGACAGCATTCCATAAAGAATATCAATTCAGCCTCGACCACGACTCAGTATTTGAACTCCCGCCGAGCATCCGATATAAATCGAATATTGTCCCCAAACTCCCGTTGGGTGATGGGTTCCATTAAGTGACCACTCAAGCACGCTAATACTCATGCCAATTTCATTTGCCATTATTAGCTTAATGCAAACAGGGTTTGTGCTTAAACAACTCTAGCAATTTTTCGCACATTAAATTGTGGTAAAATAATCACACGTGATCACGTATATAAAATTTACCTGTTAAACTTTGTACACTTTCATTTTAAAACATTTTTGCCCCATTTAATATGTAAAACATAATGTCCAAATACAATACCTCAAAATCTGCTATTTACATGTCAATAGAACATTCTTTAAAAATAGTGCTTAAGGTTCATAAATTAGGCAATCAATTTCATAGCATAATAAGCTCAAACAATATGAATTATGCATAAATTCATCCAATAATTCAAGCATAAAATTTCACTTATTGATTAATCCGTCATTAATTAATACTAATCACAATTAATTAAGACTAACTACAATTAATTAAACTAATTATAATTTATTATGACTATCATTAATTAATCTAACTGAAATTACTCAAGAATAACTAAAATTAGTTACGACTAATTGTAATTAATTAAAATAGCTGCAGTTAATTGAACTAACTACGATTAATTAAGATTAATTGTCATTAATTAATCTAACTATAATTAATTAAACTAACTGCATTTAACCTTAATCTAAACTAGCCATAAGTGCAGTTAACAATAAACCAACATTAACTACCACAAACCACCATTATTTATAAATTAATTCTATCCATGAATGTAGTTAACTTCCTAATCTAGGATTAGGATGTTAACTCATGGTTTCCGACGACGACAAGCTTATGGCAACGGCGGCACGATGACTATTAGAACACGGGGCTCACAGATCGAATGGCGGCACCATGGCGTGGTGGGAGCAGCTTGAGCTCACAGCCAAGCTTGGGTGCTCGACTTGGTATGGTCCGGCAATGGTGGTGGGTCGCGGGTTGAAGAAGAATGGAGGGAGGAGTTGGTCGGCCAAAGTGAAGAAGAAGAAGAAGAAGAAAATGAGAGAGAATGGAGGGAGGAGTTGGTCGGCCAAAGTGAGGGAGGAGAGAAAGAGAGATTGAAGAATTTTTCCTCAAAATCTTCCCTAAAACCTTCTCCTTACAATTTTCCTTCTTGTCTCATCTCCATTAATGCCCAAAAACAGACATTTCGTAACTTTTGGCAAAAAATTCCATTTTTGCCATTGGGCCCAATTTCTTGAATGGGCTTAGATGGGCTTGGCTTGGGCCCACTTGGCCAAATCCCTCATGCGCGAGGCCCATTGGGCCTTCGCTTGGCCCGACTACTTTTTCCGACTTTCAATTCTCGACTTGCTAATCATTATCCGAAAATTTTAAGCTTGTTGATAAATCGATGGATAAACAAGACGACATCCAATATGTTAGTCTTGAAATTCTTGAAAGTTTGATACCCGACATTAAATTTCATGGTTAAAATCGATCAAATACGACCTTAGTACGATATCAACTATTGGGTGGCTTTTAGGAGTTATCACACGTGTTACTTGTAGTCAATAATTTTTTATTCATATTTGTATTTCTTCAAATTTCAAATTGTGAATGACCCTTGGTTGTTATGTAGTAACGAGGATTTAATTACTTATCTCGAGTATAAGATTAATAGGAAATCGGTTTACAGTTTGTAGTGAGTATCGTAATTGTGCAAAATCTTCCGTGAACCAATTACGTACTTCTGCTGAATCGATTTATATTCGTTTATTAATTGACTTATAACAACGTATATTATCTCTTATCGATCCTTATGGTTGAATAGTCTATCATTAATTGAATTCTCTAGTCATTTACGTTTTAATTCTTTATGATATCTCCCAACAGATTAGTTAACTTATGAATGATCAGTTCAGACTAATTTATGTATCAGTACATTGATGCAATAATCATTTCATATATTTTGAAAGAGATTGAATTTCAAAATATCACGGTTGTTCTCCCTATTTTAACTAATGTTCAACAAATGCAACTTCGAGAGAATAATTGACTATAATGGGATTCCCAAGAAGCCTTGGTTCTGAATATGAAGTTGTTATGTCTTAGATTCTTGGATAAAAGACTATTGCATTAGTCATAGATACAATTGCTCTGATATCATGTGAGAAAAAATTAATTTTGTATTATTCAGTAAAGTTTAAAACACACGCATGCACGCACATCAAAATAAGCTCAAAAGGTGGTAAAGACCACTTTATCCTTCATACTTCTAACATAGATGAACATGATTAATGAGTTGATGACCAATAGACATGATTTAATCAAATTAAGCAAAATTAGAAGAGTTGAAAGAGCAAATTAAAAATTTGAACTAAGTGCTTAAATTAGACAGTTTTGTACTAATCTCATACACAAATAAGAATTGTGTTTAGTCAGATATGATCGTATCTTTATGTAAATATAATATCGACGAATAACTTGTCATAAATTGCGTCCAAAATAATCGGCCTAAGCTCTCCAGTTTAAATAAATGAAATTACGATGGCTTTGTATTCGATTGATTAGAGAGTTTATATTGATGACTGCAACTTCACATATTTCATTTAGCATCATGAGCATCCCCATTAATATGCACTTCGATTTATCACGAAAGTACATCCTATTTTCCATGCATGAATTAATAATCAGGAGTATCAGGTGCTTGCTTCAAATAATAGTAAACGTCAAAAACGGCAACGAGCAAAGGACGTCGGCCAAGCGATACATAATTCATTCAGGTCTCGAGTTCAGCCAACATTTTGTTTAGGAAAAATATTATTAGTTCTAAGACGCTGCACAAAATATCACGAAATAACTCGTTCAGGAAGCTTCGCGAGCTTGAGGTAGCTGTAGGATAAGCTCAAAAAGACGATGCACCTACCAAATTACATCAGATGGGCATTAAAAAAATGATAAGTGAACCACCAGACTTGACAGCATAAGGCAATCTAGGCCTCCAACAAAAATTTCCCGCATAAGCTGCTGCTTCCCTGTTTCACTGATTATTGTTCAACAAAGAATCAGAGTCCTCCCTTATTTTTCCACCAGAGATGTGGCAAAGAGTGCTCGAAGATATGCACTGTTAAAGAAGGATAAACTGTAAAGACAACTTCACAAGCCAGCACAGTCGATACTCATTTCGCATGGAACTTGCTGCTGATCGAATCATAAGTTGGAAGATAAATAACTGCAAAAGCAAAGGGGAAAGATGTTAGGATAGACTGAGGCACCTAACCTGAGAATCCAGAAAAGAAAATCGCAGTTACGGAAATTACCATCCCCATATGATGCCATTGTTAAGGGGGATTTTAGGAGCTTTTGGGCCATGGAAGCAATATCCTTTGGCGTTACTTCATCAACAGCCTTTAGGAAATTCTCTACAGGTTTCCTGGAATGAACGAAGTAAACCTCCTTCAGATTACCAAGAAATTCTGAGAAACAAGATGAGTATATATTGTCTATACACAGGATAAGCAAGATGCAAGTAATGCAAAACAAGAATCAAAGAATGATTACTACAGCGAAGACTGCATTTTGAAGCAATCTAACTAGCAAATCATTATAAACTCATGACATCAGAAGAGCTTGCCAAGGACTGAAAAGTCAGAAGAATCATAGAATAGAAAGTCAAGAAAGATCCCAACAAATTCCCAGTACAGACATGGGGGATCAATATGCCAGTCTCAAAATCTCCAGAACAAGTTCCCAGATCCAACCCAAAAGCTACAGAAAATCTAGAAGGACAGGCAACTTTCTGCAACACACACGTAGCTTTCTCCTCACCTTGAAAGGGCAGTTAGCTCCAAGGTGTAATTCTTTCCTCAGTCCAGATTAGAGAAGCATATTTCCATGATGCTTACAAGTCAAAAAAGTAAACCCATAACCATCATCTAGGAAGTTCAATCTAATTCCTCGACGGCAACTGAATCCCATGATCCCAAAAATCACAAACAAGTCCACCTAAAACTGGCAGGTAGACTACAAATTCACCCAGCCTCCAACACTTTTCCTAAAACTAGAAACTTTTTCACAGGGATCTTTGTCCTGCTACACCATCAGCAAAAGACCTCAAACTCTATTCCACAAGAAACACTAGAAAACATATAACTAAATTAATTAAATTTGTAATGCAACAAACAAAACTCAGAGTTTCTTATGCAAAGATGTAAAGATAATTCATCACGAAATAAGCATAGTCTGTACATAGGTCTTACCTCTCACCGTACGTCAAAATTTGTCTGGCTATATCTTCTGAGGCAACCATCTAAAGGAAAATAGGAAAGTTAATGAACAATGCAAAAACTAAGTGATCCTTGAGAAGGATATACGTCAACTTCAGTGAATGACTAACTTCACAATCCAGAGGAAATAAACAAGAGGCAATGTTCACATACTCTGGACTCTAAGTTCATCAAAATGGCAGCCCTCGTTGATTGTTTGGCACGATCCAGCTGCACCTGATCAACTGCAAGCAAAATAAAGCACTCATTAGTAGTTTTCAGAACAAACACTTGGGAAAAGCACTATCAACATAAAGGCACAGCACTCAACCTTCTCCCGGTGTTGCCACTGCTATAAGCTCCTTTGCTGCAATATCAATGGCTTGGGCCGCAAAATCAGAGCCCTGAAAGCCAGAAAGTTAAGTTCCTTAAGTATATAATCAGTAAATAAGGAAAAAAGAGCACAGCACCAAAAAAAAAAAAATGCAAGTCAAAAAAGGAGCTGCAAATGCTTAGGCTCTATTTGGTAACCATCCAAATAAGGCCAAATTCTGATTTTTTGTTCCCGGGATCAGTTTGGGAATAGAATCACATTTGGTAAAATTTTTGTTCTCGGGAACAGATTGGGAGTAGAATCAAGAATAAAACAAAATGTGATTTTTGTTCCAGAATCAGAAAAAAGAATCAAAACCAACTATTTTCTTCTCTTTTTTTCTTCTTCTCTTTTCTTCTTCAATCGCGCAGTTGCCGTCTGCCATCGTCCACCGCCGTCGCCGCCCGTCGCCGGCAACCGGTCCAACGAGCTCACCGGAGGTTCGCCAGGCCAGGGCGAGGTCCGGCGAGCTCACCGGAGGCAAGCCCAGCCACCGGCAAGGCCTGCCTGGCCACCGGCGAGGCTCGGCCGATGGGGGCCGGCCTTGCCGAGGGCTGGCGATGCTCCGGTGAGGTCGCCGGCCCTCAATTTTATTCCAAAATCAAAAATTTTGAACGGTTACCAAACGGCTTAAAATGCTTAGAATCTGTTCCCGGGAACAGAATAAAAAAAATCATTTCTGATTAAAATCTACTCCCGAGAACAAAATCGTTACCAAATGCGCCCTTAAGATAAATGGCACAATTAAGCCAAGGAACTAGGGCTGAGCATGGTGTGGTTTGGTGTGGTTTGGTGTGGTATGTAGGCCAAACCAAGCAAAACTGTAAAAATATGGTTTGATAAAAAAACTCAAGCCAAACCATTTTCTTACTCAATGGAAGCCAAACGAACCAAACTATGACTAAAAGACATTTGCATTTTACTAAGATTTTTCTACTATCACCATTAGAGAAACATATATCAATCTAAGCGCCTTGATCCAAATTGACCAACAAAAGTCCAAATTGAGCACAAAATACGATTTTCTTCTCGATGCTACCTTAAACATTAATTAAAAAAAAGGACAACAAACATTGATAATCATGATCTATATCATATATGCAAAATACAGTTTTTCAATTTGATTTGGTTTTAAATTTTTGGAAACCATACCAAACTGTTAAAACGGTTCAGTTTGGTACAGCATGGTTCAACAGGTTAAACTATATCATGCTCCCCACTACCAGGAACCACTGGCATGAGATTGCCTAGGCATGTTTCTTGACAAAAGAAGCAAAAGCAGGGCAAAGATCATTTTTTTTCCCTGTCTATTGTGACATCCTATTACTAGCATATTCTGGCCAATAAAAAGGACCGAGAGATAAGGAAAATTTATCGATAGCAACAACTCATTCAACGACATATTCATCACAAAGAAGTCCTGAAGCAGGTCAATGAATATCAAAGGAAGAAGCAGGTGACCTTGCAGTGCGGGAGAATGTGATGACAAGGAGAAAGTGATAGAAAAGTACAACCTAAAGTTTTATTCAAAGCAAATATGAATTTCCTTATTCAACAGTTCATATTCAGGATTAGGATCTAGAATAATATTATGGCCATATTTTTGAAAAATTATAATTGCATAAGGGAAAGCAACTCTAGGTATTGTTTTAGAACTTCCAAAATAGGCTAGTCAGAACATTTCCTAAATATGACATCCATGGTTGCACAAGACTTCCTGCTGAGTCATCCATCTGGTGGAGGACCTTTCTTGTTCCATATGCCACATTTTCTCTGAAATTTCTCAAAACTCCACGCAGAGTTCGACGACACCTAAGCTAAATCATCAGTGCAGGAAGTGCCTATCTGCTCCCCCCCAAAACAAAAAAAAAAAGAGAGGAATTTACAAAGGAGAATTAAATATCACATTAACACCGAAGTTACACTCTACAACCAAAATAGTCCAACGAAGACAGACCTTAAGCGACAACTTGACATGTCACCCTCTTCCAAATCCATCTCAAGAGAACTATGGCATCGTCACTTTATGACATGTCTCCCACCCTTGTAATGGTATACCTTCTAACCATTGTTGTAGCTCACTTTATGTGATCCACTATCCATAGCCAACTAATATGGTACATATAGTACCTTTTTTTGGCCATCCACAGCTACATTGTATACATGTCAGTCATATCAATAGCTGCTAATACACCTAAAATGCCATTTCAATATTTGTTCACCTCCATTGAGTCAACAAAACCTCAGCCTATAAAAGGAATGTACCTCCATCTCTAAAGACCATTTTGTAAAACACAGAGTCCCTGACTTAGGCAACTATCCAGTCCTTTTCTCTCCACTTGCTCTTTCTCAAGGTCTTACAGAGCATCTAATGAGTTTCTATACATGAGGGGCCTCTTTGCTTCATAAGATAAGAGAGCACCCCTTGCAGGAGAAAATAGTTGCGTGCATAGTGAGGGAAAAGAATATCCACACTGTCACACAGAAAGAAAAAAAATTCCAAGAAGTGACTTACGGTAGTTGCTTGAATGCCAAAAATGCCAGTGTTATTGTAGATGTTGCTGAAAGCTGAAAAGGACTGAACTTGGGGATACTCATTTAAAACACGGAGATCTGCTCAATATAAATTGTGTCAATATGATTAACAATCCAAAATTTGAATGCATAATTAAACAGATGGAAGAAAAATGTAGTCACTAATAAATTCAATAGGACAAGGGCATAGAAGGATATGCACCAGATTCCAAACCAAGTTAAATGGACCAAGCACTGTTATAACATATACAGAATAATGCAGGATAATGGCAGCCCGATGCACAAAGATCCCACGATGCGCGGGGTCCAGGGAAGGGTCGGACCACTTTGGGTCTAAAGTACACAGCTTTACCTTGCAATTTTTGCAAGAGGCTGCTTCCGCAACTTGAACTTGTGACCTCTAGGTCACACATGCCAAGGAGCCACTTCTTATAACATATAAAGAAAAAGACAAGAAAGTAATGATGACTCACATAACCGCGAATACATTCCCTTCCCGGGACCACCTGCAGAGAAGGATCCACCACCCCCCAAAAGCATCTACAAAAACACAAAATGAACAAAAATTGTTAAAAACCCACATAAAAGGATTTCCTGTTATTTCTTCATTTTTTTTCCTATACTAATAGCAAAAGCCCACCGCACTTCCTCTGAAGACTTTAAAAAGATATAGCAAATCGAATAGCAATTACAAAAAACAGTATTTAGACCTGAAGAACAGTCAAATTCATTGCTTCCTTCTCCTTATGCCATCCGCCAGGTAATTCAAATCCAACAGCAAAGTGGGTTCTCTAACATAAAAAGCAAAATAAGTCATAGTTTCAAAAATCATAAGCGAAAAGTACAGCAGAGCTACAAGAAAATCGTGGGAGAAAGATAATCATACGCACCCCTGATTCACCTTGACAACGATAATCACCTCCTGTATACACAGATTTTGGCTCCTCAAGACGGGGTACACCTGGCAAGTCAGATAATAGTGGTTCGGCAACTGATAATAGTTCCTCGTGTTCTACCCCTGAAGCAGCAAGCACCATCCTAGGAGCAGTATAATGTTCCTGGAAATTTTGTATGCATATCACTTTTGACCGCAAAATCCACATGAAGAAGCAGTTGACTAAAAACGGAAAACTTCAGTTCTTGAGCGACATAGTATGAACTACAGACTGAATTCCCGAGGACTTACGGCAACAAATTCCTCTAAAATTGCACTGTTCAATCTGTTTATGGCAGACTCTGGGGCTAGAAGAGGATTGGCCAATGCACCGGAATAACCAGCCGAATGAAGTGCTTCTATAAGCAAGCCATGTGGATTATTTGAGACTTCAGCTATCTCTGCCTTGATCTTTTGAAGCTGGAAATGATTGATATGAAAAGAAAAGCATCATATCATTTTACAACTTACTGAATTTAAAGGAAAATATAGCAGCGGTTAAACCAAAGATGTAATAAAACACACCTGTTCATTGACTTCCCAATCAAGGAATGCAGGGTTCCTCACAGAATCAATAAGCAATTCAACCATTTCAGGAACATAAGTCTTCAGGGCATCATAGGTATATCCCATGTGCTCTCTAGAAGCTGAAGCTTGCACATTGCCACCAATTGCCTCCACTTCCCGGACAAGGCGTAAATGGCTACGGTTCCTTGTGCTCTTAAAGGCCATTCGTTCTAAGAGATGTGTGACTCCAGAAGAGATTGGCGTCTCATAAATTGAGCCACAATCAACATATAAACCTATTGAAGCAGCAGGATTCTGGTAATCAAAACAAGCAAACACAACATTGTCAAATGAGTTTGAGCAAGGTTGTGCCCTTTGAATGGAGAAATTGCAAAGCACAAAGATGCACAATGAGAATGAAGAAAGCCTACGTACTGTGGATGTTTCAGTGGCTATTTTGACGCCATTTGGGAGAGTTGAAATCTTGGTTTTACTCGGTTCAACATAATCTGGCAATGGTGGCGGAAGGTCAACACCTGAAAGTGGATATTCAAGGGGAACTGAAGCACTGGAGCTCCCACCAGTCAGCCAGCTCAAGATGCCCCCTGAAGATGAGGATTTTGTCGCAACAGTGCTGGCACTGGCAGATCTCACTAACTGCTTGTTGCAAGCATGGCCCTACAAAAAAGATACAACAAATCACAACATACTTTTTCATGACCCGATTCTAGACAGGCCTATAGCTTATCAGAACATACAAAATGAAGCAAGGTCGGCCAGCTAAGTAAATTCAAATGCAGCTTAGAAGGTGTCAGTCTTCTATGACCAAATTTGAAATGCCGATACAACTCGGAGAACTTGTTTTCATGAAACTGCACAGCAACTACACCCACACTTCAAAGAGAATAACATGATCCACTCAGATAAAGCCTATAGGGAGAAGATCTCATAATGACTATTTTGCTTCCGTCAACAGCCACTACAAACCAGTTAAAATTAACTTGAGCGAACATACGAGGCCTAGCTCGGGAAAATGATGCCCTGCTGGCCAATAGATGCTTCCAAAAGCAAAACAAGTTCATCTACTAAGAAAGATAGTATCCGCACGACATTGAATGAGAACATGACAAGGGCTGCTACTCGCTATTGGGACCTTTGAGTTGGACTATTCTCAGTCCCAGTGTGGTTGATCATCCTCTAGGACCAGCTATTCATCATCACCTCAGAAAGCTATGCATATAATCCGAAATTAAAAGGAAGAATGTGAAAATTTTGTCAGTAACTTCATAAGTTAAGCTTTTGAGTGGAATCAGATATGGGTGGACTTATCAACTAGGTTTCGTCTCTACATCTTCACCATACCAAAGAAAAATCGGGCTTCCACTGAAATTACTAAACACCATTTCCAAAGCCAATTGTTGCGCCGGAAGAAACCATTTTCATTGGAAATGCCACAATGAAGAAATTGTAAGGCACAGAAACTCCGGTTCGGTGGGTCTTTAATCTTTATGTATAAAGGGTCATGGTACGGTAGAAGCAATATGCATAGTGTTGCAAGAGCAGGTAGAGGTCAGCCATTCAGGAGTGTAATCTCAGACCAGATGGAAGCAAAGCATGGACGAGGAGGGCAGTTTACGCTGGCATTGCGGTCTGGAAACATCGGAGACCTTAGTCAGGCTTCTGATCAAGGAACACGAGCCTGGAGGTGCAAGGTGCAATATGCGAAATCGTATTCCTTCAGAGTTTTGGAAGATAGACCAATAGAATGGTCTATGCAACTGCCAACCAATCGCGAATTTCGACAAGGATTTCAACTATAAACCTCATGATTCGCGCATGTTCTTATCCAATCCCGTCGAATTTTCACGTGAGGCCGAAAGGAACTCCGATTCAAGCCACCGGGTACTCCCAAAATCAGGAGCACCTCAACCGCCCAACCTCTCGGCCACCGCGTTTCCCTGGTCAATCACACGAGAGGGATTGGATTCGCTGAGGCCTCGAATCGGGCCCAGCAATCCAATCCCACCTCACAATCCCAAACGGAATCTCGCTCTCGCCTAATCGCTATGCTCTCCGACACCCCCGCGAACGACGAGGCGCGGTCTACAATCAAGAATCCGCACTGAGCTACCGACGAGTCCGTTCACAAACAGCTCGTCCGGCCGAATCGAGTCGGGAAAAAAGGAACCGTGGGAATCGGCGTCCGATCGCCGGCCCGCCGCCGCTCCTCGAAGGATGTGGAAGAGGAAACTGACCTTCAAAGCCCTAACTCTCGAAGCTGCCGCTCGGTACATTTTCGATCTCCGACGTCGCCCTCTCTACCTCGCCGCCGCCGCCGTCGTCGTCGTCTTCTTCTTCTTCTTCTGTAGTCTGGGCAAGGCGTGAGCTTCTAGCTGCGAGGAGAAGCACTTCTACTGGTCAACCGGATTACCGCTTGGACCGGTTCACTGGCTGGGGGTTCGGGCCCGTGGAGCAGACCGCATATTCGATGGGCCGGGCTTGGCCCAGGTGTCCAAGCCCGCTCAGCTTCAAGAATCGCTTCGATGGCCCAATGGCCCAACAACATGCTGGCAACACTGAGCACCACCACCTCTTTGGACCTTTGCCGTTGGTTCACAATCGATTGATGTCCGACATTTGTGAAACGACGCACGTTGCACGCAATTTCGTCGGACGTCCTGCGGTCCGTATGAGATTGGGCGATATTTATCCAACCCATCATTTTTAGGCTGCGCCTATTTCAACTTTTCCAATGGGTTTTTGGCCTCCAGAACTTTTTTAGAAAATGCCAAAATATTTGGTAAGCCTAGTGGCTTTCGGCCGAATGCTGATTTTGGAAAACTTGAAAGCCCAAGGCAAGGAAGGATTAGCTTTGGGCGGAATGTCATTTCCAAACATTTTTCTTCCCGTCTTGCCCTCATCCTGTCTCGCCCTTACCATTTTTAGGATTTGTGGCTAGTCACCAACATTGGTGATGCACAATGCCAGCGATGCCGCTTGGGCTTGCTAGTGACCCTAAGCCTTGCCACTAGACCCCGACGAGGGCCTCCTAAAATCACGTGACCCCAAGCGACCCTCACCAATTTCGGATTTTTTAAACAGAAAAATTGCAGCCAAAACCCTTTGTATTTTTTTTTCTTTTATACCAAACACTATTTGAATTCAAAGTTGCTTTGTAACGTGTTATTACCAAATCGATATACATTTTCCCAAAAGACTTTGGCTTTTAGCATTTGCATTACATCCAATGCTCATTTCCAAAGTCAAACCAAACACACCTTAGAAGGGGCAATGATTTCTTTATGATGTCGTTTGAATGGATTGAAATTGAGATTTGGCCAAATTGTCCCTTGTGAAGCATGTTCACAAATCATGTGATCAATTACAAGCGATATTTCATAGTAAAATTTTGAGGTGATTTGGTTATGCATTAAAAAATTAAAAAGTGATCGTTCACAATTTGTGACAAATTTTAGAGAATAAAAATGAAATTAGCTAAAAATAATAAGTGTGCAAACTATAATTTGCTTCCAATATTTAAATTTAAGATTATTCCATTAAAAGCCAACTTTTTCAAAAAGGTGCCCCTTGAGTTTGCCAATTGCCAATTAATAATTACACAATTAGCCCCCAAACTTTGATTCAATGTGCAATATTACTCTAAACTTTTAATTTAGTCAATGCACCTCTTAAATTTTAATCTAATGTTCATATCATCTTTGTACTTTTAATATGTTCAATATAATCTCTGAATTTTTTATAAATGTTCAATTCAGTTCCTAAACTATATGAAAGTCTCAAATGCCATCTTTCTATTAATTCAAATTTAAGAATAATATTGAACATTTTCATATAGTTAATGATTAAGTTAAACATCTATCAATTCATGAACTCCATTAAATAAATTAAAAATTCAGAAACGATATAATACATCGATCAAATTCAAGGTGTACATCGTGAAAGTTCGGGCATTATATCATAAATCAAGCTAAAGTTTAAGAATCTTTGTGACATTTGCCCTAATTTCTTCCCAAATCGTCGTGACCTCCTTCCCCCTGTTGCATGGCGTCTCCTCGTACATTTGTTTTTTTCGGTATTTTTCTTCTTCCTTTTTTTCTGTTCAAACATTCAATTGAATTTTATTCGAAGTGCTAAGTTCCGGTCAAACAGTTGTCTCCTACTTTCGTGGCGCTCGCTGCCTCTCTTTCTCCCTCTCTCCCCTCGGCCTCGCTTCTCTCTCTCTCCATTCGAATGGATTACATTCGCTCCGCCTCGCGCGCATCCCGCTTCGACCCATAAAAGCCCTCCTCCGATCACTTCCACCACGATGATTCCCGCGACTGATGCGACGGGCTGTCGAAACGAAGGCAGATTCTCCGCCCTCTGGTACCGGGTCTCTTCGCTGTTCGGACGTAAAAAACCGGCCAAGATCGGTTCCTACGCGAGTAGGATGGGCACCAGTTCGAAGAAGATCGTCACCGGCGACGCCGGTTACGTGCTCGAAGACGTCCCCCATTTCTCCGATTACATTCCTGATCTCCCTGTACGTTGCGCGCTCCTTCTCTTACCTCCATGCATGATATTGTCCATGTTCATGCACGTATGTATAGACACTGGATATTGCTCATGTTCATGCACGTGTATAAAGACACCGGTAGAATCTTTTCTTTTTTTGGTTGGGTTTCGTTTTCTTTTTAACAATACATTCGTGTTGATTCTCCTTGTCACGTATTCTGCCAGACATATTCCAATCCCTTGCAAGACCATCCTGCGTATTCGGTCGTGAAGTGAGTTTAATTCCTTTTGTTCATTGAAGTTCCCATGAAACTTGCTGCTATCAGTCGCGAATGCAGCAAACGACTCTTCTTCATTATTAACATGCTGTCATGTTTCGAAACAGGCAGTATTTTGTTCATGACGACGATACTGTCACCCAAAAGGTCAGTTTATACTTTTTGCGAATTCTTTATTCTCTCTACTGGGTTTGCATATAAGGCGGTGAAAGAATTTCGGAAGATTCAACCATGCCCTTGATTTTTCTGAGGGAGAGAGGTCTGGTTTCATTTGCTTTGGTTTCAACTTAATGACTCTAATCGTTGAAGTTCTATTCATTGTATTAGTGCCATCGACGGAAGGACTGGGCATGCTATATAGTTGTCGTCTTAATTCAAAGATTGAATCATATGATGTGAATTTAGCGTGCTCAATTTTCATAATATAGAGGTTGTAGATGCATTAAGTCAGAATGCAAAAGCTCCTCTTAGTTATTATTACTTAGTCAGGATGGACTCTATGTTGTAGCCTATTGCCCACAAAAACGGTCCAAGAGGTTTACATTTTCGAAGGGCTGGACCTCGTCAAAAGGTATGTCGGTGTTTCTTGTGCATGAAAATAGGTATGCGGGTTAGAATATCTATTGCTGGGGAGCTGACAGCAATTCTTGAATGAACTTTAGGTCTATTTTGAGCCAGATGAGGTTCACGCATGTATCGTCACGTGTGGAGGTCTCTGTCCAGGGCTCAACACTGTTATCAGGGAGATCGTGTGCGGATTGTACCACATGTATGGTGTGAAGAAAGTTCTTGGAATAGACGTAAGTAATCGGTGTCAATTCTTCTCTGTTGCTTTTGTAGCTGTGTTAGATGTTATCCATTAGTAGAAGCAGCATGAGGTTCAATGTGAATATCACAAGAGAGGGACAGAGAGAGGAGCAAAATCAATGTTAAATGTTAGCCACATAAACCAATTATATCTTTCTTTATTTGCAATAGTACAAAATCAATTAGCACTATGTTTTCTGACTCGAAGCACATGCTTCATCAGCAAGTCGATTCTTAAACCTGACCTAACCATGTTATTTACATAAGAGACCATGAACCGCAACCAAGCAGATGCGGTGGTTTAAATTTTCATATGAAAGCTGGTTCTTCACCACTGGAAGTTCAATCTTCAGGCCTTTGGATGGGATCATTTTCTATGGAGTTGAGGTGGCGGCATGGCTGAAAGAATCCTCTTTATGTCCTTGTACAAATGCAAGAAAACTAGTCTAGCTTGTCGACAGATGCTGCACAATACAAATCATTGTTCATTACATTCCTCAGTTATAGCTTTTCCAGGCCCAGAGTTTTATCCAGAGAATAATTTGCAATGATACTAAGATCTACAACATATTATGCAGGGTGGATACAAGGGCTTTTATTCTCGAAACACGGTCCCCCTTACTCCAAAAGTTGTCAATGATATCCATAAACGCGGTGGGACCATCCTCGGAACTACGCGAGGTGGCCATGATACCTCAAAGATTGTAGACAGCATTCAAGACCGTGGAATAAATCAGGTCTCTTTAAGATATTGATCGGTCAGAAAGCTGGTTTGACAGTTGCATTAGGATTCAGTTAGACCCTTTTTCTGCTTCTTCAGTGCATAAAAAATAATCCCTCTAGCTCTCTTGTTCCAGGTTTACATAATTGGTGGAGATGGAACTCAAAAGGGCGCATCTTTCATTTTTGAGGTAGAATTGAAACCCATAAGTACTAATTGATGTCAATTGTTAATCTGAATAAATGTTGCTGTGTCATACATGTCTTCATGTACTCTTTCTTGAAGTTCTTTCAGTACAAAATAGTTATTGGCCAGATTTCTTAACAATGATTATATTATGTCTATTCTATTTTCTTATGTAATTTTTCCACTACACTGCTTCAGGAAATTAAGAGACGTGGTCTTAAGGTAGCAGTGGCAGGAATCCCAAAACCATTGATAATGACATCCCGGTACTCCATGCAGCCCAATCTCTGAAATTGCTGTTGACGGATCTTGAAACCTTTGTCTGAACTGCGTCCTTGTTTAAATAGGTCATAGACAGGTCCTTTGGTTTTGATACTGCTGTTGAAGAAGCTCAACGTGCTATCAATGCTGCACATGTTGAAGCTGAAAGTGGCGAGAATGGCATCGGTCTTGTGAAAGTGATGGGTCGTTATAGTGGTAATTTGCCAATAGCCCTCACTTTAGTTTCCATGACGCTTGATCAGGAAAATCTTCACCAAATTAACATATTTCCTTGGCTTAAGAGGTTTTATGGGGAAAAGAAAAGCAAAAAAAGAGCAACGTGAACTTGAAAGATAAGATTCTGGAGGTAGATTGACTTGCAATATTGTGCCTCTAAAAGCATATAGACCTACAAGTATAAACATCCAGAAATCCAGCTTGAACTCTTGGCTACACATTTTTCAATTGCAAATGTCCAATTGTTGATGAATAGAAGTTGCTATTGAAATTTGAATTGCACAAAGTTAATGCAATTTCCATGAGTGTGTATGCTTGTTTCTCAATGGAAGAAATTGCATTCAATGTTTTATGATCTTTTATGCTAAAATAGAAATAATCTGCAGGGTTCATAGCAATGTATGCTACTCTTGCTAGCAGGGACGTCGACTGTTGCCTCATTCCTGAGTCGCCCTTTTACCTTGAAGGGCCTTGTGGGCTATTTGAGTATGTAGAGAGACGACTCAAGGAAAATGGGCACATGGTCATTGTCATTGCTGAAGGTGCAGGGCAGGAGCTTCTTTCTGAGAGCATGCAATCTGCGGATAAGAAGGATGCTTCTGGTAACAAGCTTCTCCGAGATGTTGGTCTTTGGCTATCACAGAAGATCAAGGTGACTATCCTACTTAAATTACAGTCAAGAGTTTGATGCTCATATCTTTTTCGGAGACTTTCCACCCTTTTTGAAACTGCATGCAGTTGGATCTCTGATTTAGTAATGAGAAAATTGAAGGGTCTTTCATTTTAAATTTCATTCCATTTATGCTTTGTTATTGGCTGGTAGATTATAATTCTAATTGCTCTTTCTCGTCTTTTTTATTTATTAAGGGTGACCCGATGAATTTCTTACACTTCCTCTGTTCTCAAACATCCTAGTGGCCATTGTTCAATAGGATGATGCATGTGATTGAGGTGGAGTGTCTTGATTTTGTGATGCAGCAAGTTCTCATGATAGTCTAGAGGCATATATATAGTCTATTGGCGTAGTCTGTTGCATTATCATGTCCATGTACACCCATGTCTGTTTTCTCTACCAGCAGGATTTCCATGTGTTGACTACAGAAATTATGGTCACTCATATAGCTCATTATCTTGCAACCTATGCCTGGCTCTCATGATTTATTGCCTATTTACAACACAATGACGCTCCAATGAGATGGAGCTTCAGAGGCCGTATACCAATAATTCTATTGGCTATTATACTAGTCAAAGCTCTGCCACAAGTAGTCTTGGAGACAGTCAAATCAGATGACACTTCCTCATTCTGCATCATCTGTTTCTGATGCTGGACTTCACACTGCATAATGAAACTCCTAAGATTTTCCATTTTGGCAGGAACATTTTGCCAAGAAGGCTAAAATGATCATAAACCTCAAATATATAGGTTGGTAATATTCTTGCTCTCTTAACCCAGAAAGGCTGGGAGACGACTATTTCATTCAATATTCCTCTTTGTTTTGTCCTGCAGACCCTACCTACATGATCCGGGCTGTCCCAAGCAATGCCTCTGACAATGTATACTGCACGCTTCTGGCTCAAAGTGCAGTCCATGGAGCAATGGCAGGTTATACAGGCTTTACAAGCGGGCTTGTCAATGGAAGACATTCATACATACCTTTCTATGTAAGTTCATTCAATCCCATTCACATAAAGGAAGGATGCCTACCTTTGTCGTTCATTTCAGTGGATAGTGATGGCAAGCAGATTTTGAAAGCAATAAAGAAACATGAATAGCTGATAGTATGCAATTAGTTCCAACCAGTCAACTTTTGAATCCAGGCCGGAACCCAAAAAGAAATAATTCTTCTACCAAATGGACCCATGCTTCCTTCTAAATCTATGTTATAAGTTGTATTAACATTCTGCAAACGAATTGCATCAGCGACTCAATTTTGTGCTGAGTATTAGTGAGTTACTCACCATCATCTAGTATGCCCTACGCAGATATTAGCAAACCACGGTCCTGTTTGCTTTTGAGAAATTTCCAGCTTCTACATGCTCTCTTGTGTTTAAGTCGATAAGCTTTGATTCTGCACATGCATTTACTGATCAAAAGAAGTAAAGAAAACTATCAGATCATATGACAACCTGATCAATCTATTTGCTTATAAGACTGGAGACTACTTCTTTTAGTCAACTGATGGTTCCCTCCATTGTTCTGCAGCGAATCACTGAGAAGCAAAACAACGTTGTGATAACTGATAGAATGTGGGCGAGGCTTCTGTCGTCAACTAACCAGCCTAGCTTTCTGAGCGCCAAAGATGTTATCGAGGACAAGAGAGAAGATGAGGCACCGACCCAGTACTCTGATGACCAGTGCAACCCGGATAAGAGTAATTTGGTCAACAATGAGCTCTGCGAAAATTGACTTGGGTCTTATGCTTAAACGCGCTGTATTTTAAGTTATATCTCTAGCCTGACATAGGTAATATGGGCGTGGTGTCGTTGCCCAAATCAATGAGTCTGCTGTTACCACTACCATCTTTTATGTTTCTTTGCTCCACCAGTTAGGTGCACGGGGTTGAAAATCCTTCCTTTGTTGAACCGTCTTTCTGAATTCATGGTTATGCTGGTGTAATATTCTCTGAGCTTCTTACAAGAAGAAATTCCTGATTATCCTTCATAGTTTAGTTTTACCCCTCAGCCAGTTTGTGTTCAAGAAGTCAAGATGGAGGTTGTTGAGTTTTGACGTGTTCATTTGAAAGAGAAGAAGGAACAGAAATCAGACATCAGCTGATACAAGATAGAGAGATCACCAGAAGCCGGTGTTATTCGGTAATGAATGGTTTCTTGTATGACAAAAAGAAATGAGTATAAAAACTATTCATCTAAGCTAATTATGCACGAAGCCACTTCGTTATTCCGTGTTGATGTCATATCAAAGTAAGCCAGACATAGGGAACAACCAGAAATCGAACTTGTTGCCTCCAGATATGGCCACAAGAGCAGCAGGGACACATTGGCATGAACATGATGAATGTCTCTATAGCCTCATGCCCGGCTAATGCAGAAACAACAGATCAGAGCCGGTTTGTCCAACCCCGGGACAATGACTGGGACTCGTCGACCTGAATGCCTCCCCTACAACTTATGCCACAAGTGCTGGAGATGCCCTGAGGCACTGTGACTTTTCGTAATTGATGTTGCTTACGTTCTCATCGGCCATCTTCCGTGCATGTTTTTCAAGCGTTGTCCACCTGTAAATTTCGTTGACCAGCAGTGAGGGCATGGCTTATTCAGAGCCATTGATGATCAAAGCAAGGTGGAAATGGAATGCCATAATTCTCCGTGTCAAGCAAGTGTATATGGCTCCTCGTTGGTCATTCTAGGAAAAAAACTTGGACATCGGAAAACCCTGGATGGAAGTAAATGGCATTTCCGTGCATAGCAGATAAGATGTACGTTTGGAGTAAATCGAATTAAATGAAACCTGTCTTTTCACCATATTGGAGTAAGCCTTGTTTGATATGGATGCGACAAATTCGTATATGAATCAGGCTTTTCCACTCGAAATATATTTGGCGCCATACTTGCTATTCGAGCCTTCCCGATGCACATGGACATGACAATTTCCATTGCATTAATCGAGTTAGAAGTCCGAATACTCAGCGTTATCCGAGGTAACCGATCTATACGGCATGGCATTAGCATATGCAAAGTCCACCTCTATATGGAAATTGAAGGTCACATCCGAATTGCGTTTCCAACTTATATTCACATCGAAGTCCGTTTTTGTGTCCTAGCAATGGAAAAAAGAAAGGGCTTTAAAGGCTTTTAGTTCTAGTGCCACTAGTGCTAATTCTCATCCAATATCGGCATGGCCGAGCACAGAGCATACTCTCCCGGGACAAAACATGCCGCACGAAGTGTGTCATTCCAAAGGTAATGCTGGAAAAATGTGATTAGATCACTACCACATTGTCACAATTCGTTTTCTTAGCACTGAAAAAGGGCCTCACTGACATTGTAATTGGACGTGCGTGTTCTCCTGTCTTAGCAACACAGCTTGCCAATGCAATGCCATATGGATAGAACTAGTGCGTCCTTATGCTGCAAGTAGAGCTTCAGCTTTCAGCAATCAGCAACTGGTGAGACTCGGCCAGAATAGATAAAAGAAGAATCTATGAAGCAATTAGAACAAAAACTAGAAGAAAACAAACAAGACACCAAAATAACAGTAAATGAAGAACAAATCTATGCTTCCATAAACAATGAGATCCTTTATATACATAACAATAGCGCAGTGACAGCGTACACGATCAGTACAAAGCCAAAACTAAGCTGACATGCTTTCCCAGAGCCAAGAATTGACAGACCCTTTACACGATAACACTCACTCTACAACTCAAGTAAATCTTGTGACATGATTACAATTACATTACAACTCATGTAAATCTTATGACTAATCCTTGCTTCTCAATAAGTAAGGCAATGACTAGAGTTAGAGCACAAAGCACCTACATCATCACATCTTGTACTATGTGCCAAACCCAGAAGAAAGAATGCCTCTGGAAAGAGCAGCTTTCAGAGCTCTGACCTTTTCATTGATGAACGGGACATCAGATCGAGTCATCATAACTGAAGAGCTGCTGCACTTAGAATTCCTTTCTCCCGTGAACCCCGCCATTTATAAGTCAAAAAGAGAAGGTAATAAAAAAGACCCTGCCCTTTTCAAACATTTGAAGATCCCCACAGAAACAAAAAGAGAAATTGTATACAACTATAGTCCCACTTGCCCAGCTAAACAGTACCTGATTAGTATGCACATTAGAACTGCCAGAACACCTCAGGATCGTTGTTGTACAGGGAGTGATCTTGGATTTCCTGATTAGCCACGTGCCAATCAATGAGACGAGCTTGTATGATTTTGCACAGCACCAGCCCAGAAGGAAGCATCCACCATTCACTTTCATCCCTATTTGCCATCGAAACAAGAACATTAATATCTTTACTCTCACCGATGCAGCGTCCATCAAAAGAGAAGATGGCTTCAACTATAGCCATGCCATAGCAGCTGAAGGCGGATACTTACGCACTAAAATTCCAGGACTGAAAGTTTGAGTTTGAATGCTTTTTTCCACTGTGGTTCTTGTAATGAATAAATCCACAAATGAAAGCAACTACCTGTTTGAGTGTAAAGCCATAAAGATGGTTAGAATCTGCTTTCCTGCCAAAACAGATATCAATTGAATATGGTGTTTGACATGTCTCATGCGCTACTTAAACTGCCATAAACAGCCGGCAGCATAGGTGAACAGGAAGAACAATAGATGCACACCTCATTCTTGCGTTGCTTCTCTATCAGATAGTACTATCAAGAAAGCTAAGCCTTTTACTATCAGATGAAGAATATGAAGTAATCATATCTCCAACATTAGCTGCTGCGTGACAGATGTGTGTCTTAGCAAAGTGTACACTTGAGAAGCAGTGTGAATATAACAAGGCAAGGGAAAATGATGAAGGTACTTGAACCCCCCAACAAACCTAGGGAAAAAGTTAATCTTCCAGTTCATTGGCATATCCTAAAACTCCTGTTCCCAGAATAATGCTGTCTTATTAAATGACAGCAGCAAAACAGCAATCTCGAATCTTCATCTCATTAGTGGATACCATCAGAAATACTAGTACATGCGAGGCACACGTGATTACAAATTCTGCACTCTAGTGTAAAATGTAAGCTTAAGATGAAGAGAACTTACGACATTGATCAAGGATGTGATGTTCCATAGAGCATATACACGTGCCAGGCCAGCTGATCGCCTTGGTCCATGACTAAATAATGCACTGATTCCAGCCGGGAAAGGATAAAGAATTGCAAGAGGGAGTATAGACAATGCTAAAAGGAAGTCCAACAGAGAAATGGAGTAGAGCTGCAGCAAAGTAAGCAAGACCAAGCTAAAGTCTCCTAATAGCAGCATAGAGACCACCAAACCAACAAGATCCTGCATTAACGAGAGAATAGGTCAAAACAGTTTTCTACAAATCCATCTGGATATCAGAGAGAG
Organism: Eucalyptus virginea; assembly: GCA_014182375.1. NCBI lineage: Eukaryota > Viridiplantae > Streptophyta > Magnoliopsida > Myrtales > Myrtaceae > Eucalyptus > Eucalyptus virginea. Next base: position 53,182,693 of record CM024516.1, on the reverse strand, counting down.
AAAGGTTTATTGGCAAACTTGATGGACCTCATTAGAAGCATTTATTACCTGATGACCAGCTGGTTTGGTATTATAGACAACGAAAGATAGGGGAAAATATATAGCCTTCTTCTCTTTGAAAGTTCGCAAGCTTTTGGAATGTAGAACACCACCACACATTCTTTTATACGTCATTAGAGGTTGCTTCACTGCCGAGTGGTCCACCGGATCATCTCTGTAAGTTCGAGACAAACTGCAAATATACCAGAAACTTAAGCATAATGGCACTACCAAAACTCTGGCCTCAAAGTAGCTTGCATGAATATAGTTACCATGGTCGCTGCTCAGGTTGCAACAAACCATCTTGACCTTCAATGGCCGATGGTAAATTTTGATTTCCAACAGCACATGCTATAAGACCAAACTGGCAATATCCCGAAGCAGTAGGCTGAAAGGAAGCTAGGTTGAGATGCACGTCATATGTAACTAAAGTAGGGTTTGCATGTGTTTCAAGCCAGCTAACAATACGACCAAGTGTTACTCTTAGTTGTCCACGGCGCACTAATCGCAATTGAGCATTCAGACCTGCCACTAGTCGATACCATATTGTAGGTGGTATTGCCTGAGATCAGAAATAAAGAACAGTACATTTTTAAGAGATTATTTCAACAACACACATAAAAATGATTGTGAGTACTAGCAATCTTACTTGGCTCATAAGGCTAGTGAGGATATTATCATTGTGAAGGCAGAAAGGAGCCATGTAGCTCCCGTCGCCTCCGAATATCAAGGACATTGGAAATCTTTGATTCAGAGGAGGAGGAAGATCAGCTCGCTTTTCATCTCCGCCAAGGAAAAAATCCAAATAGCCCAGCATTAGGTCAGATGTTGCGGCCACCTGCATTATGACATAAAGATCAATCCTAAAGGATTTTCTTTTTTTTTTAAATTAAAATCCCAAAAGAAGTTGATAGCCTGAATTTTAGCATAGCTACTGTTCTTGCACAAAGTGACACCATCATAACACATATTTCTAAAATATATTTATTTTGGGATATACGATGTTAAGATATGGATATACATCAAATGAGACATTCTTCTCTCAAGTTCATTTGGATGTGTCTATCAATGGATACTCTTTTCATTACAGTTCTATATGATTCAAATCCACAATATGATCATAAGGTACAAAAACCCACGTCAGTGTTAAGTCCCAAAATTCTAGAAACCATGAGAGGTACCTCATAGGGCAATATGCTTACACTGTTCACTAAGTACAAAAAAATCATAAAAAAGACTGTAGGATGTGTGAACTGACACCATCAACCTTCCCATCAGATGGTAAATTGAAGTGAGAAGAAATATGTAAAAGACAAGCTGACGTCAAGCTAATGGATCTACATGCTTTCCAATATCAAACCTTAATTCCCTCGTAAAGAGCACGAGAACGGCAAGAACGTAAGCAAGCATGATCATATTCCGACCGAACAAATTCACGAAGTTGCTGTAGTTTGTTTTTGCGACAGCGCTGGAGCCATGACCATGACAGCGGATAGGCAAGAACAGAGAGAATCCTGTAGACCGATCCCTCCCACCATTGGTAAGCAGCTAAACCATTAATCTCATCTACAAATCTGTTAAATGCATCCTCGAATCTGCATATGTTTAGGTGAGAAGAATCATCATAAGAGTATGGACTATGGATTACAGGAAAACTAACAAAGCGATAACTTTTACATATCAATCACCAGGCAGGCATAGAGAGATGGATATGAGACATTGAATCCCACGGTATCTTTATATAAGCAGTGAGGGTCCTAGGGAGGGGCACTTACACAATCTCTATAATTTCTTCAGGAGGAGAGTGAGGTAGATGCCAAGGTTCGCTAAAGGTATTTGCCCCCATGAAGTACATTCTATGAACGTGGCTCTGAGATTCCTCGATCCTATTTGTTTCCATAACCTGAAAGATTACATTATTAACATAATAGATATGAGAAATTGGTGGTACCTGAATTTTAGGTATCAGAAGCAACAAGATGAAGAAAGCAATTAAGGGAAGTACCTCATTTAGTGACTCCAGAAAAGGGAAAGAGTGATCTATTCGAGAACTATGTCGAGGAGGAACAATGGCTGGCGATTCTTCGCCACCAACATACTTTGTCCGTGCAACACTAAGGACTAGAGCTAGCAGGATGAGGACACCCAGGAGTATTAGACTAAATAACCATGGGCCACCAAAAGTGTATATTAGCTCTTCAAGAGCAGTATAACAATTTGGCATGTGAAATCTTTCGGAAACACATTTGTAGGGGCAAGGAGTTTCTGTCACGCCACCTGTTAAAGAAGATGGAGGCCACACAAAATCAATAACTAGATCTGCTAGGGACTACTTCTGGGGAGGGAAAAAATCTTCAAAAAAATTTAAAAGCACCTAAAATACATTTCAAAATCACAATGAAATAACAGACACCTCTGACTGCCATGTATATTGCACGATGGGGAAGCTCATGAAGTGGGCAATCCTGACAAAGGACTCTATCTGATCCACTTACATTCTTATAAGTACCCACAGGGCATTCCTGCCACACAATTTGAGAGATTAAGTTGGAACATATAAAGGAAAACAGTAACTGCATCAGCCTACGCCAATCATACAAAAGAGTAAATTCATGCAGAATCATATGAGCTGGATGGTAGTAGATGTACAGGCAGGAGCATACTTCAAGTCATCTCAGCGTTTGCAAATTTAGTAATCGTCAACAAGAGCATTCTAGTGCACATAGATTCAAATTTACAACTGGTATAACTAGCTGAGACCATGTGAATTGCACCTATATAACAGACTATTGGATCAATTATCATTTGGTCTACCATGGCCACTAAAATTTCAATTGTCTCATTCGTCACTAAGTCCATTGATCAGTCCCCTGCCATTGGCCTCCATTATCTTAATGTGGTTTTCAATTTAAGATGGTTGTTACCTACTATCGTCGACATGGCGAATTTGGTGCCATTCCAATGTATCATAGCATTGATAGGTCTCACTTGTTGATCATCAACCTTGTCAATGTCAATTAGCTTGCAAGTAACTAGGAGGATTTCTTTACCACAAGGTGTCCAAGGCTCTTCAAGCATAAGACTTATCACCACTGAGTGCCATAGTCCCCATCCCACACACAAAGGCAATTAATAGAGCATCAAGTCAATTGGGTCCAGGCATTTTCTCTCTCCTCTCTTGTTGCCAGCACCCAAAATGAAGCCAGATTAGGTCCCTTACTGGGTTTTCACCTCTTTTTTTTTTTTTTTTTTTTTTTTTTTTTTTTTTTTTTTTGGAGGTTTTTCAACTCAATCCCCTGGTCTTCAGTGACCAAATAGATGCCTTGTCTAGTCACCGGCAATGGGTTAATGATTAAAATTGCTATCAGTGTTCCCCTTACTTCTTTCGCTTATACCAGCACATAGATGCCACATCCCAGTATAGGCAAAGAGGAATCTAGGCAGAAAGTGATGGCAGCAACCTAATGGATACACTTTACGAAGTCAAGTGATCAAATTTAAACAAATCATAGTTTAACAAGTTAAATAGGAGCAGTTAAGTCAATAAGCGACTTCAAGGTGTTGAGAACCAAGATCATACATTATCTTCTCTAATGACAAACCAAATCCAAAAAATCTATTAAACTTGTTTTTTGCAAAATCAACGGATCTGATGATAGTTTACCTTGCAAAAAACACCATAAAGCCCCTTTGGACAGGCCTTTCCTGTAATAGTTCCATTTTCACCTGCAAGACCTTGGCCTCTGCCAAATCCTCCCCTGCCATTAGGAAAAGAATTCAGACCAAAAACTTCATAACATTAGCACAACCATACCTCACTGGTGGAGGCCACCTGAGTATGAAACTGATCCACATGGCAAAATGATAATGTTTATTTCGTCGCATCACTAAAGTTTCACTTAGTGTTCTTTTACTCATCCTAGATGGTAGAGAGATGACAACCTAGAAAGCAACAGAAAAACTTTGAGGCTATCTAAAAACTCTCTTGCATTAGGAGAGGGTATTGGTTCAGGCATCAATATTTGCATTTCAACTTTTCAAGCAGGATGAAAATGGTATATTCAAAGCATTTTAATGCAAAGAACGTGCATCTCAATTCAAGGACCAGCCCTTGCACCCCAAAGCCAACAGAGATCAGCTTTCTTGAGTGATGACAGCCTAATATGATTAGAGTATCCTCTGTCTTTGAGTACAAATAGACCATGCAAGTCTACACTCACATTATTATTGTAGGCAACAAGCGTTGGTTGTTGAAGGCTTGCAGCCAAGAAAGTCAATTATGTTACAAAACCTAAAACTTTTTGAAGAAAACTTGAAGATATGTACCGAGTGTTCTGTCATGGTGACAAAAGGACAAACTCCTGCAAGGCACGCTTCTTCTTTAAGCCATTTATTAACATTTAAAAAGACTATATGGCAGTCTAGAAGAAAATAAGCTTGGAACGAAATTTGTCAAGCATTAATCAACACATGGCGATAATGAATGGTGAGTGGTCAGCCAAGTGAAAAAATGTCATAAGTCATTGCGATCATGAAAAACCTCAACCACATCAAAATCTAGAACTAGAGTAATTTATCCGAACCAAAGCAGTCAACATGTGCATGTACATAAGCATGCTAATTGATGCACTCAAACTCGAATGAAGAAATTAGTAGATACAAACCCCGTCTGGATGTTTCCTTTGACACTGGCTATAGGATAATATTCGTCCCCAACAGGAATACTTGACCAGTGAAAGTGAACTCTACCACCACCTCCACCACCACCACCATTGGGACTCCCATGTCCTCCAACAGTAGAGATGATAGAAGAGTCACCAAGGAGCAACGAATGAATAAACAGAAGAATAGTTCCACCAGATCCACCTCCAGGTCCTACATCTGAGATGGTCCTACCATCTGTTTCTCTTGTACGCTCTCCAAAACTCTCTCCATCTGCTCTGATGGAACCATCAATCGACACAGTTGACAATGAGTGCTCCAGTGAACCCATTACTACTCAAGGAAATAAAATAAGATTAGCATTTGTGTGAAAGAACAAAAGTGAGATCACTAACTTAATGTAAAGATCATAAGCAAGCTGATCCTCAAAAGATATCCTACAAGTAAATGACTAAAACCCCATTATCGCAGAGGTATGAAAGAAAATGAATGCAAAATCAATATGGCCACCAAGTTTTACCGAAACTTTACCTATGATACCACCTCCAGCAGTTGCACTGGCAAGACTATCATTCCCACTGCCACTACCAAGCTCACAAGGCAATTCTGCATTCCCATATGTGACCCCACCTGAGATAAAACTCCCGTTCTGAAATCCATCACCACCTTTCCCACCATGGCCACCACCACCACCAACCCCATTATCCACGATTTTACCTCTACCAAGTCCACCCGTGCACCCTGCAGTGCATAGTGAATATTTGTAAAACTCAAGCAAACATAATAAATAGTGGATGATGAATTTACATGTGTTGAAAATAAGATGCTCCTTGTACTTAAAATACAAGGATTTTGCAAAACCTAATCATGATAATATATAAACAAATGAGATAGTGCATCCTCCCTACCAAGCCCAGATACACTAACTGTTCCGGTGGAATGTACAAGTACTGCTCTGACCCAGTGAAAATGAAGCACAGAACCTGTAATTCTTCCTTCAACAATTATATCTTCGACACGACAGATCTGCAGAACCAATGTCAGAACACTAAGACCAAATTATTTTCCAGTGAAAGAACAAATCTGACTTAACCAGCTGGCCAGTAAGACACCTGAAGAGTGAATGACAATGAAGAATTGACATTGCAGTCTTCAGGTGGATGTAGTAACTCTCTTGGACAATCCTGGAGCTCACAATAAAGTCGCGGAGTCCTGTAAAACACAAATATGAACATAAGAAAGCGATTGCATCAACATGCACTATCTGCTATTGGCAAGCACCCCAACTTACAAGTCATCATCACTGGCTGATTCCAAAGGACCTCGCAACATAGACCCTGGTCCAACCTTCACAGATTAGAAGATAATCAGCCCAATGTATACAGAATATGCAACGAAGAGAAACATAAGTTCAAGACAAAGCACACGAAGCATAAGAGATTTATTCTAAGCAAATATCCAGTTATATGGGGACTAATGTAGGTAATTCCATGCCATATAATATGACCACCAACATTGCATGTCATATACCTTTTTTCGATAGACCTATAGAATCAATTAGAGACAACAAATTAAAATCAAACAACAACAGCTATGTCAAACTGATCCATTTAGCCAAACTTGGAAATCAGAAAAACAAGACATAATCCACTACAGCAAAACCAAGAAATGAAGTCAGCATAAAATGTTCTTATGAAGCCAAGCTTATGATTGCAAGAAAATTTCTATTCTCTGTAATGACAGCTATCTGAGCAAGTCATCGAGAAAGTTTAGTTGTTCAGCCAGTCAAAAGGTGATAGGTGAAAGAGAAAACATCAGGAGTCTCAGCATAGTTCTTCAGTCCAAACATGTCACGGTTGAAAATAAATCCAACCGAAATATGCCTCATACTTGACAAAAAATAGTTGTCATTATAAGGGAATTAGGAGAAAAGGGGTCTTCATCTTACACTGATGCTAAAGAATAATGATATGACCAAGCGTTGAGCCTCAATGAGATCACCCTGTCCTGATAAATTCAGGTAACCTTGTCCATGAACTCCGAGATTTGCATTTGAATGTATTACAGATGATTCCTGGTGCAAGTAGTAAGGGTGTTATTTTATATCATACCACAGCCAAAGTCTGGAACAAATAAAAAAGTAGGAAGAGATATACTACCCTCAGAACCACAAGATTGCTAGCCTCAAGATAGGATGTTGCCAAAACTGCATCGTGGCCCCCATCAATAAGCATCTTGGAGTTCCACATCAAGTGCATTTTGACCGACATACGAAGAGCTCCATAAATCTAAAGTAATAAAGTGTGATTGAGACATCAACATTATTAATCAGACATTGACAAACCCAAAAAACCGAAAGGAAAGCAAAGTTCCGCACTTCAGGTTTGATCGTCGTCATGGTTTTCTGTCCAGAAGCTTGTATGCTCCTATTTCTTGGTTTACACATTTGAAAGACAAGCTTTTATTGTCTTAGATCAAGATTTACAGTAATATGATAAAGTGCCAACATGACTTCCATTCAGGACTCTCAATACTTTAATTTTGTCATTGATAAGATCTTGGGTTTGAAAGAATAGCACTTCTAGTTGCAAGTACCCATGCAGCAAAATATAGGTCATATTCCTTCCACAAGTATAGAAAATGATGGAAACTGGAAGTTCCATTCTAACAAATGAAAGATTAAGACTTTGATGCTTTTTTCTTACTTCCCCTTTTATAATTCATTCAGCATAAGAAGGCTGGATGTTGTGCCACTTAAATGATTATTTTTCAAGTCATTTTCCAAAGCTTGTTTTAAACGACATTCTATCAATAAATCAAGTTGTGCCAGCCAAAATGCTGTCCATTCTTGTTCACTGCAAGGAAGAACCTTCTCCACATATTATGATAGTAATTGAATAAGAGCCTTACAAATTCCCAGTAATTGTCCAAAGCTATGAATCTCAGGTTATCATGAAATTTCTGCATATGGTGCAGAATCCATGAATTCCGTCATAAGAGTTGCTAATGAAGCCTAATAATCGTGGACAAATATGTAGTCATACCAGGAACTCTATAACACCACAACTAATAAGTGATGCACCTTAGAAAAGAGATCAAGATGGCATATCCATCTCTACCTAGAATTGAACATTTGGGCTGCTCTCAATATGAGATCAGCAGCAAAAGAAAGTTTATTAGTCACGAGTTCTCAATTTCCTTTTATTGGTACTTTTAGTCTAGATTATGATTTGAAATTTTTTTTAATACTACTCATAACAAAGTCCCGCACAACTTCTAGGAATGGAGCTAGTAACACTCAAATAAAGCTCTAAGAAGCAGAACAAGATTTTAGAATATATCAGAAATAATAATTAACCACACATTTTTTTGCGTCTCGACGAGTACATAGTTGAGATGCTACTGTACATTGGAATAATGAGTACTGTAAAGTTCGAATGCAGTACTTTATCCCAAACATGACTATAGATCATATGCACAGAAGAGAGAGCATATTTGTACCTGTATAAAGCTGTAGTCCTAAATATTAAACTTGTAGATATAAATTCAAAGGAAGAAAGCAGAAAGGCCAGCAACTTGCCTTGATTACAGAGTCGCTCATTAAAAGCTCTTCTGCCATTAACTCAAATTCCGAAGTGCCAAGATGTGCCAGTCCAAAGCTCAGCATAGCACCAGATGACAGCCGAAGTTGGCCTCGAACCTATACATCCATACTCTTTCAACAAAGAAAAATGACAACGTAATATAGAAAGAATCACCTTGCAACCTAAAAGTTAAAACCAAGACCACTCCAGCTAACTCTAAGGGAAAGTCTGATTGAACAATTTCTTCAAGCCACTAAATTAGCTTATTTATTAGTTAAAACGTGCAGTCTCATATTGGACGTGCCAATGTAGATGAATTTCCTGCACTTATGTTCTTTTTCTGTTGATAATGAATGCCCACTCTGTCCATAGATTTTTTCTATAGCAGAAGTCTCTGCTTCATTTGGCCAAACCAGCCTAGTCGAAGGACAAAGGCACAGTAAATTGTGTTACCACCAAAAACACCTCAAGGGACTTCCAACTGAATATGTTGGCAATATTTGAATATCTTGTAAGCATTCTTTTCGGGCCACATGATTGTAAGCATATTGCAAACTAATTCCAATGAGTAAAAGATAACATTAGAAAGCAAATAAAGGTCCTGCATCATACAGTGCGACTGGAAGGTGGAACCATAAAACAGTAGTAAATTTCCCAACAGATTGTTTCCTAAGTAAACTAAATCACAGAATAAGAAATCAAAACTCAAGAGCTTAAGAACTAAATAGAGGGTAAAGTTCCAAATTTTATTCATCTCGATAGGTAAATTTCACACTGAAAATATAACTCCAGCATTTGGTAAACTCAACCGTGAAAAGGGAGAAGAATGAAAACTAAAGCATACCTGGTTGCACAAGCAAAATCTCAAGAAAAGATGGACAGTAGAGACTTATGTTTTCAAAATGTCACATTCTTTCCCATAATTAGCAAGTTCACTATGTTAGGGTCATGTGAGATCAGGAAAGATGGATAACGCTGTATTTTCTGATCCATAAAGTTCTTGAATTTATTAAACATGTCTTGTACAAATTATCCAAGTACAAGAAAAAAAAAGCCAGGAACCACATAAAGAAGGGGCCAGAACTTGGAAGCACCATTTGGTTGCTGAATTTAATTTTTCCATATTCTTTCCACCATTTTTTTTTTCTATCACAAATATGAGAGAAAGTGAGGCTGAGAAGCTGCATTCTTTGACTAACTCAAGATACATTCAATAAATGTTAGATTACATATCCACTGGTACGTATTTCCAGAAAAAGTGCGCAGTGGCCACCTGATTAGGAAAACAAACAAGCCCTGCGATGCTTAAAGGTTCAAAAACCAATGATTTCTACCAAGTACGATTGACTCAATAGCATAACTGCAAAACACAGCATTGAGACCTGAACCAACTTGATAGTTGAAGTACTTAATGGCCTACCAGAAACTTAGTGAATATACAAGGAATGCGTATTTCTTGAGAATATGAAAAAGAGGTTCAACAAACCACTAACATTTTGGAGAGAATATAACACAGCAAATATAGAGCAAGAAAGTTTTTCACCAACCTGGACACGACCCCAATACAGAGGAACGCAAGCCTTGGCATGATTCTGAATATAAACATTTGTCCAAAGTGGCTGTTTAGGGAACTCTAGCAGAAGAGTGTCGGTATGAGTGGACAAGTTGTGATTGTTAACAGTAAGACTCCGAGGTACAGCATCATAGTAGGTCCCAGAAGCACCTGCATTTTCAGAACAACCAGAACTTCTTCCCCCTGAAAAAAAAGCTCGAGATTTTATAACAGGGCAGTCAGGGAAATTTCTTATCGTAAGCCTACAAGGGAAGCTCACAGCGAATCTTTGTATAACTTGAAGTTCACTCCATCTGGATAACTCTAGATGTATATTAGAATGTAAAATTAGGGTCTGGTCTCACCGTGGACAAAGTACACTGTGTCATCATGTCTACTGAAAACATTTATGGAGATTCTTCCGCCCCCACCTCCAGCAAAACCACTGCCACCTGTGGCACTAATAGTGCCAAATCCAATCCTGCATTTTAGAAGCATCCCTTTTAGTTCACAATTTGATGCAATTCACATCGACGTGGACACAATAACAGAAGACACTTTATCAAACAGAAATGACTACGTTGATGAATTATGCATTTGATTAATGTGGCTTGATGCAAGCATAGCAACAAATATAATGCTACACAAAAAACGCTAGATCAGTATGCCTGCAAGTATATTTCTAGTCAAAAATATTCACAGTCAGCAGTATATAGCTAGTTCCTCGTGAAGTCCTTAAAGTGCTCTTGCAAGTTGCCACCAAAACATAAACAGCAGTTGCTGCTCCTACCCTTCAAGAAGTGAAGTGATATGAATGAAAAACAACTGGCCCTTCAACATCATATTAGTTGAAATGAGTAGTCATGCAACAACTTATAAAAAGTCTGATTGTAAATTATGAACAATCGCACCAACACTATATTAGAGAGCAGGTTACCAACTGCTAAAGTCATCTGCTACAAAAAAGAATGGAGTATATGCAGCCACACATCGAAGCAATAACTTTTTATGCTTGGCTGTTCTAGTCTCAACATCAGAAAAGTTGCATCAAAGCAAGATGTGGGGATTAGTCTACCAGTTATGTCAAATGAACTATGAAACTTATTCTCAAAGTTAATAAGAAATCCTATTCTTATCTATAGTTCCAGATATTCAAAACTCGCACATTTACCCTTCAGCAGTGATGCAGAAGCATAATTTAGTTTTTAGTGTTTTAAGTCTCTTTTCCTTTCTCTTAAGTCTTTTATGATGTTATCAGATTAATAAACAGTCATGTGCCAGTCATGTGACTTTCAATGAGCTCCAGCAGTTGAGACAAGGAGTTAATAATTTAGATCACGGGTTGAGAGTTTTAATTCCTCGTATAAATAGGTCTTTAAGTCTCTTCATCATTAGCTTTCTCCATTCAATATAAAGTATCGGTTTTTCCATTAACCCTAGGATGCCTTTCCTCTGTGCCAGAATCAATTCAATTCTGGGGGGGGGCTATCCTCACACGACAAATTGGTATCAGAGCCTCCTGTTACGGTTTTTCGGTACATGAAGCACCTCTAATAAAGAAACATTTCAATGATAGAAAATTCTACATGGCCAATCATCAAAAAAGATACTCTTCTAGCATCTTGATGAATGCCCCCTCTATAATTAGATGAACATTTACACAATGCACTTCAAAGACAAAGAAGTGGTTTCAAAACTAAAGTTAAAGTCAACTTATTGTCCATCTGAATCAATAACAATAAGGTCTGTTTCAACTGATTACCACCCAATGGTTCGAGACGTTAAGCAGCAAATACACTAACTCCAAGAATCAATAGCAGGAGAACCAATCTCATTTGCTTCTTACCTAACCATCTGCAAGCTCATTATATTTTCTCAAAACAGCTGTAGTATCTATTATAGACGGAAAGAATCCTCTATGCATGCAACTAAGAATCTTACACTCAGGACCAGACAAGATTGACAAAGTCATCAGCCAACGAAAACAGCAAAAATACACGGGGGACATCAAACCTAATGCCACCCACTTTTAACGCTGGCCATGATACACAGAACACTATGTACAATCAATTTCAGATATCACGATGCACCAGGAGGCTATGCAGAACATCTAAATGTGGCTTTAATCACTCAAAAGGAAGAGACATTACATTCTATGAGCCTGAATATAAATGCTGCCTCCACTGCCTCCTCCACCCTTGTCACCACCATCACCTCCATCTGCCAAAAGACTCCCTGAGACCTCAATTTCATTCTCCACCTCGAACTTAATCCTCCCGCCTCCCTCCCCGCCATAATCCTCTTCCTTACTAGTGGTCCCTCCCTTGCTCCCGTAGCTATATGGTTTGTCCAAAGACTGCCAAGAATATGCATCTCCGCCCCACACATCATCGGGGAGCTTCTTATTATCAGTCAAACAATTTGCGCCTCTTCCACCGTGTCCGCCGCCCGCTCCCTGCACCCCCTGGGGGGTGCCGCTTGTCTCCGCTGGCGGCTCCCCGGCCAATCCCGAAACGTTTATCAGAGACCCATCAATCAAGCTAACACTATGAGCTACCACATGCACTGTACCAGCAAGAATAACCCCATCTTGGCCTAGACTAAAATTGCCACTCATATTAACCATTATGAAACATCCCCTCATCGGGCAGCTAAGACGAACACCCGGAAGTATATATAAATTCCCTACACCTTTAATATACACGTCACCATCGAATTCTAAGGTCTTATTCAGCTCACAGTTCGAATCAGTCGAACCGACTCCTTCGAGATCCTCGCACGACAGCGGGGGCGGGAGCGGCAGGGCGGGCGGCGGGGGCGGCGAGGGCGGCGTGTAGTCGCCATGGAAGCCGAGCACGTCATTGTCGGCGACGGCCGAGAACCCATCTCCCAAATCAGCGGAAAGAGCGGTCTTGATGGCGAAAATAGCAAGAACGTGAAGAATTACGATGCGCGGAGCCGTAATTGCGGTTCCGGCAGCCATCATCCCCGGCCAAAGAAGAGGGTCGTCGGAAAACGGTGGGGCTTCAGGGGGACGAATCGGAGGAGGAGGAGCTCCGGCGGGTCATTGCGCGCAATGGGTTGGAGCCAATTTCTGGAATTCGCGCGGCGACCGGATCAAAATTCCGCCTTGCTGGATTGGGGACGGGAGGTTGCTTGCGGAGAGACGGGAGCGGAAATGGGGTGCAATTGGAATTGGACTGAGCTGGAGGTTGAATTCCCTGTGTAATTTTAGACAATATAAAACTGGTTTTTCGATGAAATTATGGTTGAATAGACGTCAAGAAAAGGAACGTTGAAAGGCGTGTCCAGGAGGTGACGAGGAGGACGAGGAAGGGAGACGAACAGGTGGACGGAAAGCGGCGCGTGTGCACGGCACGTGTGCACTTTTCCAATGACCCAATTGCTCATTTATATTTGTCTTTATTATTATTATTATTATTATTATTATTATTATTATTATTATTATTATTCAATTGGGCCCATAATTTGGTAGAAATTAAGTTCAGGCCCAAATTTGCACTACTTTGGGATGAAATAGAAGAGCAATAAGAGGCTCACCTGCAGCTGGCCTGTTCACTTTGATTCGATCCAATTCGATAAGACTGACATTAAATTAACTTTAAGTTTGATTCGATTTGATAGGACTGTGACATTAAATTAACTTTACTTCTATGTCTCGCCATCATAAATGAAGCTGAATATAAGGATGTCTATTCACCTCCATTATGGTTTCGTTAACGCTTGGGATGAAATTTGCACTACTTTGCGATGAAATTGAAGAGCAATAAGAGCTCCACCTGCAGATGGACCTACGGGTTTTGTTAACGCTTTAGCTTAGTTCGATCCGATTCGATAGGACTATGACATTAAATTAGCTTTTACTTCTATGTCTTGCCATCATAAATGAAGCCGAATATAAGGATGTCTATTCATTCAATTATGTTAGGATTTGGAAAGTTGCGATTCGGATTCGATCTAATAAGCCCGCTGGCGAATGAAGTTTGATCAACTAAGTTCTCATTATGCATCAATTTTTGGACTACTTCAACCTCATAATTCCTAATGGGCCCAACTCAGCCCAATAAGAAAACCAAATCACTCACCGGTCACTACACGATTCTTCCCTAGCTCCTGGGGCCCAAGATAATATAAAGTCTAGGACTTGGGTTGGCTCATGGGAATAGTTCGCATCCCTTAAAAAAGGCCCAAAAAATGTTATTTTCTCTAAAAGAAAATGCAAAAAAATTCAAAAAAAAATTCAAAAAGATTGTAGATAGTCAAAAGGTTCATGCGGAAAGCTTTAGGCAGAAGCACAAGGGGAAGTAGAGCAGGAGCAGCCAATCGGTTCGATATCTTTAATCCAAACCCTGAGGCACTCTCAAAACAATCCTCGTACCAGAATATTCGCGCAGCCCAGCCCGTCGTCTTCACCGATACTGAGGAATCATACCGTGGTCCAGCCCACTATTTTATCGACCGAATCTGTACTTGCTCCAGATTAGTTTATGGATGGGAACATGGAGAAAAGCACAATTTTGTTCTGATTGTCGATTGGTTAGGTGGAAAGGCGGAGCCTGTTATCAATGTGCTTAAAAAAGGAGTTAAGAGGACTGGGAAATGGTTTTGTGGATGCTTTTTCTTTTCTTTTCATATTATAACAGAAGTTTCTCAATGATTCTATCTTTAGAAAGAAGGCAACTTTAGCAGGTCCAATGCTGTGAACCAAATCATGGTTCACATGGATCTGTTTCATATTTTTTTCAGATTGAGAAGTGGTCCTTGGGGCCCACGTCACAATTTACATGCTTTTTTGAACAAGCTTGTGGGGGAGCCTATCCATGTCTGAGGTCTTTGATGGCATGCGGGCCTTCTTTGGGGGCCCAATGTGAAACCATGGTTAAGGCAAAGGAGGGATGCCCCAAGTCAGGATTTGCCAAAAGTGCTCTCTCTTCTTCACCATCTCAGCAAATATGAAGAGAAAAACTCATTTTTGCATAATGCAGTGGAAGAACATAAGGAATAAGAAGAGAATTTGAAGCTCAAACACACATTATACAAACTGATCCATAGAGGAAAACATTAATTCTCTCACTTGGATAGCTTTTATATGATTACTGTTGCAAAGTTAAAGTTGCTCACATATATATCAAAATTGCATATAAATATGCTCACGAAAGAAAGGAGCTAGATTCGCTTGATGTGCTTAACTATCATCCCAATGCATATATTGGATATGTAGAAATTCAATCTAAGTATTTTTGACCGTTGAAGGCAAACCACACGTGTGAAAGCCATCACGTTATGGGTAATATCTAGATAGCTCTTGTCTCAGTTCAAATCAGTCTTATCTTTGGAACCAAGCCATTATATTGGATATATAACTTATGCATATCCATTCAATATGTGACTATCTTACACATGTACGTGCAATATTGCTCCTAAAAGGTATCTCATTTATTGGTTACAAAACTAATACATATATTCATTTAACTATGTCATCAGTTGATGTGCATCGCCACTAACTTTGTATATATCTCTATCACGTGATACGTTCTATATATAAAATTACTTTCCCATCTTTTCCTTTGAAGCCAAACATCGTGCCAATGTTTTGAAACAATAGTTGTGTGGTCATTATTGCGAGCACTAGATTGAAAACCCAACCGCATGCCCCCACATAAACTCGAATATGCTTACAATCTTGTAAAGTGACACTCAACGGCGGCAAAATAACCCCATGTCAATTTACCCTCCAAAAAATAATGGAAACAAAAAGGTTGTCACCTTCATTTTATATTTTTCCCCACTTCCTTTCAATGTCAACTTACAAATTGGATTTTATGGTGTCGTTTTCACATAGCAACCTTCAAGATCTTTACCCACCGCTAAAGCTTTGGCCAATGATTTGTGTCTTTCGAATTTTTAACACAATTGGACATATTGAGACAATTATATCTCCTTGTATTAAAATATTCCCATCATTGAATTATTCTTTGGAGACTTAATCTTATAGGTAAACAGGTTCTCCTATCTTACAATCCACGGAAACATTCAAAAGGGTTTCATTCATTAGTGTCTTCACGGCACTTGTTAAGCAATGAAATAAGATTAAGCAACTAAATAAGGAGAATTTGCAATTGTCCCCGATCTGTTTGTTTGGCCCCTTTTAATGGGTTGAATCAGTGCTTTGAAACTCAAATTTTGTTTTCCATTAAGTATATTTGACAAGTACATCGGGACACTTGCCAATGTCACCTTTATTAAAGAAAAAAAAAGCTGGTGTAGATATATGGTTGGTATTCCTTCAAAATTAATGCGAGATTTTGCCCCCTTGGAGCAAGCATGGGCAACTACGAAACTTGTCGGCAGGTGACATGCCCTTGGGTTTTGAGGGGGACGTGGGGCTGGGGGAGGTCTTTCAAGTCACATCCAAGATGGTCCTTCCCTTGCTTTGGCTTTTTATCTTGATAATGATGGGACTAAACTCTAGATTCATGAGTCCAAAGCCTCCTATTAATTGATTGCGGACCATAATTACTAATCCTAGGGACCCGGCTAGAACAAGACGAAGCTTATGCTTAAGGTCGGCGTCGCATCACCTAATTTCGATCGTCCGTTTCTCTTTCTTGCATACAAACAATAAGGTAAAATCGAAAGTTGATGGCACGGAGAACAGAGCATATTGTATGTCCAAAATAGGAATTTGGATTTTTGATAGCTTCGGAAATTGAAGACTCATATAGAGATTATTTTTGTTACTGTCATTAAGAAAGGTTCGATTACTTAAATGTTAAATCACACATTCATTTATTAGTTTAAACTTTTAGAAAAATTGACAATGGTTTTATAAAAATTTACATGGTATCAGAACAAGAACTCTCGCGCTCAAATTTTTCAGGACTTCTTTACTTGCCTCATTTATAATTATCCTTATAAAGATAATGACACAAACAATCCATAACTTTGGCTCAATGTGCAATTACTCCCTGAACTTTTAATTTGTTCAATATGATTCATGAACTTTTAATTTGTTCAATATGATCCATAAACTTTTAATGTGTTCAATGTGGTCCCTGAAGCGATATATGAAAATATTCACTATATTGAATAAATTAAAAATTCATGAACCAATTGCACATTGGGTTGAAGTCCATGAATTACATTGAACAAATTAAAAATTCAGAAACTAATTGCACATTAGGCCAAAGTACATGGAATATTTATATCATTTTCCCATTCTTATACAAGGGTAAAATCTCGTGCATGCGTGAGAAGAAATGTTAATATATTTATAAATTAAACATACATTTGTTAATTGATTTAAGATTTTATGTTAATCTATAGTGGTCCTACAAAATTTTATAGAAGAAGATAATGCCACGTTTAAAAGTTCTGGACATACTTCACAGAGGTACACGACCAAAATTAAATAAGGGAGATAAATATAAAATATTATAATAAGGAAGATAAGTGTTCTGAAAAGATTGGAAATTAGTGCGTCCTACTTTGATACCGAAATAAAGAATCATCCGGATATTTTTTTATTATAAGAAGACTATTTATGCCGATGTCAATATCGATGATTTTCCCACGATATGACCGAGACGGCTCGACATTGACTATGAGTACTCCACCAAACCGAGACTCCCTTCCCCTCACGTAGGACTATTAAAAGTAAATAATGAAAAGAAAGTAATGAAAAATAATTTTTAAAAAATAGTAATTATATTTTCTAAAGAGCCATCAACGATGACAAATTGTCCATCGCTTTCAAAGCTACGAGTCCACAAGATCCCCCATATCTCTCCAACGTTGACAAGCCCCCATCCTCCATTCCAAGGACGGTCGCTTTCACGAGAATTTGATAGGACCCTTCGCCCTTTGCCTTTGTTTAAACATGCAAAAGCCGAATTCACCCCCACTGTTTCCGGAGTGGATTGACGCACCACTTCCCCCCATCACTTATCCCATTCTATCTCTTACCCACTAGCACGCTGAAAGATCCCGCATTGCTCGACTAGTGGACTTTTTATATACCTTTTATATACATACGATCCTAATCTACCTATTGATCTATATCACTGGATTGAAATTTCTAATGTGTTTGTCGTTTCTAATCTGGCCTAAATGCGGCGGAGCGCTAGAGTATTCCACATTACTTGTTTATGGGATTTTCGCCGCGTTACTTGTTTACGGGATTTTCGCCGCATTATATATACGTGATTATCCTCCGCCGGTTAGTTTGAGGTTATAGGCTTTCTAACGACGCAAAATTTCAACTTTGATTAGGTAAAATATTTAATTGCATCAGGTACTATCACAGTATGAAAAGTCGACCCATAAATTTTAAGTCAATAGTAGCTCGCTAAAAAAGAGGTAAAATATGAGATGGTATTGGACTATAAGTATAACATAAATTGTTTTTAAATTTTGATTCAATATACAATGTGATCCTCGAACTTTTGATTTGTTCAATGCGATTTATGAACATGAGCTCAATGTGCAATATTGTCCTCAAATTTTTAATAGTGTTCAATGTAGTACAGGAACTTTTGGTAATGTTCAATTTAGTCCATAAATTATATGAAAATGCTTAACATTATCATTTCATTAGTTCAAGTTTAATGATAATATTGAACATTTTTATATCATTTAGAGACTAACTTGAACATGTATAAAGAAAGTTCAAGATACGATATTACATTTTGAACTAAAGTTTGTTAACCACATTATATATCGAATCAAAATTCATAGATTATTTGTATCATTTTCCCTTCTCATTTCATCTTACACAAATTAAATGAGCATATAATTTTTAATTTTGAAATTCCATCCTCAGTCGTTTTTTTTTTTTTTTACTGTGGGAATCTGACCGCCCTATTTGGATTTTAAGCTTTTTGACGAAGTCATCCCTGAATCATGACTCTTATGGCAACATCTTCCACTAAGGCTAAGTCGCTTTCAAGCCATTTAGGAGGTCCTATTGGATTTATGTTTAAAACGAAGTAGTTCTCTTTTTCTATTCATAGCATCCCATCTGAACTACAATGTCCATCCAAATTAATTGCTCTATGCTATCTAGTGCTATCATTTCCGCCGTATTACATTAAACCGATGAAATCTTTCATGATAATCCATATGAACGAACGAAAACGACTTGCTTTTTCTTCCCTTATACTATTCACAACATCGCATCCGAACTACAAAGTCCATCCATATTAATTGTTTTATGCTATCCAGCACTATATTTTTCACTATATCACATTACAACCACGGAATTCTCCGCGATAATTGATATGAACGAACGAAAACGACTTCTTCTAAATATCCAAAAATTGGTCCTCTCTTCCTCCACAAAACCCTTCAACTACATTCTAAGTAGATAAACTTCTTTTCTTTTAATTGGGCCGGCAAGCAAGCCATGTTCCCATCGACGTCCATTCGATCGAACCTAATTCGCCCCCAGGGGCTAAAGGACAGGAGAGGAAAAACCAAATGACAAACGCAAGAGCACGTTGCTGTCATCGAACTTGGACATGGTTCTCGCCTTGCATGCAAGGACAAGGAACAGTGGCCTAGTCAAATCAAAATCGAGACGTGATGTGTGGCGATCGAATCGGAGCACTGTTGCCTTACATAAGAGACGATGACTCGGGTGAGATTGGTCGGCCAAAGGCGGGCTCAGTTTCACTCATCCGGCGCATGCCCCCATATGATGCACGATGAATCCAGGGGACCCTCTTGGACCAGATTTATCTTGACCCACTACCTAAAAGGAAAAGCAGTACTGGAAAGTCAGAACTAATCGTTGGTTCGTGATCGCGTTTATCATGAGTGTTTAGCCAGAATATCTCCGCAATGAAATATTTTTCATTCCAAAGTTATTTTTCGATTTTTAGTCAAAGAGAGAAGATGAGATTCTACGCTAATTCCAAACAAGAGATATCACAAACCAACAACAACCGATATCTCAAATTAGAACACGACTTTACAGATGCAAAGTGTGTCAAAATTTAATCTACGACAATATTTGAAAAGCACAAACTCAATTAAACAACCAACTGTAAGCAAATTATACCAAAATTCAATTGACGACACATATTGAGAATATATAAGTACTATGCAAAAATCTAATCGACAACATAATACTCATGATGGAAATACATATCAAAATTTAATTAATGATGCGAATCTGAAAGTTACAATTTAGGGAAATAAAGTGAAATGCACGAAAAATAAAAAGATGGTAATTTTTATTTTTATTTTTGTGGGGAGCTTCTAGTGGACTACTGGTGGTATTTATAATGACCTAGCAGAAACTGCTTTCTGGCGATTTCCAACAACTACGATTTTCCGAACAATTTCCATCAATTCTACTTTCTAGCGGGGTTTATATCATATTGTTTGTCAACTGCTCCATGATTCTATTTATGGACGGTTGTGGTCTTGCGATTTACTTTGCAATAGCAATGTTCCATGATCTTATCCCTAAGTGATAACTATCCCCTCCAAACATGTACGCCCATTTCTCTTCATTCTCAAGTATTTTGATGTAGTCATGCTTCTCCGCTCCTTGAGTAGACATCCGCCACTTACTTCATTGCTCTAATTGTGCTATTTCGAACCAATAACTATGTTGCTATGCTTCTCATGCTTTTTTCAAAAACTTGAATGGTATTTAGCTATTCACCCATCACTAGTATTCATAACCATAGTTCATAGTAGTTCATCTTTGTTGGGGTTATCCCACATCGATTGTGGAAATGGCTAGTATTAGTTTATGAATGTGAGGGAAAACCTCACTCATTTACCCTTTGAGCTAGCTTTTGGGGTAAGAGACACTCAGGATCATCCAACAGTCATCATATATTGACAATTGCATATATGCTACCAATAAGTGCTTTGATGCGTGATGACGATCACTATCCTTAGAGTATTATTTACCTCAACTATTGTTATTGTTGGATTTAGAACAAATATATTTTCAAGATATACATCAAAGTCATAGAGAAACGAGTTTAGTAATTACTCAATTATCTCTTCGAATTTCATATCAAATGTATTAAAGTCGTGTGCATAAAAAGAGAAGAAAATAGAGTTTGAAGAAGTAGCATTTGTGAACAGTTGTGGTTATTATAAATAATATGTAAATTGATCTCTATTCACAGATAACTAATTAACACATCTCTTGAGAATAGGCGCATTATCTCCAATCGTCACCACTCTTCATGTCAAGAATAAGTTCTTGTCATAACTACCAATAACCTCTTTTTATGGTAAAGAGTCACCTCTTTTCATAATCAAAATTCAAGTATTCTCTTAACCAAGAGACATTTCTTTTATGATGGCAACTATTTCAATATTCCCCAACTCAGTTTGTTATTTATGTTAATTTACATAAATTCATACATATAGGAAGGTATCTATTAAGATTTGAACCTTCGATTAGTGTTAATAATTCTATTAACGGAATCATTGGTAGATCAATGATTCCACTTGTTAATCAAATTATCGCACATATGAATTTATACACATTCAATTAGGAATTTTCTATGCTTAAGTAGTTTTATGGCCTTGTGCTCCTCCTATATTCATGAACATTTGCAAAAATTCATTTGACTTTTGTTAGAAGCAGTATCACTTTTTATGTTCATATAGGCAAAGTTCCTAAATTTATTACCTTAACATTGTTGGAGAAACATCTCCAAGTAATTCTAATGATGTCCAAACTATCATTAGTATAATGTTTACTATGGCATATGCAGATTATTATTATTATTATTATTATTATTATTATTATTATTATTATTATTATTATTATTATTATTATTATTATTGATATAAAGGACTACGCAATGACTATTGTGTGATGCAATGGATGAAAGAATGAAACAAGTGTAGAAACAGCCTTTGCGTAAATAGTACCAGTGGACCTAAAGATCAATCGATAGCTATATTTTTATCGTAGTTGCAAATATCATGTTATTCGTGCTGTGATGATCACGAACATCTGGTGATGTTGTTCATAAAAGGGAAAAAGCCACGAAAAATCCTGAACTTTGCCTAAAGTGACACATTTACCCAAAACTTTTTTTTTGACGTGAAAAACCCTGAATTTTGCCAATCGTGACACATTTACCCCAATTTTTTTTTGACACAAAAAAGCCTGAACTTTTGTTATGTAACACATTTACCCCAAAATTATAGGGCATTTTGGTCTTTTTCATTTTTTAAAATTTTTTTCTTTTTTTTTTCTTCTCTCTTCCCTCCGCCGGCATTCGGCGAGGGCTGCCCTCGTCGGCGTCGGGCGAGGGTCACCCTTGCCGGCGTTGGGCTGTCCTCGCCGGCGAGGGCAGGGACACCCTCGCCCCACGCAGGCAAGGGCCGCCCTCACCAGATCTGGGGAGGGCGGGGACACCCTCGCCCGATCTGGCGAGGGGTGCACTCGCCGGCGTCGGGCGAGGGTCGTCCTCGCCAGACGCAGGCTAGGGCCACCCTCACCTAGTGTCCCCGTCCTCGCCGACGCAGTGAGGGCCCTCGCCGACGTCGGCGAGGGCGGCCCTCGCCCGCATCCGGCGAGGGCGACTCTCGCCTGCGTTTGGCGAGGACAACCCTCACCTGATCTGGCAACGGGTGCCCTCGCTCGACGTCGGCGAGGGCCGCCCTCGCTCGACGTCGGCGAGGGCCGCCCTCGCCGGACACCGGCTTCCCTCTGTCAACTCCGCCATAGCCGGCAGAGGGAAGAAGAAGAAAAAAGAAAAAGGAAAAAACATAATAAAAAGACAAAAATGCCCTTAATGGGGTAAATGTGTCACAATTTGGAAAGTTTAGGGTTTTTCACGTAAAAAAAAAAGTTTTTTGGGGTAAATGTGTCACTTTGGGCAAAGTTTAGGATTTTTTGTGGCTTTTTCCCTTCGTAAAATTCTAAACGCAAGTGCACATGTCAAACAAGTAATATAATGATGAGAAAAAGTATCGTCTCACGGAGATCGATGATTAATAAACTAATTAAATACTAAAATAGACTAATTCTAAAATTTATCTAACAGATCAAAATATAATTAAGAATAAATTAAAAATGAAATTTGTAGACTAAATGTAGTAAATCGATTAGATAAATATGTTAAAGCATCCGATTTTACCATAACCACTAGATATGAATTTCATATTGTTGTGAATACAAGAACGATATCAAACATGTGATAGCGGAATTTCCTAATCTATTTACTATCCTATTTCTAGGTATAGCAAACCTACTCAGCTTATTAATCCATTATATCTCTATGTGAATTAAAATAAGTATAAGTGCATTAAAACTATGAATATTCCTGGCTTACAATGAGTCTTTTAGATCACTTTATCACCGAAAGTTACACAAATAACGCGGTATATCTCTATCCACATTTAATTCATGATTATATATTATAATGAACAATTGCATATTATCACTTCTCAGTCTCAAACATGCATATCAGATCATTCAAGTGGTGGCCGGTCACTCAAAAGCATTAAGCACAATAATATATAACTCACATGAATGAAATCAATTGTAAAACATAAAAATCATGAAATTCATATCATCATAGTTAGGCTATATCGTAGCCCTAACAAAAGAAAATTAGAACATAGTAGATGAAAAAGTAAAAATATAGATCAAACCCAGCATCTTGAATCAAAGGACAAGAATTCCGTCACCACTTTTGTTTTCTCTTCAAAATACTTAAAAAACTCTCAGAACAATAAAAAACGATCTAACAAAAAACCTAACTGCTCTCTCTCTCTCTCTCTCTCTCTCTCTCTCTCTCTCTCTCTATGTTCTCCTATTTATGGGATATATCCAAGATATCTATCTCCCAACGCTTACAGATAACATTAGGGAATAAAATCAAGAATTTCCTGATTTGATATCCATCTTCCACTGCTGCTTTTTTTATTTGAATTCCTGATATTTGCCATTCTTTTCCTTATCTTCTCCATATTTCATTATTCTGCATAAACAAGGAAAATTCAAATAATCAAAAGGAAATCCAAATATTTTCTCATAGATATTGCATTAATTATTACCTAAAATAGGTCAAATAACTTTATTTTTATAGAGTTATCAGATGTTCATTGGTCAGCAAATTAGTTGTCGTGGCTGAGCATTTGATAGTAGCAAAATCCAGTTAAACTAGTAATCGAAAAGCTTGATTATATGACAAATCTGTAAGAGATTGTAGTGATGGGACAACGGTAGATGGTACTCTTAGGTAGATTGCAAATGTTTAGGAAAAAGAACTATGTGGGCAGTTCTATTTTTTGGATAACAACTCAACGGTTTTGGAGAAACATCTCTAAGTGATTTTGATGATGTCTAAACTATCATCAATATAATATTTACTATGATGTATGCAGATATTTGGACTACGCAATATCCATGGTGTGATCTGTAGGAAAGAAGTTCGCAAAATGTCCTAATAGATATTTTTCATAAATAATACTAGTGGACCAAAAAGATCAGCAATTGATGATATTTATGTCGATGGTGTTGTGACAATTACATACATCTAATAATGCTCGTTAGATCCGTAAATTAGTCGTTATGGCCTTGGATTCACACAGCAATAGAATCCAGATGAAAGATTTAGTAGAGTAGCTAGGTCATCTGACACGTTTGTCGATTGCAATGAGAAGATAGTAGTAGTTGCTATTCCTAGGTAGCTTACAAAGGTTCGAGAAAAAGCATTGTATGGGTAGTATCATCTCTAACACTGGTACCAACGGATCTCTGACGGCTAGATGGACTTCTGAAGCATCTCCAACGAGAAGATTAAAGATGGTTATTTAAGAGAAGAGCTTCTAGGCCAAAATGTTTGAGAGCACAATGTAGAATCCGACTTGCGGCTATTAGTCTAAAGAGTAGACATAGGCATGTGAATAAAGTCAAACCAGTACAATTCTCTGTGTGCTGCTAGTTTCATCTACTTACTCTTATTTACATATAGTTGCTTCACGACTTTTCGAAACATCATGTTGACCTAATCTTTACTTAGATATTAGTTAATTTTCGCGAAATATCGTCAAATTTTCTAAAATAACATATTAAATCCTCTCTAGATTGTATTGTTAGCCGCCAACAAACGGCAACTCCAACAGCTTCTTACTCCTCTGACTCTCTTCCAATAGATAGATTGGAGATGTACATAAAAGAGAAGGCCTAAGAAGCCGACAAAGAATAACATTATCTAAAGATATGCATTCAATCATGTTTCTAGCGATATGCTCTCGTCTAAGTGTTTCACTAAGTTTTGTATTCATGTCGTTTGAGTGATTATGCTTTAGATTAAGTATACAAGGGTAAGGCAGCAATTGAGTTCTAATAGTATGATCTATCTTGTAATGGGACTAGTGCTTGTCTATTGTAATTGTTTGAGTAGATTACTAGTATAATCCAGCTTGACTTGTAGCTGTTAGTTTGAAAAATGGACGTAGATTTGAGGATAAAGTCGAACCACTATATATCATTATGTGCCATTATTTTATTGTCTTTTGCTCTCACAAGCACACAAAATGATCACGAGCTATATAACATTATCTTGACCCGATCTCTACTTAGCATTAGTTAATTTCCGCAAAAGATTGTCAAGTTTTCTAAAATGACCTATTCACTCCTCTTATAGGTTGTATTGTTAGCCCCGACAAACATTGTCTTGTTAAAACATTGAACTTCATTAAGAATATTTTCTCACGCTCATCTTCCTATTTTCCATGAATACTAACCTTGTGCTCCAATACTTGATCATTGTCAAGTTACAATAGCTTGCTCTTATCAATTTAACTTTAATAATTTCGTTAGAAATTATAAAGTTGGGTTTCCATTATGCTTGATTGTGCTAAGACCATTCTCTTAGTAGTATTACTTATTAAACCTCTCAAGAGTCTCTTAGTAAATGAATTAACATGTTTATCATTTG
The DNA here is from genome assembly GCA_014182375.1 of Eucalyptus virginea. Lineage (NCBI taxonomy): Eukaryota > Viridiplantae > Streptophyta > Magnoliopsida > Myrtales > Myrtaceae > Eucalyptus > Eucalyptus virginea. Next base: position 53,156,900 of record CM024516.1, on the reverse strand, counting down.
TTGGAACGTAAATTACTGTAATAACTCTATTAGTAATTAATTATAGAACATACTCATGTCAGAGACTGCTATGTCTAGATTTTTCATTGTATATTCTATTGTATGCCCTATACATAGTTACCTTACTATCACGAAGTAAAGATATGACTACCATTGGTTGTGACCACAACTTAATATCCAATAGCAAATTCCGCAGCCATTTAGCCTCTTTACCAATCGCCAATAATGATATAAATTTATATTACATCATTGAATGGGCTATACAAGTTTGCTTCTTTGATGTTCAAGAAACCGCACCATTTGCAAGGTTAAAAACCCATCTAGATGTTGACTTATTATCAATTATGCTACTTATCCAACTAGTATGTGAATATCCTTCTAGTACTGTTAGTTGTCTTCCATAGAATAGACCATATTGTTTTCTTCTATTTACAGCCTTCCAATGCACAATATTAGGATCACTAGTAAATCTAAACAATTTACACATAATAAGGGCTATATTTGGTCTAATGCAATGCATAACAACATTAGAATTCCAATTGCACTAGCAAATTCTAATTGTGCTAGAGGTTGCCCAATATTTTCCATCAATCAAATCGATATATCATATGACACATTTTGACTCTTTAATTCTCAAATGATGATAACTTTGAATGATTTTCTCTTCATCGTAGCCTTCACTTAAAGCATAATCCCCACTATGTTTAATTACTTTGATACCTAAAATTGTATCAACTTCTTGCAAATCTTTCATTTTAAACTAAGAAGGTGGATACATTTTAGTTTCACTAATGCCAAGCATATTTGTACCAACAATCTAAATATTATCTACATATAAGCAAATTATAGACTCCACACTCTTTGGTAAATTTTAAGTAAATGCATTTATAAGCATTATTATGCTTAAATCCATATGATACGAATCAAATTTTCTCATGCCATTGTTTCGATGCTTTCTTTATCTCTACTCATGTTGCCATTATGAACAAAATGCCCATTGTTTACAACTTCTTGCACATAATTAGCCTTATGATCCCAAGAGCCTCCCTCAATTCGAATGCTTTTTATCACATTTTCCATAATCAAGTTCTCAATCGTGTGAAAAAGTTTATTTTGATAATCATTCCAAGTTTTAAGGAAATTTTGAAATAATTGCATCGGCTTGAAGAGGCTCATAAACTTCAATCATAAGGTCTTTGAGTTTGGCAACACATATTTAAAGTTCATCCACTTGCCTTAAAGACATATTTTCCATTACAAAACAATAATTCTATTTGTACCTTATTTGTCAGCATTGTAATTTGGTCTCTAAGGCATTCCAAATGTCACCAATTTTTCTGTAAGATTGAAACGTTTAATATAGGCGATCTAACAAAGTATTAGGAAATCCTTCATCGGCACTTCCTTTTATTATCATTTTCTTGTAAAAATTATCACACCACTTTTATTCATTAATTTCAAAGTACTATAGCCAACATAAGATAATCTAGTATGCCACAAGAAAGATGAGTCGAACATATAAACAAAATCAAAACTTGCATTTATACTTATTGTCAAGATTGCGAGCACTTGATACATCCAATATCTACATCTCCATGTGAATAATAATACCTTAAGATTGTTGGGGAAATTCGATTGTTGATGAAGATAGAGGAGTAGTAATAGATCCTTGATACTTTGATGCGTGATTACGATCACTATCGTCGAACATAATAATAACTTAAGGTATTATTTGCCCTACAATTATTGCTGCCACGTTTAGAACAAATATACCTCCAGGATATACACCAAAGCTGCAGAGAAATGAGTTCAACAATTACTCAATATATTTATTGGATTTTCATCTTGAATGCGTTAAAGTTGCATGTATGAAAACTTGTGACATACAAAATTTTAGGCCATCCCAGTTCTTTTTCTCTGATTTGAGATTTTTCTAAGCCATGCTATATGTAAATGCATGTGATTCTAAACTCGTGCTATACTAAAACTATAGGTCATTTTAGTTCTTATCCCCTAACTTGAGATTTTTCTATGCCACAATATATGAAAATGTATATTAAGTGAATCTTCTTCAACCAAATTTAGCGGTCTTTTTCAGCAGTTATGTGAATTAGACTTAGCATAGGAAGAGTATTGGATGTTTGTTCTTCTTCTTTTCATTATTTGTCAAGATTTTTTTAGTGCCAAGCAATAAAAAACAAGTAAACATGGAGCGCTACAAAGGTTAACCGTAACCTCTATCAGTGTCTCCCCATTCAGCTCTATCTTCTCTTTAACCTGTGTCTTCTTTCTCCTTTCTCTTCTTCCATGGCCAAACTCGAAGATGCCAATGTCCAGCTTCACATTGAAATAGAGCTCCTTCAAATTGGGGGATGTCGTCAAGTATGGCTGTCGACCATGAGGTGGTGACTAGGAAGGAGGTGGTGACGCAATGGCAAGATAGTGTTGGAAATTTGCTTCAGATTGGGTAGAAATGGAATCAAACTTTAAGGCGTAATAACACTCTCTTTAAGAAATTATTTGCTCCACAATGTTGCTAATGGTTACTAGGGGTGTGCATGGTCCGGGCGGGCGGTTCCCGACCTAGAACCGGGAACTGCCCACTAAGTACCGGTTCCGAAAAATTGGAACCGGGATCCACCCGGGAACCGGACCGGCTCCGGTCCGGTTCCCGGGTGGATCCATGGAACCGATCTTGATGCGGGCGACGCTGGTTCTTCGGGATCTACAGAAGGGTCGCTTGGGCGAGAGGCAACGACGGAGCTGGGTCGCGGGTCGCTAGGAGGCTGAACGGCGACGGCGTCAGGGCTGAGATGAGCTCAGATCTGTAGTCGTCGAGCGAGATCAGCGCGGCTGAAGCAGGGGACGCCGAGCGTTGGTCGCGGATGGGTCTCGTGGGTTGCTGGAGTCGTGGCCACCGGCGTGAAGAAATGAGCAGCGGTTGCGGTGCTGCACGTCGGGGGGAAGGCGGATCTGGAAGGGAGGCTGAACGGCGACGGCGTCAGGGCTGAGATGAGCTCAGATATGTAGTCGTCGAGCGAGATCGGCGTGGTGGCTGAAGCGGGGGGACGCCGAGCATTGGTCGCGGATGGGTCTCGTGGGTTCTTTGGAGTCGCGGCCACCGGCGTGAAGAAATGAGCGGCGGTTGCAATGCTACACGTCAGGGGGAAGGCAGATCTGGTAGGACGACGATGGCGGAGGTGCGGAGCTGTCGTAGGTCGGCGGGCGCTCGGGTATGAGATCGGAGCGGCGCCGGCAGGAGGGTGGCGGACGACTGGGCTACAGCGGCTTCGCGGCTCGTGCGGTGAGGCGGACGCACAGGTCACCGAGGAGGAATCGAAATAGCGAGAGGAACCGAGGAAGAGACAAAGAGAGAGAGAGGCAACCGCGGAAACCGAAGAGAAGTGGAAGAGACAGAGAGAGAGAGGCAGCCGTAGAAACCGAAGAGAAATGGAAGAGAGCGTGAGACCTAGGTTTGTTTTAGTAATTTTTTTTTTTATATTAAAAGGGAACCGGTCCGGTTCGGGTGGGCGGGTGGGCGGGCGGGCGGGCGGGCGGATCCGCCCATGGAACCGGGAACCGGATCGGTTCCCTCAAGAACCGCCCTTTCCGAGCGGTTCCGATCCGGTTCCGGCGATCCGGGCGGATCCCGGGTATTTTGCACACCCCTAATGGTTACCAACAAAAAACCTCTATGATATAACAAAGTCTCGATTTAGAACACCAAATAGCAATTCTAGTATTTTTCTAAGGTCTCTCTAGAAAAACAATTGAAATGATGGTTATAATTTTTGAAAAAGAGTTAGAAAAGACTTGGTAATCATTTCTTCCAAAATTGAAGTACTTATTTGTCTTAATGAACAGAGGCAACTTTTCATAAAAGTTACAGAGTGAACATGTATGTTCTCAAAGGTTATCTTAAAAAGACATATTAAAATTCAAAATAAAAAATATGTATATTTTTTAATCCCGAGTCTTATAATTTCTGAAATACCAATTGAACAAATTTACCCTTTCGACTAATAAAGATTAGCGAGATAACTATACGAAGAAATAATAATAATAATAATAATAATAATAATAATAATAATAATAATAACAACAACAAAAAAAACAAGAATTAGTGCTAATTATTATTCGAGACTGCGCAAGCAAGCCAAGTGATAAGTGCACCTAACAATTGCGCAATTATTCGCATACCCACATGTAGATATTATAGGGTCTAACACACAATACATTCTTTTCTTTTGAACAAACTAGAAAACACTCACATTTGTAGAGTGACCCACTTCCTCCCAACTTTCCTACATGAGACAAGTCAAAACACTATTTTTTTGTTTAATAAATAAACAACCAATAGATGGCAACACACAATGGGCGTTTGAGTCATCATCGAGGAGAGGGACTAAGTAATGGGTGGATTGGATTAGAGTTCTTCGCAAGTTGTTTTCAATGGTGGATGGGTTTGGACTGGCTTGGGTAGATTTGGAAGAAAACAAAAAAAGTTCATGAGATCAAAACCACTAGTAATGTCAAATGCAACTTGAAATGGAATTGCAAAATGCGAATGGTAATTATTAATTTTACAAATTGAGGTGAGTGATTGATGTGCTTGAATATAAATGAAAGTGATTTTAAAATTTTTTTCTTTAATGTATTTGCAAGATAAAATCACGACATTGGAAAGATTAAACATATGGACTAGTACTAGTTTGTGCTTAAACTCGTTTGGAATTGGGTTAACATGAATGAGATCAATCAAAGTCATTAATATCAATTTTTCGTTTCTTTTTCTCTCCCTCCCTTTCTGAGTTTCAACTTTTCTTTATCTCTTCAACTTATGGAAGGAAGGGACTCTACCTTGATCTCTCCCTCCCCTCCCAAGTTGCTTTTCATTTATTTCCTCTTGTTTCTTTCCTTACTCTTCTGAACTAGTTTTAGATATGGAAGTTTTGCTCTCCCGATCTCAGATTTGAGAGCTTTTTCCTACAATTTAAATCTAGATTTAAGGGTTTTAATGAATGACTATTCCACCTTCAGTTTCGTGCTTGTTCAACATGTTTTTGTTAAAAGTTTTGGCATCTCACATCTACTAAAGAGCTCATCCTCACTGGTGTCAAATTTGACCTTATTAAACATGTTTATATTATGTCTATATAGTGATAGTCTTGGGAATGCCAAATCTAGGCGCACATCACCGAAAAACAAAATTGTAACTACAAATGGAAATCTTGATGTGTGCTCATCACTGATGATAATGTGTAATTTGATAATTGGCCGCCGATTATTTCACTTGTATGCAATCACAGATTTGATCTTGAAAGATGAACATGTGATTATCTATGCCAACTGCACTCAAATGGTATATACCTTTATTTTGGTTTGTTCTGGAGCCCTATGAACTTACCTTGTTATGGAAATTCTTAAGATTTCTTATGGATCATTTTGGTGGTAAATGAAATTTTCTTTTGACAAAAAATAAATTAAAGCCATCAAACACTTGAATGACCCGTAATTATGATTACATATTATCTATCACGCAACATGGGTTCGGCAATTCTCAACACAAGTTGTTTTCAATTTGCATAGCGTAGACTAGGATTTGATATAAACGAAATGACCTGTTTTAAGACTTGTTTAATCCGTTCAGACATAAATCAATAAGGTTTGAGTTACCTTGTTACCATGTCATCTTCCGAGCACGACACAAATAGGCACATTTTCACCAGTTTGGTGCTAGTTCGTAAAGACACTTTCATCGATAAAATTTATGAAATGACAGGAATGAGGGATAAAATAAAAAGCATCTTAAAAGATACGAAAGGCATGCGTAAAGGAAAACCCTAGCTAAATCTAAATTCCAACTCAACAATGTACAACTTCTTTGGGCTTGAGCTTTTGTATTTATTAATGTATAAATACTGGGCTCGCGGATTTTAGGTACTTCGAAGATGTATATTACCAAGGGGCGTGCATAATCGAATTTGCTTTTTTATTCAGGTGCAATGAAATTACTCGTATCCTTTAAATGTGTATTAAATATGTAAGTATAAGTTATTTTGTATAAAACTTGATTTGATACATAATGTTAACATATATTTATAAATCCATGAATGTATTGTATCCGTCGATTTCCAACACATGACACATTTAAATAAATAAAAAATGACATAATGGTCCATAAATTTTGACAAAATATTCAATGTGATCTATAAAATTTTAATTAATTCAATGTGATCCCTAAATTTTGACCAAATATGTAATTGGAGTTCTCAAACTTTTAATTTATTCAATATAATATTTAAATTTTAACCTAACATGTAATATAGCATCGTAAACTTTTTATTTATTTAATATCTTCCTTAAATTTTTGGTATATCTCCATATAGTCTATGAAGTAGATTGAATTTTGATCATATTAAATAGATTAAAAATTTCAGAGATTGTGCCGTATATACGAATTGTATAAGTTGATCAAAATCTATAGAAAATTTACGTTATAATTCCTTAAATGAATTGTGTGATTCGTACTACATTTCGAGATGCATGACCCGTTCCTGGCCGTCAAATAGACTCTTTTTTTTGCCTATATACAGCGGGCGAAGGTGGTTCGCTCGTTCGGAAAAAGAAAAAAAACGAATTTATTTTTCATTTCCCAGATCTCGAGGGAAGAGCAGATCAGATCTCGCCACGTGTAACTCCGAGTCCCGACACTGCGGGCGGACCTGACGGGCGGGCAGCCACGCGGATTGTCGTGTCGCGGAAGCGCAAAACGACAAAGGGGACACGCGTACGGCCTGGAGGGATAAGCCAGGGGACACGTCAAAGCCCGACGGTGGGGCCCGTACGAACATCCCATCACATCCCAATCGCTCCCCTCCAGAAAAAAGAAAAAAAAAATAGGAGGGCGAAAAAGCTGGGATTTTCCTCGTACGGCGGGCCGTTTTTCGTTTTGTCGGGGAGCGCGGAGCGACACGTGTCCGCGCCTCGCGGCCCCATCGCGGCTGCGGCAGCCAGCCAGCCAGCCCTCTCCCCCACCCTTCTTGGAAGAGGAGGAGGGGGAGGGCGCTCCTCACGTGACCATTTTTATTGCAATTTTGGCCCCCCTCCGATGGCAATTATTAATTTCCCTGCCACCCAAGTTGGCGAATTTGTACTATTGCCGCTTCGAATCTTCACCCGATTCGCGTGACTCCCTCTCGCGGCTGGCCCGTGTGTACTACTAGATGCGATGGACTGAACCGTCCACCTGCATTTGGGGTCTATCTGGTGGATTAAGGCATCTTTACATTTCGAAGCGAGGCCGGGCCAGGGCATCGATATATGGAAAAGCAAGTCCGTCGTAAGGGTTGAAAGGGTTGATACGAAGATGCGAATGAAAAGTTGGTTTTGGAAGGCATGCCGATAGATAATTTGATTAATTGATAGCATGTGTGAATGACATGTTTGATATACGAAATACAATTTCTCTATTAGATGCGGTCGAAGTGATCATGAATTGAGCCCGGCCCTAATTGACCTGAAGGACCAAGTTGGGGAGGCAATATGCAATGCCTTTTTGGGCCTATCTGGCCGACATCAGTCTACTCAAGCCAAATCAATTTAAATAGAAATCTTCTTCTTCTTCTTTATCATGAGTAATTCTAGAGTAAGATCTAAGGCTATTGTAGTGATTCTCCTACTCATTGATAGATGAAGATTTTGACTAATGGAGATCTGCACCGGTCAATTCTCGAGAATAGGGGAAAACGAGTAAGAATTGCCCCTGGAAAGGAATTCTCCTATGCTACTTTTGTCAATGTCCAATGACATGCAATCTCATGAAGGGGAAAGCACTAATATCTCATCTCAAGGAGAAGGATATAAAGAAAATCTATATAATCATTAAATTTTATACCTAAACCTTATGGCTAGGGTACCATGAGCATTACAAATGCATACTTGCATTTCTCCAATCTTGAGTATCATAATTTTTAAACACTCTTCGAGTAAGGATCATATTTGCGTGTGTTCCACACTCGCCAACTTATGTGACAATAGTTAAGTGGTGCGATAATCGGTCGATTCTTGATTTGGTGACAAAGATTGTCGTGTTGTCAATCGAAAAGTGAATGTTGGGTGACTATCATTTATGCACCAATATCATCTACCAATATCATTTATGATCATCCACTATAGTTTAGCATTTACGTTTCAACTTCCCATCACCTAGTCGTCACATCTGTAATTTAGAATATTGATCCTACCCTCCATACAAAAAGTTAAATTAGCAATTGTCATAGAGAACGCAAAGGTACCGTTGAGTGGATAATACATTATTGATAATTAATGCTTCTAAATATTTTCTCCTTTTTTTGGCTAATAATTGTGTTTAAACTCCTATTTTTGGAAGTAGAGCAAGAGAACAACTTAGGGAGAAAGATACACAAATCATTCGGAAAATGCTGGCTGCGTGTATCATTTTCTAAGTAGAAAATCCTGCAACTCATGTGGCATTGTGACTGGACCTAATTGTTGTCAGATAAAAGAATTAAGATAGGAAAACACTAAGGTCTTGTTTGGTAAAAAGTGTTTTTGTTCCTCAGAATAGAAATTTTTATTCTTTTATTTCGGGGAACAAAAAAAGAACAAAAACGTATTTTGTAAAACTTTTATTCTCGGGAACAAAAAATTTATTTTTTTATTACTAGGAATGAATTTGGAATATAAAAAAAAAAAAGTAGAAAAAAAGTTGTTTCTTGTTCCCTAACAATTAGAAACAACTTTTTTCTCTCTTTTCTTTATTTTCTTTATTTTCTTTTTTCTTTTGGCCAGTCGGCGGCGACCTTGTTGGAGGGTCATTGACCCTCGAAGATGCCACACCATGGTGAGGCTTAGCCTCGCCTGCCGGCGCGAGGTTGGCCTCGCACTCACTCCAACCTAGGTGAGGCCGAGCCTCACCGGTGGCCTAGCGAGGCTCGGCCTCGCCGGCCCTCACCCTACCTCGCCTAGCCGGTTGCCGACCATCGGCGATCGGCCACAAAGAGAAAGAAGGAGAGAAAAGGAAAATATAATAAAAATATTTAAAAATTAAAAGAAATAACAAAATTATACAATTTTAGCAAACACATTTCTTTCCTAGGAGTAGAAATTTTTACGCTTATCGTCGCGTTCTATACTTTCGAAATTGTTCTTAACAAAAACAAAAAAAAAAAATTATTTCTGTTCAAAAATTGTTCTCCGAAACAGAAACATTATCAAACACGCCCTAAACTTTCTAAAGTCCCCCCTCCTTTTTCTTTTTTTTTTTTTTTAAATTCCCGATCCAATTTAACAATTGTCACCTTAGATTTCGAATTTCCCCTGCAACATCTTCCCCAAAATCTAAGGAGACCAAATTCATAGAATAAAAAATGAATGGTCCAGCCCTCCGATTCTGGAATGCCCTAGAAATGGACAGAAGCGCTAGGAATTCGTGGTGGTGGGGCGCCAAAACTGTCACTGGTTGTGCTGTTTGCCTCGTTAGGAAACGGGGGGATTTGTGGAATAGTACCTTACGTGCCGCTACGGCAAATTTGCATTGAAGGGCCTGTAGAGAAGCTAGCCCTCTCTCTCTCTCTCTCTCTCTCTCTCTCTCTCTCTGTCTTTTTCGCTTTTAAGGACAATTTGGAGTAGGTTCCAAGTGTAATGGGGCTCGTGTACATTTTCTGCAATGAGTTGGTGGGATGGATTTTGGCTGAAGACTCGCAGAGCTTTTGATGCTTCTGCACATGGCTGCTTTTGGTCTTTCATCCTTCTTTTCCTCATCACCCTCCTCCACGTATTCATCACCATGTCTCCCTTGGAATCATGATAGGGAGGGCTGTGGAAGTTTTTGCCATCTTTTAGGACATTGTTTCTGAGGATGTGCTGCTGGTAACTTTGGTGAAGTCAAGTCCATAGGACGTGGGAATAGATTACTAGGGCCTCAAAGAAAAATGGGTAAGATCCATGGGGCTGGTGGGGACCTTGGATGACTTAACTAGGGATGTCGGCGGATCGAGTTAAATTGGTTTTACACACTGTTTGAATCTTGGAGGACTGTACTATGATATGTAGGATTGATTCTTCAAAATCTGAGTCCGACGAATTATATGATTGGAGTAAGATATAGCATATGGGTATCCGAAACCCCATCTCAACTAGAGATTAGTTTTTTTTTTTATTTTTTTTTTTGGAGAGGGCTCTAAATAAAATAGAAATGACTTTATTTGGGTTTTTACATGCGTATTTATTAATTTGACATGATGAAAATACAAACTATTGGAGCTTGGGCAGGCTTGTTATTTTTTGTATATACAAATTCGTTTTGTCCCTCATCTATGTTTGGCACACTAATATAAGAGGTGAGGTCTCCATTTCTAGCAACATAAAATTAGTATCCTCAATGTTCACTAGGCTCCAGATGACCTATGTCCAATTACAATTATCATCCACTGCACACCAGCGTTATCGAATAGTCTTTAGTATTACTCGTGATGTGTTTATATCACTAGAAATTTCACAATAAAGGAAAATATTTTTCATAAAAATCATTTTCAAGGAAAGTAATTAGTTTTCCTTTATGTTGTGTTTCAAAGTAACTGATTTCCATCTTACTAGAAGCAAAAGTCATTGTCTCCCAATTTAAAGCCTTTTTTTAGTCTTGGAATATATTTTTCATAGACTGATTAATTTTCTATCATGTAAAAGTTGTGAAGTCGGAACACAAATTTTCCTTCAAACATATCGACCTCTAAGTTTTTCTTTTTTCTTTTTTCTTTCCATGTAGTTCAATTAAGAAAAAGGAACTTTGGTTGATATTCTAAACTTGTTGCTTTGGGGGTACCAAAGCAAACATCTTTTCTTTAGGATGCTCTAGAAGGACTTGCCTCCTAAGGAGTTACTGCCTTGATTTGCTCAACCAGAACGTGGCCCTTGGGTTCCCATGGGTGGAATCTTATTGAGAGTACACGAGAATTTAAGTCGTGGGGTCATGAATATGATAGACAGAGACATGGACATGAAGACTAAGCTTTTTTTTACTTTGAATTCAAAGGGGCTGCCATTTTTCTTGTTCAATTTGATTGTGCACCCCTTTGAGTGAAAGAAAGACTAAGTTGAGATCCAAGGGAATGAAATTATATACACATATTTTAGTATTTTCATGAAGTTCCGGGATTTGCGGTTACTATACAGATTAAATATATAAATGTGTACAAAACTCATGTCCTTATCTCACCCTTTAGTTAGATGAATTTTTTTTTTTTTTTTGGTTTTGTTTCTGAAACCAAAAAAGACAAATTTTCATGGGAAAACATCAATTGGTATCGGAAAAAAAGAAATCCATGTATAATCAATCTGAAAAAGTGTTTTGTTTATCTCCATGAAAAATTCAGCAATTTTTTTTTTTAATGACCTGGGACTTCCCGTGCAGTAGGCGACGGTAAACTCGGGGGCGAACCGGCCGCCACCACGACTCCCCATAGGGTGAGTCGCGCAATGGGGATGTAGGATGGGTAAACCCGGGGTGAATTGGGCAGCCACCACAGACCCAGCCGTAGGTGAGTCGCGCAATGAGGACGCAGGGTTTCGAACTCCTCACCTGTCGTTAGGATCACAAGAGCTTTAGCCAACACGGCCACCACGCGGTGGTAAAATTTAGCAAAATGTTAATCTCTTTTGTTCAGGGTAATGCATTTCTTATCCTTCGCAACAAAAAGAAACTTGATCATTTCTTACTCATGCGATTGGGAATGTGTACGGATAAATTGACGTGCGATTCGCATGCATCCTAGTGTTTTGGAAACCGGGTTATAAATATGCAATCTCCTACGTTTTCTTGCTCTCTTACCTCTTTCACGTGTCTAAATAATTGGGAGGAATTTCTATTTTCCTTCGAATAATGAAAAGATGCGAGACGATGCAGTGTCATCTTCTTTCGTCCGCTCTCTCTCGCTATAGTGTCAAAAACAATACAAAAAACACTTAGCTTATAAACTCAATTTTTGTAGAAAACAGCCTCTCACATGGCAATTAAACTAAGGGAAAATATCACCAAAAATTTCAAACTTTACTCAAAATGACAAAATTACTCCAAACTTCTTCTTTTTTTTTGTGATATAAAAAACCCAAAATTTTGCAAATCGTAACACATTTACCTTACTAAGAATATTTTCGTATTTTTTTTTTTTATTCTTCTCTCTTCCCTCCACCGGCCATGGCAAAGCCGGCAGAGGGAAGCTAGCGTCGGGCAAGAGCGGCCCTAGCCTGACATGGCAATTAAACTGAAGGAAAATACTACTAAACACCCCAAATTTTACTCAAAATAACAAATTTACCCAAAACTTTTTTTTTTTGTGATAAAAAACCCAAACTTTACAAATTATGACACATTTACACCACAAGGACATTTTTGTCTTTTTATGTTTTTCCTTTTTTATCTTATTCTTCTCTGTTCCCTCCACTGGCCATGGCGGAGCTAGTGGAGGGAAGCTGGCATCCGGCAAGGGCTGCCCTCGCTTGGGCTGGCTAGGGCCGCCCTTGCCGATGTCGGGTGAGGGTGGCCCTTGATTGGGTCAGGCGAGGGCCTCCCTCGCTCGACACCGATGAGGGCCTTCCTCGCCTACGTCAGGCAAGGACGGCCCTTGCTAGATCACATCGGCTTCCTTCCGCCGGCGGAGGGAAGAGAGAAGAAGAAGAAAAAAATAAATAATTTTAAAAAGTAAAAAGACTAAAATGCCTTATAGTTTAGGGTAAATGTGTCATAGGATAGAAGTTCGGGGTTTTTGTGTCACGAAAAAAGTTTGCGGTAAAATTTGTCACGATTAGTAAAGTTCAGAGTTTTTAATGTTACAAAAAAAGTTTGAGGTAAATTTGTTACTTTGGGTAAAGTTTGAGATTTTTAGTAGTCTTTTCCCTTAAACTGATGTACGAAATTCCAGGGGCTTTTAAAAAAATTAAAATTCAAAAAATGAAATTTTTCGTAATTAATATATATTAACAATGAAATATGAAAATCTTCTAAATCAGTTTAATAAGCACATTAAGTTGTTATCAAGACTTTGTTTGTTTTGTGGAAAATGAATGATTTGTAAGTTTTTTTTTTTTAAATTGATTATATCACTTACAAGAATGATTAATTGAAACAGATTTTTATAATCCACGAAAATATTTAGATAAAAATTGCTGTCAATAATGAAAATATTTTGGATGATACAAATAATCATTTTTAAAAATTAATTTTCAAATTATTAATTTTTTGTTACTTCATTTGTTGGATGGCTACTATACCAGCCTACCTAGTGGTGATCAAAGTACGCAAGCATACCCTAACGTGGAGTCTATCTTCTCTACTGTAAGGTCCCCTAATTCCTTATCTATCCTTGGGAAGACAGAGGACAGTATGGGTCTCTCACCCCAGGGCAATTCGCTCGCTTGTTTTCTCCTTAAGCTAAGGACATGCTTGGATCCAATTTAATAGAGATATATGACATGAAAAATATCTCCCCACCCCACGGTGGACGAGATGGTTCGCGCCTCGCCCCTCAACCGGTAGAGAAAAGGTTCAAAACTTCTCGCCCTCATTACGCGACTCACCTGCGGCCCTCTGTGGATCGTCTTGGTTTATCGCCGCCGCCATACGAAGGTTTCCGGTCACAAAAAAGAAAAATCTTTCAAAAAAATTAATTAATAAAAAAATTAATTTGTTTTTGTAAACGATATAAATCATTTTTTTGAGAAACGTATTTTTGAAATCAATTATTTTTCGAAATATACACCGAGCCAAAGTGTCTCAATAATTGAGTTTTAATATCTTATTTATTGTTTCCAACTTTTTCCCTTCTTATCTATCATTATTCGATTCGCATTATTAAATTCAAACGGACTAGTCATATATATGGCACCTATGCCTAGGTAGATTCTAGATTTTAACAATGCTTTTTATTTAATGTTTTTCCTTTTTTATCTTTCACGCGTATCTTTTACTCCCCTTCACCGCCTCAACCCAACCCAATTTCCCATTTTCTCCCTCGGTAAAAGCTTTTATAGATCGACAGCCCCCCATCCCTCAATGCCCCGCGTACCCCTATGCCACAGTGCCACGTGGAGAACAGTGCGGGAAAACCGCCACGTGTAAGCCTTAACAGGCCGGTCGCGCAGGATCCACCCGTCCGCCCAGTCAGGGTAGCAAAGCTCCGGCGAATTTTTATTTTAACCGCGACAAATCGGCATGTTGCTTTCCACTTTCTACCGCCGAGGTAATTCTCTTAACCGCGGTTAAATACCGCCCAGACCAGAGTTAAGCCCCCCCCATCCCCAACCGCTTTAAATACCGTCAACCTCGTCTTCCTCATCCTCCATAAACTTCCAAAAACCCTCTGCAACTTCTCGAGCTCCGTCAGTAGGAAAAAAAAAATAATTAAAAAAAAAAGATGATGCTCGGAGAGCCTCACCGTCCTCCTAATCCGACGATCGACGTTCCTCCCTGGCCGATCCTGGACGATCCGACGGACGACGCCGTGCCTCACTCCCCGTACTCCCCTTACTCGCTCAATGCCGGATACGGCGGCGCCTGCGACTCCTCTCCCTCCGCCGCCGGCCCCGGCCACTTCCAGGACGTCATGGCGGCGCTCCGGCGGTTCCTGCCGTCGAACCGCCCCGACACCGACCCGGACCCGGACCTGACGTCCTCCCGCGAGGCGGACTTCCCCATGGACGTCTACTCCTGCGACAACTTCCGCATGTACGAGTTCAAGGTGAGGCGGTGCGCGCGGGGGCGGTCGCACGACTGGACGGAGTGCCCATACGCCCATCCCGGCGAGAAGGCCCGCCGGCGGGACCCGCGGAAGTACCACTACTCCGGCACCGCGTGCCCGGAGTTCCGGAAGGGGAGCTGCCGGAAGGGCGACGCGTGCGAGTTCGCGCACGGCGTGTTCGAGTGCTGGCTACACCCGGCGCGCTACCGCACGCAGCCGTGCAAGGACGGCGCCGGGTGCCGGCGCCGCGTGTGCTTCTTCGCGCACACGCCGGAGCAGCTCCGGGTGGTGACCCCGCAGCAGAGCCCCCGGGGGGCCGCGACGCAGCTCCCATTCATGGCGTCCCCGAGCACGGTCTCGCCGGAGGAGTCGCCGCCGATGTCTCCGATGGCGGCCGCGGTGACTCACCAGTCGCTGAGCCGCTCGCTCGGGTCGAGCTCCGTGAACGAGATGGTGATGGCCTCGCTGAGGAACCTGCAGCTGGGTAAGGTTAAGACCCTGCCTTCCTCTTGGAATGGAAACGCTCACGTCACCACCGCCGCCGCCGCTACCGCCGCCTCTTACGGGTCGCCGCTGCGACCCGGATTCTGCAGCGTGCCGACGACACCGACGCGTGTTCCGGCCCGGCCGGGAATTGGTTACAGGGATTTCTGGGACCAGGTGGAGGAGGAGGAGGAGCCGCTGATGGAGAGGGTGGAGTCTGGGAGGGACTTGAGGGCCAAGATGTTCGAGAAGCTGAGGGAGGAGAGCTCTCTGGACCGGGCCGACCCGGAGCAGCCTAGCCTAGGCGGCGGCGGACCAGACGTTGAGTGGGTATCGGATCTGGTGAATTGATTCGGATCCTGGTAAGTGGGAAGCGACAAGGGAGTGGTTCTTCGTGTTCCTTTTTTGGGGTTCTTCTGTTTGCAGTGTACAGGACATGGATGGATGGATGGAGGGGGATACCGGGGCTTATGGTCTGCGGAAGAGAAGCAGCAATTCAAGATTCGGTGTATATATATGAGTTTTAGTGTTAAATTATTAATCAATCACCATATATATATGTAGTAGATACAAATATTGTAGAAAGAGGTTTCCTTGGGGGGGGTTTTCTAAGAAGAAGATCAGATGGAAGCTGTCCTGATCTTTTGTATTTGTGGGGTGGTTTTCTGGGAAGATCAGCAACAGATTGCGTCATTTTTTTTGAGGTCGGGAAGCAGAAATTGGATTTGGCTAAATTTTATCCCTCTTTTTGGAAATGTCAAAAATTTGGGGGCAGAGTGATTAAGGTAAAAGCTAGCACTCTCAACTGATTGTTATTAGTGTTCTTTCTGGCACCTTTTATCTTTTTACCGTCGTATGTATGGACTGGCCGAGGTTTTTCATCCCAGCGATTCCTGGGTGTCTGTGTATAATCTGAAGCACCGTATGATAAATGAAAATCTGTTATTTTGTCATCTCCCATACCTTGTTTCCCTCGTCCTTGTGTCTGTTTCTTGTCGATCTTTCTGGCCCCTTCTGCGAATTTGCTCCTGGCAAAGCTGCTCGGTTGTTCTTGAGTTCAAGTGTAATCTGGTGGTAGCGTTCCTATTGTCCTTCCATGGAGGAAGAAAAGCTTTGGAAAAGTTTTGTTGAATCAGAGCACCCGACAAACTGCCGCAACATCGATCGGATTTTAGTGACTTGCGGTTTCGTTCTGCGGGCGTGAATTTGTCTGCTCTTATTATTTTTTTTATATTTTTAATTTGAGTCTCGTGAAGCACTTGTTTTTAATTTTTTTTTTTTCCGGATTCAAAATAGTGTTCTGGATTTTTCTAGATGTAGTAGTATCCGTACGGAAAATTGTATAATGGTAAAATGGAAATTCTGAAGTGACCTTGCTTATCTTTTTCAAGTTTATGCTCGGGTGATGGTACTTTGTCACTCGATTGTTTCAATGAATAATTAATAAAATATTTTTTTGAAATGCAATTGGCTTGAAATAATTATTGAATGGAAATTTTACTATTATTAATGAAAATTTATGTTTAAATATTTTTAATGAACGGTGGAAATATTTTTTTGTTTATTCTTTGACAAATAAAGATGTAATGTTATCGTATTTGTAAAAATATTTAAATAATAATTTTTATATTTATTTAACAGTTTTTAGAATCATTAAATTTGAATCTGATGAGCTTTTCATTTACCTCTAATTAAATATCAAGTTAAGCGTGAAAGAATAGTGTTAGAATATTTAAATAATAAATTATATTTTATTTAATAATTTAAAATGTTAAAATAATAGACACATGGTCTATAAAATTTCATAATATTTTTAAATTATTTATTTTTTGATAAATAAAGGGAGCAAAATATTATGTACCACAATAAATTTAAGGTTCTCATCAAATTCCTAAGATGTTCCCGTTTTGACGTTTTGAAGTCAATATTTCAAATTTTTGTTGTCTTGGGAAGTTCTAAACTATGGTCATTTTGAATAAATTTAAGTTCTTTTGTGTCATTGGCTGTAAGACTTAGTGTGTTAATGATACCTAAAATGGGCCACTATGATACCTAAAATGGGTCGGAGTGCATCATAGTTGAGAGTTTTCTTATGGTATTTTTCTGCAAAAATTTAATGAAAGAAAAGCCCTCAGAACGATCGAGAACGAAAGCTAAAGCACGAGCATAGACATGGGCGACAATCGTCTATTATATTTCCCCCTCCAAACACGCAAAGATGTCTTAGCATTTATTTATTCATTTATTTATTTTTTGGGGTCAAAGTCTTCACATTCACTGCCCCAGTAAAACGCTCTCGAGCTTCCCCCTGGCTCCCCTCGGTCCGTTGGATCGGCCTACGCCGTCCACGAGCCGTCGGATGCGCGCCAGAACCCTCTCCTTTTTTGTCAAATGCACAGGGA
Source organism: Eucalyptus virginea (assembly GCA_014182375.1). Classification (NCBI taxonomy): domain Eukaryota; kingdom Viridiplantae; phylum Streptophyta; class Magnoliopsida; order Myrtales; family Myrtaceae; genus Eucalyptus; species Eucalyptus virginea. The sequence continues at coordinate 53,139,259 of CM024516.1, read as the reverse complement.
TCTGGTGATGCAAGCACAGTCTCCATTTGTCATTAGCCCGTGGATTAAGGTGAAAAGAAGAGACAAGTGGAAAGAACAGAGCACGAAAGCCAAGGCCCGGCGGTTTTACCGATTCGTGTTTTTGGTGATGGTGAAATTGTTTTTGTCTGAATGGGGTTTCAAGATAATTTGACTTCTCCTCTGGGGTCCCCCTTGGATTGATTCGGGGCGACACTATCCTACGACTAAATTTGAGCTAGGATTGCGAAAGACCCTTGCTATACTTCTAGATTATGGGAGAAGAAGAAAAGGAAAAAAGGAGAAGGCTAGAAAGTCTTCTGAATCCATTCTATCCCCCGTGAAATTAAGGGTGACTTTACGATTCCCGTGGCCTACTTTGAAATTTGGCCTCCTTCTCCACTTTAAAACTTTTTTTTTTTTTTTTTCGGATTTTGCAAGTTTCTCGATTTTGACTATTATGTTACTTTAATTATTGGTGTATAAACTTACATATACTTTTTTTTTTTTTTTTATCTTACAAAGATAAATTAGTAGTGCGAGCTTAAACTAAAAAATGACCAATAAGCATGAGCAATCGGTTGCAATTAGACGTAGAGGTAGATTATTTATCTATAGTTTGGCCTACTATAAATCGAAGTCATTGCTTATCAATGGATGAAAGAAAAATTGAAGCACTAAAAGCTTAAGTTGCTAGAGTGCTTTGCTATCACCAGGGGTTCTTTTGGGTTTGCTTGTTTTGTTTTGTGACAGTTAAAAAAGAATTGTAACCATTTTCACTTTTACATTAGAATCAAACTCGATATTTTTATATTAAAAAATAATAAAAATTATGTGGAAAATTACATATTAGAGGTGATTCATGGGTAGACTTGGGCCGGACCATCATATAAGGCCTGAAATGTTGCCCAAGCTCATCCACCGGAAAAAAAAAAAAAAAAAAAAAAAACTTGTAATAAGAACTATGTAAATTCGATGTGCTTGGTTTGGGCCTCGTAAGACCGGGCTAGAACTTTCAACGATAGGCCCTTGTTTAGGCCCGCTTAGAAGTGCCTTTAGGCCCTATGGCATTGCCTCACCTATGGGTTGCTATACTCATGATCGGGTTTACTATAGTAAGTTCATATTTTGAGAAGATTTCACATGCCTTAAATTATATTATGATGCTTGAATCATAATATTTGAAGGGAAATATCAAAAATAAAAAAGTCACTTTGGATGGATTTTAAATACCAAAACTCTTAAGGTCTAAACTATTGACATTGACTCATCTATTTCCGGTTGAGATACGGAAAGCTGGCGGGTGAGTGGAAACCCATAAATGAATGGAGAAAAAGTCAAAGATACGAAGCATGAGAAAATTTTTTATTTGAGTTAAACACGTAAATCTCTAGATTTTATATCATACCTTATTCAATCACATCTTAACTCAAAATCGAAATGACCAAGGACCATTCTAATCTTCTAGATTACTCCTCTTATCCCCGACCCTGTTATTTCGGCGCCGGTTAATCCAACATAATTAGGTGTCCAAAACAGGAGTTTCCAATAGCAGGGTGATGGGATTTGCCTTTACAAAAACCCCTCTTGGATGCACAGTCAATCAAAGTGGTGGTCGATTGTGGATGACCATCATCAACTTTTCTATGTCAAAGCAAAGAATATTTGTCTCTTATGGCCAAATTCTAATCATCATCATCATCCCTTAAGCTGTAATCTTAATTTTTTTGTCAATGACAAGCAAAGCTAAGAATCCAGGAAAAGGATGGCCTTGTAGTGCATTTTCCCGGCACACGGAAGCTCCGGTCAAAACGAGTGAATGGTACATCTTCCACGAGTTCAAAGTCCCATGGTCGATGCGAAGACTGTTAGGTTTTGTGCTTTTCAAATTCCATCATCTTAATGGCTAAGGTTTTTTTTTGTTTTTTGCTTTTTTTTTTTTTTTTTAGTCTTTATACTATAGGGGCTAAAACGTCGGGTAGATTACGTCGTTTTTCTTTTTTGTTAATTTTGGGCGGGGCATGGCCTGAGTTGTATAGATTATCACTGAACAGATGATGCATACCTTTCGATGGCTACCTATGTATGTCTGTAATAATAATAATTCAAAGGCGTGATTGCACGCCATGATGTGTTTCGCCACTAAATTTCCACATCCACGCTTTGATGTATAGGTTGATAGTGAAAAGGGAAGAAGCAGGCACAGATGAGGGTCACCATCAAATTGCCTTTGCTTGGTAAGTCAATAGATTATATAATTTTTCTTTTCTTGCGCAATCAAATATCGACTTCGTCTATGCGGATTACGCAATCGATTATCGATTTCATCCTTGCGCACGCTATTCCATTACGTGGAATGCTTTGGTTTATTAGATAAGGAAGTGAATCAGTTTCAAATTAAACCTAGGAAAACTCGTCGAGTACCAAGATGCCCAATCTTCATGTACATCTCAAGATGTCCCACGAGTGTTGAGTACCAAGAAAAATTCTATTCCTCTACAAATTACGATGAGTCACACCAAGGAGATTGTGAATTACCTTTTCGTTATTTTTTTTTTTTTTCAGTTTTATCAAATTTGCTACTTTTGGCAAGGCCACTTGTAACTTTTGCAAATATTGATTTTATCTTTTGGAGTATTTCTTAGTACAAACTGTGTGGTTATATAACTTGTTGGGCATGTTAGAATGTTGAACTTCAATGGACTCTTACATGATCATTGTTCGTAGGTTTGTCAATGTCGGTATTGATAGGGTTAGAAATTGCCTGATTTGGGCTTTGCTTGAATAAAGATTTTGGGCTTTGGGCCTTTCGCCTGTTGTGGGCCCAAACTTGGAGGCCGGAAATGGAGGCCCATTTCTATGATTGGACTATCATGGTCTCGGTAATTCTTTCTCACTAAAAGAAAAGGAAAAATTATTATCTGCTTTTCCTCTGGTTACTGTAAATTTGTAATTACCAAAGCGGGCCTGCGCGTTGCGATGAAAAAATTTAAGATTGATTCTTTAATTTATTTTAGTAAAAATACTATTTTAATATATTTATTTATTTTTATATTGAATGACTTATTTACCATTTAATATGATCAAGGTCAGAAGTGAAACATATGTTACTTATTAAAATGACATGGCCTCTCATGCTATGTGTTCTTAATAGAATAAATGTCAATATAGCACTCTAAAATTGTAATTTTGTCAATTTAGCACTTCTTTCTCATATTGTTTTAGATGTGATAAAAAAACTGATTTACCTATCATTTGATACAATTAATGTAAAATATTAATAGATAGAAAAAGAAGTAAATTAAAAAAGATATACTCGTATAGAAAGACTTGTACAATTTCGTAAAAAAATAAAATAAAATGAAATGAACTTATTTGGTGAAGGGAACTAAATTTCTTTGGCAACTTCATTCATTGTTTTGCTGATATCATTTATCAGAATGATTCTTTTTTCGCTTTAGTTTGATAAGATAAACTAATTTGATAAAAAAATTGATATACAATTAAATCTAATTTCTACAAAAAAAACGAGTTTGTATCTTCGTATTTAGACAAATTAATAAAATAATAAATAGAGACTTCATGGTTGTCGAGAGATAAAAAAATTGACACTTGGTAATAAGTGGCAGCCCCTTTTATACACACTCGCTAGTGGAATACAAATTAATTGTAACAAATATTATTACCACAATAATATCAAAGTATTCTTCTTTTATTATCCTAAAATTTATTTCTTACGTAATATATCCATTAAAAAAACTGAAATGCTTTTTTCATATTTGGATTCAACTGCAGGATACTTTTAAAGGCCTATCAACAAAGTAAAATAGAAAATGAAAAATAATAAAAGACACATGCGTTGATTGATTCGGAAATGCATAATAATAAAATTACAATCCTACACTCAAAAGATAAGTTGAAAAAAGAAAAAGAAAAACAAATGATAAATTTGTCTTTGCTTAGATTAAAGGAAAATAAAGAGAGGAAATCGTATGCTAGTTTAAAACGGCATGCGATGTATTATCATGGACATTCAAGAGCTTCGCTCTCAGTACACCACTATAGTGTTCTTATAGATATGGCCCCAACAGTGGTCATTCAAGCCAAGATTATCATAATTTATCTTGCAAAGCGATTATTATGACAACGAAATATTGCAGTACATCGCTTGATAATATGTCATAAATTCGCAATCGTGAATATCGTGAATATATGGTTTCACGTGTGAAATCAAAGACTAATCAAATATCTCTCGAACACGACACCGGATTTTGGCTGATGAAAAGATTTTGCCTGCGTAGCTATTGTAGCCATTGTAAAAATGTCAAAGAGCACAGAGCCCAGGACTTGGTCCTATTAGGGTCCATCACTTCATCTAGAATCAATCCAACGCGTTTGAGATTTCTATCACCAGAGTGGTTGGCCTTCATATCTATTTCTAGATAATTGGGGGCCCCTGCGGAATCCCTCAGTCGCTCCTCGGTCTCGGAAAACGTCGTTGATCTCAGGACAGAGATTCAACCGACCGGATCATGGCAATAGAATAACCTCGACTTTATTCCCACTCGTGCCCTGATGGGGCTGCGTTGACAAGCTAGCTCAAAGTGGGCGGCTGTAAAGACTTGAGTAGCAGAGAGATCGCCGATACCAGTCGCCTTTTCACAACCTTTTTCATTTATCGAAAAACAAGGTGGAGAACTAGCATAGCAACCCATCGCCACAATTCCTCACTCGAATCCGAGTTCCCGGGACATGAGTCGAATTTGCAGTTTTAGGTTCTTGAGTCAAAGAACGTGGGAATGTTGCTTGGCGTAGGGGTTAAAGCTCAGTTCATGATCTTTATCTGGGTGAAGAGGGAAACTACCCTGGATAAACAAATGAACTTTATCTCAGCACAGCCGGGAAGAATTTTTCTTGTGAGGATCTTGTTTGGACAAGCTTTGAAGTTGACACTATCATATACGACGATTGATTATCGATCTAAACTCTTTCTATCAAATAACCTAATCACGTGCCCAAAAGCGTGAACTATACCCTAGATGTCACGAAACATCCTATACTTCAAACAAGTTTTTAGTATTATGACCGATTCTGTCATCATATTATTTATTAAAACGTGGGTCAACATCCTTTTCATCGACCAGTTTTTTATAGATGGACAATGTGCTTTTGAGTTGCGATCAGATACCGTTTCTCGCCTCGTCCGCCATTGCATAACAAGCGACCTGGTTAAAAAATCCAAGAGGCTGATTTTGTAAATTCTACTAGGTCTTCAACGACTTGCTCATCAGAAATTCCACAAGATGATCTCATAAGGCAAGCATACATTTCTTCACGGAGCACACACACTGACCTGGCTCTCTCACCTAAGTTCACAAGAAATTGTAGCTGCAAGCAAACGTTGCATCGAGACAAGAACCTGATTGGAAAAGAAAGACTGGGCAAGTCACAAGGTCAAGGTGTGTATGTCCCAAGTTTGTCATCCACCGCAATTCTTGCTATATATAATAGCTACAAACGCTCCTCGATCAGCTCTCTTGACTAACTTGGGTTGGGGTCTGTTTGGCTGTTCTGCTGTCCCTGAGCTCTTGTCTAGTCTCACCAAGTGGCGGCCATGGTAAGAGCTCCTTGCTGTGACAAGGCTAACGTGAAGAGAGGGCCTTGGTCACCTGAAGAAGATGCCACTCTCGTGAACTACATACACAAGCACGGAACCGGTGGCAATTGGATCGCTCTTCCTCGCAAAGCTGGTCTCTCTCTCTCTCTCTCTCTCTCTCTGAGATTGCTTTTCATGTGCTCCTTTTTAACTTGAGATTGCGAGAAATATTGTTGAGTGGAGTTCAGGACTCTCAGGATTGTGTAGAAAGTTTTCACTTTCCGTCTTCTGTTGAGGAACTTGATTGTTTCATCTGGATGATTAATGGGATCTTCTTTGTTTTTGGATGTTGAAGGGCTTAAGCGCTGCGGCAAGAGTTGCAGGCTAAGGTGGCTGAATTACCTGAGGCCAGACATAAAGCATGGAGGTTTCACTGAGGAGGAGGATCAGGTCATCTGCACTCTTTTCTTTACCATAGGAAGCAGGCAAGCTTTAACAAAGTTCATTCCATAATCAGGATCTTTTTTCACACTAGTTGATTTCATTAGACTTCAACAAACTTCCGCAACATTTTAGTTATGCCAAAGTCTGATAGAAACACCATGCTTGCTGTTAACGCAGGTGGTCGGTAATTGCTTCCAAATTGCCAGGAAGGACAGATAATGATGTGAAGAACTACTGGAACACCAAGCTGAAGAAGAAGCTAATGAAGCAACTGGCTTCTCTGAAAACAGTGCCTGAAAGTAACTTTGACTATCAGGTCTGCGCACAGAACTCAGCCTCAATCGATCCTGAGACCAAGAATCAAGAATATGCTGCTAATTCAATGGGGTTCCCCAAGCAGAACTTCAATCCAGGAATACCCACTTCAAACTCAAGTCTTCTCTGTCTTTCAAGTCTCACTGAAGTTTCGGATTTTAGCCATGTACCATCGTCCACGCCAGAAGTTTCAAGTCATTCTGATTCGTGTTCTGTGGTGATGAAGAGCGAATATTCAGGGTCTGCAAACGGCGGTTCTGAAGAGGACCAAGTCCTGTTGGACTTTGATTTTGATAGTATGCTCAATGACTTTGGCTTCCAAGATCAGAGCAGCTAAGCACAGTTCATATTTCCCAAATGTCACCTTCACTCGTCAAGTCATCAACATAAGGAAAAAAGCAAAAAAAAAGGAACCTTTTAAGATTTTTCAGTAGGTGATGGGAAATTTTAGTGTCCTAATTCTATCGAAGCGGTCTGAAGGGTGATTTATTCGAAGTTAGATGTGAGATTTCACTGTTCTTTGTCATGATGTATATTTTGCTGTGGCCTACTCATCAGAATCTCCAAGGTATATCCTCGGTTTACGTCTTAGGATGAATCAACGTACTTGAATACAAAATGCAATGAACAAAGTTTGCTCGTGAATTTACATCAGCTGACTCATTCAAAACTGGAAAATCAATTCTTTAGTTTGTTAGTGATGTAATCGACAGAGCCCATCGCAAAAATTTATGTAGGATCCTGTCTTCTGCAAGGATGATATAATACACATGCTAAGATCAAACAAAGACTCGATCCAGACAATAATTTCTTCTCTTGCTCTCTACTCCACTCTCGTGTATGTATGTGCAGACGCATAATGGTCCACACATCGCTTGCTTGAGAATGACACGACAATCCTCGAAGGGTGAGTGCTAGTAAATTGTGCGAAATGTATATCATCAAAGTATTGGCTATGATATATCATATACCGTAACTGCTACGATTGTATGGTGAAGCCAATGCCTTTCCTCGGAAGTATCTAATGAAATTCAGTGTAGAATCTGTTCTTGCTTCTATTCCTCTGGCTGGCGTATCTTCTTCGGTTCAAATTGTGACTCTTCAAACAGCTGCACAGGTCCCTCGGGACCTTCTGTCTAGGAAATTTCGGATCGTAGACTATTCCACGAGATTGACGCACCTGTTCTTTTTCCCAGGTTACATTTGACTATGCCGTAAGAACAGCAGTTTCACCACGGAGGCAGACGTTACCTTCCAGTGATGACGGCTCGATGAAGTCAAGTCATTAACTTTTTAATTTCCAAAAGCAGCGTCTCACATCATATCTTTGAATTGCTGGAATAAACTAACCAATTATTTCATTTAATGAGTTTAGTAGAGCAGAGACCCCAATCAGCTAGTCACAGGCCATGTTTCCTTGAACCTTCCTCGCTTCTTGACAATTGCTTTGTTTACTGGAAACCCATTTGAAAAATCCACTGATTGAGGCGGCCCGGACAAAGAAATTTTTGAAAGCTAAAGGCTCACATTTGGCTCTACTAAATGACTTGACTATGCTTTATCTGATTAAGGTCTTGCAAGACTCAAAAATGTGCCATGAGTCAACAGGAAAGAGCTTTGTTTACTTTTGTGCAGCACCTATGCCCTTCTTTTCTCTAACTTCCTGTTTAAAATACATCTGATCCATCCTTTTTCAGTCTTCCATATTGTACCAGAAGTCTCCCGTTTTCTGTTCTATAATGAAGTGCACTCTTTTGTGCACTTTTCTGATAGACTCTATAAAGCTCTCCAGCTGTTCTTTCATGCAAAAAGAAAGACAGATGAACATGGCTGGAAATGGAGTTGTCAACTTTGTCATGAGTCATCTCCCTGAGGTCCACACTAATTTTCCTAGTGGTTGATCTTGCAAGGAGTGTTTCGTGATCATCGATGGTCCCCGGCTCTCTTCTCATCCTTCTTTTCGCTTTCATTAGGTCAGCTATTTCCTCGAAACCCTCCTATACTTCTTTTCTCCCGCGATAAATTAGATGTTTCCCCATAGAACAAAGGGCGATGCAGTAAAAGCGCTCATACAGCGACACCGGTCTATGAGACAAGGCTTTCAGTGCGTAACGTTAATTGCACAACAATCCCAATCAATCGCAGGGGAAATAGAAAAGGACTGAATTATTTTAAGCTGTGAGAAGTGAGCTGTTGTGTTTCTTAAAAGCATAGTGCCTCTCAAGAATTTGACTTGGCAAGAAGAGATGATTGCAGAGTCCCCCACACTTGCTAAGATTGCTGCTTCAAGTTGAAGCAGGATCAATAAATTAGCCCTTTGTTGAAGCCTTCAACAAAGGGCTAATTTCCTAAAAAAAACCTTCACGTTTTAAGTTCAATTCCAATTGTCCTCCAGACATTTTTTTCATCTAGAAAAAATCATAAACTTTCACTCTAATCTTGAATTTGCCTTGTAACTCTCTGTCCAAAAATCACTATTGATCAACTCAAGATTATAAATATTAGGGTCACTTAAAAGTTCATTATCATAACTTGCACCTGTATCAACACTCTTCACTTTTGTAGGGAACAAGAGCAGCTTCCTAAAGTCGACAATTTTGAAGAAACCAGTGGCAATTTTACCATAGAATGCTAAAAGGGAAAGATTTGGGATTAAAATGAAAATTAGTGATTTTTAAGACAATAAAAAATGTTTGGGGCAAAATTAGAATTGAATCTAAAGTTGAGATTATTTTAGGAGAAATAACTTGACTTATATAATCACATCTGCTCGAATTTGATGTAGACTCATGTTGTGAGACAAGACGTACATTATATGATAAATGAACGTGAAAGTTACTCTAAACATGTATAACTGATCAAAATTGAGTTGTCATTGATTTAAAAGTCTTCGACACGTGATATGCTTGACCGAACCAAGTCAAGGGTTGAGTTGGAAATAACGGCTCCTCAATTTTGAATTCTTAACGCAGGAAATTTGAAAACCGGACAAGAAAACCTCGAGAAAGCCCACAACGGCGGAAAAACAAGACCGAATTATTTCATATTTAATAGAGACAATCAAATCCCAATCACGCCATTCACCTGGAAGGTGCAAAGGAATCTCCATTCATTGGAGAGAGAAAAACTTTTTTACATGGGAAGACAATTATATATTGATTCTTTCTTATAATACATGAAAAGTGATTTATAAAAAGATTAATATCATGAAAAATTTCAAATTAATATACCTATGATAAATTTATCTAAAATTAATTTTTTATCACAAAAAGTCTTAAATTGGTATATTTATGAACCCCAATAAATGATATATTTGTAACAAATTTATATATGCTAGTTTTTGTTAAATTGCATTAATATTATGAAAAACCACAAAATGGTATTTGTGATCACAGTAAAACTCTAAATTAATACACTCGTCAACTATTACGTGTCACCCAAAATAACAATTTGCTGGTAAAATTTAATGAAAAACTAATGAAAGATAAATTTGTCATAGGTGTACCAATTTGAATTTTTATTAGTCAAAAAGTTAGTTTTGGGTAAATTTGCTACATATATACTAGTTTAAATTTTTTCGTGATATTAAACCTTTATAAGAATAGTTTACTTAATTTGAATATGATTCCCAGTTTTGGGTAAATTTGCTACATAGTTTACAGGCTATAAGTGTGCATTTATAAAATTGAGACATTACATAGTACACTAGTTTGTAAATTGGAATTAGGTCTACTATTGAAAATATGTCTCAAGTTTGAGTTTGGAAAGGAAACTTTCCTAATTTGAATATGGGGAGAATTACCAAAAAAAATCTAAACCTATTGCGATTGTGCCATTTCAGCTTTAAACTTTTTTTTTAGCCAATTTAGTCCTAAACCTTTACAATTGTGCCCATTTAGTCCATTCGGCCAAATTGGTTGGCCAGCATTGACGTGGATGTTGGCTATCTAGTGAAAGCTGACATGGCAATTTTTAAATATTTTTTTTTCGAATTTTTTAATATTTGTTGAATTTTTTAATTCTTTTTTTTTTCACCTTTTCCTTTCTCTGGCTGGCGAGGCTCGTCCCTGCCAGCCACTAGTGAGGCTCGACCTCGCCATCCCTAGGTGAAGAGCCTCGCCGACCATCGACAAGGTCTACCCTTGTCTTGGTTAGGCCCCGCTAGACCTGGCGAGGCTCGGCCTCGCCCAACCAAGGCGAGGGTCGACCTTGCCGGTGGCCGGCGAGGTCGCTGTTGCCAAATCTAACGAGGCTGGGCCTCGCCCAACCATGGCGAGGTCGAGCGTTGCCGTCACTAGGCAAGGAGCCTCACCGGCCATCGGCGAGGTCGATCCTCGCCTTGAATTTGGCAAGGCTTGGCCCCGCTCAGCCATGGCGAGGGTCAACCTTGCCAGTGCCGACGAGCTCGGCCCTCACCCAATGATAGCAAGGTCGGCCTTGCCGGCCCTCACCTCTGGCCGGGCTGCCCGCGAGGGCGCCGCCGGAGGAAGGAGAAGGTGAAAAAGAAAAGAAAAAAGAATTAAAAAGTTCAAAAATATTTAAAAATTCGAAAAAAAAAATTGTCATGTCGCTTTTGTTGGACGCCTAATGCCAACGTTAGCGCCGGCCGGCTAATTTTGGCCAAATGGACTAAACTGGCACGATTGTAAAATGTTTAGGACTAAATTGACAAAAAAAAAGTTTAGGACTGAATTGGCACAATTGCAATAGGTTTAGGACTTTTTTTTTAGTAGTTCTCACTTTGAATATGATTCCTAGTTAGAGTTGGTTTTCTATTTGAGTGGTTACCTAACTTTGTTTGTTTCGCGAAAAATGAATGATTTGAAAAATGTTTTCATCAAAATGATTGTTTGTATCATTTACAAAATGAATTGATGCAAAGTATTTTCCTCGTTCACAAAAATGTTCAGTAATGCAAACATTTTTTGTTAACTAAATTTTTAAGTGCTACAAGCTATTAATTTTAGCAAAATATTTTCCAAATCACTTATTTTTCGTGAAACAAACAGAGTTCTAGTTTGAGCAAGTTTCCTATTTTGGATCCAATCCACAAGGCCACTTCTTCATGAATTACACCCTAAAGCAATTTAGGAGAGTTAAAACCAATCAAATCTTATGGTTAGATTTGTGTAATTTCTTTATGAGATCGAGATGTTATTTTGTGAGAAACTATGAGGCTAAACATTATTTGAGTAATTAGGTGGAAAACAATAATAAGAGTGTTTGAGTAACTCGGGTGTAATTATAAATATTAGTTGTATCGTTATGTATACATACATATATGTATATATGGATAGTGGAATACCATGCTACTCTCCTATGAACGTTGGTCACATCGATCGAATCATGTAAATTTGATATCCGACTTATTTTCTTATTCCATTTATTTTTTATTGTTTGATCTCTTGTTCCACGAACATATACAATACATAGCATTTCCCAGAAAATAATAAATGTAGTTTCTTATCGTAAAGTTCGCGATGTGTTTCTCAAGGAAGTCCATTTTAGGGCTCCGTGTTAAGTCAATACGTCAGTCCACATGTAAGGGAGAGTCCGGAGAGTGATCTATTCCGATAATAATCCATGCTTTCATGGGAGATAAATGAGGTTTTGTTACAGCTTTCATCCTTATTGACCTAATGCAGCTCTGTCAGTAATAGTCGCTCGATGCAGAAGATCGACACAGACTCTCTCTTTCTTTTCTTCTCTTTGGTTTGTCATAAGCTCCGACCGCCATTTTAACTCATCGAGTATTTTGATTTATGTCTCCTCGTTCACCATGCTTCAGCTTAAGCAGAACGATTAAGAATATGTCTGTGTTTGAATGTTTATGCATGTATTATGACTCTTGACACTTTGGGTCTGTCTTATAGTGCTCCAAGGATTGACCATCCAGCAAAACTTCTGTTGGAGCCTTTAGGCCTGGTTTAACTCTTCTTGCTCCAACGGATGATTTTCAAGCGAAGCTTGTGTTACGAGTCTCTATCCCTGGATCGTTGGCGGAAGTTTATCTATGAGCCAATACATCAAGATGTGCGCATTCTCTCGAAAAAGATTACCATCGCAAAATTCGTAAACCTCCTCGTTTGAGGCTTCTTTGATCTCACCTCTGTTTCGCGCAAGCATGGCTGAATATTCTCAATCATCAGTAGGCGTCTTAACTTCTGTGGGTATGGAGCCATGATGGGTAAAGCTTTCAGGGAGTCGGCTTGGTATGTTTCGACAATCGCAGGTTACATTCTTCCGGAAATCACTACACCACGTTTGGGTTGAGATGGTGTAGATTTTCAATCCGGGCGGAGGGCTGATTACCTTCTTCCGGAAATCACAGGGTAAGTTTCTTCCTTCACAATTCCAATGTTTCGCTCTTGGAAGTAACTAGATGAGCTATGGCACCAAAACAAGTTTCTATTTCTGTCACCTATTTGATGTCCTGTGATCAACTTTTCTAGTACAAAGCGTGATGAATTATGATATGCAGCGAACTTAGCGTGCGGGTCATGCACTTCTGAGATGTATGTCACTCTCTCTTCTAATGAATACTTCATTTGGCAGGGGGTCTTGGTACAGATGAACCAATATTCAGCATGAACTCTGGACGGGTCGCAAGCATCGCAAGATCGAGTGGAACCCATTTCAAGCTATCCGGATACTGTTTAGCGGACACTGGTGAAGAGTTTCCTTTGCACGGGCATTGAAATGAGAACTACTAGCGAAAAATTGGTTTGCTTCTGAGAATTCATGTTGGCCTCAGAAGTCGCTTTTTTCCCAGGTATGGGGGGTCCAGTATCGTTTTCGTCCACGTGCATGTGTGAAGTGTTATCGACTCGCATTATTTATCATGCTTTTCAAGTTATTTTCACCCTTTGGTAACATGATTGTACGATTTTTGGGGTTTTTTTTTTTATTTTTTTATTTTATAACTTTGGGATTTTAGCATATCCTTTTGAATACAGATAGGAGATGATAATGGTTTGATGATTTTGGGTTGGTTTTTACATGTATTTTTTTATTGCAGCATAAACTATTTGTGAGAATGTCATATTCAGTTGGAGAAGCGGAAATTGTGGACCATCGCCAATTGTTCTAAAATCTTAGACTATTAAATGAAGGCGTGGTTTAATATTTAAATGTTTTATTACTGCGCTTAGTCTAGTTTTTTTTTGCCTATTACTAAGCATGGAACTATTTCTTCAAGGAAGTAAATAGGGGCTTAAAAAGAGTTGAATTCAAGACTTTTTACACTTATATCATGTGAGATTTTATAAGACCATTGTTAACTATTCTAAAAGATTAATTTATTAGATAAATGCATAGTTTTATCTATAAATATTCTATCAAAAATATGGGGAGGGATGACGAGGCTTAGCGATGTAGTGGAGAATGAGTTTGGAAGCCTTTGCATTTCATCAATTATGTTTGACAATGTTAATGTACAAGTACATAAGTGAAGTAGGGGTGACCTCCGGTCTAGCTTGGACCAACCTAACTAGGCTGGTCCTAGTTCGATTCCTAAGGAGACTAGGTCAGTCCTTGATCTTAGGATCCTATACTGTGCGGGTTGGTTCTCAATCCTAAGACTTTAGAATTGGTCCAATTCGGATAAACTCTATCTATATTATATGTGTAATATATATTTAATAAATTATATATTTTTATCTACTTCAAATCCTAGCGCCTCTACCTCTATTCTTTCTTATGTGGTTTTGTTGTATAAATTAGAAAATAAAAACCTAGCCTTGATTCGACCAACAAAAGAAAATAGAAACCATCTTCCCTTGCTGCTAGCCTCTGGCCTCTCCTTACTCGCCTTACAAGCATAGCTCAGTTGGTGAAATCGCCACCTCACGAATGTAGCTCAACAATCACAAATGGAGATTTATATTGTTACCTTATAGATTTTTATTAGTTTGATTGCTTGATATCACATTATTAATGTATATGTAATTTAAAAGAGTATGTTTGTCTTTTCAAGGAATACAACAAATGAAACCAAAAAAGAAAAAGAAAAAAAGATTGGTTGGTTTCGAATTGATCTTGGAATAGAACCAGACCCTCCTTAGTTTTAGGCTTAATAAAGTTGGTCCTTGATCTCAAAAATTGGCGATTAATATTGTCTGGATTGTTAATTGAGTTAGGTGCTGGATCGGTTCAACCTGGACTATACTCACCCCTATAGTAAAGTGCTATAGAGGCAAAGTACATGCAATCTATTTCATTAGTTGTTTTTTCTCTTTATTTTTCACATCAATTCCCTTTCTCTACATTTAATAAATATTCGGTCATTTGCAAGAAATCTGTAGAAACGGGAGTCCTATCATCGTCGATGGGATTCATTTCATGTCAAAACAGATGATTTGGAGACATTTCTCGTCACGTCCTGTCAAGCGATGTCCATGCGCATTTCACACACGCCTTTGATCATGCAACCGACCAATCACTTCTCTGTTTCAAAAAATGACGTGCAATGGCGTACGCTTGCTATGGAACTTATCTCCTTTTCCGCTTTTGTTTTATGATTCCGGCATTTGATGGAGTCGGGAGATGCCGTAGATAGAGATGCAAGCAAAAATAGCTAGGGATGTACTACAAGGGGTGAACCGTAGAGTGACTATTGCTTTGGCATTGTCTATTTAATCTACTTTACAATGCATTCTGTGATGGATAACGATGGTGCAGCTTTTGCTTAGATTTTTCTTTTCCTTTTTTTTTTCTTTTTTCTTTTTAAATTTTTGGCCGTGTCGCAAAATGTTTTGTGACCCATAATATGATCCCATAAGCTGCCACATCATCATAGTAAATCAGACAACTTAAATATGATAAACCTAGCATTGCTTTTTCTCCTTTTTAAGGAATAACTTATGGTAACGCTTCATCATTTTATGGTCGAGTCTTCAGCTATACCGTCTCAACATTATAGCCTTGGTATAAAGTGGGCTATGATCCCTCTCTTAAATTGCCCTAGACGAATGCCAAAAATGTGCTCCCGGAAATTCAACCTACCTATTTGAAAAGGCAATCCACTGTCATAATTATTATTTAAGGGATAAGAAATTGCGGTGCGAGCTAGGAAACCCCATCACAAGAGAACCGGTTCCAATAGGAATGAGCTCATGGAAATACAAGAAGCAAAATTTCCAACGAAGTTGCAGTCATCAGATGAGCATTATCCGGTGTGCCATGTTGCCTGGGGTCTAACCATGTCGTCCAAATTCATAATTGAAAACTGGTTAACGACACTTAACCGTATTTTATTGCTGTTCTTGTGGTGCGGCATGTATCTCCTGGTCCTCCGCACCCGCAAAAACCGGAACACAATTGTAGATCTAGATATCTAGCTAAGTTGTGCTTGTTCACGCAGATCCTGGCAAAAATCTTGTCGTAGGGGTATTGTTCATGCTGTTTAACCTCTTTTTATAGATGTATCGCTTCTTTCTGTTGAAGATGCCAGATGACTAATTTCCTGTCCTGAAAGGGATTTGGGCGACAATCTTCATTCGAAAGAAATTATCGTGCGGCAGGACAAATTTGTTAGCCCTATCCGGTCCAGACTACTTAGAACTTTGCTTTAGCAAAACCCTAGTTTTGTCCCCTCATAGTTGGATCTATACTGCTGGGATTGAACTTCTTTCGAGGTCGATACTGACTAGGCAGTTTTATTGAGCCTAGGCATGTAAAGCTCGACTTTGAGTATTTCTTGCCTTCTTAAGATTCACTGAGTTTTAGAAGAGGCTTTGATATGCTGATGAAATCCTCTAAATTGAATCTTGTCTATCAAAACGTACACAATCAAGTAATTTTAACGATCCAAATAGAAATACTTGATAATCTATTTGTTTTTCGTCGGATACCCCAGTAACCTACCCTATCTGTTTTAACGTTCATAAAAATCGTAGTTGTTGGGTCATTACTTTGCTGGAAGAAATGCTTCAAGTGCTTGACTATGGAGTCTTCTGTCAAAAGCTCCCTAAATGCTCCTTTGCAAGTTTCTGTAGCGCTTTAGGTGACAGATGCTGGACTTCTAGGGCTACACATCCTGGACTAGCCCAATGAGAAATTGGATAAGTGGTGGCAACTTTTAATGTGTTTTTGCTGTAGCTAGAAGCAGGTCTAATTGTCTAATTATGTGACTAGGTGGTGGAATGCACAATGTTTGGATGTTGATGTGTAATACCATGAGGTTTAGCTTCTTAGGAGCCATCGTTTTCTTTATGTTTTTCAACGAGTAAGAAGAGAGGCACCCACTTTTTATCCAGCTACCAATCCAAATTCCAAATTCTGTGCCGAACTCTGAACTTTAGTTGTGAAGGTAAATCCTGAAGAAACGCAGCATCGTGGAGTTCAGTCTTTGTCATTGGAGGGAAAAAAGAAGCTGTTGATTATAGGCTATAGCAGTGCATCACGCATCAGGGCAAAACCCTCGATAGTACACTTATGCGAGTATATGGTATAGAAGTCATTGTGATCTCCATCTGCTTGCGCTGGATTTGCTTTAAGGGTCCGAGTCTATGGTGCTTTGTAAGCATCCCTTTGATCATCAGATCCGGTTCAACCCAGAAACTGTTGAACCAGCTTAAAGCAGATCTACCTGAAAGCAATTGTATCAGCTCAAGCTTGAAAAATCAAACCCGCAAGATCAATTTTTGAAATTAAGCACAAGTGCTGAACCACTACACCGATAAGTGTGGATACATTCATATTCACCCGAGTTTTTATATAGTAAAAAACCGTCACGAATTTTCAAAAAATTTAAAACCCTACAGACTTAAACTTGAGCCAGTTATCATCCTCTTTCATCTCAACTCAAAGCTCTTTCTCTCTGAAACCAAGTACTAAAACAAGGTAAGGACGAAAGTCACGTAGCAAAGCCTCATGTCTCTGTCTCCGTTGCTCTAGGCTTGACAATCTATTCTCTGACTCCGTCTCCCTCTCTCTCCAAATATTTTCTGTTCATTGTCCATGATGGCCATTGCGTTTCATTCGCCTTTTATTTGCTAAATTGCAAGAAACATTGTTGAGTGGAGTTCAGGACTCTCAGGATTGGGTGAAGTTTCAAGTTCAATCTTCTCTTGAAGAACTTGATTGTTTCATCTGGATGATAATGGGATCTTTTTCTTTTCTTTTCTTCTTTGGATGTTGAAGGACTTAAGCCCTGTGGCAAGAGTTGCAGGATAAGGTGGCTGAATCACCTGAGGCCAGACATAAAGCAAGCAGGTTTCACTGAGGATGAGGATGACATCATATGCACTCTTTTTAACCATAGGAAGCAGGCAAGCGTCAAAATGTTCATTCCAAAACCAGAAACTTTTTTACACTAGTTAGTTTTGTTAGACTTCGACAAAAGCCAGCAACTTTTTAAGTTATGCCATACATTCTATGATTCCTGTCGACACAGGTGGTCAGTAATTGCTTCCAAGTTGCCAGGTAGAACAGACAATGATGTGCAGAACCACTGGAACACCAAGCCAAAGAAGAGTCTACGGAAGCAAATGGCTTCTCTGAAAACATTGCCTGAAAGTAACCTTAGTCATCAGGACTGGGCACGGAACCTTAAATTGATCCTGCGACCAAGAATCGGCAATATGGAGATATTTCAATAGGTTTCACAAGCAGAACTTCAATCTAGGAACACCCACTTTGTAGTGGAGTCTTCTCCGTCCTCCAAGTCTCACTGAAGTTTCGGATTTTAGCTATGTACCATCGTCCACACCAGAAGTTTCGAGTCATTCCCATTCGAGTTCTGTGGCGATGAAGAGCTGCTATTCAGGGTCTGCAAATGGTGGTTCCGAACGGGACCAAGTCCTGTTGGATTTTGATTACGATTTTGATTACGATAGTATGCTCAATGACTTTGGCTTCCAAGATCAGAGCATCTACGCACAGTTCATGTTTCACAAATGTCACCGTCACAGGTCAAGTCATCAACATAAGAATAAATGAAAGAAAAATAAGAGCCTTAGATTTTCCAGTAGGTGATGGGAAATTTTAGTGTCTTGATTCTATGGAAGTCTTCCGAACAGTGATTAAGTCGAAGTTAGATGCAAGATTACATTGTTCTATATCATGATATATATTTTTCCATGGCCTACTCATCAGAATCTCCAGGGTATATCCTCAGTTTACATCTTAATATGAATCAATGTAATTGAATAAAAAATGCAATGGGTAAACTTTGCTCATGAATTTACATCAGCTCCCTCAAAACTGGAAAATCAAGTCTTGAGTTTGATAGTGATATAATCGACAAAGCCAATTTCGTTGCAAAACTTTATGTAGGATCCTGTCTTCTGCAAGCAGGATATAATACACATGCTAAGATCAAACAAAGACTCGATCTAGACAATAATTTCTTCTCTTGCTCTCTTCCCTCCTCTTGTGTATGTATGTGCACATGCATAATGGTCCCCACATTGCTTGCTTGAGAATGACGTGACGATCCTCGAAGGGTGAACGGTAGTCAATTGGTGAAATGCATGTCGTCCTAGTCTTGGCTATGATATGTCATATACCGTAACTGCTGCTATGATAGTATGATGAAGCTAATGCCTTTCCTCAGAAGTATCTGATGAAATCTCTTTTGGAATCTGCTCTTGCATTGATTCCTTTAGCTGGCATATCTTCTTCAGTCCAAATTGCCATTCTTCAAACGGCTGCACAGTCCCCCAGTGCCTTCTTTTCTCGGAAATTTCGGATCATAGACTATTCCATGAGATCGACGCATCTGTGCTTTTTCCCGGGTTACATTCAACTATATCGAAAGAACAGCAGTTTCGACACAAAGGCAGATGTTACCTTCCAGTGACGATGGTTTGATGAAGTCAAAGTCATTGCTTTTAATTTCTAAAAGCAGTGTCTCACATCATATCTTTGAATTGCAATAGTGAACTAATCAATTATTTCATTTAATAAGTTTAGTAGAGCAGAGAGACCCCAATCAGCTCCTCACAGGCCATCTTTCCTTGAACTTTCCTCACTTTTGAAAATCCATTGATTGAGGCAGCCCAGAGAAAGAAATAATTGAAAGCTAAAGGCTCACTCTTGCCTCCACTAAATGACTTGAATATGCTTGTTCTGATTAAGGTCTTGCAAGAATCAACAATGTGCCACGAGTCAACAGGAAGGAGCTTTGTTTACTTTGTGTAGCACCTATGCCCTTCTATTTTTCTCCAACTTGCTGTATAATGTACATCTGATCCATCCTTTTCAGTCTTCCATATTATAGTAGTCTCCTATTTTCTGTTCCATAACGAAGTGCACTCTTTTGTGTAGTTTTCTGATAGACTCATAAAGCTCTCCAGCTGTTCTTTCATGCAAAAAGAAAGACAGATAAACATGGCATGAGTCATTTCCATGAGGTCCACACTAATTTTTCTAGTGGTTGATCTTGCAAACGGTCCTTGGCTCTCGTCTTATCCTCCCTTTTCGCTTTCATTAGGTGGGCTATTTCCTTGAAACCCTCCTCTACTCCTTCTTTCCTCTGTGAGAATTAGATGCTTGGCCCCTATAGAATGAGGGGCGACGCCGTAACAGTGCTCATATAGCGACACAGCTCAATGAGACAAGGCTTTTGGTGCGTAACATCAATCGCAGAACAATCCCGATTGCAGGTGCCATGGAAAATGTCATGGTGAAGAAGAGTTTGTCTTCTTTAGTTGCTGTTGTGGGAGCTCTCTACACAGTATTCTCCAGAAAACTCCCATCATGGATAGAAGAGGACCGAACCATTTGAAGCGGTGAGAAGTGAATTGTGGCACTTCCTAAAAACATCGCAAACAGTCCCCAAACACTTGTTAAGGGCATACTTGATAATTATTTTATTTCTGTTCCATAATTATTTTTCTGTTCTAGAAACAAGTTTAGATCTCATAGTCTCATTCTTCTATTTCTAGAATAATTTTTTTGTTCAGAAATAGGTTTGAAACAGAATTAAGAAGTAAAAATTTTATATTATTCTATTTCTAAAACAAAAATGAGAAATAAAAATTATTCTCAGTTGCCGGCCGTCCACTTGCCACTGCCACTGCCCACTGCCTTCCCACCATTGCTCGCACACTGTCTGCCGCTGCCTGCCCGCCCACCACTCGCCCCTCGCTCACCGTCCTCCCACTCGTTTGAAAACAATCAAGAAATGAAAATCTTAAAAAAAAAGAAAAAAGAAAAAAAACCCCAACGGCGGAATTCAACGAATGAATAATTTAATCATTTGGTAGAGAATCATTCAAACCCCAATCATACCGTCCACGTGGAAGGTGCCGAGGAATCTCTTTCATTGGAGAGAGGGAGTTACTATTCTATGGGAAAAAAATTAATACAAAGATTATTATTGCACATAAGAAAGCGATTTGCAAATTGTATATATTATATGGCACGACATGCTGTAAGTGTGCATTTATACAAATAGGTCGTGCTTGGCATTTGATAACAACTCGAGACATCATGTAGTAATACCAGTTTTGTAGATCAGCATCGAAGCATACTATACCTAACATTTATTTAAAATAATACATGTAGTTTTTTTTATCATAAACTATATAATGTCTCATACGCAATCAATTTCATCAAAAGGGCGTCTTCAATAATTACTTGCGAAACAACACAAAAAATTCATGCCCTTGACTTAAGTTGGCAATTTTCTCTGATTATGAGGCCTGTCAAATGAACGGATTGAATTAGAAAACATTTAACCTACATAAATTTATATATATCCAATATAAGTATAACAACCTGATCTCAACCTAACTCACATCGTTCAGACGTATATTATTGAAACACGTCCGTATTTAACTCAACTTAGCAATATTCACTTCACCTTAATCGGTACCTAAAAAGTTAAAAGAATCCCGCCACCTCGACGAAGGGCATCCACTTTGGTTTAGAAATTTCTTTATATATTCATCGTCGAGCAGATAACATGTGAATGTCAATCATCCAACGGCGAAAAAACGTCCAAAGGAGTTTTCTATAGACCTGCGGTGGACCAAACGGATTTGTATTTTGCCGTTTTAAACAGCTCGAATCCACCTGGCGGGTTGTTCCCCCTACAGCTGGCGATCTCAATCAACGGTCGACAACTTTGGGACCCCATATATATTTTCAAATCCATCTCCCATGTGTCCTGAAAACCTCAATCCGGCGAGCACTTGCGGGCGGCGATGGAGGTGTTGAGATTGAGGATGAGCTTCGCCGCCGCCTTCGCGCTGCTCTCGCTCCTGACGGCGTTCGTCCTCCCTTCCCCCGTCGCCGCCCAGAGCCCGGCGCCATCTCCTTCGAGCGACGGTTCGTCTCTCTCTCTCTTTGCGCAATGCAATCCGGCGGATGTGAGATGTTGGTTGAAGATTTTGTGGAATGATGAGAACCTTGTGGGTTGTGTGCAGGAGTGGCGGTCGATCAGGGAATCGCGTGCTTGCTGATGCTCGTGGCTCTGGTGCTCACCTACATCATCCACTGAAGTTGCTCCCCTCCCATTTCATTTCTAATTTCTCCATGTAAACAGAACAGAACAGATTCATTTCATTTGATCATATTCTTTTGCGATCCTAAATGGAATTTTAGGGCTTGCAGATTCCGTCACCCTTTGAAGACATCCCTCTTTTCTTCCATGTTCGCTTGCGTAGAATGTCCGTGGTTTGTGTGTCTCTGTCTCGTTTCGAATTCTCCGACGACCAGATTGCATTCAGCCTATTTGATCCGATCGCGCAAGCGAGGTCATTCTGAGAGAATCTCTCCGCATGCCCTAATAAATTGCTCGCCAAAATTTCACGCGATTTCGAGTTTTTGGTAATCGTATTTACGAATCTTTAGAATCTTTTGTTCCGCAGTTTCCATCTTTACAATTTTACAGTTGATATGCAAGCATTTCGAATGTTAAAGAGCTAAAAAATGAAGGCAGAAAATTGCTATATTCACTAATTTGGAAGCTTGCAACTCTATCGGATCTATCTTTTAAACAATAGCCTTAGGCTGGATTTGCTCAAAGTCGAAAACATCAAACATGAGTCGCCTTACGTCCGACTTCCCGTATACCGTGTACGAGAGCCCGTGAATCGCTTGTTGGATGGTCGTCGTGGCTGGGTTCCGAAGTCGCCGGTTGTGCTCGTACGCGTCCTGAACTTCATCGGAGTAAATGATGTAGTGGTGAAGATGCTTGTCCCTCAAGTACCTCCCGCAGAACTTGTTCATGAGAATACGCCAGTGCCTCTCTTGCAGCCATTTTCCCGGCGCATCCAAGTGTAACCTCTCCGCCATCACCAGATCCTTCAAGTCAGCACGGGAAATTAGAAGGAAATCGATAATACACTTTGGGGCTGAACTAAAAATTTCCAAATGCATATGTTAATGTGCATGGTCTGTCAGGCCTCGAACCTCGAGCACGTGCCCATTCCTCGGTGGTCGATAAAATTTGTGATGTCTCAGAATGCGTCATCGACCCATTCATTTTAATCCGCATGTGGAAGCGGATAATTAATCCCCAGACAACACAAAGATGTGATAGAAAAGTAGGGCCACAATTTTCGGATCAATTAGCACAACTTTTACAAATGATCTGGTTTACAAATAGAGGTCAACTCTAGAGTCTAAGTACAAGAAGTTTATATTCAAAATATTAATCCCGATCACATTAATCCCATGGTGGAGATTGAATCCATTGAACGGTTGAGGGCATCAATTTTTGTCAAACAAATCCGATGGTAGAGATAGAATCTTCTCGTCAAACTAACGGTTCTAAGGAACCCCTTTGGATCAATGATGTGGTGATCTTTTGGATCGATGACATGGCAAACTTTTGCCTGTGAAACTTGTCCAATATTAGCATAGATCACTTCCAAATCTTCAAGGGACGGTAGAGGCGAGGCCAATAAGTGGATCCGACCATTTCAACATACAAGGGAAGTTGTAGGATTGTGAACAATAGGATAGGGAAGGCAGCCAGCAAAGTAATTGGGATGTGAATCCACTTCAATTTTTCGCTCAAGACTATTGTAAGTGCAAAGCCAAAGGCCACTAACATAAACGCCAAAGAGAAGAAGTGGAAAGTGAGGCCGAGTATCATTTTTCTTGGTAGTGAGTGGAGGAAATCTTCTGCAGCATAGCGTGAAGTTAGGATAGCCAAGAACATCAAGGTGGCGGTAATAGAGGAGAAGAGAGTGAGAGCATTCGCAGCTGTGAATACCATGAATGAGGGCTTTTTTATAAAGATGGGGATCCCTGTATTGTTGTCATTGCCTCCAGGTATTGTAAAAGCCGCAGCGAATGTTAATGTAATGATGAGAGTAGCGACGAGGCTACAAGATGATGCTGTGTCCTTCATCCATTGCCCCGCCTCTTTAAGCAAATCTTGACGTTGCTCTACAAAATGTTCCTAATGTAAACCTTCTAGCCATCTCATGTCTATTAGATGAGGACCGACGCTATCTTCCACTACCTTCAGAAAAATAAATGATGCATGTTAATAAAAATCTAAACTAAAGAGCATAAAAGGCTGGCAAAGAAATAAGGTGAACCGACCTTATACCATTGAAGTTCCCTCTGCATAAAAAAAGCTGCTCCAGAGACGTCTGCCGGTACACATCCTGGCGGCGATTCTACTATTGCCTCCATCAGGTTGTCAGCGTTCCGAAGAAAGTCATGTGGTGCAATCGTCTTGTATGGGTTCAGTAGTCTAAACAACTCAACACGCCTTCCTTTTAAAACCAGTATGATCATTGAACACAGCATATCATTTTCCCATATCAACTCTGGATAATGCTTTAGACACAACTTGACAATTTCAGACGTTCCACAAACTATAGCGCCTTTGACAACCCCATAAGTCAATAAAAACTCAAGTATTTCGGGAGTTTCCATAAGAGTCTTCATGTCGACAAGAGCAAGGTTTACAAATTCAAGTGAGTATTTATGCCTCAACTTCAATTCTCCAATCCTTTTGATGAAAGCTACTGCGTGGAACATCAGATAAGTAATTTTCTCAGTGATGATTAATCAAAATAATGAAGAGGCTTTCGCATTTGCATTAAGATATTAATCAAGAAAGCAAACTTCCAATGACTTAAAAATCAAAATGCATATGTAAAAGAACGGATGGATCTATCAAAACACACAATGTCATGAGAAAAGAGACTTTCCTTTTTATATTTAAAAGGTAGATTCAACGATAGATCGATAGATCTATCTTCACTCGTGTATATTTATAGATTCATTACTTCGAACTGAATTAAATTGAATTGAATCATAATATACAAGTCAAGCGGGTGCATATTAATAATTATGATTTAAAGTGATCAACTGAAAATCTCAATTTACACTTTAAATTTAGAGATCCCCACCCATAAGTGAAAGTCCTTTTTCTGTATATAACACGGCAGTTTCGCGTACCTGCTGTTGTGGCAAGATTCCAGAGTGATACCCTCAACTGCTTAAGGGCTAGTGGCACCACCCCCAAAGAGGAGAAAAGAACCGCATCAGCAAATTAGGAATTGGTGACGAAAAAAATGATATGCAGATTTAAATTTAATACTGGTTAAGTATGCTAGAAAAGAAATTGGATTGATCAACCTCTATGACCCGAAATAGAAACTATCATTTTCAATAATTTTACTAGGCAATTTGACATTGAGTAGGACTTCATTAAGGCCCGTTTGTTTCGCGGAAAATATCACATTTCCGGAAAATATTTTCTTGGAAGTCATTTTCAAGGAAAATGATTACTTTTTCCGGTGTTTGGTCGAAACCTAAACTTTGAGTGGAAAATATTTTCCACCGTTTGTTAGCTAATTTAATTATTTGAGAAAAATTATCAAAAATTGAATTTTAATATTTTTAATTGACCAAAATTTAGTTTTATTTTTTTTATATTTTTTTAAAATGAATTTTTAATTATTTGTATTTTTTAAAAATCGAAATTTTTATTATTTATTATTTATTCTTTCTTTTTTTTTTTTTCTTTTCCTTCCTCCCTCCTTCCTCCTCCTTCTTTCTCCTCCTTCCTCCGCCGCCGCCTCCTTCCTCCTCCTTCTTCCTCCTCCTTCCACCGTTGCCGCCTCCTTCCCGCCTAACGATGGCCGCCGCCCGACACCGACCAAGACCCGATGACCGGATCCGGCGAGCTCGAGGCTCGGCCGATCTCACCGAGCTCGCGGCTTGCTAGAGCCGCGAACCTCGGGCGAGCTTGGGCGAGGCCCGAGCCCCGCCTGAGCTCACCGGATCCGGCGAGCCGTGAGCTCCGCCCCAAGCCGGCGAGAGCTCCGCCTTGCCCAATTGGCGAGGCTCGATCTCGGCTTCGCCGGATCGGCTGGCGGAGCCTCGCCGGCCTAAGGCGAGGCTCAGCCGGCTTGGCAACCGGCCGTCGGACGCCGCCGTGGCTAGTCGCCAGCCGTCGCCAAAGAAGAAGATGAAAAGGAAAGAAAGAAAAAAAAAGAAAAGGAAAAAAATTAAAAACTCGATTTAAAAAGAAAAAAAAAAAAAGAAAAAGAAAGCATAAAAATAAAACGAAAATATATTGTGAAAGAGAAGCAAGATAGAAGAAGTTATTGAAAACGTTTTCCACTTCTCAAAAGTGGAAAACGTTTTCCCGAAAGTCATTTTCTGCGAAAACGAACGGACCCTAAATTTGAGAATTTTATATTGGAAATTATGCTGTGACATACATCATGGTTTAGATATTAATTTGTATAGATAGATGGTCATTGTACCCTAACTTTTCCTTAACTTTTATATCTATAGGATCACCGAATGATATGTTTTTTTTTTTTTTGTCGTGCTAGTCCATCCATTAAACAGTTCAACAAAAATACCTCGAGCCATTTTCGTATCATTGGAGCTGTCAAATGATGTATCGACCCAGCATAGAGGGATACCTAAAAGCGGGAATAGTTAGAGTGGGTACTATGTGGATCGAGTTGCTCGGATTATACATATCTAATCAAAGAAGCGCAAGAATTGCCTACATTTGTAAATAAGTTTCCCCAAAAATTGAATCTAGCTGTACTGAGGAAGTGCGGCTCCATTGTCGCCAAGATTGTGAGCAGGCTACTGATTTCTCCATTAATTTTGCATGTTGCCAAGCCGGGTTGCCGACGAGCAAAATACAAGGCTAGGTCTTTTGGGACACAAGAACAAAAAAGAGTTAATTCAAGTAAACAAGTGATAAGATGAGTTGAGTGTGAAATCCTACCCATATTGCCGGTGCCGATAAGGGCTAACATAGTATTAATATCGACGTCGGACGCTATACGCCTGGCCAAGTACCAGATGACCTCCTTTTGCATAGGAACCAACAGAATAGCTATTACCATGGCATTTACTATATATTGATCTTTGGTATCAATTTGGTCTGTTAATACTTTTACCATCCTTAATCTCCCTGTCCGGGCGGCCAAAAGGAGGGCAAGCCCGGCTATTTCATCTGTATATTCTAAGGGGATGCGCTTGACCAGGTTCTCTACCAATTGGTCTTGTGCGGCCACAACTGTAACATGGAGCACAAAAAAGGCCTCACCTTCCACGGTCATAACTTCGGTCGTCATTGCTTCGCGATCATCATCGAGGATTTTCTTGACAGCCTTCCAATCACCTTTTAGTGCGGCGTCAAACAGTGGTCGCCCGTTTTCATTGACCTTCACTGTTTGCATGCCTGCAAATATCGCACATTGAAAGTCCTTACCTTTCGCACATCTTGTCTTTTAGGTCAAGCATACCCATTCCACCTGCGCAGAGTTCCGATGAAAAACTGAAGCAAGCGATGGGGCAGTCGTTTACTTAAAATACCTTTCTATGATTGCCTCCGTGTACTCTTTGGAAGTAAAGAAGTATTTTTATTTTGGCTTTCTCAATTGCAATTGAAGATATTATTCAGATTTTAAAATTTTTGAAAAGATTATATATTGAATAAATATGTTATTATTTTTATACTATAGAATTTAAAATGTTTTGGATTAAGAAAGGTCAAGATGAGGAAACACAAGACTAATGAAAAACAAAAATTAGAAGTTCATAGTGACAAACCTCTTCTTAGGCGATCAATTTAGGAAGCTTCATAGTTGGCCGTGGCTTTCGAACTCAAGTCTTCGCGATTCGCTTTGCGATTAGAAAGAAAAATAAAAATGAATAACCTTATAGAAATTAATTACACTTTGCATGCTTTAGATCAAGTATACATGATTAGTATTGAAATTATTCATTGCACGGATGTCCTGTATTAAACTTGCATGGTTTTAAACGAAAATAATTAACATAAACATAACGGAGATCATCAAGAAACATTGCAATTTTCAGCATATTAGCTGTCCATGATATTGCTTATATTACTTAAAACTTAACCCACAAAAAGCAAAACTTTTCCGACTTTTTCTTAAGGACGAGCCATCAACTAGGATAGTTGTAGCATAGTATTTGGGGGAAAATTGTCCAAAAAGTCCTAAACCTATTGCACTTTTGCCAATTCAGTCATAAACTTTTAACTTTGCCAATTGAGTCATAAACCTTTTCACTTTTTGTCGATTCAGTCCATTCGGCCAATTTTAGCCGGAAAATGCTGATGTGGACGCCGGTAGTGCCACGTAGGATCCGTTGGCACCGACGTGGACAATTTTTAAAATATTTTAATATTTTTTGAATTATTATTATTATTTTTTCCCCTCTTTTTGGCTTTTTCTTGGCCTTTTCCAGTGGCCGGCCATTAGCCGATGGCCACAGCAGCCCGCCTGGCCTCACTTGCCACAAAGAGGCGAGGCTGGGCCGGGCGAGGAGGAGCCCTGGCGAGGGGAGCCCTCGCCCAAGCGTGGCCCGGCCAGGGGTCGCTTGGGTGAGGCTGACCCTCCCTTAGGCCAGGGCGGCCTCGCCAAATCTGGCGAGGGGAGCCCTCGCTGGGGCTCGCCCTCGCCTAGGCGAGCGTCGGCCTCACCCAAACCAAACCTGGCGAGGCCGGTGGCGGGCTCCCCTCGCTAGATCCGGCGAGGCTAGCCCTCGCCGAGGCTAGGTGGCCTCGCCCGGTGTCGCCGTCACTCGGCCGACACCCGGCGAGGTTGCCTTGGCCCGGGGGAGGGTTGGCCTCGCCTAAGCAACCTTGGCCAGGCCGTGCCCAGGCGCAAATGGCTTCTGTGAAAACATTGCCTAAAAGTAACTTTAGTCATTAGGACTGGGCACGGAACTTGGCTTCAATTGATCCTGTAACCAATAATCAGCAATATGCAGATATTTCAATAGGTTTCACAAGTAGAACTTCAATCTAGGAACACCCAAGTCTCACTGAAGTTTTGGATTTTAGCTATGAACCATCGTCCACACTAGAAGTTTCGAGTCATTCCCATTCGAATTCTGTGGCGATGAAGAGCTGCTATTCTGGGTCTGCAAATGGTGGTTCCGAACAGGACCAAGTCCTGTTGGATTTTGTTGTACTTTAGCTAGTGCGTTCATGATGGGGTGCGATTGGATCGCACCGTATCGTCCTGATACGTTACGATGGAAAGATATCCCTTGAAAGGGTACGAAGGGAGATGTATAAGAGTCTCCCGAAGACAATCGTTGAAACGGTTGGCAAAGCATACGATCAGAAAATCGTCTCATTTGTTTGTTCCATTTCCATCAAAGGGAGAAGGCGTTCCATTTTATTTTTGCAAGAATAATAGGCATTTACGCTGTGAAAATCGAGTGCTTTCCTCGTGATTGCATTCAGACTAACGTGAGATAGTTTTGTTCGTGATTCATCCACAATTCAACGTTCGTTCCAGGGTTAATATAAGTTTGCGTATTGGAATCAGGTAAGTTATCTTCCGTCGACTTGAATTCCAACATTGGTATCAAAGCTCGGTCGTGATTTCTGCCTTGTTTTTCATTGAATTTTTTCGTTTACCATTTGATATCGAGATCAAGAGATTGTACTCTACACTGTTTTTGTCACGCTCCGAACCCCGAGCGCGCGCACATCCCACTGCGGTCGATCAAATATGTGACATCCCAGGATACGTCGCCCACGCATTCATTTTATTACGCATGCGGAAGCGAAACAAATCCCCTGACTACACTTAACTTGGGATAGAAAAGCAGGCAATCAATCGCAATACCGAACACTCATTCGCAAACACAAAGGGTTTAATTACAACACTGGACTGTCTACAAAATAGACCAGCTCGACAAAAGGGGAATTATCCTAAAACCAACTAGCAGGACACGTTCTCCAATCTTTATGACTTCGTCTCTGCAACTCCTCAAGGCCAACCAAAGCTATCTAGCCACTCCGTCCATCAGGGACCTGAAATTGTAATCCTCAAACCGGGATGAGACAATGTCTCAGCAAGTTCAACCCCCTAAACCCCTATTAGAAAGAAAAAACGCCCCGGGTGGCCTAGCCACATCACACAGAAGACTTACCTTGCATTAGTCTTCATATACAGGTTAGCACAGTTTATATAATTTAACCACGTGCAATTATGATAACCAAACGACTGAGGCACAATCACATTATCAAATCAATTCAACTACTTGGATCGTCTCAGTGATCAATCGACTTGGCCGATTACATGTCATTCTAGCAAATCAATCATTGCCACCAATCACGACCCGATAGGAAGGTTTAATAACCAGTGGCAATCACGGCCCCACTCGGCACGACCTTTAATTAGGTGGTAGATCTCGGCCCGATGGGCACGACCTCTAATAGGTGGTCAATCACGGCCTCACTGGGCACAACCTTTAATAGGTGGTCAATCACGACCAATTTCCCATTAATTTCCACACTTGGGATTTTATAAAGAATCCTTATTTATCGCAATCATACTCAATTTGCCACAACCAATTATCAATTTCAAATTCTAAATGCACAGGCGATCGGTACGAAATTCGAGCAAACCGGGGTCAAGAATAACTTTTCCATTTTTTTAATAAATAATAATATTTTAATAATTTCGGAATATAATATAATATTATAAATTCCAGAATTCGAAATAATTAAATAATTCAAAAATAAAACCCTATTATGTCCCATCAAGGCTTATTATTAATTAACTCTATTAGCCTTAATTAAACACACTTTAATTTAAACAAACTTCTTAATCCAAATCACAATTAAATAAACTAAACTATCCACCTAAACTTGCTTAACTTAGACTAAGCACACTTAGGGCATCATTAACACTCTAATCAAGGTTTAGTGAGCTAAACTCACCGGATTAGCGAGCCGAGTGGACCAAAACGACGAGGACACCGAGGGGATCGACTTTTCTCAACGAGCATTCGGGGTCGGGAAGGCGGCCAAAACGGGCCAAACACCGGCTGCCATACCCATTTTCGCAACTACCGATTTGGGGCCGAGAAGGGCGGATTAGGAGTCGGAATGGGCGGAGGAGGGTGGCGGCAGCTCGTGCGGGTGAGGCGGCAGCTCCGGCGAGACTCCCGGCGACCCTAGCGACGGCGACAGCGGCTGGACGGAGGGGAAAGAGCTCGGGGCTGGGCGAGCAGGGCGGAACAGCGTGCGACGGCTGTCCGGCGAAGCGACACGCGGGCGCACGAGCTTCACGCACAGACGACGGCGGCGGCGGCGAGCTCCGGCGACGGGCGGAGTTGCTGGCTTCAAACGGTCTTCGGCTTGCTGGTTCTTCGCACAGCAGGAACACGAGCAGCAAGAAGAAGAAGGTGGAGGAGAGAGGTGACGGGGGAGAGAGAGAGGAGGAGAGAGAAGAAGGAGAGAGAGAGAGAGAGATGGGACCATTCCCTTTTCTTTTTCTTTTTTTTTCTTTAATCCAACAAAAATGGCCCACCATGACCTCATGGATGACATCACACTCCACTCACCCAATCCTCCACAACCTCTTCCAATGGTTGCAATTTCATTTTCCGCCGGGGTCCAATTCTTGTACATCCAATTTCTTCAATTCCCATCAACTCTCTTCCAATTGAGTCCAATTGAAGTCCATAAAATTAATCCAATGTCACCACACTTCAATTCACATCTTCACTTGTCTGTAGAACCAACTTAAGTCCCAAAAGCGCGACCAAAGACGAGCCTACTAATTTCTCGAGCCAAATTAGCCATTTTTTGATTATTTTGCTGAAAAGCTCGGTTGCACGAAAAATCTTCCGAAGATGAGTTAATATTCCTAAAATGATTTGTGACACACCCAGACTTCCAATTTCTGAATTCGATCTCAATTCCACGGTTAATTTCACTTTGGCACGATACTAGCGCGGCCCAACCTACCGGGTAGCCTTTAGAAATTTTCATGCATTTGACCTGTGGTTGATCATCTTAAGCCACAATGTACATCTTTGAAACATTGCCGACTTTCGGTTGTCGGGGTAATTTCA
The DNA here is from genome assembly GCA_014182375.1 of Eucalyptus virginea. Lineage (NCBI taxonomy): Eukaryota > Viridiplantae > Streptophyta > Magnoliopsida > Myrtales > Myrtaceae > Eucalyptus > Eucalyptus virginea. The sequence continues at coordinate 53,107,611 of CM024516.1, read as the reverse complement.
AGGTTTCAAATACGGACACAGGGTACCCAATCGACAGAAAGGTCGGTCCAGTGCCGATTGACAAGAATTGTGCGATCTAGTGGAATCACCCACACTCGATCACATGCCTCTGTCGAGTCGACCTATCTCCGATCTCTAATCGATTTTTAATTGTGCCGTAATGACCCTTACAGATTAGCTCGGTCGAAAGATCACTTTCTGGTCAAATTCTTGAGTCTGATGCATTAGAATTTCTTAACGGCTTCATTTGATAGACTAGTTTTCACATGAGTGGCCGACTCAAGGAAAAGAACTATATGCGTGCCAACGAAATGTCCGTCTCAATTTATTGAAAATAGAATTGGAAAATCGGGATGTCACGCTTTTGATATTTATTGGTCGGAATTGCAATCTGAAAACTCGAAATCGAATCGAAGCGAAGAGCAGATTCGAGGTCGCGTGCATTCGTACAATTTTGGCCAATTTTCGAAATATTTTTTCGGCCAAAATCATTTTTTAAATAAACAGGGTTAAAGTGCTTGTCGAGACGAGTTCGACAATGGGCAGAGCACCGCTGGAGGACGCCGGTTGCACCCACACGCGCGGCCAGAAGCTGTGGCGTGTGGGATCCACGTGCCTGACTCGTTGGGCATGCCGGCGAACTGACGCGTGCTGACGTCACGGATGACGTCATCAAATGGTTGGTAACCGCTGGGACGACGTCATCGATGACGTCATCGCCGGCGGCAATTAGCCAACCGGTCAATAGCCGGTGATCGACCTGTGACCCAACCTGACCCGAGGTTGAACTGAACCAACTCGACCCGACCGTTCACCGGTCAACGGGTCGGACTGGTCAACCGGTCCGGAGGTCAAACCGGTCGGACCGTTAACCGGTTGGACCGGTCGGACTGACCAGGAGTCCTTTGGACTCGCTAGCGCGTGCACCACACGCGCCGCGCACTCAGGCGGCGTGTTGGGGGCGCGTGCAAGCTCTAATTGGAGCATGGTCGGTTGCGTTTGGTTTGTATGGATGTTCCCTACACTGTGGTATAGTTAATTTTTATTTTTGAATTTCATAAATGTATGAAATTGTGTATGGAACTCTAAGTACGCATATTTTTAAGGTATTAATGCATAATTTATTCATTTGTAGTTAGTATTTTCTTATGTTTTAGGAAATACAATAGCTAACCTATATAAAAATGATGTCATTTATGCTGTGTAGAGCTTGGTTTGATGGTAGCATGTATATAATTTAATATACTTGCAATTTTTTAGTTCAAAGAAAATTCGAACAATGGTAGGAAATAATTGTTTTTCCATTATATATTGAAATTGCGGATTTTGATTGTAGTTATAGCATGATTGTTTTTAGTACGTTAGTTTACATTATGCTATACTTTTGTGTTAATGGAAAAATGTAGTAATTACATGAGGTCATGTAGTTATTTTTCCTAGTGGGAGTTCATAGGTTAGTAGAATTTAAAGGAGTTCTCACCTAGAACTTAAAATTTGTGCAAATTAAATTAATTAATGATAATAGAACAATCGTACATAGGAGCTAATTGGGAACATAGTGAACTTTCATTTCTATGTCTTTTGTTGAATTATCATTAATTTAATTTGTCTTTGCTGCAAATTAAATATGTGTGTTACTCTGAAAAATGTGCTAGTATTGATTCTGCGTTTATTATGTCAATGTGTTATAGCAATTGATTATGACTTCGGCATCCAAGACCATTGTGGCTGACCTCAATAAGGGTGAGAAGCTGAACAGTGACAATTATGATATTTGGCATCGAAAGGTTCAAGACATCCTTGAGGAGCAAGAGGTTTTGGAAACCCTTAACTACACCATGGATGAACCTGAGCATGGAACTTTAGCTCAACACATGAGAGATCTAGAAGCTTATCAAGCTTGTGTTGACACCTACAATTTTTGTCGACATTTAAATAAACATTTTGCAAAAATATATTAAAAAAGAGCAAAAAAGATTAAAAAAATGAATGAATGAAAACATAAAAAAAAAATGTAAAGAAAACGAAAAATATAAAAAGAAAACAAGGGAAAACGTGGACGAGGGGCTGGCTCATTTTTTTTCGCGCGTGAATTCTCTCTCACGAGTTCTCTCTCAGCAAAAAGGGGGACATTTTTTTTTCTCTCTTTCCCGGGGGTTCGGTCGCTCTATTAAAAAAGGGCCGAACGGTTTCTCTCGAAAAAAGAACACTCGATCTCTCAAAAACGTCTGGGGGACTCTCTCTCAGGGGCACTCTGCCTCTCGAATTTCTCTCTCTCATTGGCGAGCTCCCTCTCTCCCTGATTCTCTCTCTAGTTCGCTCGATCGCGGCGACATCAGCAAAAACGGTGGTGGTTACAGCAACGGCGAGGACACCAGCGTCTCTTTCTTCGCCGGATCTGACGCGTTCTTTGGAGGATTTCTGGGATTTCCGGCGGAAACCCAAGGACCGGTTTCTCCCTCTCGATCACTCTCTCGACGGGGTCTCGAATCTCCGGTGGAAACCATAGAATCGGTCTCTCCCTCTCAATTGCTCTCGATTCCGATGTTTCTGAGAGTTTTTCGATGGATTTCTCTCTTAGTTTGGGGCAAGGATCGGCGACAGCCGCGACGACGACGACGCTTAACTGATCTTCTCTCTAGATCGAGCTCACTGGATCGGTGAGCTCTCTTTCTTTCCCTCTCGATCCGTTAGGGTTTCGGTTTCTGTTCTCTCTTTCAATTCGTTCGGGTCGTGGATTCTTATCTCTCTTTCAATCGCTCTCTTTGGTGATTTTGCTCTCTCGGATCCGACTCTCTGTTGCTCGCTCGACGATTGTGTCCTTCCGAAGCTCGAGGTGCAGGGGTTCGGATCCACGCCAAGTTTGGAGGTTTCGGTTCATCTCCAAGGACAAAAATCCGAAACCCCTCAGCGACAGCGGCTCTCTATTTCTGGCTCAATCAGGTTTAGAATAGGATCCTGAACATGGATAAAACGTGAAGATGGTGGAGGTCGATGTTCATTCCGACCATTGTCATGTACTATTTGTTTTCCCGACATATGTCTCGGGTTCCATGCATTGTATAAAACCCGATGAGTTGTGGGTTTCCTTTCTTTCCCGATTGTTTCCTATTTGATATTCTTTAGGATTGCATGATTAGGTTTACTGCTTTTCTTGATTGTTTACCTCATGTCTTGCAATTTTAATTTCATTGATGGTTTTCCCCTTCTTTTTTTTAGGAATAGAATAGAATGAAAGTAATCCACCACGCTTGGTCACTTAGGGGGTGCATGATAACCAAAATTTCTGTTCTAGAAATAATTTTTCTATTCCAGACCTGTTTCTGGAATAGAAACATGTTTAATAAACCTATTCAGTTTTTCTATTTCTAGAATAGATTTTTATTTCAGAAATTGATTTGGAAGAGAAATCATAAATAATTTCTCCCACTAAACCCTAATTTCGGTGAGTCCTCCCTCATCTCCTCTACGTCTCTGCCTCCTCCTCCTCCTCCTCCTCCTCCTCCTCCTCCGCCTCTCCTCATTTTATTAAAAATAAATATATTCATTTTATTCATTTAAAAATAAAAATAAATTTATTAAAAATAAAGAAATTATTTTTATTTATCATTTTATTTTTAGTTTATTAAAAATAAATTTATTTATGATAAATAAAAATAAATTATTTTTATTTGCCTTGAGTGTCTTGCCAAATAAATTTATTTTATTTTTTATTTTTATTCATTTTAAAATAAATTTATTCGTAAAATAAAATAAAATAGAATAAATAAAATAAATTTATTTTAAGGATATTTTTATTTTATTTTTTTATGATTTATTTTATTTTATTCTTTATTTTTTGTTACTAAATCATTTTTATTTTTTATATTAAAGGTCGTCGGTCATCGCCGTCGCCGTCCGAAAGGAAGAAATTTTGATCGTTATCAAACGAATTTCTATTTTTAGAGTAGAAATTTTGTGTCGTTATCAAACGATTATTTTTGCTTAAAAACTCTTCTAGAAATAGAAATAGAAAAATATATTTCTGTTCCAGAAACTATTTCTAGAACAGAATGGTTGTCATGCGCGCCCTTAGTATAGAACTGATGATCTCGAAAATGTAAAAAAAAATGCATGAACATATTAGGAAAAATACAACATACTGTTTAGGTACCGAAAGGGCGCTAATAGAAGTATTAGCGTAACCCAAGTCCCCGAACCAAGATATCTGGTTGCGTAGGAATCGAGGAAACTCTCCCGACCCTCGATTGGGTTTTCTAGCCGACCCCCAAAGAATGAGGCTAATGGCAACTTCTGTATATTCTTAGGTTATTAAACAATTAGACCGCATAAATAAACCCGCTATCACGCGGGGTACGAGCTTGGGAGAGCTCGCGATCTCGTGATCAAGTACCCGTAAACCTGACCTTTCCCCCCTTGGACATTCGAGAGCGGTGAGATCGGGTCGCAATAGCTTGGAAAAAGAAAAATAGCATTGCTCGCATCACATTGCTAAGTTGTATGCAAGATGATCTCATGTGTGAGTTTGAAAGTTATGATAAAACTCAAGTAATGTGGGTTGTCTTGAAATATAAGTTTGGGGGTACATCTGCCATTAAACTGAGAAGACTCATTATTAAGTTTGACACATATCAAAATCGCCCAAATGTAACGATGAGACAGTATCTTCGGGAGATGTCAAACATGATTCGTGAGCTAAAGTCGGCAGGTCACTCCCTTACTGATGAACAGTAAGTTCAAACTGTTATAGTGTCTCTTCTTGACAATTGGGAGCATATAAAGATCAATATGACGTATAATGAGAATATTGTCACTTTTGATGATATAGTGCGTCATTTGGAATTAGAAGATGAGCGCCTAGAGGCTGCAAGATCATCTACCCATGCTTATATTGCTGAATCGAGTTCGCATAAAGTTTCGGGCTTTAAGTACAAAAAGAATTCTCAATTCAACAACAAATGGAAGAAGATTGATCAGGCACCTAAGAGGGCTAAGACCTTCCAACGCAAGAAGTGTGGTGGGAAGAAGGACAAGGCCACGATGAAGTGCTACAATTATGGCAAGATGGGTCACTTTGCTCGTGAATGTATTGAGTTGAAAGAAGTACCCTATTACTCCATTGCTTTAAGTAATGCTTTTGTTTCTAGTATTGTAATGCTTGCTAAATCTCATCCTATGTGGATTGTAGACTCAAGAGCAATAGACCATATAGCTAGAGACCAAGAAGCATTTGTGGAGTACTGTCGGATACAACCTGGAAGAAGATGGATATATGTTGGGAATAACTCGAGTTGAAGTGAAGGATATCGGCACATGTAAATTAGTTTTACATAGTGGTCGAAGCCTATTCCTACTTGATGTCCTCTATGCTCTAGATATTCGACGAAACTTTGTCTCAGTAGTTGTTCTTCTTAGCTTAGGTTATGTATTGAATCTTCATGGTGATTATGTTGACATTCTGTATGGAACAGTTTATTATGGTTCAGGTCATGTATCGAATGGTTTTATGGTGTTAGACATTGATTATGATCAGTACAATATTAATGTCGATGGTTGTTTTTCTTTAATTGTATATTCTAGTAATGTTGAGATTGATGCAAGTATTTGGCATGCTAGATTAGGTCACATTGGGTTGCAAAGAATGCAAAGATTAGCTAGAGAAGACCTTTTAGGGTCACTCACTAATGTTGATCTACCCGTATGTGAATATTGTCTAGCGGGAAAAGTAACTAGAAAACCATTCGGTAAATGGACTAGAGCTGAATTTCCATTGTAACTCATACATTCTGACATTTGTGGTCCTTTGAATATGAGGGTGAGGCATGGAGCCTCATATTTCATCACTTTCATAGATGACTTTACGCGTTTTGGTTATGTCTTTCTGATCTTCCATAAGTCAGAAGCATTAGACTGCTTTAGATGATATATAATGATGGTAGAGAATCAGTTGAATAAAATAATAAAGGCATTGAGAACCGATTGCGGACGTGAGTAGTTATCGGAGTAATTCAAAGCTCTTTGTGATGAAAATGGAATTGTACGGCAATTGACTATTCTTGGTACTTCGCAACAAAATGGGGTTGCTAAGAGAAAGAATAGAACTCTAATGGAAATGATTAGATCTATGATGGCGCAAGCAAATTTACCTATCTCTTATTGGGGAGATGCATTATTGACTGCTGCCTATGTAGTTAACCGAGTGCTCTCAAAATTGGTCACTTCCATCCCTTATGAATTATGGACTAGTAAGAAACTAGATTTAAGTAGTCTACGTCTATGGAGATGTGCAACTTATGTTTATGATTATTCCCATAAATATGACAAATTAGGTCAAAGATGGAAGAAATGTATCTTTATAAGATATTCTAAATACTCCAAGGGGTACGTGTTCATAGGTGAACAGGTTGATGGAAGTGTGACCGAAATGGAGTCATGAGATGTCACATTCGTGGAAAACGATTTTCCTAGTAGATGTGAGATTGATAAGGACTTCCAATTATATGAGATGGAAGATCCTGATAACACACCCACTAATATTGTAGAGGGAAATGAAGATTTACCTCAACACACAAGACCTAGTGGGAGTGTAGTATCGCCTGACGAATTGAATTCAAAAGAAATTCAGTTGCGTAAAAGTAATCGTAAAATTATTCATCGTCGTCGTTTTGAGATTGAAGGGGAAGCATTTATGATTGCTCAGAAAGACGATGCTGAGCCTAAGACTGTTGAAGAGGCTCTCTCATCCTCTGATAAGGAAGAATGAAAAAATACTTTGGAAGATGAGATGAAGTCAATGAAGGTAAATCATGTCTGGGAATTTATTGATTTACCAACCAATCGTAAGGCCATTGGAAACAAATGAGTCTTTAAGATTAAGCGAAGGGCGGATGGATCCATTGAAATGTATAAGACGCGTCTTGTGCGAAAGGTTATACTCAACAAAAGGGTATAGACTATGAGGAAACCTTTTCACCAGCTATAAGGTTTGCCTCAATACGTCTTATTCTAGCCATCGTTGCACATTTGGACCTTGAATTACATTAAATGGATGTAAAGACGGCATTTCTTAATGGAGAACTAGATGCGGAAATCTATATGAAACAATCAATATGTTTCATAGCTAAAGATCAAGAGTATAAAGTTTGCAAACTTCGTCGCTCAATATATGGCCTTAAGAAATTATCTAGACAGTGGTATCTTCATTTTCATCGAGTCATAACAACTTTTGGTTTCACGATGATTGAAGAAGATCATTGTGTATATGTCAAGCGGTCCGAAGATAAATTTGTGATTTTATCATTTTATGTGGACGATATTCTGTTGGCTAGAAATGAGAAGGTTTTGGTTATTACCATAAAAGAATGGTTGTCCTCCAATTTTGAAATGAAGGACATGGGAGAAGCTGTTTATATATTAGGAGTTAAGATCGAAAGAGATCGATCAAAGAAACTCATTACTTTATCACAAGAGTCTTATATTATGAAGATTATTGAACGTTTCAATATGTAGCACTGTAATCCCATTGATACCCCTGTCCTTGGCCTAAGTACTGAGATGTGTTTTAAGACTTCAAAAGAAATTAAAGTAATGGAAAATGTTCCTTACGCTAGTGCGGTCGGAAGTTTGATGTATGCTATAATGTGTACTTGACCCGACATATGTTATGTCGTGGGATTGGTAAGCCAATATTAATCAAATCCCGGTTAAGCACACTAGAAAGTAGTAAAGAGGATCATGAGATACTTGAAAGGCACTATGGACTATCGACTTTGTTATCAAGTGAATAATTTACGCCTATTAGGCTATTCAGATGCTGATTGAGGTGGAGACCTGGATGAGCGTAAATCAACTTCTGGATGTGCGTTCTTGCTCAATGGAGGTGCAATTTCTTGGAATAGCAAGAAATAAATATGCATAGCGTTGTCTACTATGGAAGCAGAATTTATTGCATGTTCTTCCGCAGTGCAAGAAGCAGTATGGCTAAAACATTTCTTGGAAAATTTAGCTACCGTCACTGAGGTTCCAAGACCGGTAATAGTTTGCGATAGTCAAGCAACCATTGCCTATGTGAAAGATCTCAAATATCATAGAAGGACGAAGCACATTGATATAAAGAAAACTTCATTAGAGATATTATAGTGCAGATTGAAGTGATCTCACAATACATTTCAACCAATAGAATGGTTGTTGATCCATTTACGAAGGCTATTCCTAGAGACATATTCTTGACCCACAGGATGTCACTAGGATTGTGTAGAATATGATATGTGTTATTGTAGAGGATAATTGGTTTATGTATATGTGGACATATGTATTGCACTTATTTGTTTATTAGTGATTTTATGATTTATCAATAAGTACAAATCTACTGTGAGACTAGCACATACACACATATATTATTGAAAAGTATGTCAGCAGGCAATGATTGGCTCACTCACATGAGCAATCACCTCAAGTGCTATAGTTAGCACGTTGAGATGAGATGTTATGTACAAATGAATGATGAAGAGCAAGTTTAGTACATAAAATAAGATGTCGCCTTGATTGGAGTCAAGATGAGGTCTGTAATTTATTTATAATAAGACCGAACATGATAGTCTCACAATCATGTATACCTGAAAGATGCCGGATGCGAGTACTTAATTGTGCGTTGTAGAAAGCGAGCTGATATAGCACTCGAGCTAAACATAAGTACGTGAGGAGCACGTGACTATGTTTAGGCTAAGATTTGTATAGTTGATATATTTAATAAATGACCCTTAGATTTTCCAGTAGGTGATGGGAAATTTTAGTGTCTCGATTCTATGGAAGTCTTCTGAACGGTGATTAAGTCGAAGTTAGATGCAAGATTACACTGTTCTATATCATGATATATATTTTTCCGTGGCCTACTCATCAGAACCTCCAGGGTATATCCTCAGTTTACATCTTAATATGAATCAATGTAATTGAATAAAAAATGCAATGAGCAAACTTTGCTCATGAATTTACATCAGCTCCCTCAAAACTGGAAAATCAAGTCTTGAGTTTGATAGTGACATAATCGACAAAGCCAATTTTGTTGCAAAAATTTATGTAGGATCCTGTCTTCTGCAAGCAGGATATAATACACATGTTAAGATCAAACAAAGACTCGATCCAGACAATAATTTCTTCTCTTGCTCTCTTCCCTCCTCTCATGTATGTATGTGCACATGCATAATGGTCCCCACATCGCTTGCTTGAGAATGACGCGACAATCCTCGAAGGGTGAGCGGTAGTCAATTGGTGAAATGCATGTCGTCCTAGTCTTGGCTATGATGTATCAGTGTCACATACCGTAACTGCTGCTATCATAGTATGATGAAGCTAACGCCTTTCCTCAGAAGTATCTGATGAATTCTCTTTTGGAATCTGTTCTCGCATTGATTCCTTTAGCTGGCATATCTTCTTCAGTCCAAATTGCCATTCTTCAAACGGCTGCGCAATCCCCCTGGTACCTTCTTTTCTCGGAAATTTCGGATTATAGACTATTTTACGAGATTGACGCATCTGTGCTTTTTCCCGGGTTACATTCAACTATATCGAAAGAACAGCAGTTTCGACACAAAGGCAGATGTTACCTTTTAGTGACGATGGTTCAATGAAATCAAGTCATTGCTTTTAATTTCTAAAAGCAGTGTCTCACATCATATCTTTGAATTGCAATAGTGAACTAATCAATTATTTCATTTAATGAGTTTAGTAGAGCGGAGAGACCCCAATCAGCTCCTCACAGGCCATGTTTCCTTGAACTTTCCTCAGTTTTGAAAATCCATTGACTGAGGCAGCCCAGAGAAAGAAATAATTGAAAGCTAAAGGCTCACTCTTGCCTCCACTAAATGGCTTGAATATGCTTGTTCTGATTAAGGTCTTGTGTCGCGACCTCTTTTTTTTCGGCGCCCGCAATTGGGTACAGGCGCCTAAAGGAGGCTAATGGCTCGGCTGAAATTAGTCATGCCCGGACTCTCCCAAGTCCACCAATTCACGACTTTAATAGTCTAAATTTTTAATCTGTAAATTAATTTTAAAACGGAGTCGCCACTAATCGGTTTGGGGTGTGTCGATTAGAAACCCAAGCGAAGTATCGGGAGAAATACTCGCTCCTACGCAACCAGAGAAATTATGATCGGGGACTTAATTACACTAGTTAATCACTAATGCCCTTTTGGTACCTAATCTTATTTAAATCTTGAGGTTTTTTGGATGTTCGAGGGATTTTCCATACATTTTTGGGAGGAAAACATTTTTTGAGTCTTTTTCTAATTTTTGGACACAAAAGGGATTTTCTGGGGATTTTTTGGTATTTTTGGAAAAATACAAGTCTTTTTGGCTTTTTCTGAATTTTTTTGGCTTTTTCATGATTTTTGGCATTTTTGGAAAATATGAAATATTTTTTGATTTTTTGAGTTTTTGGAAAATAAATTATTTTTTATTTATCATTATTTTTTTTAAAAAAATATTATTTTATATTATAACAAACCGGGTCGGATCCTCGGGTTGGGTCCGACCCACTTCTTGCAAGAATCAACAATGTGCCACGAGTCAACAGGAAGGAGCTTTGTTTACTTTGTGAGCACCTATGCCCTTCTTTTTCTCCAACTTGCTGTATAATGTACATCTGATCCATCCTTTTCAGTCTTCCATATTATAGTAGTCTCTTATTTTCTGTTCCATAACGAAGTGCACTCTTTTGTGTAGTTTTCTGATAGACTCATAAAGCTCTCCAGCTGTTCTTTCATGCAAAAAGAAAGACAGATAAACATGGCATGAGTCATTTCCATGAGGTCCACACTAATTTTTCTAGTGGTTGATCTTGCAAACGGTCCTTGGCTCTCGTCTTATCCTCCCTTTTCGCTTTCATTAGGTGGGCTATTTCCTTGAAACCCTCCTCTACTTCTTTCCTCTGTGAGAATTAGATGCTTGGCCCCTATAGAATGAGGGGCGACGCCGTAACAGTGCTCATATAGCGACACAGCTCAATGAGACAAGGCTTTTGGTGCGTAACCTCAATCGCAGAACAATCCCGATTGCAGGTGCCATGGAAAATGTCATGGTGAAGAAGAGTTTGTCTTCTTCAGTTGCTGTTGTGGGAGCTCTCTACACAGAATTCTCCTGAAAACTCCCATCATGGATAGAAGAGGACCGAACTACTTGAAGCAGTGAGAAGTGAATTGTGGCACTTCCTAAAAGCATAGTGCATCAGCAAGAGGAAATCATTGCAAACGGTCCCAAAACACTTGTTAAGGGCATACTTGATAATTATTTTATTTCTATTCCATAATTATTTTTTTGTTCTAGAAACAAGTCTAGATCCTTTGATAACGTAATCTCATTCTTTTATTTCTAGAATAATTTTTTTGTCTAGAAATAGGTTTGAAACAGAATTAAGAAGTAAAATTTTTTTACTATTTTATTTCTAGAACAGAAATGAGAAATAAAAATTCTTCTCATTGCTTGTCCTCACTCCTAGCTGGCCGTCCACTTGCCACTGCCATTGCCTACCCACCATTGCTCGCACGCTGTCTGCTACTGCCTGCCCACCCATCACTCGCCACTCTCCCGCTTGTTTGAAAACAATCAAGAAATGAAAACCTTAAAAAAAAAAAAAAAAAAAAAAAAAAACCCAACGGCGGAATTCAACGAATGAATAATTTAATTATTTGGTAGAGAATCATTCAAACCCCAATCATACCGTCCACGTGGAAGGTGCCGAGGAATCTTTTTCATTGGAGAGAGGGAGTTACTATTCTATGGAAAAAAAAAATAATCCCGAGATTATCATTGCACATAAAAAAGCGATTTGCAAATTGAATATATTATATGGCACGACACGTTGTAACTGTGCATTTGTACAAATAGGTCGTGCTTGGCATTTGATAACAACTCGAGACATCACGTAGTATACCGGTTTTGTAGATCAGCATTGGAGCATGCTATACCTAACATTTATTTAAAAATAATACGTGTAGTTTCTTATCATAAACTATGCAATGTCTCATGCACAACCAATTTCATCAAAAGGGTGTCTTCAACGATTACTTGCGAAACAACACAAAAAATTCATGCCCTTGACTTAAGTTGGCAATTTTCTTTGATTATGAGGGTTGTCAAATGAGTAAATCGAATTAGAAAATATTTAACCTACATCAATTCATATACATCCAATATAATTATAACAAGCCGACCCCAACCTACCTCACATCGTTCAGTTCAGACGAATATTATTGAAACATGGCCGTATTTAACTCAACTTAGCAATTTTCACTTCACCTTTTTTCAATAGCACCCTCAACACCCTCGATAGGTAGCTTAATCAATACCTAAAAAGTTAAAAGAATCCCGCCACCTCGACGAAGGGCATCTATTTCAGTTAGGAATTTCTTTACATATTCATCCTCGAGCAGATAACATGTGAATGTCAATCATCCAACGGCGAAAAAACGTCCAAAGGAGTTTTCTATAGACGTGCGGTGGACCAAACGGATTTGCATCTTGCCGCTTTAAACAGCTCGAATCCACCTGGCGGGTTGTTGCCCCTACAGCTGGCGATCTCAATCAACGGTCGACAACTTTAGAACCCCATATATATTTTCAAATCCATCTCCCATGTGCTCTGTAAACCTCAATCCGGCGAGCACTTGCGGGCGGCGATGGAGGTGTTGAGATTGAGGATGAGCTTCGCCGCCGCCTTCGCGCTGCTCTCGCTCCTGACGGCGTTCGTCCTCCCTTCCCCCGTCGCCGCCCAGAGCCCAGCGCCATCTCCTTCGAGCGACGGTTCGTCTCTTTCTCTCTTTGCGCAATGCAATCCGACGGATGTGAAAGTGTTTGGTTGAAGCTTTTGCGGCATTATGAACAATTGTGGGTTGTGTGCAGGAGTGGCGGTCGATCAGGGAATCGCGTGCTTGCTGATGCTCGTGGCTCTGGTGCTCACCTACATCATCCACTGAATGTCCCCTCCTCCCATTTCTGATCTCTCGATGTAAACAGAACAGAACAGATTCATTTCATTTGATCATATTCTTTTGCAAATCCTAAATGGAATTTTAGGGCTTGCAGATTCTGTCACCCTTTGAAGACAGACCTCTTTTCTTCCATGTTCGCTTGCGTAGAATGTCCGCGGTTTGTATGTCTCTGTCTCGTTTCGAATTCTCCGACGACCAGATTGCATTCAGCCTATTTGATCCGATCGCGCAAGCGAGGTCATTCTGAGAGAATCTCTCCGCATGCCCTAATAAGTTGCTCGCCAAAATTTCACGCGATTTCGAGTTTTTGCTAATCGTATTTACAATCTTTAGAAGCTCTGTTCCACTGTTTCCATCTTTACAATTTTACAGTTGATATGCAAGCATTTCGAATGTTAAAGAGCAAAAAATGAAGGCGGAAAATTGCTATATTCACTAATTTGGAAGCTTGCAACTCTTATCGGATCTATCTTTAAACAATAGCTTTAGGCTGGATTTGCTCAAAGTCGAAAACATCAAACATGAGTCGCCTTACGTCCGACTTCCCATATACCGTGTACGAGAGCCCGTGAATCGCTTGTTGGATGGCCATCGTGGCCAGGTTCGGAAGTCGCCGGTTGTGCTCGTACGAGTCCTGAACTTCCTCAGAGTAAACGATGTAGCGGTGAAGATGCTTGTCCCTCAAGTACTTCCCGCAGAACTTGTTCATGAGAATACCCCGGTGCCTCCCTTGCAGCCATTTTCCCGGCGCATCCAAATGCTTCACCACTCATCAGTAACCTCTCCGCCATCACCAGTTCCTTCAAGTCAGCAAGGGAAATTAGAAGGAAATCGATAATGCGCTTCGGGGCTGAACTAAAAATTTCCAAATGCATATGTTAATGTGCATGGTCTCGATTAGATTTCTGCTATGGTTTCGCACAATCTCTCCCTCTCATCTCTCGTTCATTGATCTTTGAGCAAACCCGCCTATTCTTCATCCTTAGCATAATAGACCTAATATCTTTGTAAGTTCTAGGACAATATGACTGACAATTTATCTCAATGCTTTAAATTGTAGTTATTGCTTGCTGGCCAAGCGGTGTTGGATTTCGACCTCTAAAATTGATAGAGCTGCGTTGATTACATCTACATTTGAAGTCAATGAAAACATCAGCTTTAGGGGCATCATGTATATCTAATATTTTTCTCATCCTTTACCATGCATTGCTTGCTTGCTTGCTGTTTTATTTCAGTATAAAATTCAAACAAAGAAAATGGTAACTTTTCAATGAACAATTCAAGCATTATCTTTGTAACAACCGACCATATTCTATCATGACCGATGCAAGAGAGACTTTGTACCTGGATCTTTTGGCCGACGTATTCCAACCTCTCATAACAGAATCGAGCATCTCCTCTACTTCATCGATCTGCCCTTTCACCTCGTCGATTCCATCCATCATCTCAACCATGGTGGCATTCATTCTCGGGAACCTTCCTCAAGAGCAAATAGCTAAATGAGTCCAGAACCCCTATTCTAACTCATATTTAATGGCGTGGGTCATAAATGGATTGTTTTAAATATCAAAAACAAACTTAAGTTGGTCATAAATGGGTTACCTAATGACTTAATTAGTCTTGAATAAGTGTTAAATATGTCATAAATTAGTTACCTAACAAGCTTAAGTGAATCGGGTCATATTCAATTATTTTTAAATTATTAAATTTTAATTTTTTTTCATTTCTCTTTTTCATTTAACTTTTTTTTTTTCATATGAAATCCGGCGAGGGATGGCAGCTAACACGAGGCCTTGCTTGTGGTCGATGAGGATCAGCCCTCCCCGGGCTTAAAAAAAAATAAAAATATAAAAATATAATATAAATATATAAATTCAAATTTTTAAAATTTTCCATTTGTTTTAATTATAAAAACTATTCGTTAGATTTGTATTGCATAGAAGTGTTTAAGCAATTTACATATTTTAAAAAATGAATAAGAAATAACTTTTCCTATATTGCATTAAATATGGAAGTATTTTAGCAATATGAGTCGATTATGGATTGCTATATTTGTATTGAATGGAAATGAGCTAAAATGGGTTAAATGGGTCAATTTGGGTTAGAACATTTTCAATCCGACCCAAACCTACTCGACCCACTCATTTGACAGGCCTAAGGGTGTGAATGATAACTATTTTTTTTTTACACACAAATTTTAGCTAGAAATAGATTTTTCTATTTTTATTCCATAGACAAGTTCCTAAATAAAAATATGCCTTTGATAACAATATAAATTTTTTGTTTTTGAAATAAAAATTTGTTTGATAAGGACACAAAATTTCTCCTTTTGGGCGTCCGGTGGCTAGCGGTAGGAGACGGTCGATGGCCGATGGTAGATGGTGGAGGACACCGGGCGGCGGATGGCGGTGGTGGGAGGCAGCTGGTGGCAAGTGACAGGCGGCAGTAGAGGACGGTGGGCCGTAGTGGGTGGGTGGCCGGTCAGTAGTGAGAGTAAGTGATGAGAAGAGTTTTTATTTATCATTTCTATTCTATAAATAGAAAAGTAGAAAATATTTACTTCTTATTTTTGTTCCAAACCTATTTCTAAACTAAAAATTTGTTCTACTAATAGAATTGAAATTGCTCTACCAAATAGAATTATGTTTCAAACTTGTTTCTAAAAACAGAAAAATAGATCTAGTATAAAATAGAATAGTTATCATGCACGCCCTAAACGTCCCTCTTCTTGGATCTATAGTAGGTCTCCTTCTCTTGGGCGGCCTTCTATTGAAGAGCCTCAGCGTTGACAATCTGAGGGTTGGAAACCATTGCAAAAAGATCATGACTATGATACCACTTATCAAGGGACGATTTTTTCAATATCGAATAGTGTGGCAATTAGATGTTGAATCAATTTGTTTGGTCCAAATAAGCCATGCCCTCACTTGAACCCTCCCACTCGAGGAAGGGAATTCTTAGAGAGAGAAACTTTAAAGAATGCTTATATTACTCAAATGAAAGTGAATAATACAAGCGAGGGGAGCGCTCCCTTATTTCAACAAGAGTCCCGTAATTACAACCACCGATCTCTATGTGATCTAATGGTAGAGGATATCAATCCTTGTTTGATCGGCTCGACGATAGAAACGGTAATAGATATTAATCCTAATCACATTAATCCCATGGTGGAGATTGAATCTATCGAACGGTTGAGGGCATCAATTTTTGTCAAACAAATCAGATGGTAGAGATTGAAAATTCTCGTCAAACTGACGGTTCTAAGGAACCCCTTTGGATCGATGACATGGCAAACTTTTGTCTGTGAAACTTGTCCAATATTAGCATAGATCACTTCCAAATCTTCAAGGGACGGTAGAGGGGAGGCCAACAAGTGGATTCGACCATTTCAACATACAAGGGAAGTTGTAGGATAGTGAACAATACGATAGGGAAAGCAGCCAGCAAAGTAATTGGGATGTCAATCCACTTCAATTTTTCGCTCAAGACTATTGTAAGTGCAGAGCCAAAGGCCACTAACATAAACGCCAAAGAGAGGAAGAGGAAAGTGAGGCCGAGTATCATTTTTCTTGGTAGTGAGCGGAGGAAATCTTCTACAGCATAGCGTGAAGTTAGGATAGCCAAGAACATCAAGGTGGCGGTAATAGAGGAGAAGAGAGCGAGAGCATTTGCAGCTGTGAATACCATGAATGAGGGCTTTTTTAGAAAGATCGGGATCCCTGTATTGTTGTCATTGCCTCCAGGTATTGTAAAAGCCGCAGCGAATGTTACTGTAATGATGAGAGTAGCGACGAGGCTACAAGACGATGCTGTGTCCTTCATCCATTGCCCCGCATCTTTAAGCAGATCTTTGCGTTGCTCTACAAAACGTTCCCAATATTGACCTTCTGACCATTTCACGTCTATTAGATAAGGACCGATGTTATCTTCCACTACCTTCAGAAAAATAAATGATGCATGTTAATAAAAATCTAAACTAAAGAGCATGAAAGGGTGGCAAACATATAAGGTGAACCGACCTTATACCATTGGATTTCCCTCTGCATAAAAAAAGCTGCTCCAGAGACGTCTGCCGGTACCCATTCTGGCGGAACTACTATTGCCTCCATCAGGCCTTCAGCGTTCTCAACAAAGTTACGTAGTGCAATCATACTGTGTGGGGTCAGTAGTCTAAACAACTCAACATGCCTTCTTCTTAAAACCACTATAATCGTTGAATGCATCATATCATTTTCCCACATCAACTCTGGATAATGCTTCAGACACAACTTGACAATTTCAGATATTCCAGTAAATGTAGCGCCTTTG
The DNA here is from genome assembly GCA_014182375.1 of Eucalyptus virginea. Classification (NCBI taxonomy): domain Eukaryota; kingdom Viridiplantae; phylum Streptophyta; class Magnoliopsida; order Myrtales; family Myrtaceae; genus Eucalyptus; species Eucalyptus virginea. The sequence continues at coordinate 53,090,320 of CM024516.1, read as the reverse complement.
AGAATCCCAGTCAATAAAAACTCAAGTATTTCGGGAGTTTTCATACGAGTCTTCATCTCGACAAGAGCTAGGTTTACAAACTCAAGTGAGCATTTATGCCTCAATTTCAATTCTCCAATCCTTTTGATGAAAGGTACTGCGTGGAACATCAGATAAGTAATTTTCTCAGTGATGATGAATCAAAATAATGAAGAGTCTTTCGCATTTGCATTAAGATATTAATCAAGAAAGCAAACTTCCAATGACTTAAAAATCAAAATGCATACATCAAAGAACGGATGGATCTATCAATGAACACACAATGTCATGAGAAAAAAAGACTTCCTTTTTATATTTAAAAGGTAGATTCAACAACAGATCGATAGATCTATCTTCACTCATGTATATTTATAGATTCATCTAATGGTTACACATTATTTAGACTTCGAACTGAATTAAATTGAATTGTATCGTAATGTACAAGTCAAGCAGGTGCATATTAATAATTATGATTTAAAGTGATAAACTGAAAATTTCAATTTACACTTTAAATTTAGAGATCCCCACCCATGGGTGAAAGTCCTTTTTCTGTATATAACACCGGCAGTTTCGCGTGCCTGCTATTGTGGCAAGATTCCAGAGTGATACCTTCAACTGCTTAAGGGCTAGTGGCACCACCGCAAAGAGGAGAAAAGAACCACATCAGCAAATTAGGAATTGGTGACGAAAAAAATGATATGCAGATTTAAATTTAATACTGGTTGAGTATGCTAGAAAAGAAATTGGATTGTTCAACCTCTATGACCCGAAATAGAAACTATAATTCTCAATAATTCTACTAGGCAATTTGACATTGAGTAGGACTTCTCCACTAAATTTGAGAATTTTATATTGGAAATCAGGCTGTGACATACATCATAGTTTAGATATTAATTTGTATACATAGATGGTCGTTGTCCCTTAACTTTCCTTAACTTTTATATCTATAGGATCACCGAATGATATGTTCGTTTTTTTTTTTTTTTTTTTTGGGTCGTGCTAGTCCATCCATTAAATAGTTCAATAAAAATACCTCGAGCCATTTTCGTATCATTGGAGCTGTCAAATGATGTATCGACCCAGCTTAGAGGGATACCTAAAAGCGGAAATAATTAGAGTGGGCACCATGTGAATCGAGTTGCTCGGATTATCACATATCTAATCAAAGAAGCGCAAGAATTGCCTACATTTGTAAATAAGTTTTTCCCAAAAATTGATTCTAGCTGTACTGAGGAAGTGCGGCTCCATTGCCACCAAGAATTGGAGTGGACTAGTGGTATGTCCAGTAGGTATGGATGTTGCCAAGCGGGGCTGCCGACGAGCAAAATACAAGGCTAGGTCTTTTGGGACACAAGAACAAAAAAGAGTTAATTCAAGTAAACAAGTGATAATATGAGTTGAGTGTGAAATCCTACCCATATTGCCGGTCGTGATGAGCATTGCCATAAGTTTACTATCGAGGGCGGATGTTGTACGCCTGGCCAAGTACCAGATGACCTCCTTTTGCATAGGAGCCAACAGAATAGCTAATGCCAGGGCTTCTGGTATAAATACATCTTTGGTATCAATTTGGTCTGTTAATACTTTTACCATCCTTAATCTCCCTACCGATCGTAAAGCACACCACGGATTCGAGCGTACCTTGTTTGCCACAGATTAGACACCGGGGCGGCCAAATGAGGGCATGCTTTATCCCGGCCATTTCATATCCACGGGCCGTTTATGGGCCGGGCTCTGGGGGATGCGCTTGACCAGGTTCTCTACCAATTGGTCTTGTGCGGCCATAACTGCAACATGGAGCACAAAAAAGCCGTATCTCCGTTGGTGAAAAGTACGGTCACCATTGCTTCGCGATCATCATCGAGGATTTTCTTGACGCCTTCCAATCACCGTTTAGTGCGGCGCCAAACAGTGGTCGCCTGTTTTCATCGACCTCCACTGTTGGCATGACTGCAAATATCGCACATTGAAAGTCCTTACCTTTCGCACATCTTGTCTTTTAGGTCAAGTATACCCATTCCACCTGCTCAGAGTTCCGGTGAAAAACTGAAGCAAGCGATGGGGCAGTCGTTTACTTAAAATACCTTTCTATGATTCCGTCAGTTTACTCTTTGGAAGTAAAGAAGTATTTTCATTATTGCAATTCAAGATATTATTCATATTATAAAATTTTGAAAAGATTATATTTGAATATATATGTTATTATTTTTATACTATAGAATTTAAAATGTTTTGGATTAAGAAAAGTCAAGATGATGAGACACAAGACTAATGAAAAGCAAAAATTAGAAGTTCATGGTGACAAACCTCTTGTTGAGGTGCGATCATCTTGGGAAGCTTCATTGTTGGCTGTGGCTTTCCGAACTCAAGTCTACGCGAATCTCTTTGTGTGATTAGAAAGAAAAATAAAAATGAATAACCTTGTAGAAATTAATTACATCTGCATGCTTTAGATCAAGTATACATGATTAGTATCGAAATTATGTGTTGCACGGATGTCCTGTATTAAACTTGCATGGTTTTAAACGAAAATAATTAACATAAACATAACGGAGATCATCAAGAAACATTGCAATTTTCAGCATATTAGCTGTCCATGACATTGCTTATATTACTTAAAACTTAAACCACAAAAAGCAAGACTTTTCCGACTTTTTCTTAAGGACGAGCCATCAACTAGGATAGTTGTAGCACATTATTCGGGAGTAATTGCAAATCATCCCAAGAGTAGTGCACAAGATATCCTTGCAAAGAAAGATCAAAATGAGATAGCTAGTATAAGCACCTAGAGGGGGGTGAATAGGTGTAAAAACAGTTTCTCGTGATAAGTGAGCAATATTAGACAATAGAATGGAAGTTCGCATTTTGTTACCACAACGAATTATGATCAAAGTAAAAGAGAGTAGAGAAGAGAAAATGAATACAGAAATTATAGTGGTTCGGCTTATCCCAAGCCTACGTCCACTCTTCCGCACTGACAGCCCACCGGCTGGATTTCACTATGAACAAAAGAGTTGTTACAGCAAAGCTCTCCCTTGATTCCACAGTGTAGATACTCTACCACACTTCCTCAAGGTTTCTCAAGAATATAGACTCTCTTTTGCGTACAAGATTTCGCTCAGTAAATGAATTGACTAAGAACAAGGAGCTTCAGATTTTGGAATTCTTCTATCGCGCACACACTCGAACAACTAGAACGTTTTCCTTATATACTCCTTTATGCCATCATACCCGTTAGCACTTACCAAAGGAATTCTTCCAATCTTCCCGTTTGACAGAATCAATTAGAAAGATCATTCGAGCTATTTAAGGAACATGACGATGGCCCATCAATCCTGCTCGCCCATACAATCAGGATCTCGGTTTCCATAAGTAGAACCTTCCAAGTATACTTCGCCAATCATCGGATCCTTAATCAATCTTGATTTGAATAAAGGATTCCGTTATGTCATATCCAGCCAAAAGATCTTCTCCAGACGATAAGGTCAAATCATTGACGAAACATCCAGTCCTGGATAGGCCTTCTTCGACGGACTAAAACCGCCAATGAGAATAGACTTTGAGTCTTGAGTCCTGCGATCTGGAGGTTTTCAGATTTTAAATAGAAGAGTCTGCAAATCTTCAGACTAGACTGATGGAAACGTTTTGTCAACTTCAAAACATTCCACGAAGATTTCTCCAACACAAAACACGTAGCGGAATCACTTTTTAAAGATACAAGAAGAATCAAGGAAAAGAGGACAAGGCATCCCACAAAACCACAACATCACAGCCGATATCGACTTTGGAGATAAGAAAATGAGATAAATCGTTGGAAACATATCAGTCTAAAATCTAGAATTTTCAAACGGGGACCTATCAAGTGTCAACAAACCAGCCGTACCTGCACGTGATTCAGCACCAGGGGAATTTGCTGGATTCGCACCTTGTGTGGTCGCCATCGGTGATGCGAGATCGTTCACCACTTCGGACAAAGCCAGAAAAGAGTTACGCGATTTTTGACTTCTCCGGAAAAGCTAAAGCGTTATGTCGAATAACACCACTTGTTCCTGCCAAAGCTCAGGGCCTGGCACCTTCCATATATATCGTGTGTAAGAGAGAGAGAATTTTCAAATCTGCGGGTGAATGCAGCCAAAGTTGGAACGCCAAGGAAAACATAAACAATCGTCATATTGACAAAAGAATGTAAACGGGCGCAAGCCCCCGATACCATTCTTAGATGAAAGATGCAAGTAAATGCCCCCGATATCATTCTTAGACAAAAGTTGCAAGTTAAGAATATTGTAAAAAAAAGAAATAAAGAATTGTGAAGTGCCAAACACCTCAAGTGCCAAAACTTGGCACGGATGAATATATAAGTGTCAAAACTTCTAAAAGATATAAGAATTTTCCTAATGCATGCTATACTAATTGATATTATAATTTACCGTTTTAGAGTTGGTCTATGGTGAGATAAAAAATTTCTTAATTAGTCTAATACAAGGTGGGTTGAGTTGAGCCCAGCCCGCAATGAGACGGTTTGGCTGAAAACTTTATAAATAGTGCTCAAATTTCTCCTATAAGCCTAATACTCACAATTATCCTCACAAATGAGTGTTTACTAGGTGCTAAGGGTGATGGGCTATCTCCTTGAGCTAGTGATACAGAGGGCAATAGAGGAGAAATTCTTGAGTTTGAGTTGTTGCTATTCTGCATCAAGAACGATAGTCCAAATCAGGTGTGTTAATCTCTCTACATAATTATATATGCATTCTTGATTCTAGTTATGGAGATATTGGGGTTGTGTTTTCGTATCTTACAAAGGTACATTTAAGGCTTTGTTTGGTAACTGGCCAAATAGTGTCTAATTATATTCTTTTGTTTTCCTAGAACAAAAAGAGAATAGAAATTCATTTGGCAACTTTTTTGTTCTCGGAACAAACTCTAGAATAAATTTGTTCTCGGGAATAGTTTTGGAACATAATCTTCTGTTTTGGATGTTGAAGGACTTAAGCCCTGCGGCAAGATTTGCAGGATAAAGTGGCTGAATTACCTGAGGCCAGACATAAAGCATGGAGGTTTCACTGAGGATGAGGATGACATCATATGCACTCTTTTTTAACCACAGGAAGCGGGCAAGCGTCAAAATGTTCATTCCAAAACCAGAAACTTTTTAACACTAGTTAATTTCGTTAGACTTCGACAAAAGCCAGCAACTTTTTAAGTTATGCCATACATTCTACGATTCCTGTCGACACAGGTGGTCAGTAATTGCTTCCAAGTTGCCAGGTAGAACAGACAATGATGTGCAGAACCACTGGAACACCAAGCCGAAGAAGAGTCTACTGAAGCAAATGGCTTCTGTGAAAACATTGCCTGAAAGTAACTTTAGTCATCTGGACTGGGCACGGAACTTGGCTTCAATTGATCCTGCAACCAAGAATCAGCAATACGCAGATATTTCAATAGGTTTCACAAGCAGAACTTCAATCTAGGAACACCACTTTTAAGTGGAGTCTTCTCCGTCCTCCAAGTCTCACTGAAGTTTTGGATTTTAGCTATGTACCATCGTCCACACCAGAAGTTTCGAGTCATTCCCATTCGAGTTCTGTGGCGATGAAGAGCTGCTATTCAGGATCTGCAAATGGCGGTTCCAAACAGGACCAAGTCCTGTTGGATTTTGATTACGATAGTATGCTCAATGACTTTGGCTTCCAAGATCAGAGCATCTACGCACAGTTCATGTTTCACAAATGTCACCGTCACAGGTCAAGTCATCAACATAAGAAAAAATGAAATAAAAATAAGAGCCTTAGATTTTCCAGTAGGTGATGGGAAATTTTAGTGTCTTGATTCTATGGAAGTCTTCTGAACGGTGATTAAGTCGAAGTTAGATGCAAGATTACACTGTTCTATATCATTATATATATTTTTCCGTGGCCTACTCATCAGAACTTCCAGTGTATATCCTTAGTTTACATCTTAATATGAATCGATGTAATTGAATAAAAAATGCAATGAGCAAACTTTGCTCATGAATTTACATCAGCTCCCTCAAAACTGGAAAATCAAGTCTTGAGTTTGACAGTGACATAATTGACAAAGCCAATTTCGTTGCAAAAATTTATGTAGGATCCTGTGTTCTGCAAGCAGGATATAATACACATGCTAAGATCAAACAAAGACTCGATCTAGACAATAATTTCTTCTCTTGCTTTCTCTCCTCCTCTTGTGTATGTATGTGCACACGCATAATGGTCCCCACATCGCTTGTTGAGAATGACGTGACGATCCTCGAAGGGTGAGCGGTAGTCAATTGGTGAAATGCATGTCGTCCTAGTCTTGGCTATGATATGTCATATACCGTAACTGCTGCTATGATAGTATGATGAAGCTAATGCCTGTCCTCAGAAGTATCTGATGAAATCTCTTTTGGAATCTGCTCTTGCATCGAATCCTTTAGCTGGCATATCTTCTTCAGCCCAACTTGCCATTCTTCAAACGGCTGCGCAATCCCCTGTGGACCTTCTTTTCTCGGAAATTTCGGATCATAGACTATTCCACGAGATTGACGCATCTGTGCTTTTTCCCGGGTTACATTCAACTATATCGAAAGAACAGCAGTTTCGACACAAAGGCAGATGTTACCTTTTAGTGACAATGGTTCGATGAAATCAAGTCATTGCTTTTAATTTCTAAAAGAAGTGTCTCACATCATATCTTTGAATTGCAATAGTGAACGAATCAATTATTTCATTTAATGAGTTTAGTAGAGCAGAGAGACCCCAATCAGCTCCTCACAGGCCATGTTTCCTTGAACTTCCTCACTTTTGAAAATCCATTGATTGAGGCAGCCCAGAGAAAGAAATAATTGAAAGCTAAAGACTCACTCTTGCCTCCACTAAATGACTTGAATATGCTTGTTCTGATTAAGGTCTTGCAAGACTCAACAATGTGCCATGAGTCAACAGGAAGGAGCTTTGTTTACTTTGTGTAGCACCTATGCCCTTCTTTTTTTTCTCCAAATTGCTGTATAATGTACACCTGATCCATCCTTTTTAGTCTTTCATATTATAATAGTCTCCTATTTGATAGAGCTAGTAAGAGCACCTAGAGGGGGGGTGAATAGGTGTTCAAATAAGTTTTACAAGACTTAACTAATTAATTTGTCTTTTGAGGATAATAGACTAAAGATGTAAAAAACTATAAGCAGTTTTATAAAGCTACGAATTAAAGTAAAGAGTTTAGGGAAATAGAATTAAAACACAAGGTTTATAGTGGTTCGGTTTAGACCAAGCCTACGTCCACTCTCCCGCACTGATAGCCCACTGGCTGGATTTTACTAAGAACCAAAAGAGATTTTTTACAGTCTCACGTCCTTGATTTTACAGTGTAGAAACTCTACTATACTTCCTCAAGGTCTCACAAGTATTTTATCTCTATTTCAAATACAATTTAAGCTTAGCGATTGAAATAACAAAGAACTAAGAGCTTTAGACTTTGGAATTTTTCTTTCATGCACACACTCGAATAACTTGAGCGTCTTCCTTATATACTCCTCCATGCCTTCATAACCGTTGGTATCTTCAAAAGGAGTTCTTCCAATCTACCCGTTGGATAGAATCAATTAAGAGGATCTCGAATTATTTAAGGAATGTGATGATAGCCCACCAATCTTGCTCGCCCATACAAACAGAATCTTGGTTTCCATAAGTAGAGCTTCTTCGTATGGAAAGTTCTTGTCTTCAAGATCTAATTGTCAATTAATTAGATTGAGTCAATTAAATCAATCTTGATGTAGAATCCAAACCAGATCACTAGCCGTTATACATTTAGGACTTGTGTTACGATCTGTCTAGTTCTTAATGTAAAGTCTGAGAGCAACAGACTTTACAATCTGAGTCTGAGTGCGATAGATTTTACAATCTGAGTCTAAACAGATTTAGCTTTAAGGTCTAGACACAGTCTGAATAAATTCAGCTTCAGCATAGAGTTCATCTTTTGGTTCTTCTAAGCATAGACTTCGACAATATCCTTTATACGTTCTATCATCTGCATAGTCTATTACTCAACCATCAAACATGTTAGTAGCCTTTGATTTATTTTGTCATCTTCAAACATCATAAGGGATTTCCCTAACAATCTCCCCCTTTTTGATGATGACAAAACAATCTCTGAATATGCAGATGTGTAATCATGCTTTTAAAGATATTAGTAAATCAAGGCAATCTTAAGCACATAAATAATCTTTAAATATGAGTATTCAAAGAATGTAATTCAAATCAAAAGATAGTAAAATATAGCAAATAGATTGAGCATAATTATATATAGAAAAATAATCGCAACTCAATATTATCAACACATATGCATATTTATATTCTCTCCCTCTTTTTGTCATAATCAAAAAGTGATAACAATAGAAATAGTATCACGTAGAGAATATAAAACGATAACAAATATGTCTTGCATGAAATATAATTTCCAAAAATCAAATCGAATATTAAAGATATGTAATATAGCTCAGTTCGATCATATATAACAACAAATATTCAATAAAAATCACGGATGCATTATAAAATTCATTTACCCTTTTTGTCATAATAAAACGATAATGTCAATAAGAGATTTGTTGATAACAAAAGGTAATAAAAGATGCACTAACCGGATTTTGTAGAACTTGGTAAGTTCTAAAACATTTACCTTTTCCTTCCTTCCATAATAATCAAGATCACAATCAATTCAAAAAGATTTTTCCATAATTGATCAAAGCTCCCCCTCAATTTGTTGCCTTTTTGAGATGATCACGATTCTTTCCTTTCTAATGGATTCGCTTTCTCCCCTTGTTATCATGATAATATTTGCGAATAGCACTAATTGTGGCTTGTGGGTTGAGCATAATATTTTTCCATTATAACCTTCGTAGCAACAATATCCACAATGATCATTTGCATTTTGAAATTCGAGGCAAAAATTTATTTTCTTCAATCAAGCTCTTCCCGAATTCAACCTGCATAAACTTAACGAACTTTTTACACAAGTAAGCTGTAATAATATCCACGTAAAAAATAAAGTCATTTCTTCAAATAAATTGAATAGCATATATAAGATTATCAAATATAAAAATTAAGAGCTACTCAACCTTTCGTACGACACATTAGGGATTTCCTCAACAATTTGCAAAAACTTTTACACAAGGAAGAGAATCTTTGAGCCTACAAAAAATAGTATAGAATCTTCACAAATTTCGGATCAAGCTTTCCAAAATCCATATGGAATATTCTTTTGCTACCTGCAAATTCTTGTATAATAAATAACAATCTTTGCAAAAATATCACGTAATACCTTCATCTGATTTACGGATCAAACTTTTTAGATATAAGAATAGCAAGAGTTTCCAAGAATATGCAATAATATATTTCAAGATCAAAGGAATTTCCTTGAGCATAAATCTCAAAAATATATTATTGATGCATTTCGCAAAAAGAAAGTAGATATTGCTATCACGTGCCAAAACAAGTAAAAACTTGCAATGCCTTATAATTATGACAAAAGATATTTGCAATATATAATTCATAGGCAATCATCTAAAGTCATGATAAATGTATGTAGAAATTTGCAAGGCAGGAAAAAAAAAATATTCTCTTACCCAAGGTATATGTTTGAAATATACCATTGATTAAAAAAAAAAAAAAAATTACCAACCTTCGCATGGGATATCTTTTCTAATTGCATCAAAATTTGCGTAGATTCGCAAACATTCTTCCCTTATATAATTTCCTGCAATCAACTCATTTCCTTTTTGGTATCCATCAATTTGGATCCTTCCATTTTGTTAGAGCAAAATATAAAATCTCCATAGATAATCAAATATTCTTTCTCAACTCATCATAACATGTTATTTAAAGAAAAAACATTATGCACAATAATATCTTGAAAAGGAAATTCTCACTTGGTCATAGCACGATAAAATCAAAGAGAATAAAATCCTTGAATATTTAAGAAAGAATATTTTGCATAATCAACATCACGTAGAACAGATTTTCACTTTGTTTAATATGACAAAATCTGAGAGTATAAAATCAAACCAAATAAACTCATTTGTCTCTAAGCAAAATATCAAATCAATCACACGTATTAAATCAAATCTCAACTCACGAATCACAAAGATAAATCATACAATTCTTTCTTCAAAAATATGATCATTATAAAATCCGAATTAATCAAGGATATATCGAATATCTAGCATAATGAGAATTTTTAAATTATGTACTCTAACCAAATTAAGAAAAAAAATTCCTTACCAAATCATCATTCTTCTTCTCTTTTATTTCCTGCAAAAACAACTCATCTTTTCTTTGGTACCCATTTTTTCTTGGGTCCATGAGAGTTAGTAGAATATGTTGTTTTTACCAAATCTTTCTTAACAGATCTCCAGACTTTAGGACATTCTTTCTCAAAGTGTCCAGAATCTCCACAGTTTGAACATTTAAGGGCATTTCGACCAACAGGTTTTGTAAAGATCCTTTGAAAATGTTTTTTGTACGCAAGTCTAGGAGGTCTTTGTCTAAGTCTCTCATTGATTTTAGGAAAATCTATTAGAGAATCACTTTCCTTATTAAAACGAAGTTCCGACTTATTATAGTAAGGTACTTGTATGGAAAGGATATGCTCTAATGTTTTTGAACCCTTTGAAAATTTTGTCGAAATATTTGAAAATTCTTTCTTTAAAGAATCATTTTCTTTTACAAGTAAATCTCGAATTTCTTTTATTTGTAGAAAATATTTTTGCAAAATTTCACACTTTTCTTTTGAGAAAGATCATGTTGCCTAAACCATGAATTCTCCTTCTTTTTTTTATTTATTTATTATTTATTTTTTTATTTTTAATTCAGAGATCTTTTAAGAGAAGATGTGAGATTTAAACAAAGTTCATTTATATACTTTGAAACTTTAATATGAATTTTCGAATGACTTATCTCGATTTCCTCATCAGATTATGTGTCTGTGTTTAAGGCAAACTCTGATTCTGAGTCTATGTTTGAGTCAAACTCTAATTCCGAATTTGAGTCTGAGTTTGAATGTGCCATCAAGCATATATTTCGTTACTAGTCATCTTCTTTCATTGTTCTCTTTTGCCCATTATGCTTGTATTGTCTTCTTCCACTGAATTTCCTTCCTTTTCTACTCACATTTTTGAATTTCTTGATCATAAAGGCAAGTTCTTCATCGTCCATGTCATTTTCTGAGTTTGTATCATCAGAATCAGCGTTAGATATTAAAGCGATGGACTTCTTACCTTTGGAATCTTCATCAACGATTTGTTCCACTTTGTAGGATTGAAGAGTGCCAATCAATTCATCAACGGAGAATGACATAATCCTCTGAGTCTCTCGGATTGAGGTCTTAACATGGTTCTAATCTTTTGAGAGACCTCGCAGAAGATTGTTGACATTCATTGGGGAAGAAATTGGATGACCTTGATACGCCAAACCGTTTACAATTTTTGTAAAACAATCGAACATATCTCCAATTGACTCTCCTGGCTTTATCTTGAAGGATTTATATTAGCTAAGTAGGAAGTATACTTTTGTCTATTTTACACGATTAGTTCCTTCATAAGTAACATGAAGTCTATCCTAGACTTCCTTAGCTGTTTCACATGAAGAAATTCTGTTATATTCAACAGGAGACAAGACGCAATATAAAGAATAAATGGTTTTTGTATCAAGAGCTTCTCTTTTGGACATCTCTGTCCGAGACATAGGAGCAGGGGGTTTTGTTTCTTTGTCTTTGTTATTCTTATTTGATGTAGACATAGCAGTGGGATTGATTCATTTTTCCACAACATCCCATTGCAAGGGATCTCTGGATCGTAGGAATGCTTTCATTTTGTTCTTCCACACGTTATATTCATTTCCATTAAAATATGGTAGCCTGATGTTGCTTTGCCCTTCCATAAGTCTTGGTGCCAAGATACTAGCCATAGAAAATCTTTAGCTCAAAAGTAAAAACACTTATATAAAACGAGCACTTGGCTTTGATACCAATTGATAGGGTTAGTAAGAGAACCTAGATGGGGGTGAATAGGTGTTCAAACAAGTATTACAAGACTTAACTAATTAATTCGTCTTTTGAGGATAATAGACTGAAGATGTAAAAGACTATAAGCAGTTATATAAAGCTACGAATTAAAATAAAGAGTTTAGGGAAAGAGAATTGAAACATAAGATTTATAGTGGTTCAGCTTAGACCAAGCCTACATTCACCCTTCCGCACTGACAACCCACTAGCTGGATTTTACTAAGAACCAAAAGAGATTTTACAGTCTCACGTCCTTGATTCCACAGTATAGAAACTCTACTATACTTCCTCAAGGTTTCACAAGTATTTTATCTCTCTTTCGAATACAATTTAAGCTCAGCGATTGAAATAGCAAAGAATTAAGAGTTTCAAACTTTGGAATTTTTCTTTCATGCACACACTCGAATAACTTGAGCGTCTTCCTTATATACTCCTCCATGCCTTCATAACCGTTGGTATCTTCAAAAGGAGTTTTTCCAATCTACCCGTTGGATAGAATCAATTAAGGGGATCTCGAATTTATTTAAGGAATGTGATGATAGCCCACCAATCCTGCTCGCCCATACAAACAGAATCTTGGTTTCCATAAGTAGAGCTTCTTCGTATGGAAAGTTCTTGTCTTCAAGATCTAATTGTCAATCAATTAGATTGAGTCAATCAAATCAATCTTGATGTAGAATCCAAACCAGATCACTAGCCGTTATACATTTAGGGCTTGTGTTACGATCTGTCTAGTTCTGGATGTAAAGTCTGAGAGCAAGAGACTTTACAATCTGAGTCTGAGTGCGATAGACTTTACAATCTGAGTTTGAACAGATTTAGCTTTAAAGTCTGGACACAGTCTAAATAAGTTCAGTTTCAGCATAGAGTCCGTCTTTTGGTTCTTCCAAGCATAGACTTCGACAATATCCTTTACACGTTCTATCATCTGCATAGTTTATTACTCAATCATCAAACATGTTAGTAGCCTTTGATTTATCTTGTCATCTTCCAAACATCATAAGGGATTTCCCTAACATTATTTTCTGTTCCATAACGAAGTGCACTCTTTTTTGTAGTTTTCTGATAGACTCATATAGCTCTCCAGCTGTTCTTTCATGCAAAAAGAAAGACAGATAAACATGGCATGAGTCATTTCCATGAGGTCCACACTAATTTTTCTAGTGGTTGATCTTGCAAACGGTCCTTGGCTCTCGTCTTATCCTCTCTTTTCACTTTCATTAGGTCGGCTATTTCCTCGAAACCCTCCTCTACTCCTTTTTTTCCTCTGTGAGAATCATATGCTTGGCCCCTATAGAATGAGGGGCGACGCCGTAATAGTGCTCGTATAGCGACACAGCTCAATGAGACAAGGCTTTCGGTGCGTAACCTCAATCGCAAAACAATCCCGATTGCAAGTGCCATGGAAAATGTCATGGTGAAGAAGAGTTTGTCTTCTTCAGTTGCTATTGTGGGAGCTCTCTACACAGAATTCTCTTGAAAACTCCCAACATGGATAGAAGAGGACCGAACTATTTGAAGCAGTGGGAAGTGAATTGTGGCACTTCCTAAAAGCATAGTGCATTAGCAAGAGGAAATCATTGCAAACGGTCCCCAAACACTTGTTAAGGGAATATTTGATAATCATTTTATTTCTATTCCATAACTATTTTTCTATTCTAGAAACAAGTCTAGATTCTTTGATAACGTAATCTCATTTTTCTATTTCTAGAATAATTTTTTTGTTCGGAAATAGATTTGAAACAGAATTAAAAAGTACAAATTTTATACTATTCTATTTCTAGAACAAAAATGAGAAATAAAAATTCTTCTCTCACTCCTAGCCGGCCGCCCACTTGCCACCGCCCATTGGCTACCTACCATTGCTTGCATGCTGTCTGTCGCTGCCGGCCCGCCCACCGCTCGCCACATGCTCGCCGTCCTCCCGCTCATTTGAAAACAATCAAGAAATGAAAACCTTAAAAAAAAAAAAAAAAAACCAACCGCGGAATTCAACGAATGAATAATTTAATTATTTGGTAGAGAATCATTTAAACCCCAATCATACCGTCCACGTGGAAGGTGCCGAGGAATATCTTTCATTGGAGAGAGGGAGTTACTATTCTATGGAAAAAAATGATACAAAGATTATTATTGCACATAAAAAAGCGATTTACAAATTGAATATATTATATGGCACGACACGCTGCAAGCGTGCATTTGTACAAATAGGTTGTGTTGGCATTCGATAACAACTCGAGACATCACGTAGTATACTGATTATGTAGATCAGCATCGGAGCATGCTATACCTAACATTTATTTAAAAATACTACGTGTAGTTTCTTATCATAAAAGGGTGTCTTCAATAATTACTTGCGAAACAACACAAAAAATTCATGCCCTTGACATAAGTCGACAATTTTCTCCGATTATAAGACCTGTCAAATCAGCAAATCGAATTAGAAAATATTTAACCTACATCAATTCATATATATCCAATATAATTATAACAACCCGACCCCAACCTAACTCACATTGTTCATTCATATATTATCGAAACACGTCCATATTTAACCCAATTTAGCAATTTTCACTTCACCTTTTTTCAATAGCACCCTCAATAGGTAGCTTAATCAGTACCTAAAAAGTTAAAAGAATCCCGCCACCTCGACGAAGGGCATCCATTTCAGTGTAGGAATTTCTTTACATATGTCAAGGGCATGAGTTTTATGTGTTGTTTCGCAAGTAATTATTGAAGATGCCCTTTTGATGAAATTGGTTGCATATGAGAGATTGCATAGTTTATGATAAGAAACTACATGTACTATTTTTAAATAAATGTGGACCTAGCGGATGTGCATCTTGCCGTTTTTAACAGCTCGAATCCACCTGGCGGGTTGTTACCCCTACAGCTGGCAATCTCAATCAACGGTCGACAACTTTAGAACCCCATATATATTTTCAAATCCATCTCCCATGTGTTCTGAAAACCTCAATCCGGCGAGCACTTGCGGGCGGCGATGGAGGTGTTGAGATTGAGGATGAGCTTCGCCGCAGCCTTCGCGCTGCTCTCGCCCCTGACGGCGTTCGTCCTCCCTTCCCCCGTCGCCGCCCAGAGCCCGGCGCCATCTCCTTCGAGCGACGGTTCGTCTCTTTCTCTTTCTCTTCCTCTCTTTGCGCAATGCAATCCGGTGGATGTGGGGTGTTTGGTGAAGCTTTTGTGGAATGACGAAAACCTTGTGGCTTGTGTGCAGGAGTGGCGGTCGATCAGGGAATCGCGTACTTGCTGATGCTCGTGGCTCTGGTGCTCACCTACATCATCCACTGAAGTTCCTCCCCTCCCATTTCATTTCTGATCTCTCGATGTAAACAGAAGAGAACAGATTCATTTCATTTGATCATATTCTTTTCCAAATCCTAAATAGAATTTCTGGGCTTGCAGATTCCGACACCCTTTGAAGACATACCTCTTTTCTTCCATGTTCGCTTGCGTAGGATGTCCGCGGTTTGTATTTCTCTGTCTCGTTTCGAATCTCTCCGCATGCCCTAATAAGTTGCTCGCCAAAATTTCACGCGATTTCGAGTTTTTGCTAATCGTATTTACGAATCTTTAGAATCTTTTGTTCCACTGTTTCCATCTTTACAATTTTACAGTTGATATGCAAGCATTTCGAATGTTAAACAGCAAAAAAATGAAGGCAGAAAATTGCTATATTCACTAATTTGGAAGCTTGCAACTCTTATCGGATCTATCTTTTAAACAATAGCTTTAGGCTGGATTTGCTCAAAGTCAAAAACATCAAACATGAGTCGCCTTACGTCCGACTTCCCATATACCGTGTATGAGAGCCCGTGAATCGCTTGTTGGATGGCCGTCGTGGCTGGGTTCCGAAGTCGCCGGTTGTGCTCGTACGCGTCCTGAACTTCCTCGGAGTAAATGATGTAGTGGTGAAGATGCTTGTCCCTCAAGTACCTCCCGCAGAACTTGTTCATGAGAATACGCCGGTGCCTCTCTTGCAGCCATTTTCCCGGCGCATCCAGGTGCTTCATCAGTAACCTCTCCGCCATTACCAGATCCTTCAAGTCAGCACAGAGATGTTAGAAGGAAATCGATAATGCGCTTCCGGAATGAACTAAAAATTTCCAATTGCAAATGTTAATGTGCCTGGTCTCAATTAAATTTCTGCTATGATTTCGCATACTCTCTCTCTCTCTCATCTCTCATTTGTCGCATTCCCCTCAATTGATCTTTGAGCAAACCCATCTATTGTTCATCCTTAGTATAACAGACTCAATATCTATGTAAGTTCTAGGACATATGACTGACAATTTATCTCAACGCTTTAAATTGTAGTTATTGCTTGCTGGCCAAGCAGTAATGGATTTCAACCTCTATAATTGATAGGGCCGCGTTGATTACATCTACATTTGAAGTCAATGAAAACATCAACTTTAAGGGCACCACGTATATCTAATATTTTGTTCATCCTTTACCATGCATTGCTTGCTAGCTGTTTTATATCAGTATCAAATTCAAACAAAGAAAGTGGCAACTTTTCAATAAACAATTCAAAGCATTATCTTTGTAACAACCGACCATGTGTTATCATGACCAATGCAAGAGAGACTTGTACCTGGATCTTTTGGCCGACGTACTCCAACCTCTCATAACAGAATCGAGGATGATCGAACTTGTATTTAGATGGGTGTAAGAAACATAGCTGCATGGGAAGGACAAGAGAAACAATGGTTCAGGAAGCCACACCAGACCACACAAATTTGACCTTGACAAATTTAGACAAATATACAACATGATGAAGCTAATTATGTGCATATAATAATTCCTGTAGTGTCAAAGCAAATGCGAAATCTTGTCATATTAAAAGAAAGACATGCAAAATTCGTGAAATGGGGTGCTTACTTTAGCTCCACAATTTTTAGCTCAAATTCACAGTTTACATAGTCAAAGGAGGCCAATGAATCTAAAGATTGCAAACCAGTCCAATAAAGTAGGCCAGCAGTATCTTAACCCCAAAACAGAAATAAAGAAATACAGGGTATATCGAAGAATTCCAAGTATATTCTTTCTCTACTAAAGCGCTCCCATCTCATCGAAAGCTTATGTACTTAGGTAGAGACATGTTGCAGAATATGACAATTTCTCTATTAGCACATAAAGCTTGATTAACAAGAGGATCAAAGAAGTAGTACCTGCAGCCCAAGTCCAAGTTCAATATTTCTGGCTTCGGTAATGTCAGGGATCCTATCTGTCATGTTCAAGGGATATCCCAGAGTTTTCATAACTTTTGGTCTGCTATCATAGTCCCATATGTTTCCACGGAATCGATGCATTCCTGGTGGCACACAAGCCCTAAAAAGCCTTGGATGTGCAAAGAGTGCATCTTCTGGAGGCTGCAAGTAAAGTGTATCCAGAACTCTCACAAGGATGAAGTAACAATTCTCTGAACTTGCTATCTAAGTGCATCCTAATGACCCTAGTACATGGGCTCACATTGACCCATCAACTAAACTTTACCTCCTCTTAGTTAAAAGTGTCTTCTGGTTTTTATCTCAAATCGTTTCCCATTGATTCTACTTACTCCTCAACTGAGAGTACCAGTTGTGAGAGAACAAATGACTGTGGAAAGTGTTCATGAAAGTTCCAATTGCTAATTGATAAAATGAAACAATTTTGACCTTCTAAAGCATGACGAATTATAGAACATTTGCTTCCCAAGTTCTCTTCCTGGCCATTTCTGTTTTTTAGTGCTAGAAACTACTATATGCTAAGTACAAAGAGGAAAACAGAAGATTACTTGCCTTATAGACAGCAACATCTTGCCAGCTGAGTGTTTTCGTCTCAAATTCAACAGATACATAATCAACGTCCTCAAGTTGCCTTCTTAGATTTGGTTGGCAGTCCTCAGAATCAGGGTCCATTCCGAATACTTCAAAAAGAACGCGATATACTTCTGGCATTCCAAAGCACAGGTATATTGCCCCAAAAAGAGCCCAAAAAACCGACCTACATGGCATATATATTTTTTGTGAAATAAAACAGGATGTTCACTAAGTACAACAGAGAAACCACAGTACTCATTACTGAAGGTGAATAGTTTACGTAGCAAGATATTTAGGTAGGAAATATGCCACAAAAGTTCATTAAACTTTGATGGGTCAAAAAACATGAATCCACAAAGAAACCGCAGTACTCGTTCCTGAAGGTGAATATTTTACGCAGCAAGATATTTAGGTAGGAAAATATGCCACAAAAGTTCATTAAACTTTGATGGATCAAAAAAATGAATCCACAAAGCATGGCGTTTAGATAATTCTAAGGCAGCATGAGCTTTTCATTGATTAGGGAAAAAATAAAATCATATCAATTCTTCTACTGACAATCGATTAATCCTACAAAAATATCTGTGGAAGAAGGATATAAATCATAAGCAAACTGTCACGTTATATCATAATAAACAACAAATTCCAATCAGTTTCGCCTTGCTTATTTTTCTGTGTCTATCAAGCTTCCCACCAAATGATGCCGATGACATTAAATCAACACCGATTCACCATCTTCACACTCTTGAGAGCCCAGCGAGTACATTCTGAAAATTGGAGCATTTTCAAGTTACACCTTCAGCATTTTCTAGAAGTTTTCAAATGCTCCAGCCACAACCCATTTGCTTAACCTCGCACATGCTTAAAGTCTGATTTCACATCAGTTTCCTTTCCAATCCATTAGTCTTCATTAAATGTTTGAAGATGATAGCATTATCCTCAGCAGAAAAGCACAACCTCATCAAGATTTCACTCACAACCAGGACAGAGTGAAAATGAAAGCTCTCCCATGAAAAATCATACCCATCGCGATAGTAATAGCTCAGAATTCAGCATTCAACAGTTGATTTTCAAAATCCAATCAATAATCAGTGCTCTAGCATTCCAAAAGTATATAAGAAATCCAACCACAGTACCAAAACAACTTACTTAACAGGCGCTTCCCTGTCCTTCCTGGTCAGCCTATCCATATCATCATACGGGAATACCAAATTCTGCAAGCTAGCAGCTTTAATCCATTTCGGCAAGTTCCTCTTCCCAATCAATCCAAACACCCTCTCCCTCATCGGGGCCGGGGACTCCCTCGGGTACCGCTGCAAAAAGTACTCCGCGAGAGCCAATTCCAGCACATACTGCCCCAAGAAACACAGCCTCGAATGCCCCGACCTCACGTGCCGGGCATTGGTCCGCTCGCAGGACGGGTGCTGGAACGCCAAGTACAGCAGCGAGTCGAACTGCTTCGCCGGGTTGTCGTCCCCGAACGTGTCCGACGGCTCGAGGGGGTACCCGAGCGCCTGCTTCGCCTCCAGCAGGTACTCGTCGATCCACGTCCGGTCGGCATTGTTCAGCTTGGAAGAGGGCAAGCAGGAGCTCAGCAAGGGGAACGACTTGAGGGACAGCTGGGGGCTGTTCAGGAACCTGTCGGCGAGCTTCTTGTCGTCCAGGGGAGGCTTCAGGATGAACCGCCTCGGGGGCACCTTCTTCCTGGGGGAGGTCGTGCGCTTGCGCTCCGCGAGCTCCTTGAGGAGCCTCTGGGGGCTGTTGCTGGGGAGCTCCTTCGCCGGGTCGACGGCGACCGCGGAGATGGGGAGGAGGCGGCGGCGGCCCCTCGGCGGGGCGGCCGGGGCGGCGGCTCCGGGATTCTTGAGGCGGACTTGGATGGGGAAGGGGGAGACGGAGGAGGAGAAAGAGAAGGGCTTGGCGGCGGCGGCGGGCGGCGGATTGGCGAAGGAAGAAGAGAGCTCCATGGTCGGGCTGCGATGGAGCGACGGGCGAGGGGACAGCGTTTCAGGATTTTCTTTTGGGCAGCGTGGAGAAGATGAGCAGATTGACGTTGATCTGGATGGGGGGGAAATCCTGCGGTGCCGATGTAGGTTTGTCCGGACCAATGTGGGCCGCCGGTTACAAGAGAGAAGAATTTTGGACCGTCGGATCTTTTTAGAATAGTGAGACCGTGATAGCTTGCCAGAGAAAATTTGATCTAGTCCGTTTTGTGAGAATTAAATGATTTTGAAAATATTTTTCAAAAATCGATTAATTTATGAATGAACGAAAAATACTTTCGTCTTTCATAAAAATATTCAGACATAATTTTCCCGTTGATGCAAAAACTTTTTATTAGATAATTATGTCGAGCAATATAAGGAATCATTTTTAAAGAAATTCTTTTTCAAAATCATTTATTTTCCAGAAAAAAGGCAAAACCTGAATCATTAAGTACTAACGTTTCCACTTTATGATAGAAGAATTACTACAAATAAAGGAGATTTAATTATAGGCACAATCTAAGTTTATAATTAGTTCAAGTAAATTAAAATCATTGGAGGTACAATAATTAATGATAGGAATCATAAATCATGAGTCGAGAAATCACATTATTATGAATTATAACTAAGTGATAGCATTTTTGATTTACATGTGCAAGATCGATGGCATGCCACTCAACATCACTCGTATTATGAAGATTTCGCGTATTATTTACTATGTTATGAACATTTGAGGAAAATTGCGATCCAATTTACCAATAAGAATAAGTGGATAACTTGGATCACATAGTGAATATCTGTTTGGAGCATAAATGTCATTTGATCTTGATCAGAAATAGTTCTAAAGGATAGAATGACCCAATTGTCTAGTATAAAAGAAAGCAATTATTCATAGTAAAAAATTTACTAATCTTAAGTGCCATCGGAATAAAAGCATTTCAACAATGTAACATGACTTGAGAATAGTTATTTAGGTACTTTGGCAATGTCAATTTCTCGTCCTTATCAAAACCGAGGTTCTAGCAAATGATTTCTATTCTTCTTCGTGTTAGAAAACTTAGCTTTTTATTTTTTTATTTTTTTTGGAATAATGACACAAACAGTTCCTGAATTTTGACTCAATGTGTAATTTGATCCATGAACCTTTAATTTATTCAATGCAATCCCTAAACTTTAGCCTAATATGCAATATGGTCCATAAACTTTTAATTACATTGAATATTTTCATACAGTTCATGGACTATATATAGCAAGTACTAAAAGTTCATGGATTAAATTGAGTAAATTAAAAGTTCATGGACTAAATTGTACACAAGGGTAACTCCATATGCCCTTTTATAGGTTTCTACATAAATTGGTTCACATAACTGACAGAATAAACAATGTCAAGTCTAACAATGGTTAAGTAAACCAATCTCCCTCCCAAACGTTGATATTGTCCAATATCTTGTTATGATGTTTCCTTAGACACAGTCTTACTATTGTAATCATAGTGCTATCAAATTTAATGCCCAACTTACCAATCTCCTTCAATAGACCTTGGAATGCGTGATGACCTGCAGATTGGGGTTGAGATAATGGGTGTCGCATGTGCTAGAGTTACCTCTATTGCATTTTCAGTTCCAACTTCCAAATTAGCTACATATGTTGCAATGACAATTGTATTAGGAATGGCATCAACATTGGGGGCGATATTGGCAATTTCCATGTTGGCATTTTCTATATTCACAAGTTGAACTCCCTTGAACAATTATTATTGGAATTTCTTCTTGATCCAACATTGAATTCCCGACAAGTAGGACAAGAAGTAAAAATTCATAATAGTCATCTTGCTCCCTTGAATTTGATTCCTAGCAAAAAAACATGTGGGCCTTATCAAAGACAACATCATGAGAAATATAAACATGTCTAGTACTTGGTTCATAGCATTTGTATCCCTTCTCGACATTCGAATATCCCATAAAAACACACTTTTGAGCCCATGGATCTAGCTTGTCACTAGATTGAGAATGCACATAACACACACATCCGAAAAATCTTAGGTGAGAGATACCAAATCTTTGATCATACGGACTTTTAATTGGAACTTTATACCTCAACACCTTACTAGGCAAACGGTTGATTAAGTAGTAGCTAGCAAGGACTGCATCCGCCCAATATGTCTTGAATAAATGTCCTGAGAATAACGATGCTTGAGTAATCAAGTAGATGCCTATTTTTCCTTTTTGTGAAGTTCCCATGCAGGAGGTCTATGAATGACTCCTAAGCCACGTAGGAACACTTGAAAAGCCTGATTGGTATATTCAGTTCCATTGTTTGTATGATGAATCTTCACCATAGTGTTAAATCGATTTTTCACCATACTATAAAAATCTTGAAACATGGTCATAACTTCACTTTTGGATTTAAGCAAATAAGGCCATATAGCTCGGTATTTATCATCAATAAATGTAACAAAATACTTGAACCCCTCCTTAGAGTCAATAGGAGAAGCCTCCCAAACATCCAAGTGAACTAAATCAAAAAACTATTTTGATTAATGTGTGCTATGTGGACAATGGTAACCTATGATGCTTAGCATAATGACAAGAATCACGGCAATTAGAATCATAACTTAAAGTCATATCAAGAGCATGTAATACCTTATTAGAGAGATGACCCAGATGCCAATGCCACAACCGGGAAGTGTCAACAATCTTCATTTGTGCCATCAACACTTCGTTGTTTAGGTCCATTGTATACAGCCCATTTTGCAACTGCCATTCACCAATCATTCTCTTGGTCATTTGGTCTTGAAAAAATGCCTTTTGATGAGTAAATATAACATTGCAATTCCACTCATTAATATATTTGCTAACTAACATTAAATTTGAGGATAATTCAACTACCAATAATGCTTTAGAATTATTTAAGAAAAATTTAATTTGTCCAACACCACTAGTTGGAACTTGCAAACCATTAGCAATAGTAATAGATGGATATGACCCACCAGAAGTAATATTATATAGCAAGTTTGGAGAACTACACATGTGGTTTGTAGCCCAGAGTCAACAATAAACTAAGTTTTGGATAAAGCTGAGTAAAATGAAAATTACTAGATGTTATAGCCAAATTTATAGTTTTAGTGCCAGAAGCGTTTGTTCCATTGCCATGTATCTGAAGTAATTGTTGAACTTGTTAATACAAAGCCTCCAACTTGGATGGAAAATCATTTGGATTGTCTTGGACTACCACCTTAGCTTCTGAACCCCTGTCTTTGGAAAGACAAAAATGCGGATGAGGAACTTAGCATCTCTCTTTGGAATGGCCATCGCCATTGCAATGGTCTCAATGGAACCATGCTGCTTTCTTAAATTTTCCTTTGGCAAATCGAGTAGTGGAGTCCCCTTGCTTCGTTTGATAGCACTATGGGCCGATTGTTCACCAAGCTCTCATGATGCAATTGGAGCTGAAAGCATGACATGTCTCATTGTTTCATCACTTTGGATTATGACATAAACTTCATTGAAGGTAGGCAGTTGAGAACTCATAAGAATTTGACGTTTGGTGTCCTCAAATTAAGGCTTGATGCTTGCTAACAGCTGAAAGATTTTTTTTTTTTGCTCTTCCCAATTGACAAAATCCATCACATTCTTAGTCGCAGCTCTATATTGACGAAGCTTATCCCATTGCTTCTTCATTGCTTCTTCATTTTTCTCAGGTGGTTAGTGAAAGATTGTGTTGCGCCTTGCTTAGAATAGGCAAGTCCTTGCTGAAGCTCAAAGATCCGAGATGCATTTCTGGTTTGACCATATATCTCGTATATCGAATCTCACAATGCCTTGGCTAACTCTGAATATGCAAATATCTTGTAGATCTCCAACTCCATGGAATTGAATCCAAGACATCACATTATGGTCATTCGCTTGCCATTCATCAAATTTGGGATCCGTCATGTGAGGGGCTCTAATCATCCTGTTGATGTGTAGCTTCCATCTACCCCGAGAGCAACCGGTACAACTCATGACCAAGGAAGGTAATTTCTTTCGTTTAGCAACAACAAAGCCAACCGTTGGTTGTTTGTCTCCCACATCATTGTTCTGTTGGATGCATCTTTCGATTTCTTTAACCCCTCCATGACGTGTTGCTAGTAATAACAAGGATTGGATAGCAACAAAGAGAGGAACAAGCACTGACCAAAGAACACAGATCGTCGTAGAACAAGAAGGAATCGAACATAAGCAGATCAATACAATCAGATGCGCAAAAAAAAAAAAAAAAACAAACAAACAAACCCAAAAAATCATGGGTTGAATCAAACCTACTTTGATATCATGTTGAATTTGAGTAAGGCAATCACGCAAAAGAATAAAAAAATTACGTGGTTCGACAATGTGCCTACATCCACAAACAAAACTTTCAACTCTCTTATTTTTTTCATGAGAGTTAGGCTGCCATTCTTCTACAATTTGTACATAAGGGTTGCTACAAGAAAGGAAACAAGCAAACTTGAAAAACAGGAAACTCCAAAAAAATATGAAAACTATCAATATACAAATTTGCCTACAATCTTTCTTTTCCTTGAATAGGAGCACAAATCTCGCCAATAGGCATCGATTCCTTCAAACCAATCTCTTACCATATGAAATGACTTCACTTGACACATTAGTTATATACTCATCCGGCAATCTAAGCAATCCCCACCATCCGAGATGCATGCCGACATTCGGCCTATTTGATCCAATCGCACAAGTGAGGACATTTTGAGAGAATCTCCACATGCCCTAATAAGTTGCTTTTCACGTGATTTCAAGCTTTTTCTAATCGTATTTACGAATCTTTAGTAGCATTGTTCAACTGTTTCCATCCTTACAATTTTACAGTTGATATGCAAGCATTTTCAAATTTTAAATAGCACATAATGAAGGCGAGAAATTGCTATATTCACCAAGGCTATGTTTGGTTGTTCAGATATCTAATCAGAATATAACTGATATAATATGATATGAAATTCATGAATTTTGTTGTATTATATTCACTATTTGATGATTACAATAATAAAGTCGGATATATTCACATTATATTAGATACATTATCCGATATAAATAGCATTTAGTATAAATAAACCAAAAATTCTACAAATAAAAATAGTAAAAATCTCTTGCGACACTCTTGCATATGTTATTTTTCTTTTGTTTTCCTCTCATTTTTTAATTAATTTCTTTTTTATTTCTTTCTTCTCCTTCCATCATTCTCTATTAAGAGTTTATTAAATAGTAAATTGTACTAATATACCTAAAATACTAAAAAAACCTAAAATATTTAATAAATAGAAGTATATGTTTAAATTTATAAATTGAATTTATATTATAAAATAGAATTAAATTCGAATATATAAATAAAAAATAGGATTAAATTAAAATAACTAAATTGTTATTTTTGTTATTTTGAATTTCTTATATTAGAATCCAAATGTTAATTATATTGAAATATAATTTTTATTTTGTTAATTTAAGAAATTTGTTATTTGAGAAAAATAACTTTCCTATTATAAATATTAGAAATTATATCCATATTTATCCCGCCTCCCACATGAAATAATTTTATCCAATCTATATTTCCATTTATATCCAACTTTATCTTATTTTGAATAATCACAAAACGCAAGATAGGATAAATTTTATCATATTCTGAATTTTATCTTGACTACCAAACATATTCTATAATTAGAATGAAATCAATAATGTGCTTCGGGGCTGAACTAAAATTTCTATCGGATCCATCTTTAAACAATAGCTTTAGGCTTGTCAAAACAAAGTTTACCAAATAGAATTTGCATTTTCTTAAAACCCTTTAGGCTAAACTGCTTTATATTTCTCCAAAATCCCTTGGAAAAGTTGAACCAAATGTAACCTTAACCACTCCTCCTTGATGAGCTTTTTACCCAATATCTTATTTAAGTCAAAGGTTTGTGTAATCTCTTTTCATATTGTGGTTTTAACAATAGTTTCCATGATGAAGCCTTAGGTTATCTAAAGATGTTTTAATTATCTTGTCGCATTTGTCAAGGAGTACTAGGGCACCGGATTTTTGGGGCTAGAGGTTGGGTTGTTAGTATTACCTCATTGCATCATTTGTGATTTTAATATAGTGTCCTAAAACTTATTACAAATATACAATCGGGTTCTAAAACTTGCAAAATGTGCAATCAAATCCTAAAACTTATCAACTTAGTGCAATTGAGTTCTTCCGTTAATTTCATCCAATTTAGCTAAAGGAAAATGATGATGTGGCTTTTTGCAGTAATTTCTCTCTCCTACGTAATTAAAATGATGTCGTTTTGGCCTTATTTTCATTCTTTAGCCATGTAAAAGAAATAAAATATTTTTAAAAGCCACATCAACTTGACAGAGTTAATAGAATGACATGATTACACTTTTTGTAAGTTTAAAGACTTAATTGCACTTTTGTGATAAGTTTTAGGATTTAGTGCACTTACACTTTAATACATGTGCTACTATGCATGGTTCATTAAATTTAATTTTTAAGGCATTGAAATAGTACGTTTTTGGATTATAACGACAAACTTCAGTAAGACGTGTTTTGGTAGCTGGTAAAATTCTTTAATTGTCATGCTCATGTTGCATATCATACACAATTTCAGAACTTAAAGGGCATTCATAGTTCATACTTGAAAGAATGCATGTTATTTTTATAAAGCACATAGATTTAGGATATTTCATAGTTTTCGTTAAACAAATACCAAACAAAAGATGTCATTAAAATCATATAGATCGCATGTAGGTTTAGAGTTAATCAGTCTTAAAGCATGTGTATCAAATAATGTCCATCATTTAGATTTAATTTCTAGTAATCATATCATATATATAGTTTAAACTATCAGTTTCATTACATGCATCATCCACATTGCATATCGTTCAATAATTATGGTTAGTTCACTAGGTCACACTAGAGTCTTAGGATTTAAATTCTTTTTTTTAATATAAAATAAAAATAAAACATAGCATTTCATATAGATTTCATTATAAAATAAGTTCATGATTTCCATAGGTCATTCATACATGCTAGTTCACTAAAGATTGCATACTTAATATGTATACATTTAAACATGGCGTCTTGTACATAAGATTTAGATTGCATTTTTATTAATCTTATAGAATTTTAGGTCATGCATATTTAATATAATTACTAGTTAGGAATTAATGCATATCCATTTAATTTGTAGACTTCTAGGGCCATTTATCTTTTCGTATTGCATGGCACTTAGTAGGTCATTTAGGATTAATTTTAATTAGCATCTCATATGGATAACCTTTTCGAATTAATCTCATAACATTTAATTTAGAACTGATCATGAATGTCATATAACCATATCAATTATGCATATCATTTAGTAAGTTAATCATTACATATAAGTCAATTTTTGTCTCATAGTGTTAGGGTTTATCTATGCTTTCTCAAGTCCTGCATGTTAGTTAAATGGGAATACCAAAAAAAAAAAAAAAAAAATCGTGACGACGGATTGTGATATACTTAGCTTTGCCTTGCACTTTCAAGTTCTTTAAATTTTCCACTTTGATTATTGCATGTTACTTTCCTAATTAAGCAGCCACATGATCATCCCTCACCTATTAGTGACATAGGATAAACTGGATAATGACTACATGTAAAGCATTTTCAAAATAAAGAGAAAATGTATTGAAAATGTGTTAGGTTAATCTAGCATTGTCAAACCCTTGAATTCATAGAAATGTTGATTCATAGTACATTTTACTTTAGTGTCTAATCAACCCATAACTAATCAGTTTGACTCCAAAAAGTAAGTTTAAATATTCGTTGAATTGAGTACCAAGTTGCGATCGGTAAAGCTTGAGAGGGCTCATACTAAGCATGAGTTGTTGCCTTATGAGAAGAACCTTTGTTCCTGTTTAGCAATTTATTAACTTTCCCTTGATGGTTCACCTCCATGAAGGTTGCGACAACTAGATGTAACAGTCAAAGTAGTGGAATTGATATACCTGTCAAAGTAGTAAAATTGACGATTTTTTAATGTTATAATTGTTTGTAGATAAATGTTACTAAATGGTAGGAGCCACGTAGAGTGTATTTAATTTCTTTGTAACTATTTATATAACTATCAATTGTATGTTGCGACCTTTCCAGAAGTGAACCACTAGGAGAAATACTAATGGATTGCCAAATGGGAATGAAGGTACCTCTTATGAGGCCATTGCTCACATTGGTACTCAATTCAACATGAATTCAAACTTATCTTTTGGAGCTACAACTAAGTGGTTAAGGTCGATCAGACATTGCAAACCAGAGATTCATAAATTCGAAGACCTAGATATGCTAAATTTATCTAACGCCGTTTCGGTACATTTTTTCTTTATTTCAAAAATGTTTTGTATGCAATCTTTATCCATTTTTGCCTTATGCCACTGACATATGATAAGTGATCATGCAAATGCGCAATCAAAAAACATAACACCTTGTAATCAAAACAGTAAATAAATTGTAAAAGATTTTTAAAATCTAGATGCACTAATCAAGTAAAGTGTATCCCCGTCTGTCTCCACAAGATTAATGCAAACTATAACTTTAAGAAAAATATGCAAATGGAATGCATGAATGTTTTATATGATATAATGATAAACTAATTCTTGATCTATGTGAGAGTCTATAATTCTAATTTCTGATAGTTTTCTTTAGTAGCTAACAGAAGCCAAATGACCCTAAAAGTCTACAAATTAATTAATTCCTAACCCTGCATCTACATGTTTAGTGAAAATGCAATATAAACCCTAAGTGCGAGTGGCATAGTTTTATTTCTAATGTAATGCTTGCATGTAATTCTAAGTTAATTAACATGTATGAATAACCTAAGAGAAGCCATGAATTTATTTTATTATGCAGCTACATATTTTTATTTATTTTTTCTTTTATAAAAATAGCAAGTTTAAACCACTCATCGCGGTGGCTCCGCTGGATAAGACCCCGTTGATCCTTACCCTCAAGGTGAGGGGTTCAAAACCCAGGGGAGGCGCTTGGTGCCTTAACCGCTTGCACGGGATGGTGGTTCCCTCGTGCGGCCCCAGGGTTTGTCTGTCAGCTACCGGTTGTACGGGATTTCCTGGGTCATCAAAAAAAAAAAAAATAAATAGCAAGTTTAAAAGCTAAGACTCTAATGTGACCTAGGGAACCATCCACTGCTATTGAACTATATGCAATGTGGATGATGCATGTAATGTAATAACTAAAACTATCTACATGATACTTAGTTCTAAATGACATGCATTGTATGACATGAGCCTAATTAACCCTAGGTCTACACGCAATCGATCTTAATTTATATTTATTCTAAAACTAGCATACCCTAAACCTATATAAGTTAGGAGACTAAACATGCATGGACCCAAATATGAAAAACCTAAATTGTAAATTATGAATGTACTCTAAATTCTGAATATGCGTGATAAAATAATGTGCAATGACAACACACAAATTAATCACATATAAAATAACAAGTCAAGCAAGATGATATTAGGATCCGACCTCAGTGTCTAAAAGGTTGGAGGCCCAATACGCCTTAATTAATGCAAGGAAATAATCGTATCATTACCTACGGTTTTCTAATAAATAAAATGCATCAAAACAAAAACCATATTGACAAAACTAAACTGCAAGGTTAGACTGGCCTTGACTTACCTGAGTGCCGGCATTTAGCGTGATACAAAGAGGGCAGACGATTGGTTAGCGCCGATGAGGGTGATGACTAGCAATGATCAACTGAACTACCGGGTGCGCGGTGAGATGCCGAAGCTTTGTCAAGAGAACCGGTAGGCGTCATGGCTAGATCATAGGCACGGGAACTTTGCTGTGGTGCTATGGAATTAGTCATCGGGCGTCTCTCAAACTTCGAAGGAGAATCCCCTATATCGTGGCCTAGGCGCGAAGGCTAAGCACGATGACGGCACCGCGAAGCGTAGGGCAAGAATTAGCGATGATGTTGTAAGGAAGTAAGACCACCGGTGAGGTTCTCGGCTTTCTCTTCTGATCGAGAACAGTATCACACGATCTCTTCCTTTCGTTTTTCCACAGATTGGTCTTTCCCTTTTAGAATAAATACCACCACTTCCTCTATTTCATATCTGAACTCTGCCCGAACACAACATCGACACTTTCCAATTTCTCAAAGCTTCGGCCACCCACCGCTTGGACTTTCTTTGTTTGGTCAAAGATCTGTCATTTCTTCTACGTTAATGGAGGCGTAATGAATTGGAGGAGATGATAGAGGAAGGATGGCGATGATGATGATTGGAAAGATGATGGAAGGTGTTGATGTTCTGAGGACTCGCTCGAACGTGAGCCGGCATTTCTGAATGAATCCACTTGACACCGGCAAGACCTGCAGAGAATGAAAAACTAGCTGGTTTTTGCCGAGGAATCTGCAGAAGCGTCGCTGGATTGACTTGTGCGAGATTGGCCGAGCCGGACTGTCGCTGGACGACTGCTGAGGCGAAGGAATCGCTGGACTGAATCTAAAGTTCTGAGTTGTCACCATGACCCTGCTCAAAGTCAAAAACATCAAACGTGAGCCGCCTTAAGTCCGACTTCCCATATACCGTGTACGAGAGCCCGTGAATTGCTTGTTGGACGTCCGTCGTGGCTGGGTTCTGTAGTCGCCGGTTGTGCTCGTACGCGTCCCGAACTTTCTCGGAGTAAATGATGTAATGATGAAGGTGCTTTTCCCTCAAGGACCTCCCGCAGAACTTGTTCATGAGAATACGCCGGCCCCTCTCTTGCAGCCATTGTCCCAGCGCATCCAAGTGCTTCATCGGTAACCTCTCCGCCATCACCAGATCCTTCAAGTCAGCACGGAGATGTTAGAAGGAAATAGATAATGCGCTTCGGGGCTGAACTACAAATTTCGAAATGCACATGTTAATGGGCAAGATCTCGATTAGATTTCTGCTATGATTTCGCACGATCTCTCCCTCTCATGTCTCGTTCCTTGCTGTGCACCTAACGAATTTGTATATTGTCGTTTTAACTGCTCGAATTCACCTGGCCAGTTGCTGCCCCTACAGCTGGCAGTGGCGACCTCATCAGCGGTCGACAACTTTAGAACCCATTATATTTTCAATTCTCTCTCTGCGGTCTGGAAGCCTCAATCTGGCAAGCACTTACAGAGAGAGAGAGATTAGTGAGCGAGAGGCCACGATGGAGGTGTCGAGATTGAGGATGGTCCGATCTGGTTTCAAGATAGAGCTGAGAATCGGGGACCGAATTGATTGGCCTAGAACTAGGAATCATCGGCCGATCCAATGAAATCGATCATTATGTTTTTTTTTTTTTTTTTATATTTCCATTCAAATATCTTATTATTCATAACATGACCACGGACAAATTCAAAATTTGAGACAGTTCCTACACTTCTATTTGGATATTTTATTGTCTAATTACAGGCTCAAATTTCCTCAGAAACAATAAATTAAACCCATTACTTTGTTATATATATATTTGGTCTGATCTGGTCCGGTCCGAATGCTAGCAAGAATCAGACCAAAATGGCTAGTTTGGATGGTCCTGGATTTAGACACTCCATTTTGTACACCCTTCGAAAAAAGCTGCCGAACGGCAAAAATGTAGTTTATTAAAAAGGACATGATTGCCGCGACTGCAGATGAAAAGGAGAGAGACCGCAGGCTAGATGAGAGAGAAAAATGATTATTTTAAGTGCAGAAACTCCATCTCGGCGAGCCGGGCCCACGTTACCATGTTGTCCACGTGGCGCTTCATGATTGGTTCGGTAAGCTGACTGGTGCTCCTGGACCTCCAATATTTTCTCGCGAGTCACGAGTGACTTCCTCAAAGAAAAAGGAAGGAGGAGGGGAGGAGGTAGTAGGAAGCAGAGCGGGAGAACTTTCACTCCACGTGGCGATGCCCTATTTGTGGCGAAATCATTCGAATGCTTCAAGACTTCCGACTCAACTTCGCAGCATCAACACTCGACAGCCAAAGAATCCACTGAGAAACACACAAAAAGCTCCAATCTCCCGACATAGTTCGAAGATCGCCGGTCGTTGATCGCGGCACCGCTGTGTGTTGAGAGTAATGGATCACGAGAGCAAGACCACCCACGAGTGCGAGACCCCGGTCGTCCTCCCTTCCTCCGTTGGCAACGCACAGAGCCCAGCACGGAAGAAGAAGGAGGAGGAGGAGGAGGGAGAGAAGAAGCAGGAGGAGGTGATGGTGAAGAAGTCCATCCTCCCTTCCTCCGTCGGCGCCTCCCAGAGCCTGGCACGGAAGAAGGAGGAGGAGGAGGAGGGAGTCCCTTCCTCCGTCCGCACCGCCCAGAGCCCAGCACCGGCTACTTCTAGCGACGGTTCCCCACTCTCTCTCTCTCTCTCTCTCTCTCTCTCTGCAATGCGATCTGGTGAATGTGAGATGTTGGTGAAGCTTTGTGGAATTAACCTTGTGCTTATGCAGTCTCTCTGTCTCTGTCTCTGTGCAATGCAGTCTGGTGAATGTGAGATGTTGGTGAAGCTTTGTGGAATTAACCTTGTGCTTATGCAGCCTCTGTTTCTGTCTCTGTCTCTGTCTCTGTCTCTGTCTCTGTGCAATGCAATCTGGTGAATGTGAGATGTTGGTGAAGCTTTGCGGAATTAACCTTGTGCTTATGGAGTCTCTGTTTCTGTCTCTGTCTCTGTCTCTGTGCAATGCAATCTGGTGAATGTGAGATGTTAGTGAAGCTTTGTGGAATTAACCTTGTGCTTATGCAGTCTCTGTTTCTGTCTCTGTCTCTGTGCAATGCAATCTGGTGAATGTGAGATGTTGGTGAAGCTTTGTGGAATTAACCTTGTGCTTATGCAGTCTCTGTTTCTGTCTCTGTCTCTGTCTCTGTGCAATGCAATCTGGTGAATGTGAGATGTTGGTGAAGCTTTGTGGAATTAACCTTGCACTTATTCACACACTCTCTCTCTATCTGCAATGCGATCTGGTGGATGTGAGATGTTGGTGAAGCTTTATGGAATTAACCTTGTGCTTATGCAGTCTCTGTCTCTGTCTCTGTCTCTGTTTCTGCCTCTGTCTCTGTGCAATGCAATTGGTGGATGTGAGATGTTAGTGAAGCTTTGTGGAAATAACCTTGTGCTTATCCAGTGTGCTTATGCAGTAGTGGCGATCGATCAGGGAGTTGCGTACTTGCTGATGTTCGTAGCTCTGGCGCTCACCTACATCATCCACTGAAGCTCTCCTCCCATTTTAGATCCCTCAATGAAGGCGATTCATTTCATTTGGAATTTTGGGCCTTGCAGAGTCTGTCATTCTTTGAAGACGTCCTCTTTTCCACGTTTCCTTGTATAAGAATAATGAGGACAAGCTCTTCTCCATGTTCAGTTGTGTGGAAATGATACTTGTGCTAAATGAACAGAGACCTCTTTTCCGTGTTCACTTGTGTAGAATGTTGCGATTTGTATGCCTCGTTCCAAATTGTCCAATGGCCGAAGCAGCGACTCCAGATTGCCATCGCACTTTGTCGCCTCTCAATGAGAGACGGAAGCTGAATGCGGTCGGCATCGACTCTTACGAACCCATCTCTTCCCATATGAAATGACTTCGCCCGACACATTAGTTATACGCTTGTCAAACATTCTTAGCGATCCCACTTTCCGCAGGCATTTGACCTGTTTGATCTGATCGCATGAGGTAATTCTGAAGATCTCTCCACATGCCATAATAAGTTGCTCGCCTAAATTTTGCACAATTTCAAGCTTGTTCTAATCGTATTTATGAATCGTTAGAAGCTCTGTTCAACTGTTTCCATCTTTACAATTTGACAGATGATATGCAAGCAATTCTAATATTAAGAAGCACAGAATGAAAGCAGAAAATTACTACATTCACTAATATGGAAGCTTGCAACTCTTATCAGATCTATCTTTAAACAATTAGCTTTATGCTGGATTTGCTCGAAGCCGAAAACATCACACATGAATCGCCTTATGCCCGACTTCCCATATACCGTGCACGAGAGCCCGTAAATTGCTTGTTGGACGACCGTCGTGGCTGGGTTCTGTAGCCGCCGGTTGTGCTCATACTCATCCTGAACTTGCTCAGAGTAAATGATGTAGCGATGAAGGTGCTTGTCCCTCAAGTACGTCCCGCAGAACTTGTTAATGAGAATTCGCCGGTGCCTCTCTTGCAGCCATTTCCCCGGCGCATCCAAGTGCTTCATCATTAACCTCTCCGCCATCACCAGATCCTTCAAGTCAGCACGGAGATGTTAGAAGGAAATCAATAATGCACTTCGGGCTAAACTAAAAATTTCCAATTGCATATGTTAATGTGCCCAGTGTCGATTAGATTTCTGCTATGATTTTGCATACTCTCCCACTCTTATCTCTCATTCATTGGACTCCCCATACTTGATCTTTAAGCAAACCCACCTATTCCTAATAATATTTATGTAAGTTTTAGGACATAGGACGACGATTTATCCCAATGCTCTAAATTTTAGTTATTGCTTGCTGGCATTAATTACATCCACATTTGAAGTCAATAAAAACATCAACTTTAGGGGCATCATTGAATATTTTTGGCATCCTGTACTATGTACTGCTTGGTTGCTGTTTCATTTCAGTATCAAATTCAAACAAAGAAAGAAGTAACTTTTCCATGAACAATTCAAGCATTATCTTTGTAACAATTGATCATGTTCTATGATGACTATTCTTTCCGAGAACAATTTCTGAGTAAAAGAATGCATTTGGTAATTGCACAAAATTTCTGATTCTCGCAATAGAAAAAACAGAAATGTGTTTGGTAATCGCATAAAATTTATATTTCAATTCTTTTTCAATTACCTTTTTAGATGAGTGTAAATTTGATATTGAATTCTCATGGACCACTCATCAATATGATTATCTTCTTATGAGTGAAAAAAACATATTATATTTTATTATATTCTTAATTCAAAAGAATTCAAATTTAGAATTCTATTCCATTCTAAAATTCTATCAAATCATAGAAATTCTATTGATTAATTATATTTATACTAAGTAATAAAAATATTAACTAATCAAATTTTTATTAAATAGTAAATAATAAACTATAATATAAACTATAAATATAAATACTAAACGATAAATTAAAATACAAAATTAAATATGTATTCTATATATAGCAAAATTTTAATTCCTATTCCAATTTTTTTCCTTTCTCCCCTCCTCCTTCTTCTTCTTCAAAGCGGTCGAGTCGCTAGCCCTCGGCGAGGCCGTGCCTCATCGGCCGAGCCTCGTTGGCCGAGCCTTGCTAGCGCTGGGCGAGCGGCCTCACCTAAATCTAGTGAGGTTGAGCTCGCCTAGCCGCCGGTGGGGCTCGATCTCGCCGGGCCACCGCGAGGTCGGCCTCGCTTTGGTCGGGCGATGTTGACCTTGCGGTGCCTCGGCGAGCTCGGCCTCGCTCGACTAGGCGAGGCTCACCTGTGGCTGGGGGAGGCCCGCCTAGCCATCGGCGAGCTTGTTGACGATCGACGGTGGCGGGCAGTGGCAGTGGCAGCACTTGAAGAATAAGGGAGAGGGAAGAAGAACAATAAGAAAAAAGAGGAAAAAAAAAATAGGTTGGACTTAATTCTAGTATTGTTCCCAAGAACAAAGAATTAACTTCTTTTTTTTATTCTCGATTCTGTTCCAAATCTACTTCCAAAAATAAAAAAATAGAAATTTGTTCTTGGAATAAAAATTTTATCAAACGCATTTTTGTTCCAAATTTACTATCGGGAACAAAATAATAGAAACAAACACTATTTGGCAAGTTGCCAAATATGCCCTTATTCAATATAATTATTATAAGTCATGAGTCGAACTATCACATTATTATCAAATTATTATTAAGTGATGGTATCTTTGACTTACTCGATTATCACTTATGATAATATTTTCTTCATTCCCTCTTGGATTGTTTAGAAAAAGGAGACGATGGAAAATATTTTCCCAATAAAAAAAAAAAAAACCTATGCTTAAGAAAATGGTTTATTTTAAAAAATTAAAAATCTTTTTAGAATACAATTAAATATTACTACTTAAACTAGAATTTCTACATTTGGACACGAGAACCCTAATGCTCATTCTTGGAGCCTTGGCAATAGACCCGAGTCTAGAGGCTAAGGTTGGGTCCACCAAGACCAAGCCCAAGTCCAAAAAGGCTAGCCAAGAATCCTAATACTTAGGGTCAGAGTGCATGGAGGTTGGGCTTGGGACATTAGTGCCCATGCTTAGGACCTCAGCCCTTGTGGCCAAGTCCCTAACGCCCAAGCTTGGGTCCACAAAGTCGAACCTAAGATGCCAGTACCCTTGCCTGGCTCCCTAAGGCCTTGACTTGGGTCCATAAAGGACCTTGGTGTTCATACTTAGATCTCTAGTGCTTCAGGCCAAGTCTACTAAGGCCAAGCTTGAATCCTCGATGCATGGGCCTCAGTCCATGGAGGCTAGGCCCAAGTCCACAAAGATCGAGCATTAGACCCCAAAATCCATGCCCAAGTCTCGAGCTTGGCCTCGATGGACTAGGGCTTGAGCATGGAGGACTCGAGCCCAAGCACAAGGGAACTAGGCACGAGGATTGGGGTCTCATACTCAGCCTTTGTGGACTCGAGCCCAATTTCAATGGACTCAAGCCCAAGCGCCATGGATTTGGATATGAGCAGGGAGGCCTCGATCTTGACCTCTATGGACCCAAGTCAAAGCGTAGCAGAACCAAGCAGGGGCACCAAATTCTTGACCTAGGTTTTGTGGACCTAAGATCAATGTCTGTGCTCATGTTTAGGACCTAGGTGCTTGAGCTCAAGACCCCACTATTAGAGTCAATGTCCATTAAGGTTGGCCTTGAGACCTTGATACCCATATGCGGTTTCTTGATTGCTCATCTACAAATTATTAAGTAAGTCAAATCATATATTTATTTAAAAAATAAATTTAAAATTTCCTTATCAAACGATAAAAATATTTTTTAATTCATTTTTAGATTTTATTTAAGTATTGGAATATATTACTTATCTTTGAAAAATGGCTTTTTGAAATATGTTTTTAAAAAATGTCACATTTCGGTTAAAGAAACGGTGTTTAAGTGTGATCAAATTAAAAGCATTTCAGCCAATGTACAGTTATTAAGTATGTAGGCCAAAACAAAACATTTTCAAGTGGGCAATGTCAATTTATTCTCCCTGTCAAATCGAGGTTCTTGCGTTTGATTTCTACTTTGCTTCGTGTTAGAAAAATCAGCTTTTTTGTTCTCTTGTTTTTTTTTCCTCATTTGCTAACTCCAAAAAGAGCAGCAGGAAAGAGAAGGGAAAAAAAGGAGTACCTTTTGCGGGAAAAAAACACCTGTGCATCCATCCCCCTACAAAAAGATCCCAACTTTCGCAGATTTCAATCTCAACTCCATCACTCCCTCGAGTCTCAACTCAATGGGTTTCTCGAAATGGGTCCTCCTGCTTCTAATTCCCATGCCTGTTTATCCCGCGATCATGTCTGTGTTCATCAAGACCCAGTTTGACCCCAGAAGAGCTGGCTCGAATCCCAGTGGAATTCCTCAATCTCGCTCAAAAGCCGGAGATCGTGGACTACATGGTGGGCATCAGGAGGAGGATACACGAGTACCCAGAACTCGGTTTCGAGGAATTTGAGACGAGCAAGCTCGTAAGGTCGGAGCTTGATCGGATGGGTATTCAGTATAAACACCCACTTGCTGTTACCGGTGTTGTGGGCTACATCGGAACTGGGAAGCCACCGTTCGTAGCAATTCGAGCTGATATGGATGCTTTGGAAATGGAGGTTTGTCAAAAGTTCGCTTTTTTCCCCTCTTTTTTAAATCAGTTATACTGGGGAAAAGTACAGACAAGTCAACGTAAATACCTGATTGTGTTATGTGATGTGAAAGAAAATAAAAGGGAAGAAAAAGGGGGGGGGGGGGGGAGAGAGAGAGAATTTGCATGGACTTCCAAGGATAATTGATCAAATAGTGGTCCTTGGGCTGAACAGGAAGTAAAGTGGATGAACTTGCAGAGAGATTTGAGCTGATTTACAATGCTTTGGTGAATTTGGCATGGTCGTGATTGATTTATGTGAATATAAACAGTTATTTTGGCTGTTGTAACAGTGTGTTGGTTCACTGATTTATGTGAGGTGCTAATGCTATTTAAGAGAAACAGAATGATGAGGCTTTTGGGTTGCAACAGGAGAGTGTAGAGTGGGAGCACAAGAGCAAAGTTCCTGGGAAAATGCATGCCTGTGGACATGATGGTCACGTTGCTATGCTTCTTGGTGCGGCCAAGTTGCTTCAAGGTCGCCTTGACGAGTTACAGGTTTGTTCTTTTTCTCTCAATGTACCTGGTTTGTAATCTTCCACCAGCAGAAGTTTGAGCTTTTGTTCCTATAGTTATATGGGGATGTGTTGTAGTTTTGTATCAATAAATGCGCAAGATCAATCACCTACAAGGTAGTGCAGTTTTGCTTAAAATTAAAGGTAGCAGGCAACATGCTCCGATATCTCATGTTAGAAGATAGAGAGATATTTAGGATATTTTCTAACATCTCATAGGTACCTGACTATTACGCTGATATATTTTTCAGTGCTAACATTCACGACAGTTTTTGACTCACTTGTTCTCTCCAGTTGCTGGACTTAAGTCTGAGTCTTTGACTAACACTTGGAATTGATCTGGACACTACAATACTGCCACTCGCTTTACAGTACAGGTTTGCAGTAGTGAGTTAAAGATGTTTAAAACTAGAATGTGCTTTACACTGTGACTGCTTTGTGTGCTCTGCAAAATGCTGTTAAGCATTGGCGTGTAATAGAAGCTTTGAATTGTCTCCACGAGTTAGAATTTTACACGATCAGGCAAATTGTTCTTTATATTAAACTCTAACAACATAGGATTGACAGACAGAACCTTTGCATGTGCACGCGCGCGAGACTTCCCTGGAGAGGAAACCTATACCTTTCATTTTCTAGGGAATGTTTAATCTCTTTTGCAGATACACTGCCTTATTACCTGGAAAATTCTTTTCTTTCTGTTCAATTTTTTCTTTTTTCTGTGTACACTGCTTGTCTTCCCTTGTCTTAGAGCTGATGAGTAGATCAATTTTTGACCAGGGGACAGTTGTTCTTGTTTTTCAACCAGCTGAGGAAGGAGGCGGAGGAGCGAAGAAAATGATAGATGATGGAGCACTGGAAAATGTTGATGCCATCTTCGGACTGCACCTTTCTGTCAAATTCCC
Organism: Eucalyptus virginea; assembly: GCA_014182375.1. NCBI lineage: Eukaryota > Viridiplantae > Streptophyta > Magnoliopsida > Myrtales > Myrtaceae > Eucalyptus > Eucalyptus virginea. The sequence goes on along the minus strand of CM024516.1, from coordinate 53,051,155 downwards.
TATTGGTGCAGTGGCAACCAGGCCTGGTCCTATTTTGGCTGCATGTGGTTTCTTTGAGGCAGTAATAAACGGAAAGGGAGGTCATGCGGCAATTCCGCAGCACACAATAGATCCAGTTGTAGCAGCATCCAATGTAATTATTAGTCTGCAGCATCTCATTTCACGTGAAGCCGATCCACTGGATTCACAGGTTCTCTCTCTCTCTCTCTCTCTCTGCAACAGAAAATTCTTTGCATGAGCTAATGGAGTTGTGAAATCATTTAATGGACGTTTGAATAATGATTTATGGAATAAATCTCTTCTTATGTTTCAAGATTGATGGGATTTAGCTCGTCTGATCCTCATTGGCAGGGTTGTGACTGAATTACCAGCCACCCAATCAGCATTTCAACTCTTAAGTGAATATGTGCAGGTGGTTACGGTGGCTAAGATTGAAGGAGGTGGCGCGTTCAATGTGATTCCTGATTCTGTGACTATAGGTGGTACATTCAGGGTGTTTTCAATGGATGGCTTAATCCAACTTAAACAAAGAATCGAAGAGGTGAGATCCATCTGGTTTGCCTTATCTTCATCTCCGCTCAACTAGATGCCTTGTTGCTCTTTCATCTTCTGATTTATCCCCTTGTCTCAAAGTTATGTCTTCCTTTACCGTTTGAACACTTAGGGTCTACAGAGAATTCTTAAATCTTTGATAGCGTAATACCGTAAGTTACAATTCTATTCTATTTAAACATATGCAACAGGTCATTATGAGGCAAGCAAGTGTACAGAGGTGCAACGCGACGGTCTCATTCAGTATTAAGCCCTTCTACCCACCGACGGCTAATGACAAAGCTTTGCACGAGCACTTCAAGAACATCGCACGGGATATGCTGGGACCGGACAAGATTATAGGGATGGAACCCCTGATGGGTTCAGAGGACTTCTCATTCTATACTGAGGTGATCCCAGGTTACTTCTACTATGTCGGGATGAAGGATGAGAGCCTAGGGAAGATGGAAGCTGGGCACTCCCCACACTACAGACTTAACGAAGACTCGCTTTCATACGGAGCGGCACTTCATGCGGCACTGGCAACACGGTACATCCTAGAGAACCAACAAAAGTTGGACATCCTAGAGAACCAACAAAAGTCGGACGCAGCAAAAGAAAGTTCTCATGACGAATTGTAAGGTGCTTGTGCTTTCTTGATTTGAACTTGTTTTAAGCTTCTGAAAACTTAAAGACTGCCAGCAACCATATGGAGATTTATTGCCTGGAAAAGGGTAAAAAGAAACAACTTTTTGGAGCTGGATGTATATATATGGCATTGCTGATTACTGAAGACTGTAAGCCGAGGTTAGACATAGCAGGGGCGACTGTCCCGTCAGAGCGAACCTCAGCTCAGCCTCACTTACTATTACCTTAAGTTTCATTCGATCGATCTCAATCGATAAATACTTAGTATCAACGCTCATAATCGCACCTTTTTTCTTTTTACTTTTGGTTGTGTTTCGGCCTTGCACGAAGACAAGACGACCTTGCTGCCACCGTCCGAGATTGGAACTGCCTTGCGGTCATGAGGTCTCACCACCAGACAGCCATGCGTTTACATAATTGAGGTCGTTTAGGACATAAGAACTCGAAAGATTCGTCCAACTGCGAATATTTCCCAAAGAAAGGGTGTACTCATACAGAGTCCCAGTAGCTGGAAAGATGTAATTGCAATTCCTTTTCGCCAAATTGTGCACGGTAAAACAACCTCAACCAGCGTCCTAAATCAACTTTAAAAAACTACAAATTCAGCCCCTCCAGCATGCCTAGATTCCACATGCTGGCCTGCGACATTCCCAACACCAACCTAACAAGCAACACTTGCCAGCTCCCACCGCCGCTGCCGTCGTCGTCTGGATACATCCAAAAAAGTTGAGAGGTCATCTCAGGGTAAGTCTAATGATTCATTATGCATTCTTCAATTTGCGCATGGTAAGCTCAATACCTACTAGTTTAGCTTACACCTGGGTTGAGTGCCAGACACCATATAAACCAATAGACTTCAAGAATTCATAATGAAACTCATGAGTTTTACCAGACACCAGTCATTACCAAAGGGCGAATCGGCATTCGGCATCCGGCATCCCCCAGACATCCCAATGCTTTCTAGCACACCCATCTTCCTCCACATACATAAACCTTGCGGAACGAGAACAACCAATCTAAACACCGACACCGCACGTCGCGCGCAATTCAATTCAAGTAAAAGCACCGCCCGGGTATCGAGCAAAAAACCATATGGAGAGAAAGCTCAGCCATCCATGATCAACAACTTGATAACCAGCATGGAAACAAAAACTAACATTATCTATTAGCTTAAGTGGGTAGGCAAAACCTCAACATGATCCAGTATCTTTCAAGTCCCCAAATTCAAAAGCATAACACAATCCAATGAAGAAACGAAAAACCCAAAAAAAAAAAAAAAGCCCATCTTTTTTGCAGAGACCTACACAGCTCCTCTTCTCTTCCTTTCGGGCTCCAATGAAGCCGCCTCACTTCTCGGACGAGTTGGGACCCCTCTTCTTCCCAAAGCCAACAACTGCGCAGCACCAAGAAATTCCGACAGAGGCAGGAATCAGTATTCGATCCACCGACCATCAAGAAAAAAACGCAATCAGAAAAGATCAATCGGGGACGGGAGAGAGTCGCGGTCGTAATTACCGGCGGTGACGAAGCGGCGGTTGTACTGCATCCGCTTGTGGGCGCGGCCGCGGGGCTTCTTCTTCTTGTCCTGCTTCGCCACCTTCGGGGTCTGGCCCCTCACCTTACCGGCGCGAGCCAGGGATCCGTGGACCTTACCTGCCAAGAACACCAAAGCACAAACTCAAAAATCACCATCGTGTCCTCCGCCATCGAAAACCCCTCCGAAGACGAGGCTGAAATTTGAGCTTCGATTGCTTACCCATGGAGAAATTTCAGAGAGAGAGGTAGAGAGAGAGAGATCTTCTGCCGGCGTCGTCGGGTCCGCTGTTCGTGTGCTGGAGAAGGGAGACGAAATTAGGGTTTTGGATTTTATATGTGTGTCGCGTAGAGGATGGAGAATATGAGTTGGGCCTGAAAGCGCGAGACATCCTTATGGGCCTCATAGGCCCATTTAATGGACTACTGAGCGGATTTTATTTTTATTTTTATTTTTTTATTTATTTTATTTATTTTTGGCATAAGAGACCCATTAGGTATTCTCAAAACGTTTTGCGTCGTCTTCGTTTCGTGTGATCCATTCGAGCAAAATAATTTAGAATTGCACGGAGAACTCCCTATGTCATTCTTAGGAAAATACTTGGATGAGAATTTGATATCTTCTTCGCAATGCATGAAATTTGATAATTCTCGGCGAATGACGTGATTGGAGTTTATTTGGAAGAAATGTGATGGATCATCCTTTTGGTAGTTAAGTGTTTTTATAAAGGAGAAATGCATATGGGAAACCGAAATTGGGAAAATTTATGAGTCCATCAACTCTAAAAGCCAGAGCATCTTGATAAAAGAAATGGATTAGAAATAAAATGAAGTCGCGTTTAAATTAGGACTAAAACAGAGAGAAAAAAGATTAACAAAAGCATGAGCTTTTTACCCATGAATGCTTTAGATTCCAAGGATCCAACCATAATGATGTTTGCAGAGTCCAAAATGGGGATGCTCAAGGTAATCATTAACATACATAATTAGAGCTGTGAGTAGAATCGAAACGTACTAAGAACTAAAGATTGTTGTTTAATAACACGATTTTATTGTTCTAGAACAAATTTTTATTCCAAAAATAGGTTTGAAACAGAAATCAGAAATAAAATTATTTCATTTTTATTTTAGGAACAAAATTAAGAAATAAAAACATTTATTATCACTTGCTCTCGCTATTACTCGATTGCTCACCCGGCAACGCATCGTTGGCTACCTCCTATTGCCACCTAAAATGGAGAAATTTTGTGTTATTATTAAAAGTTTTTTTTTTCAAGAAACAAAAATTTTATATTTTTATTAAACTCATATTTTTGTTTAGAAATTCATTTGGAGAATAGAAATTGATTTCTAGAACAAGGCCAAGCTTACGAGAAATGGGCCTTAGTAGAATTTAGTTTTAGGAAAAGCAGGCAAGTTCAATTTGCGGTTCTTTGCTAAACGGGCACCTTTCCCTTTTCCTCTGCTTGCTTGGTTCATCTCATGCGTATTCTTGTTTTTTTTGCTTATGCACATGAAGCAACTTTTTTTGGTCGGAATATTAAGCAACTTAAGATGAATGTTTCTTGTTTCTTCCGATTGTTTCCCAATTTCAACATCAGAAGCTCAGCGTCCAAATGCATCTTTTCAAAATAAAGCACAAGCATCGCCAACCGCAGCAGTGATTATCCAAATAAGTATACGTTAAGTCTTTGCAGAAATTAACCATATTGAAGAGCCCCACTTCATCATTCTCCGTTTACTCATGGCATAAGGCTCGTGAAGTCTTATAAGAGCGATATACTTCTCATTCAACTGCTGGAAAAGCATCAGACCCAACAAAACTTGGTGCCAAGAAGTCCTATAAGCAAGTACATCATCTTTGGAAGAATAAGTATCAACTTCCTACAAGAGTCAGATACATGACAGAACTTTCAGATTCAACCAATGAGTTGCACAATCCCCACTGACAATTCAATGTTTGTTCCCAGAGAATTGTTCTTCCATTGCCGTCGTATCCGAGAATTCAAGCGAGGCCCATGAAAGCAGAAGAGTCAGAAGCAGAACTAGAAAATTCATTCGACAATGTTGCAAAAGAACAGTCAAGCAACTAATATGTGTGTCCCATAAGCTCAGATGATAAAGAAAATGCTCGACAAAACCGATATGCCAACACAATGCGGGGATCAATACAATCAACTGTAGCAAAAAAATAAACTACTCATCATCATCCTCGATGATCTTGGTACCCAATCCCTTGATCCCCTCCGCTGGGATCTCGGCAACAGTGACGAGAGAGTAGAGCTCTTCCTTGGCGTCTTCGTCCTCGTTCCTCTTGCGAGCGATGCGGACCCTGATCCTCCTCGGAACACTCCGGATCCCCCTGCTCCATATGTGCTTGTTCAGCTTCACATCAACTCTGACATCCGTGGTTCCCATGGCTTTCTGGGCAAACTTCCTGATCTCCTTTATGGCCTTGGGAGCTTTCTTCTTAAAGGTGCTGTTATCCAAAATCAAAGGGAGAACCATTAAGACACATTCTTAGAAGCAGAACATAACTTGCCACAATCACATTACCAATTAACAGATTTAACTAATTGCTGCCTTCTCTGTTCCTAGGAACTCTCAAAGTTGAACAAAACCTACGAATCGACATTTCATGTAGGAGCTGAGATTTCCAGGAAGTTTCACTCCTCAAGGATGCTAAAGAGTGGCACCGATGCTTGTTAGCCAAGGAAAAACAAGACTACTGTATTCACACTACAAGATCTATGCTGATTAGACATGCCCACCAAACAACAGAGCCGAGAACAGGAAACATATATATCAAGATGTAACGCCAAACTTCTTTTCCGGGTCGGAAAAGTAGATAATTGTTCCTAAGCAAATGAATACACACTTCGGATGGAACGCGATTTCCACCGAAATAGGCTCCCGATCAGTCCGGAAAAATACATTCTCATCGGCAGAGCCACATCTTCTACACACTTAAACGAGGAACAACTACTGCAAATCACCCGGAAAAACAACAAACGCTCCAACTTGAAAAACCCGCCATCCATCAGCTTCGGCCCCTTTCGATACATACTAAAAATCCTATCTTTTCGAGCAATTTACGGAGCAGCAAAAAAAGAGAAACCAGGGAGATTAAAAAAAAAAAAAAAAAGGGATTTTTTTTACCAGCTATGGAGGCGCTTGTGGAGGTTGATGGTGTACTCCCTGGTGACCACCTCCTCTTTCCTCCCCGACGACTTCTCCACCATCCTGGACGGCTCTCCTCGATTCGATTCGTCCGCCTGTTCATTCGACCCACCCAAAGAAATTCAGAAATCCGTTCTCAAAACCCGATTCCGAATTGGTAAATTTCAGGCGCTACTCGCGAAAAGAATCGAACGCGTGAAACTATAGCTAGCAAACAATTCGGTTCAGTTCGAGCTCTGAGCAAAGCCAGAGGAGGCGGAGACGTAGAGAGAGACCTTGTCTTTCAAGTTTCCTCTGCTCCTAAGCAACCGAAGAAGAGAGAGAGAGAGAGAGAGAGAGAGAGAGAGAGCTCTTACGGCGCGACTGAGCAGAGGGCGAAGCGAAGGCGACGGCGAGATTGGGAAGACGAGGAATGAGAGAGGTACGGGAAGGCAGAATAAAAACCCTAGTGGCCTTCGGTAATAAACCCACCAGAGCATGCCCCTTTCTGTAAATGCATTTCAGCTTAATTTAGAGCCGATATAATTTTTCCCCGTAGTGTTGTTATCAAGTGCCCTCCTTACGGTTGTTAATTAAGCATACCTAATTGGAAATGTTAAAATTTTCAAAATACCGATTAGGCATAACATGATAACTGTAAAATAATTTTGATTAGTTGCTTAAATTGATCGCAAGATTGCATTTTTTTATTCATAAGTTGAGGAAGATCTTGATGTCGGAGAAGAGCTCGTCGATGAAGGAAGGCTTATGGGTGAAGATGTCTAGATTGTCGGGGAAGTGGAAGTTGAAGCTTGAGCTGTCCTCCAGTTGGTGTGGTCACCTCCTACTGGTTTCGAGCAGAAATGGGAATGTGAACATTTACTTATTTGGAAAAGTCACATGGAAGTGCACTTATCATTAAAATAATATTACGTCACCATACGATTGAAATTTGATGGGTTTTTTGGGTCGAATAAATTTGATAATTGAGTAACTGATTAAATGAGAGATTGAAAACTTTTACTTTTTCCTTAGGATTTGTTGCTGCTTTTGTCCTAATTTGCTAGTAAGTTCCCAAATTCACTTTGACTTATCTATAGTTTTGGCAAAGGTAACTCCATGGTAGTTTGTAACTTTTGATATAGATTTTTTTTTTAACATTGACTTATTATTTATTAGTGGCTTCTTGACGTGTTAGAAAATTTCATATAAGAAATAATTTTCAACATCTCGGTAGCTAGTAACTTGAAAAGTTACAACAATTACCCTATGGAATTACCTGTTTTTCTAGTTAAATTGATTCAGCAATGCACAATTTTTCAATTAAGGTTGAAATCCTTATAAGCAGAACCACCGTCAGTATTGCAACTAGCAATTTTGGCCCATGCGATGCGTATTCTTTCTTTTTGTATATAAGAATTTAATTTGCGAATATTCATGTCAAAGTTAAAATATGTTTAGTAATCATTAAATGGACCCTCAAAAAATCCGATTCCGTCGATTCTTCCCCCAACTAACAAAGAGATCTTGGCAGAATTGCCACCTATGAAATTGAGCACAATTTTACAAAGAAATAGCCCACTTCTTTCTCGAGAAAAGATGGGAAACAGGCTCAATACTATGGCCTATGGAGCACAAAAAGGCCTCATTCCTCAAAACCCACAAGGAAAAATTGCATGCATATTAAGGATCATTGAGGACTAAACATTAGGATGATTAATTGGGATTCGATGTATAGATAGATCAATTAATCATTTTTATGGCAAGTAGAAAGGTCATTAAATCAATCATTTTTATGGCAAGAAGAAAGGTCATTAATGATGGATTATTCACGCAGCACGTGGCTCAATCAACGCGTAAATCAGAGAGGGATGTGGTCGAGCGATTGTCTGATGTTTTTACCCTCATACAGCACCGACCCTCTGGTCAAACAACCGGTGAGGCCGATCAACACCGTCGAAGCAACAATCCTAATGCATATGTAAACTATGTAAAACAGTTTCATCAGATAAATCTAATGATATTCAAAAGCAGCAGACCCGTAGCTGAAGATTGCGTCAATCGTTCGCCGGTACAAATCAATCTCTGGAGAATACGAGCAATTCAGAAATCCAAGTGATTTTTCAGAAGAATTCTTCAGTTGTCTTGCTCAGAAACGGTAGATATGTTGTTTAATGTTTCTGAGCTCGTAAAACAAGGGCCCGACCAGATGAAGTAGGCTCGAAATGTGAGCTTAAAACCGCCCAAGTTCTTTCTATCAGCTAATGTTTCTACCCTTGTAAAGTTCGACATCTTGAAGTATCACGAGCTGTACCTTAGTGAATGAGCTACGTCCTATGCGGCATTTAACTTGACAAAAATCTCCTACGAATTTGCAGAGCGGCGTGAGTATCTCCACAAACTCAGAGCCAAGACCGCCATAGCAGCGACACCTGCTAAAATCTGCATGAGAGCAAATTTTCCGCAATTACTGCCTTTAAAAGTAAAAGATAAACTCAAATGAAAGAAAAAAGTGATAAGTGAAGAGGAGCTTAAACCAATGCAACACTAGAAAAGGCACTCATGACTATAGTTTGCAAATGCTAAATATATTTTCCAAGTCCCGATTATGATGTTCGTTAAAGTACTTGCAGGACTGAGGACTGGCTGACCGATGGAGAACAGGAGAGGGTCGATCAATGCATGAGAGTGATAAGGGCAAATAAGAAGTTCCTAGGATTATTGTTGAAACAATAAATCTCTAGGGTGTAGCTAATTCACATGTGGCGAGAAATGTCCAGTTAATTGCAACTGACCTTTGCATCTCTAGCATGTGTGATCCGAGAGAACCCAAATAGTGATTTTAACATCTGGAGGCGAGACCTTTGTGGCAGCAAAATCACCACTGTGTACTGCTTCTTACAAGGAAAAGGTATTATTCTTTGTAATGCCGACTGGGCTGTTGATGGAGCAAGAGATTCTCTAACTTTTGAGCGTCCTTCATCTTGAACCTGCACCAGAAATGTAAAGGATGGGACGAGTCATTAGACATACTCTCATAGCTGTCCCTCTTCTGCTACGAGATTAAGTAACATCTAATAGTAACATACAACACTTGTACACGAATTTGGCGGGTTCTATATACGTACTGTGTTCCTCCACCAAATGATCTAAAACTTTCAGCTTGGTTATTTTATCATATTATCACAGCCACTTTTCCCCAAAGTTTATTGCACATGAATGTCTCAAAATTCAGTTTGCATGTGAGAGGGTATTTCAGTATTCCACATCACTTATCCACCGGGTATATATAGGCGTGCAGTCTACCTCTACCTAATAATTTAAACTTTTGGGTTGGACATTCTGACAATCATATTATATTAATTGTGTGGAATTTATAGTTGTATATTCACTTTTGAACTTTAATGGAATGGGAAGGCAAAAATTTATATACTGTATACAACAACAGTCTTATTTATGTTCATACTTCTTTACAAATGTATCAAGAAAAACAGTCCAAGCAAGATTGTCCAACTAATTTGCATTAGCTTCCATCATTGAAAATTTATGTTCTTTGATTCCTACAAGACCCAAGACCTTTTTTAGAACATTCAAAATGTCAATGAACAGATCCTGCACAGTTTCTGATTTTCACATGGATTTTCATGCCACATAAAATCGTAGTTTAGTGCTACTTGACCAAATGAAACAAATGTGCGGAAACCATATGGTGAGAAGAATGATGCAGAATGGAAAAATGCCATAAAAAGGAAGAGGATGACCCCCAATAACTCACCATAAACGAAGTGCCCACATCTCCGGAATAAACTCTTGATTGGTAGCTGCGCAAAATTTTATCCAGCCAGTAATAGTTCTCCTGAAAAAGAAAAAAACCAGAAATAGATCAATGGTGAAAATTCATAAGGCTCCAATATACTGATAGATCATTATCATAAAGAATGCAGAATCTCCAAGAAGAATTTCACTTTCACCTGCACTCCATCTTCATGAGCTCTTTGTTCGATCTCCAGAATTGTCAAAACATCCTCTTCTGATGGGCCTTGCTCTTGAAGACGTTGTATTTCATCCAAAGTGAGATCAGCCTGTCAAGATACAGTGCAAAATGAACTAAAATTAGGACATCAACCTCATAGATCCGGCAAAAGCAAGAAAGAGAATTGAAATGGAAATTACCAGCTTCAAGGAGATTTCTGGATCACAAGAAAAATTAATGCTAATGTCACCACGTACATCACCAGTCCTTGAAGGTCTATTACCGCCAAGAAATACTGTAACCCCAGTGGAATAGATCTGTACATAATGGTAAGAACTAAATGACAGTCACAAGAACAGACACATAAACAATGTCTGCACAGCAAATACCTGCCCATGCTTGAAACGAAGAACCTGCATTAGCTTTGTTTCAAGAAGTTTGCTCAAAAATCCAATGGAGTGAATCTCCTCCACCTTCATTCACAAAATGTTTTATGACCGAAGTACAAACAGAAATTGGTCAGAAAAGCATGGAAACCCTCTCACTCCATAATGTGTGAAAATATTGATCACAAGGAACCACATACCATTGTTCCATTTTTCAATTCCACAGGAAAGCAGATCTGGACAGAACACTGAGCTTGCACCATGGGACTCCTAACAACTTCTCTATAAGGGTATGTAGAGCATCAGAATCCAGAAAAGATAAATTAAGCTTTTTAGTGTATTAGAATCCAGAACAGGTAAGTTAAGCTTCATCACGAAGAAATTAGAGGAAGCCCATCCACATACTTCACTCCTACTGAAGCATACCAAATCGCTATTCCATATGAAAAACAAGATTCAATGTAAGAAATAAAGGATGTTGAACATAGAGAACTGACTTTGAAGTATTCTTAAAGATATTAAGAGAGAGCAAAGTGCAAGGGCACTAGCTAAAACTAGAAGAAAGAAGGATAGCGTGGCCGGTGAGTGGAGATTTGACACAAGTAGCTTATTTCCAGACTCATTTTACAAAGTCCTCAGTTCTTCAAATTTGAACAGTTCTCAGAGAACAAGAGATCCTAATCTCCCCCCTTCTTGTTTTGGTGGGAGGGGTGACATGTTAACTGAAGAACCCACCTGACAATTTTTGTAGGAGAAGTGACTGGCAAGCCCTTGAGGTCATCACGACTATATCTTAATATTGGCTCAGGAGGCCTAGGAATTCCGCCCTACATGAAGAATCAGAACACAATTATCAGAAGGCTTTCAAATCTCCAGCAATTGAGAAATCGTAAGCTGGAAAAATTACTTACCAGATATTGCAAGATGAGAGGGACAGCAATTGTAGGACTTATACTGCCAACAATCACAACTGTAAAGGTTGATGGATCCTTAAAACAGCGACTAAAGTATTCACAGGCTCTTCTTGGGTCTACTCTTTTGAGGTCACTTATCTTTATGGGCTGCAGACAAATTTTTTTGCTTATCTCTGACCTTGGAATAACCATCTTAGAATCAAACTGAGAAATAAAACCATGATGCCAGGCATACCCTGAAAAAGTACGAGTTTCCATAATTGAGCTCTCTCACACGGTTTAGAAAAGCAGTATAAGGATCCCTCTCTTGAGCACGAACTGCTGCTTCAGCCATCTGCATGACAATTTTGACATCCTCTTCTCCCGGTTCCACACTGGTAGCAAATAGTTGATAAACAAGCTGCCAATTTCAAAATGAAGAATTCAATATTGAACACATGAACAGCAGTGTAACATGTAAAATGCAAATGCAAATTACTGAGTAATATTCAAAGAAACATGATAGCAAATTCCACATGTCGAAATAGGGTATCCTCACTCAAATAAGTTCAAACTCCAGGCAGCTCGCTACTCAGTTAAGAGAATCATATTTTTGCAATAAACATAGGATGAAAATATGGACATCCTATAGATTCTACGTCAGCAGATATCTAAATAGATATAAGGCTGCCCAAGTGACTACATATGATGCAAGCAAGGCATTGGCAACTCTTGCCGGTTAGGGTTCTAGAAGACTACCAAATCCAAATCATAGAAAGACTTAAAACACCCATCTTGAAATGAATAAGATTACAAGCAGATGCTGCTGTTGAGGGTGCCACATCGTCTTATCTAATATTTGATTCATAATTTGGTAACCTTTGGTTGTGGTAGAAGAACGCTACAGCTTGTCTGTTCTTGTGATGATATAATACTACAACTTCTAAGATGTCACCTAAAAATGAGAGATACTGTATTTATGAAGACTATGTGTATCTACATTTTCTCTGACACTAGTGGTTGATCTGAATGTACAGATATAAAAAGATGCATGGGCCCAGTTGCCATAACACTGGAACGCGATTCACTATTTCAGGTTGTGTTCGAGGGATTCTGTCCAATATGATGATCTTTCTTCTAGTATATTGCTTCACAACACTGTTTGACAACTCTGAAGTCTTTCACAAATCTTATTTGGTCCTCCTATCTATCTTTTTCTTTCCTTCCAAAAATTGTTCTTTCTAATTCTTTAAGGAGCCTCGAGACAAATCTAAATATGCATGATTTAAGGAGACAACACAAAAGCTCAAACTAACCAGTCAATTTGGAATGCAATTTGAGATTTTCCTTGGGATGTATCAGAAAGGAATTGGAGTAGACAGGAATTAGAAGAAGAAAGACCCGTTGGTAATGATTGGAAGATTGTAAAATTGGAAGAACAATGGACTTTTTTGGTTAGACGCATGGAATTGGCTAAGCATTTGTGTCTCAGTTGCCATATACTAGACAAATACATAGAAATCTTTGTGGGAGTGGGCCCATAGCATTCTTTATACTGTTAATGCTACCAGAACAATGGCATGATGCAGATCTATGGTGTTGACAGGATATAATCAAAATGACAAATTTATAAAGTGATGGACTATTCATCATTTATCAATAAACTGGTAATTGCTGTTTTTTAACATGCAGTTCTCTTCTTATCTCTTATTGTATTTATTGTTTGTATTAATTTTTTTATTAATTTATTCACCAATTTTTTATATTTAACATGTTCTCACCAATAGGTTTTTCACAGCTGAACAATTAAAAAGAAATTAGTACTAGTATACAGTCCAACCCAATTAATTTAGATGGATGTGAGAGAGAGAGACAGAGACAGAGACAGAGACAGAGAGAGAGAGACAGAGAGAGGAAGAGGGAGAGGGAAGGGGGGGGAGAGAGAGAGAGATGTCAAGGAAAGTATGAGGAACACGTTTTAACAATGCAATGAAAATGAGATAAGCATACTAAAGAGATGGATTGAGGTTAGAAGGATGTATCTCTTCTTGCAGTCTAGCCAAGCCTATGCTATTTAAATAATCAACGGAAAAAAGAATGGACAAATTAAGAACTACAGTTGATCCTTCGGAAGACGTGAATATGCAATTACTATATGTAACAGTGACATGACTGGATTCTTCAGTCCTGACAATAGAATTACTAAGTCAAACCTGCAGAGCAGTTTCCAGGTCCGAAGGAGAGCAATCCCCAGAAAAAGACCTCATATAAGCGCCAATTTTTGTACCAACTTCAGCTCTCTTACCAGCAAGCATATCCATTAGTACAGAAGGTCTATAGCCATATACACCAATTTCTCCAGCAATTGTTGATCCCATAGAGCAAGAAAAATATTCATTCTCCGATACTTCAGATAGACCCCCATATGAAAAACCAGTAAACAGGACCTATAGTGCAGAACTATCAATGCATTAGATAAGAGAGAGAGAGAGAGAGAGAGAGGAGATAGACCCCAATGAAAAACCAGTAAACAGGACCTAGAGTGCAGAACTATCAATGCATTAGATAAGAGAGAGAGAGAGAGAGAGAGAGAGAGAGAGAGAGAGAGAGGGAGATAGACCCCCATATGAAAAACCAGTAAACAGGACTTATAGTGCAGAACTATCAATGCATTAGATAAGAGAGAGAGAGAGAGAGAGAGAGAGAGAGAGAGAGGAGGGAGGGAGGGAGGGAGGGAGGGAGAAGGGGGCTAAGGAGTTAACATTCGATATGTTTGCTCCATCAGATAAACCTTTGCACAGCCAACAAATCAGTTAGTTCTTTCATCTAAGCAAACAATGAACCAGTCATCACTAACATGACATTTTTTAATGCACATAAGTTCACCAGCATAACATAATTTAATGAGGAGGTTCATGAAGGAGGAACTAAAGCTTTTGATAATTTTAAACCTAAGACAGAAATCAACTTCCTCTAGCTTCCTGGAAAGCCAAATATTAGTACTGATTTCAAGGAAACAAGTGAGCATTGGCACCCTCAAGTTCAACTAGACTTTTTTTGGTCATGATCAATAGATTCTAGAGCTGAGAATCCTGCAGCAACAAAGGCTTAAGAAGATCTTTGAAAATTGCTTGACCTCCAGGACACGAAGAAGAAGGTTAGACTGCTTACAACTAGCTTTCTCCAAAATAAAATGATTTTGAGTTGATCAAGCAACAGACAAACCTATAGCTGAACAATGAAAACCAACTGGAAATAAAATGATGTGAAGATGTATGTCAAGTATGCACTTGTTCAAGCATATGATGCCATGATATATGCATGTGGTGTTATCATAACTCCTTTCTCCAGCCAAAGCTTATTTTCATCAGTTCTGGTATAAAAGAAATTCTTAAAAGGTGCCAGATACACATCTTTCCTAATAGCCAAAAGGTACTCAAATTTTATCTCAAGACCCAAATCTACATTAGGATTATAAATACTTTGACTGCTCTACAACTTAGCAGATAATACATGCATGCGCAGGGATTTAAGATAGCAGGACTGGTGAAATCCATGTTTTCTTTCTCTCTCTGCCACTAATGGCCCCTTCCTTGCAAGGAAGCATACATAATCTGATGAATGCCATTCATAGATTATGAAAATGATGGCTATTCAGAACAATGTCATAACATTCAGGATGCACTACCTGGAGATAGTATATGTAAAGTACTCACAATCAGGAGTTAACAAGGCACAGAAGGCCAGACTTTACCTGGTCATCAAGGAAGTCAGTACATTTATAACATACTCTCATCCCATTGGATAGGATCAATTCAGTGGCTCCGATGTTTGAGTATTCAAGCTGCTGGGTAATATAGCTGAAAAGGACATCTTTACAAGGTTAAAGTTTGAATGTCAAAGTTCAAATGCATTTGTGCCTGAAAGAATTGTCCAGCTAGATTGATTGAATAGCTAGTTGACAGAAGAATAAGAAGTTCGAAGAATTACAAAATCAGTCTTAGGTAGTTTAACCCTGTTACAGAATCTGCATGATGCTTTTGCAGCAACATCAGCACTTTTCAAGATTCATAATAGTCAATCACAATGTTGTCTGTACAAATCACCCTTTGAGGTGTTTCCATGTTGTTAGAAGTGGAACTCTAGGAAGATATTAATCTACAGAATACAGTTCATTCGATACGAAAAAGGGAAATCACAATGGAGGTCTGAGGAGCAGTTAAATGATGTGTATAACTCCTTAAGAACTAGTTGTTGTTAATTATATCTTGATTGGTTGAGGACCATAGTGGAAATGGAAATAATCATAATAACTGTAACCTGAAAGTTCAATACCCAAATACCTAGACAGATACTAGTTAAATTTTATGCCACAAATCATGAGCTAGGCTCGAGACATGCAATTATAAGGTAGCTGACAGTGATATCCCTAGATGTTCCATGAGTGATTTGCTGACCTCTAGTTTTATAGCACGACCATCTCAAAACCAGCAAGAAGATCTCAACAAGCAGAATTATGAATATTTGAGGAATTCCTTTGAATCTTAATTCACAAGTTCATTAAGCAACTCAGATGAAACTACATTTGGGAGAGTAAAATCCAAAACTACCATTCACCTAGAAGAGAGTAAACAATAACTATATAGAATGAGATAGGAACATGGTTGGGGGATATGCATGAATTAGATGTAGAAAAGTTATGATTTTATTACATCCAAAGGCAAGTACAGGTACAAGAAGAGACTCTTGGCTGAACTTTACCCTGGATTTGGCTTCAGGGGGACAATCTCTTCCGGAATAAGTTCTTCATCCCATGGTGGAATTTTTTTTGCCTCCTCTAGAGAATTGACCTTCAATACGACACTTCTAAGATCATCCACCTTTGCAGATACTTGAGGCTCAATGGCCTTAATAACACAGCTGCTCGAGGTAAGAAGCTTCTCCGCATATTTTGATACATCTAATGATGAAATATCTACAAGTACGAAAGGACTTAGTCAATGCTCACAACCTCTATTTTCTTTGGTCTGGAAAAGCACTAAACTACATTATATGGTTATGATTACTCACGGGGTAAGATAGTTTTCTGGAGTTGTGCCTCATACTCAATACCAATTACAGGCTCACCACGCAAAAAGTGCTGCAGGTTTATATGTAAAAATTAATCATTTTTAACACCAACAAATATAAATAATGACGTTATCAAGATAATAGATCATGGAAATACTTGGATCAATTCATCTCGCAGGCTGGTTGATTGCATTTGATCACGCTCCAGATAAGCAGATTCTATCTCCGATAATAGCAAAGCTCGAACAATAGATATTTCGCGTTCTGAAAAACCATGGATCCTCACCCTTGCCACCTGAAACATAATTGTGGTTGAAGAACGATAAACAACAGAGAAGTTTATCAACCTGAGAGAAAATTGACCTCCGTGAGCATTGATTCTAGAGCCTCCATGGTCCCTCCTTCTTTGCATGATGCTGTTATCACATAGGCCTTTAGTGGACGAACTAAGACATCTGAATCAGCTGAACATGAGAAATAGGGCGGATCATTCCTCCGAGATTGTTTGAAAAATCTTTGGTTTAGGGCATGAAGGAACACAGATTCTGTGAGCAAGTCTTTGTAGTCCTTCACGGTTTTTAAATCATCAGCTGGCATTTTGTAGCTGATCATTACGACACTCTGCACCAGTACACATCAAGCTTATGGAGTCATGAAGAAACACTTCCAGTATAACAAACAAAGGCTCATATCATGTACAAAAGAGAAAATTAAGCACACACTCACCCCAGCAGCTTCACGTTCAACAAAATATGAAATCCGAGGTTCGTCATGAGATGGAACTGAATAGGTAGGAATGGGTTGGAGGTCAGGCACTGCACCTTTCTGCCCAAAATGAGTCTTTATCATATCAACTACACTCTGTAATGGAGAAGAAGAGCTTTAGAAATCAAGGAAATATGGTAACTAAACATGGTGCTTTGGGATGAAAAGTATATGTATATAATGACACCAAACCTGAGTGTCAGGAAAGTCTCCAACAGCTATAACTGCCATATGACATAACTGGTACCATTTCTGATAAAACTGCTTCACAGTCTCAGCAGAGACAGTACGAATCACCGCTTCTGTGCCAATAGGTAAGCGCTCTGCATACTGCAATTTCCCGATTCCAATTAGTCACTTCAATGAGAAATCAAAGAAGAAATGTGACTATGAACGGATCTTAGGCTTAGGAAAAGTTTTCACTCTTGGCCTATGATGCAACTTTACCAAGGTAAACTTCAATTTCTCACTAGCCAATATAACTTCCTCTGTAACTTTAAATGCCAACACTTTTGGGGAAACTTTCTTTTCCTTTAGTCAACCTTTAGAAAATTACAATCACCAGCCGATTTTTCAAATTCTAATCACCTCACAGTCCTACTCTTTCATTGCAGCTTCACTAAAAGACAAGGAAACAGAAAAAAAATAAATCCCAAAGAAGATAGAATGATAAAGGGAAAGAGGATGCCCCACCTCAGAAAGAGGGATGAAAAAGGCAAAAAGACATGTTATTTTTGTTGAAATGACTTCTACCCGAGATCGTCTATTAATTTGGCAAGCTAATAGAAGGCTACCATGCACTGAACTCAAAAGTGATGCAAAAACACATCCTTCGTAATTTCCACAAGCATGGCTATGAAAACATCTTTTAATTTGACCATCCTAGAGGCTAAAGCAACAAGACTTCTGTACCATTTTAGAAAGAGCTTAGAAATAAAAGAAGTACATTCTTCAAACAAAACTCTCATTGGACGCGGTAAAAAAGTGCAGCATAGCAAATAGTCACTGAAATATCAGTAAAAGAAAGATAGAAAGCAATGGGAATATGCCTTTTTTTTTACTTGGAAATACCTTTGAACCTTCCATCAACAAAAGCCAATGAGCATCCTGCATTCTTCCAGTTGCATTCCTGTTACTTCTGTATTCTTCTAAGACAGCTCCTCGTTCTTTTTCCAGATCATCTTTTGAGACCCGAACCTGAAGTCCACAATTATTAATGCTGAACACGTCAAGAGAGCCAATAACTATCAAACTACCAAGTTTTGTCGGTACCTCAGAGCTGAACTCTGCCAAAATAGAGATAGCCTGAGACAGTAGCTCAGGCTTGTCAACAGGAACAAACAACTCGTATATGGTCTGATCAGCAGATGTTACAGCATTTTGACAAGCACCGAATTCTGCTCCGATACTCTCTAGGAATTTCACAATATCATGATTGGTATATCTGTTAGTGGCACTGAAAGCAAGGTGCTCAATTATGTGAGCAACTCCAAGCTCATCATCCTCTTCCAAGACTGAGCTGCCGCAAAACAATAGGTTATCCTCTTTGTCAAACCAGGGAGATGTTTTACCATAGAAATAAGCAATGCACGAAGTGTAACTAATGGCTAGATAAAAGATGGCCCCCATCATTTCTCTTTAGTTAAGAACCGAGACTGGCAATGAAGGTGGAATATTCTAGACTGTCATCAGGTTCTGTAATCTGAGTCTCTAATGGTAGCAAGACTCAGCCGTTTCATCATTGGCATAAACAGAAAATGCTGACAATATAAGGCGTCCATACCTACCACATGTGCTTCAGGGTATGAAAGACACACAAAGCCGCATTGCATGTGGTCTCCATGCCAACTACTCTGATATAATCGCATAACAATTGGGCTTAAAGGCATATCACCTTAACCACAACGTATTCAGGCATTGTTTTGGTGTGAGTTTTGACTTGTACACCAGACGACATGTACCAACACTTCATATAAGACTCGGATGGATCCGTCACAAGTTCGGACTGCTTGTCCATGCAAATATGTTAATGACCCGACCTTACTAGCACAAGCCCAACAAAAGCATCTCCTCAGGGAGAGTGACAGTTTCATCCACTATCATTGCAGACAGATTTCCAAAAGTAGCGGCTAATCTCAAACATCCAACCATTTTTCCATTTCTACAAAGTACGCATTCTATTTCCCTCATCACATGATTCTCTTCATCACAAGACGAAATTCGCATCAGCCGAGAAACTTAAAAAAAAAAAAAAAAATCCCCTAAATGCCAAAGCGGTCCTTCGATCGGCACTACTTCGCAATTTCCATCCTACCTCGCCGCATCTCATTCGCAAACCGATTCCAGTACCACATTCCAACAGTTCACTCGGCAACTCGGCGACCTCACTCGACACCTACAATCAAACTCGAATGCAACGCTCGAAGCTCACTCCAGGCTACCAACACACCTTCGATCTCAAGCCTCCCTACCCGATCGATACCGCCTTCTACCATCCGATAACAGAAAAAAAAGAAAAAGAAAAAAAAAAAAAGGAGGAGGAGGTACTGAGACAGAGAGTGCGCGCGAGGTCAGGGGGCTGGTTTGCTCACCCGACTTTGACGACGAGGGCGAGGGCGGCCCTCATTCGGGGCTTGGAGTTGGGGCGGACGTAGTAGGCGAGGCCGTTGGGGAGGCGGCCGTACTCGGTCCCGAAGGGCTGGTCCCCGAGGGCGTCGCCCATGTCGACGGCCGCCAGCTTCAGCGACCGGAACCGTGCTTCCGCCCCAGCTGCTGCGACGTCTCCGCCGGCAGCAAATCCATTCCCTCCCTTCTCTCTCTCTCTCTTCGCTCTTTCTCTCTCTTCTCCGTGTCGCGCGGGGACTGGCGACTCTTCTGGACTGTCGTCGCGGGTAGGAGGAGGCGGATTGGGAGAAAAAACGGAATGGTGTTTTGCGTAATGGATTTTGGCTTTTTATGGTTTCGCTACTCGAAACGGGCATGGTATGGCCATTTGGGCAGGATGATGGGGAGAGAGAGAACAAACTATTTTTCATTTTCCTTTTATTGGGGACCTTTTTGTCTTTTTCGTCCCCCTCCTTCCTTTCTATATATTAGTAGGTGAAAAGCCCACAAAAAAACACCGAACCTTACGTAATGTAATATATTTATTTTAAATTAATTTTTATAATACCAAAAACCCAAAATTTGTATTTTTATATGACAGAAAAATCTCAAATTTTTATCTATATGACATATTTACCCTAAATTTTTTTGACACTAAAAATTAATGTATCATGCAAATACAAATTTAGAATTTTTGGTCTTATAAAAAAAGATATAGGTACAAATTTCGGATTTTGATGTTGCAAATTTTTTTGGATAAATGTATAACAACGGGCATAGTTTAGGGTTTTCAGTGATTTTACCCTTTTTGGTCATAACAAAAGAAGAAAAGAAGAAGAAGTTATGGAATTTTAGATTAAGTCATAATTATTTTACACAGTGTTAATCAACTTATGACTTCTTAGGAAACGGACAACTTTATCTCCAGGCCGACCGCTTCTGGGCAAGCCATGGTGTAATAAAGACTCATGTAGAAATTAGTTGATTAATCAGTTCGCGGATCCCGTGACTCCATCGTGGCCATTCCATTGGTGAATTTTGCAAATCGGGTTTGACCTTAAATCTTCCGGTTACTTCCAATAGCTTAGGATACGTCATAAACTTGGATAAGTAAGTAATCGTGATCTGAGTATTTCTTCTGTTGACTTTGACTTTCTTTGTCTAATCCCTACCTGAGAACTTTGTCAATTGCCGACTCCAGTACGTTACCTTGACAAACAATCGCTCGTGCAATTTTCATACTAAATCATGAATCTAATAAGCATTTCATCCTCTTCATCTTGATGCATCCGTAAGAATCATGACCCGAGGAAATGATTCGACTGGTCTATCGTCGGTTTCGAAAAACTTCTTGATGAAATCCATCATGTTTACTTTGATGGTGCAGTGATTTGCACGCAATTCAAACGCACATGTCCATTTCTTGATCCCTAAGCAAGAAACGCCTCAAGAATCGTCTCCGTTAGATGGGTCAATGGTGTTGCACGCTCCACTTTCGTTTCATAAATAAATTTTTTGCTCGAGGACAATTATAATTAGCTATTTTCACTTCACGTATGCGTCGATTGAGTTGACGGGAATGGTAGAGGTGCATGGACCCTACCGTCTAAGGATTTCTCGAAAGCAAAGGGCACAAATTGTCGTCTTCAACGGAGGAAATGTCGGAAGAATTCGTGCTTCCTGTCAATAAAAGGGTGGCGTGCGCTTCAGGTATTGTTATGTCCTCCCTCTCATCTGTTAAAACAAATCTGAACCCGACAACTGACGATTCGATGCCGGTTACAATGGTAACAAGCTTAGGAGATATAAAAACCCAGACACGAGAGAGACAGGTAAGTTGAACCAAGAGACAGGCACTTGAAAATGCCAGGACCGCGAATGCAGCACCTTCCCTAACTTACACGAAGGTTATAAAAACAGGAAATGATCTACCTCTAATGAAATTGGACCCAAAACTAGGGATTAAGCATAAGCAAAACTATGCTGTCATGATCCGCAAATCGCAGCCTGCAAGGGTTTCTCAAATCATAAGCTAAAAGGGCAATGCCCACCTCAGTCAATCTACAGGACCTCTGTTAATTCCATTCCAAGGGCTACAACATTTGTATTACATGACCTTTTTTCTGTGATCATTTCCGAGATACCTTCTCAGCGATCAGCTTGATGTCCTTCAATCTTTCATCGATTAACTGCTGCAGCTGCTCTTCTTGCTTGTTCTGGTTGTCCTCCACTTGGATACCATTAGCTTCGCTGCCTACTTTTGCCCTATGCATGACAAACGACATCTCTGGATCAAAATCACTTGGCACTTCAATCACTTTCTTCCCGGCAGTCTCAGAGTCTTTTCCTAAAATGTCCGCCCTGACACGGTTTGAAATGACGGAAAAATAATCCTGTATGCTCTTATCGGCTGGATCAAGACCAAGATAGACTAGAATCTCCCAACATTGAAGAAACTGTTTCTTGTTGATTTTGAAATGCTTCCTGGCATCCTCAACCACACTAGGAGGAGGCAACAACCGTGGGATGTAGGTTTTCTTTGATAGTTTGCCTTGCTTCAACTGAGATACTGTTGAATTTACTGCCTGCTGGACTTTGTCAAAGCTCAGAAGCCGTTGCACATCGATACATGTTCGCAAGTGTTGAAGATTATCCACTGGCTCTTCTATTGTGAAGTCATAAACATCATCAGCTATTGCAACATTGTTAAGCACCTCCAGGAGATAGCGGCCATAGCCTTTGCGCTGGTAAAGTGGTAATACTAGAATCTGACATTGGCAAAAGACCTAGTGAGTAATACAAACTAACTGATCAGATTTACATGCTCTTCTAAAGCACTGAATAATTGTCTTCTTTCTTATAGTTAACCAAGTTAACCAAGATGACAGCAAACCTGACCAAGCCGCAGTCGCGAACTATCAGGATAGTGATAGAAACGATATACAGCAGCAAAACCAAGAAGCCTATCATGAAAATTGCCTTGCTGATCACTTGTCTTCTGAATAAGAAGATATAGCTCCCAACTTGAATCCGTTACATCAATAGGATTGCTACCTGATTCATAAAAAAAAAAAAAACTTGCTCAGAATAAAAAATTTCTACCGCTGACATATAATGCAACACACGCATTCCGAAATAACCCATGAAAAGTCAATGAATTACCGTCTACAAGAAGCAGAACAAGAGGGACCAACCGACTATACAGGTGTCCTGCTGTCATATCGCCCATCAGCATGCGCACAGCCTGAAATGCAGGAAGAGTCAATTTTCATGATTCTTAACTCCCTACCGTGCAAACAGGGGGATAAAAACAAAGGAACACCGAATGCATCTGACAAAGGAAAGATGAAAAGGCAGAGCAGGAGAATGAAAAGCAGGCTCCTCTAAGAAAACTCTGTCAAGTTTATCAGATTGTTAAATGGGCAATATAAAAGTCCAACTCCCTCCCAGGTCCCTGGGAGAGAGAGAAGGGCACGACAGACATTGACTTTCACAATTTTGACTAACCACCAGCCTATAATGATAAGGCAAAACACACTCATTTCTTCTTACGCCTTACTGACATTCACAGCACAACCAACAGAATCGAATATGAGATTGCTCAGAAGAGGAGTTTTGCTTCCCTTGACAGGTTCGTATGTAACAGGAAAATCTCAATTAGCAACAGTAGGAAATGAACAGATTCATTAGGCAGCTTTTACCTATTAAAAAGCATAATGAAAGTTAAATCAGAGTTTAGAGAATCAAACCCACCTCGACATCAGAACCAACTTTTAGATTACTAACAGAATCGTTGACATGACCGTCAGAGTGTTTATGCTTTAAAATCTCCCCAGCTGAAACTGTAGACCTGAGAAAAGTTATATTGACAAGATAACTTAACAAATAACCAAAAAAGACACTCAGTAAACCAGAACTGAGAAAATGAACTTCTGGTCTTCAATCGCTGCCCAACAACCCCCACCAAAAAAAAAAAAAGAAAGAAACGTGTACCTAATAAATTGGGTCTCCTTGGAAAAAGTTTGAAGGAAGTCATCTTTATTATCCACGAGAGTTTCACCAAACATATTCTGATTCAAAGATCAACCAATTAGCGGCTGTCAAGGGGAGATTAAAAAAGATAGTTTGACCAGTAAACTTGGTACCTTAAGAGCAGTGTTCAGATCTGTGATTCCTTTTCCTCCCTTGAAAAAATGAAAACCACCAATACCGCATGTCATCATTAATAAACACAAGGCCAAATTGCAAGAAGAAAGCATGATTATCCCACATGTCTATCGACAACCCAATAAAGTACAATGAAGAATTAGATGTAATGCATACTGATCACAATGCAGAATTAGATGGAGTACTTACATCCGATTTGCTCTCAAAGGCAATCTCTGCATATGCATGAAATGATACACAGCTTACCCAGACGGATATCTGCACCGATTGCAATAAGCATTAAATGGAGTCAACTTCCACTATCTAAAACTAAATAAATACACAACACATGAACAAGCCCAAAGAATCATATAAATGCGAATATTCTCCTCGTGAACCAGGAAAGATGATGCTGCAAGAATAATAGACCGAAGAATATTTCTCCTTCTCAATATATTTACTTATGTCACAGGAGCAGTTAACCAAAATAATCAAAAGCATATTAACTAGAAAACATCACTGCACTTCAAGCACAAAAAGCGACTGCAATGTCCAGGGTCTTCAGTAGCAGATATAGACTATTATTGTCTCACAGCTCCTAAGAGGAGCAGCTTGTCAAGCAACAATCTACTTGACTATGAATGTCAATATAACAAGAAAATCACAGCATGATCAGGAAGAATGAAACAAAAGTCGAACCCTCTACAGGCAAAGCAAGTTATCTAGTAAGTGGAAAATAAAATGCAGGCAACTTATACATTTTCACACAACATAGAACACACAGTATTGTACATTTAAATTATAATCCCTTACCTTCAATCCTTCATATCCATAGATTTTTCCATCTTCCTCCTCAAAGAAGTGATTTAAGTCAACTGGATCAAGGCAGAAGCTATCCGGAGCCCCCACTTCTTCTTCCCTGGACACTAAAAAACCAGCGACGAAATTACAACTCAAGCACAAATGCAGTCGAGACACATTTCAGACAAAAACGCTCATGACCTAGAAAAAGGAAAATGCGAGCGACAAACAAAAACAACATAATCTCATGGTTAGCTGAGCCTCTAAACCTAGACACAGTTCTAAACTTAGTAACTATACGGCATAGGAAAAACCAGGGTACAGCAGGCATCTCGACTACCGTGTTAACATAGCAAATATAGTTAGCTCTAGTTCGACTGCAGTCACGACATAACAGGACGCAAGACGGAAAAAACAATGCCGACCCAACTGGAACTAACTACAAAAGACCAGCAAGTAGACCAAACCATTTCACTTAGCCAAATTTAGCTTGAATAGAACTCTGCAATCTGCATATTTTGTCGCAAGAAGCTTTTTTTTTTTTTTCACAAGACAGACTAAGGTCAACTAAACCATAAATCTCAATTTCCATATCACCTCCTCCCTTTCCTTTACTTCTTCATGTATTTAGTCAATCACGCTGTGAAACAACTAGTGACAAGCTCACTCCACTATAACGCACACAAAAATTTCAACTAACTCGAGCAACCGCCGCCGCCGAAGAAAAAGGCGAAGCGGCGACGACGACGGACGCGCGATCTCGCGGAAAATACTCCACCGGAAACTTACCGAGGTACACTTTGAAGCAGCCGTTCGGGTCGACTCCAGCATCTGCGCCATGAAAACGAGGGACGCTGAGCGCGCTAAACAGACGAGAATTTTTATTTTTTTTTCGAGGAAATAAACTAGGCCGGGGAGCCGGGAGGCTACAACAAAAAAACTATTGAGAAATCGAACGGATGAAGCGGCTCGGGGAGGAGCCGGCTCCGGAGGTTACCGATGCCGGAGAAGCCGACGCGCCGCCGCTTCTTGGGCTCGGCCGACGGATCGGGGGCGGTGCTGTGCTTCTGCGCCATCGTTAGGGTTTCTCCGAGCGGGAAATGGGAGGAGGAAAGGCGGGAAATTGCGCGCAGAGATAGAGAGAGAGGGAGAAAGAAGGGGGGAGACGTTGGGCGAGCTGCGGCGATATAAAGGAGGAGCCATCGGAGTCACGTGTTCTGCACGTGCGTTGCCTAAGTAAATTAGACTAGTTAAAATTTGATTGAAATTGTGGCAACCGACCGGGCGTTTGGTCTAGTGGTATGATTCTCGCTTTGGGTGCGAGAGGTCCCGAGTTCGATTCTCGGAACGCCCCTTTCTCTTTTTATGACTTTTATTTTTCTTTTCCATTTTTTTTTGTCCTTCAATTTTTTGTGTTTTTTTTTTAGCAGAATTTATGAACTCACTTTAGAATTCTCTCTCTCTCTCTCTCTCTCTCTCTCTCTCTTTGCATTTCCTTTTTTTTTTTTTGTTCGTGTTTTTTTAGCAGAATTTCTTGAACTCACTTTGCGCAATCCTGCCATGTCATGCTGTTGATGTATGAGAATTCAGGGTAAAATTTTCGACCAAATTTTGCTTTAGCCTGCACCAGGATCAATACTAAGAACTACTACTAAAGCTCCATTTTTTGTGGCAATTTATCTGGTATAGAAAGCAGAAGTAGATTATATTGATGCCGTATATTTGTCATCGTCCACAACAATGTTGACCGAGTGAAGTAATGCGTCAAACATGATGATCGATCGGGATTATTGCTCGGAAACCAAACATGGGGACCAGGTAGTGTAGATTAAAGATATTGACATGAACGATCTTTAATTCAATGAACAAGCCTCCAGGGTTGATTGAAAGTACTCGAAGTCATAAACACAACAGCCTCACAGTCTGCATCAGATACTATTTTGATCCGTGCTGTAAATTTGATCAAAGGGCATCAGTAGATGCGCCTGCAGATTGTCATCCCATCGCCCAGCGTGATCTGAGATTTATCAACCCGAGGATCACTTGCTATCATCTCATTGAACTTGATCATGTCCTTCCATGGGAACTGCCTTGCTGGGTCGACAGAGGACTGGTCGGACGAGGCAACGGTGCCGCCCCAAGAGTGTTGTCGTACATGATCACGCCCTCAGCCCTCACCAGCCTCGGCGGCCTCATAGTTCTTTAGGTTAGCACGGTCAGCATCGACAAACGCAAAGTCAAGGTGCTTTCATTCTCTTGCTGACATGAAAAAGATAAGCTGGATGAGATTATCGAGAGTCTAACGAGCTCAGAAGATATCATCTTTATTGCACAAGTGCAAATGAGGATTACTTTACTAGAAAAGTTACACTCACGTTTTCCAATAGTTTATCCAGGACGGGCAAAGCTCGCAATAAGACGAAGTCGATCTTGTGTTCATCATCGACCTTCTTGATAAACGGCAATCTGATCTTGTATGCTTCTCGGTCTGCATCTATCACTATGATCTGCAGTGGAAACATTTAAGTAATGTGCAGATTAATTCTAGCTTGACAAACAGACTTGCAATTTTTAACCTTTCGGAAGGGAGAGACGGCAGACCTTGCCATCTTGCGGAATCATAAGAGCCGTGAGGAGGAGAGAGTCTCCGGTGAAGACGCCGACCTCTATAGTCTTCTCCGCGTTGAATAGCTTCAGGAGCAGCATGATGAATTGAGCGCCGTCCGGCACAGTACCCAAGGCTATGGAACTTGGGTGTGGGTCTTTTGTCGCAAAGTCAGACCTGTTCAGTAAGATTCCCACCTACACTGAGCATACAAACTTGAAAGACACTGATTTTAAGTATATGGACAACGGCTTTCGGTCATTAAATTCTATGGTTATGCCAGATTTACACAATTTATCATCGTCGTGACATGAATGTCTGGCTCCGAAATCGAGTAATGAACATGTTAATGCACTCTAAGTCGAAGCAGAATCATTTTGAGTAATGAGCATGGAATAGAATTACTGTGGATGGTTTGCAATGGCATCTCTGAGCTCCTTCAGAATTTCTACTTCTCTAGAGTAGACACTAGTCGTCAGTGCATACTGCCATGACAATACACCAACTTAGAACATCCTCAAACTGTTACAGCAACTTCATTCAACAGAAGAAATTGCTGCAAACAGATATCAAAAAGGGGAGGGAGAGAGAAAGAGAGAGAGA
This sequence comes from Eucalyptus virginea, assembly GCA_014182375.1. NCBI lineage: Eukaryota > Viridiplantae > Streptophyta > Magnoliopsida > Myrtales > Myrtaceae > Eucalyptus > Eucalyptus virginea. The sequence goes on along the minus strand of CM024516.1, from coordinate 53,023,438 downwards.
GAGACTACACTGTACAGTTCATCACTCTGCAACAACCCTGATGGACCCTGGGAGATTACTTTCATAGTTGGTTCCATCTCTGCAAAGCCACTAGATAAATAAAAAATGCTAATAAAGCATATGCAATAGAGAATTGTCTAATTCCTGTATGTTTTGTAATGAAGAGTATCTAAGGTACTCATAGGCATTACAAGATGACTACATCGATTATTGCGCAATCATTTGCTGATGGATATAGCTAGGTGATATTCCCGGCTTTGTTGTGAAGAAACGTTTTCAGATTGGGCTATGCTCCTTTGTCCAAATCAAACCATCTGAACCCGAATCAGAATCATCAATTACTATGCCTAAAAACTAGTGGAACTGCCATTTTTCGTGACACTTTATATTGTAAAGAAAGTAGAGCAGACGATATAGATGCTGAAGACTTGTCGTCATCGTCAAATGGAACGATCTACCATAATTATTCCTAACACTGGGACTAGGTAGCGTAGATTAAAGAAATTGACAAGAACGGGCGTGAATGATAATCATTTTGGCCAGAAATTGATTTTTATAAGAGAAATAGATTTTTCTATTTCTAATTCTAGATGAATTTATAAGCAAAAATACCCGTTTGATAACGATACAAAATTTCTACTTTAAAAATATAATTTTGACACAAAATTTCTTCCTTTCGGACGGTGGCGGCGGCCGGCGGCCGGCCAACGAATCGCGGCGGCGGCGCATCCAAATGCGGATGATGGTCGGTGGCAACAAACGATGAGAATAATTTTTATTTCTCATTTCTGTTCCAAAAATAGAGAAATAGAAAATTCTTACTTCTGATTTCTATTCCAAACTTATTTTTCGAACCAAAATCTATTTCAGAATAGAAGAATGAAATAATTTTATCAAGCGGATTTCTATTTCAGAAACAAGTCTAGGATAAAAAAATTATTTCTGGAACAGAAATTAGAGGTTGTCATGACACACTAGCATGAAGGGAATTAGAATATAGTTGCCCACTTTCATTCTACTAGAGTTTTGAGAACCTTCTATCATGCTCAAGAGTAATGCATATTGATCTCTTTTTTCTATTGTATGGAGACTATTGATAAGTATATTGTTTGACCGTAATTGCTTATCTAGGTGGATGCTAAAGAATTTTGTGTGAAAATTTAGAAAATTTGATATAACAACTCTTACTTTGTATTTTTTTTTTCAAAAAAAGAAGACTTTACTAAAAAATAAAAAAATAAAAACTCTTACTTTGTATTTGGGTCAATGGGTTCATAAGCATATGAAATTTGTAATAATAGACATCTCGTTTGCTCCAAAAAAAGAAAAATTTGTTTTAAGAAATAGAAATTTTATATTGTTATCAAACGAATTTATTTCTAAAACAGAAATTTTATATCGTTATCAAATAGATTTTTTTGCTCATAAACTCATCCAGAAATAGAAATAGAAAAATCTATTTCTGTTCCAGAAATTATTTCTGGAATAAAATGGTTGTCATATGCGCCCTTAGTGAGTGAACAATCCTCTAAAGTTTATTGAAAGTATCCAAAAGGTCATAACACAACAGTCTCACGATTTGTATCAGAAGCTACTATGCTCCAATCTCAAAAGATTGAGGAACAAGTGGTTATTTTGACGTGTGCCATAAATTTGATCAAAGGGCATCAATAGATGCGCCTGCAGATCGTCATCCCATCACCCAGCGCAACTTGAGATATATCAACCTGAGGATCGCCTGCTATCATCTTGTTGAACTCGATCGTGTCCTTCCACGCAAATTACCTCATTGGGTGAGCAGAGGATGGGTCGGCCAAGGCCACAGTGCCTCCCCAGAGAGTGTTGTCATACATGATCACGCCCTCAACCTTCACCAGCCTCTGCAGCCTCTCGTGATAGTTCTTCAGGTTTGCCTGGTCAGCATCGACCAACGCAAAGTCAGAGTTGCTTTCATTTCTCGCCTACACGCAAAAGTGAAGCCAGATGAGATTGTTCGGAGTTTAATTAAGCTCAGAAGATACCATTTTCATTGCACGAGTTCAAATGAGGATTCCTTATTAGAGAAGTTACACTCACGTTTTCTAATAATTTATCGAGGACAGGCAAGGCTTGCGATTCGATGAAATCATCTTGTGTTCGACGGTGGCCTTCTTGATAAACGGCAATCTAATCTCACATACTTCTCAGTCGACATCAGATGCAATGATCTGCGGTAGAAACATTTGATTTGACCAATACGAAACAGCAACAGAAAAATGTGCAGATTAATTCTAGCTTGACAAACAGACTTGCAATTTTTTTTTTTTTTTCAAGCGAAAGACGACAAACCTTGCCATTGTGCGGAATCGTAAGAGCCGTGAGGAGGAGAGAGTCTCCAGTGAAGACGCCAACCTCTATGGTCTTCTTCGCGTTCAATAGCTTCAGGAGCAGCGCGATGAACTGACCCCATCCGGCGCAGTCGCAAAGTAGGACCTGTTCAGTAAGATTCCCACCAACACTGAACATACAAACTTTAAGACACTCTTCGGTTTTACTGTATGGACAACAGCTTTCGATCATTGAATACCATCGTGCACCAGATTTGCTCAATTTATCATCACTGTAACATTAATGTCTGGCTCCGAAAGCGAGTAATAGAATCTGTTCATCTACTCTAGACCGAAGCAAAATATGAGCGAGCGCCGAGCAAGCAGTAGGGACCTAACGAGTGCCAAGGGAGTGCCAAAGCAAAGAGCGAACGAGCCGAGCAAGCGCCGGAGCATAGAGCGAAGAAATGAGACCCAACGAGCACAAGTGCCAAGGGAGATAACTCTCCGCAGCAGGTTTAGGGCGGCAATTAATGTGTGCAGGCCTATTAGGGGCTGTTTGTTTAAATTTGTTTCTGTTCCTCGGAACACAAATTTTTGTTCTTTTGTTCCGGAACAAAAAAAAAAAAAAAAAAAAAGAACAACAAACGCGTTTGTTTACATTTTTGCTCCCATGAACAAAATATTTATTTTTTTGTTCTTAGGAACAGATTTGGAATAAAACAAGAAGTAGAAATAACTTGTTTCTTGTTCCCAGGAACAATTCCAAGAAACACTTATTCTTTTTCTCATTTTTCTTCTTCTTTTTCTTTGGCCGGTCGCCGGCCTCGGCCACGGTCGGCGACCTCATTGGAGCGTCGCCGTGGCTGGGCGAGGCCGCCGGCCCTCGTCGGCCCGGCCAAAAGGAAGAAAAAAAAAAAAAAAAAAAAAAAAAAAAAAAGAAAAAAAAAAAAAAAAAAGAAAAAGAAAAAGAAAATAAAAATATTACAAAAAAATTATACAAGTTTACCAAACGTGTTCTTTCTTTTTCTATTTCAAGAATATAAATTTTGTGTAGTTACCAAACACGTTCTTGTTCAAAAATTATTCTGAAACGAAATAGTTTCTATTTTTATTTCCTAATAATTTTTGAAAAACGTTACTACAAACTGCCTTTATTAACAGAGAATTTTTAATTAAGAAAGAGAAAAACAGTGGGGCCCATGACACGAAGCCACATGGAGCTTCCTAATTGGTAGGGAAGCACACTAGCTAGTGGTGCGGTGTTGGTTGGGTTTGCCTCATTAAAAAAAAAGAAGAAGAAAGAAATAACAAGAAGAGAAGAAAAATTTAAAAGCAAGTGAAAAGAAAGAGAAGGCTTCGTGTGTGTCAGCAAGTGAGGAGAGAGAAGAAAGAGGAGAGCCGGACACCTAGGGCGCGCATGACAACCATTCTGTTCTAGAAATAACTTCAGAACGAAATAGATTTTTCTATTTCTAATTCTAAGAAAAATAACCATTTGATAATAACACAAAATTTCTACTCTAAAAATAGAAATTCGTTTGATAACGACACAAAATTTCTTCCTTTTGGACGGCGGCGGACTGGTGGATAGTGGTGACAGACGACGGCGGCTGCGGTGGTGACGATCGGCGACCAACGGCGGCGGCCGGCAATCGGCGCGCAGTGGCGGCGGGGGCCGGGCGGGCGGCAACCCACGGGCATGTGGTCGGTGGCAACGAGATGAAGGACCGATTGACGAACGATGAGAATAATTTTTATTTCTCATTTCTGTTTTAGAAATAGAGAAGCAGAAAATTTCTACTTTTGATTTCTATTCCAAACTTATTTCTGGAATAGAAATCTATTCCGAAAATAGAAAAATGGAATAAGTTTATCAAACAGATTTCTATTCTGAAAACAGTGCGGAATAGAAAAATTGTTTCTGCACAGAAATAGGTAGTTGTCATGCACTCCCCTAGAGTGCCAAAACTTAGCACGGATGAATACTTAAGTGCCCAAAGTTAGGAAAGTGACATTTAAATGTCAAAATCTGAGCAAAATGAATTAGTTAAGTGCCAATTGTAAGAAAATCCGGCCAAAATACGACGTGATGATTTTTCAATGAGACAAATGCAAAACGTTTCATTTTGCATGCTAACATGGCTAGACAAGTGCAAAAACAATGTCGTTTTGTTGACATTGCTAAATAATTAATATAATTATTAATTAAATTAAATTTTATACTAATTTTTTTTTTTTTTTAAAAAGGACATCCCTCTCTGCCCCCTCCTCCTCCTTTTAAATAAATATAAATATTTTAATTTAATTAATATTTATATTAAAAAAGACAAAACGACGTTGCTTTGGTTCTTCGTTGCTGACTTAGCTCTTCGGTGCACCACATAAGCGAGCTATATTATTTAAAAATTGCCATGTAGGATTTCTAGCCATCTTCGGTAGACTTGGCACTCGAGTTTCTTATTTTTAAAAAAGTGGCACTTGTCACTTTTGTAACTTTTGACATTTAAGTATCTCCCGTACCAGATTTTGGCAGTCCACTTGCTCTTTTGCCAAAGAAAAAGTGTGCCCAAAAAAGGTGAAGGGGAGAGGAGAGAGGGGGCGAGAAGATAGAGAGCTCCCGAAGGCATTCATGGAGAAGAGGAAGAAAAAGGGCCAAATTTTTGTGGCCCTAATTTGAAGGCCAAATATTGACAAAATTAACTCAAATCTGAGAATGTTGTTCATGAGACCAAGAGCTATGAGTTGATTGGTGTTGTTTGTTGAGAACTACCTTCGAATTCTCTAATTATGTTTAAAGTTTTCTTACTCCAAATTTGTTTATCTACCTATGTGATGAAAAAATATGGTTGTAATGTTGATATTGAGCATTTAGTGTGTGGCTAGAGAAGAATACTTTGTTTATCCTACTATTTTGTTGATTAGTGGATTTTTTTTAGCAGTCTATGGTTTTTCTCGCATTGGGTTTTCCATGTTAAATCATTGGTGTGGTTATTTACTTTGTATCATTTCGGCATTGTATTTGCATATTGTGAGGTTATATATTACTCGTTATTGCTGGGGGTTAAATGAATTTCTATTGATTTAGTTTTGGGGGAGAAACTGATCCTAGATTGAGTTTAGTTTGTGTTGAATTGTGTCCCCAAATTCTCCCCAACAAAGTGGTATCAGAGCCAGAGTTGAAATTCTAATGTTAAGTAGAAGAATTTAGCGACACGATGTTTAAGTTAAATGCCTCCAATTATTCTATTTGAAAGCCTCGGATGGAAGACGTGTTATATAAGTTTGGGACACCTGGAGTGCCATAACTTGGCACGGGGGGACACTTAAGTGCCATAACTTCGAAAATATACACTTAAGTGCCAGTTTTGAAGTTAAACGGTTTTGAAGTTAAATGGAACACTTAGGTGCCACTTGGCGAAAATCCGAATATGATCGACGTGACAATTTTCCAGCGAGTTTGGTCCAAAACGGCGTCGTTTGCACGCCGACGTGGCGAGAAAATGCAAAAATGACGCCGTTTCATGTCGATGTGTAAATAATAATATAAAAATTAACTAAATTAAATTAAATTAAATTAAATTAAATTAAATTAAATTAATTTTATTTAAAATATTCTAAAAATTTAAAAACTAAAAATTAAAATAAAAAGGGAGCCCAAAGGGGGCGGCCGAGGGCGAGCCCTCGCCGCCGCCGCCTCCCCGCCGTCGCCGGGAAGGGCCGGCAACGGAGGGGGAGGGTCGGTCGGGGTCGCCGCTCCTCGCCGTCGTCGGCGGTGGCGGCGAGGGCTCGGCCCTCGCCTGCCCCCTTCGGCCTCCTTGTTTTTTTTTTTAATTTTTAGTTTTTAAATTTTTAGAATATTTTAAATAAAATTAAGTTTAAATTTAATTTAATTTAATTAATTTTATATCATTATTTACACATCAGACATGAAACGGCGTCGTTTTTGCATTTTCTCGCCACGTTAGCGTGCAAAACGACGCCGTTATGGACCAAACTCGCCGGAAAATTGCCACGTCAGCCATTTGGCCGATTTTTTGCCGGAGTGGCACCTAAGTGTTCCATTTAACTTTGAAACTGGCACTTAAGTGTACCTTTTCGAAGTTATGGCACTTAAGCGTCATCCCGTGCCAAGTTATGGCACTTGGGCTATTCTTCTGCCGCCCATGTTATATTATTAAAATTTGTTTGATCCCATTGAGGGTAATGAGACTAAAAAGATAAGGAAGACAACGAATATGAGCGAATGAATTGAAAAGCGGTTAAATTTATCCAACAATTGATTGATGATAGTATGTTTCATCACTTTGCTCAAGAAACGAAGGTAGATACTCTATGGAAGAAATTACAAGATCTTTATTAGAGGAGAACTCCACTAAATAAAATTTTTCTAATTAAACGACTTGTGAATTTGAGATACAAGGATGGGAGTAGCATGTTATAACACTTGAGTGAATTTCAAGATATTATAAATCAATTAACAAATCTTGAGAATGGCCTTGGTAATGAATTGCAAACATGCTTATTACTTGGTACTCTTCCCAATAATTGGGACACCTTGGTTGTTGCATTAAACAATTTGACTCTTTGTGGTGTGATTTCTATGAGTGTGGTTAAAGAAAGCTTGTTCAATGAATAAACAAGAAGAAAATGCTTGAATTGTGCTTCTACATTGGATGCTCTTATCATAGAAAATAGGGCGATAAGTCAATTAAGAAGATTTCAAAAAAATGATAACTGGGGCAAGTCAAGAGGAATGTCGAAATCAAGGCCGAGGAGGAGTATGAAGTACTATAATTGTGGTAAGATTGGACATTATGCCAGAGAGTGCAGGTTACCAAAGAGAGATAAATCCCATGATAGAAATGAAAATGGAAAGAAAGAAGAAGAATAGGTTACTACGGCAATTACATCTGATGGTGATAGTCTTCATATGTGGTGACGATTGTATGAATCTTACATGCCAAGATTCTAGTTGGGTTGTTGATTCTGCAGCTTCTTTTCAGGTCACTTCACAGCATGACTACTTTACTTCCTATCATAGTGGTGATTTTGGTTGTATTAGGATAGGAAATAATGGTGTTTCCAAGGTCATTAGCATGTGAGATGTTTATTTAGAAACCAATGTTGGATGTAATTTACTTATGAAAAATGTGAGATATATTTTGGATATTCAACTTCACTTGATCTTCATAGGCGTCTTAAATGATGATAGTTATTGCAATTTCTTCTTTGATGGCAAATGGAAATTGACTAAATGTTTCATGATAGTTGTTAAGGGCAATAAAATATGCTCTCTCTACATCATGCAAGCTAAGTTGATTAGGGAAGAGATAAATGTAGTGGAGGACTCCTTGTGACATCCCAGATTTTCCATCTTGTTTTCTATCGAATAAATCGGGCATTTCATCGATGCGCCTATAGGGCTGTTCTCAGAGCCGATCACTCTCGAGATAACTAGACTATTTGGGGAAGCCATTAATGAATTTTAATGCAATAGACTTAAGAATTCAACTAGGAATTGACTACTTGACCGTGCTCATCTGCCAAGATCATTACGGCATATTTAAAAATCGATTAGAGATCAAAGATAGGTTGGTTCAACTGAAATGCGTGGTTAAACATGGGTGAAAAATTCTCATCGATCGACACTAGTTTGATTTTTCTTCGTTTTGATATCTTGTGTTCGTATTTGAATCATCGAGATTTTCACGACAATCGAGAATTGCCAAAATGTCGAGTGGGTTCATTGTGGCTCGAAGAAAATCGACCACAGGTCATTTGCATTAAAAGTTTTGAAAACTACCCGTAGCCTAGGTCACGCTAAAATTGCGTTGGAGTGAAATTAACTGCAATTTGAATCCGATTTGAGAAATTGAAAGTTCTGTCATGTCACATGTCATTTTAGGAATGTTGACTCAGTCTCAGAGGATTTTTTTGCAAACCGAGACTTTTTGGGAAAAAGTCATTCTAGGGCCGTTTTGTTTAGAAAAAGTCATGGATCGTTTTTTATCGCAAAATTGGGTCGTAAGTGGGATCAATTGGTGAGAAAAAATACCAATTGAATCGGTGAGGTGTCAATTGAATTTATTGAGGCCGAATTGAAGTGAATTGAGAATTATTTTGTGTCCAATTGGAGAGAAAACCTTGCAAATTCGTATGCCCCTCATCACCATGACTTTTAGACCAATTCAAGCTTCTAGAATTGAGTATTGTTAGCTGAATTGTGGCCATGGAAGCCAGCCTTGGCTGAGAATTGGTTAAGGGGGACAAATTAGGAGAAAAAGAGGCCAAATAGGCCCCTTGGTTCCCTTATCCCTTCCCCCTCTCCCTCAGCTGGCTGACCAAGCTTCTTTCTCCCCTCCATTTAGCCGTTCGATGCCCTAACAGCCAAAGAGATTGCTGGAACAAGCTCGCACGCCGCCGAGACCGCACGTTGTTGCTGTTCACCGCTCCGCCGATCGTGCGTGTCCTCACCCTACTGTGTGCATCCCCGCCGTTCCAGACCTCCAGTTTTGCCTTAGCCTCGGTCCTAGGTGTTGTTCCGACTAGCTCAGGTCGCCGTGCACCACCGTTTCGTTGTTGTTCAGTCCCACCTGGACCTGTGACCGACCCTTGTAGCCTCGCAGGTCTTACCTTGCCAAATTGGCCCCATTTCCTCGCTTTTGCAGCCCAAAATAGCAGCAAGTAGAGTGGGTTTCCAGCAGCACTTCGGGCCCATTTTGAGGTGGTTTTGGGCCCTAAAAGCTAGGTCCGCTCTGGAGAAAGTCGTTCCCCATTGCGTCCCCGACGATTTAAGCCGATCAGATCACAAAACAAGTGAGTTTAACTCACTAATCCTCGCTTAGTAGGTTAATGATGCTTAGGGGTTGATTAGTTTAGGCTAAGATGGATTAGGTGGTTAGATTATATTAAATTAGTGAATTTAAGTAATTACCGATGCATGTTAGGTGGATAGTTAGTGCCATTAGCGAGTAAATAGACTATAATATTTATTTAACGAGTCTCATAAATTTTCCGGGCCCGTTTTGGCTTATAATTAGGCATTACGGGTCTAAGTATGCATTTTCTGCATTTAATAATTAATTTCCGTAATTATTTAATTATTTATTTATTTTCCAAAAATTAGACCGGAATAATCGGTGACCGGAATTTTATACTGATTGCTGTGGTGTGATCTGTTTATTTATTTGAACTCTAATTTGTCTTTGAATTGATTTAATTATGATTTTAGGATTTTATTCCTAAATTAATTAATTTTGGTAATTAATTGGAAAATTATCGGGCATCGATCTACAACGCCAAAAATCTATTTTTAGACTGTTGAAAAAAGTGGGAGGATCAAAAGTGAAATTATTGTATTTTGGCTAAGGCCAACCGTGTACCTACACATGGCTATTTTTATCGAGTACGATAAAAATAATGAATTGATTGTATGGTGGGAGTGGTATACTATAATGGCCAGGGGGCCCTAAATTATCAGCTTTGGGTGAGCATACATATAGTATACTATATTATCAGCTTTGGGCAAACGATCGGGATTTGTTAGGACATTATAGATAGTATTGAATGTACCGACCAAAAAATGATTGTGATGACATGTAATTGACTAAGTCAATTGATCGGCGGTTCGATTTGTTTGATTAGATGATTTGATTGTCAGCAAGTATAAATTGAACTGACTTGTAGAAAAAAACTAAGGTCAAGGTAAGTCCTCTGACCCGTGTTGTGCTTAAGTAGCCCTTAGGGCGTATTGGCTTCCTAATCGAGTCTTAGGGGGTAGTCTCACCCCGTTGTGGGACAACATTTCAGGCCTGTAGATGGCAGCCTCGCCGGAGCATTTTGGGCAACCTAAGAAGTTCACCAAGATGAGTTACCATATTCCGATACATGGACATCTTGAGGGCCTTAAGTATGTAATGGTGAAGTCCATCGTCTAGGTCGATGCGGGCTTACCCCATATGGTACTCCATCGATACCGATCATGGTATTGCCATTATCATAATGGCTAGAGGGTAGGCCTTGTACCAGAATGTGAGGTACCTCTACGGATTTTGGAGGTTGCCTTTGGAAAGGGTATTGCAGACCCTAAGGATAGATCAGTGGAGGATGCGAAGGATCTAGAGCTCGATGATCCGGAAACTCCGGAGTACTTGGCAGAAGACTCCAATGTGGTGCAGTAGGAGTCCGATGAGGACGAGTAGCCGTAGTTTGAGAAAACCCCCACCCCTGTTTACAGACCTTGTTTTTTGAGCTCGTTTAAGTTGAATCTAACTTAGTAGTTTGCCTTGTATATATGTGCACTGGTTTGCAATGTATATAAGTGTGGTGGTTTTTCAGGTTCGAGATTTTTAGTCCTATTTTCCTATCCAATTGTTTTATTGTTTAGGGATTTTATTATGCTTCCGTATGCATATTAAAAATGAATGGGTTGGCGATGCGTCCTAGGACGTCACTATTTAATCGACTAGTGAGGGATGGGTGCGTGCCCGAGGATCGGGGCATGATACTCCTCAATCGGCCTATAGCATATGAGACTTGGTCATCTCAGCAAGAAGGGGCTTGACACTCTCGTAGGAAGAATTATCTACCATTGAATGAGAGAAATTTGAAGAAATATACTCACTACCTAATAAATAAACCACATAGATTCTCATTTCATAGCTCCTCTCCGCACACGGAGTCAAATATACTTGATTTAGTTCACACTGATGTTTGTTGTATGGATGTTAGAACACTTGGTGGTGCATTATACTTTATGACTTTTATTGATGACTGCTCTAGAAAAAGTGTGGCCTGTTGCTTTGAAATCTAAAGATCGGATGCTTGCGGCTTTCAAGCAATTTCACATCAATGTGGAAAGAGAAATCGGGAAAAAGCTTGAATGTGTTTGAGTTGACGATGGTGATGAATATATAGGACCCATTTGAACATTATTGTAGGAACTATGGTGTCAAGCTTGAGAAGATTGCTCTAAAGACACCACAACAAAAGGGAGTTGCTGAGAGAATGAACCGAATAATAAATGATTGAATTTGGTATATGCTTTCTCATACGGGGTTACTTCAGTCATTTTGGGGTGAAGCGAAGAGAACAGTAGTAAACTTGATAAATTTTTCTCCATCGGTTCCTTTTAAGGGGATGTTTCTCAAAGAGCTTGGAGTGGGAAAGATGTTTCCTATAATCATCTAAAAGTATTTAGTTGTCAAGCATTCGTGCATGTCCCAAGAGATGAAAGGTCCAAACTTGCTAGTGTATCTTCTTGGGTTATGGAAATGAGGAGTTTGACTACAGGTTATGGGATTCAGTTGCAAAAAAAGTCATTAGAAACAGAGATGTGGTGTTCCTTGAGCATCAAAGCATTAAAGACATCAACAAGTTGGAGAGACCAAAGAGTATAGCTCAATGCTCTTTTTGTTTCAGCTAAATCCTCTTGTCATGGGTGGAGATCATGGGAGAGAAGTGCATGGAAAGAGAGCGTAAAACCGATTGAGACAGTTAAGTAAGAACAGCCGATCTTACCTCAAATTAGAAGATCTAAAAGAGAGCGTAAACCTTCACAAAAATATGAACCACATGAGTATATGTTAATCACTAATGCAAGAGAGCTAGAAATTTACGAAGAAACTATGTTGTGTGATCAAAAGAATGAATGGCATAAAGTCATGTAAGAGGAGCTTAAAATCTTGCATGAGAACCACACATTTGAATTTGTGAAATTGCCCAAGGATAAAAGAACACTCATAAATAAGTGGGTGTACAAGTTAAAGATGGAAGAAAATAGTTCACAACCAGGATACAAGGCTAGATTGTTGTGAAGGGCTTTCATTAAAAAGAAGGGAGTTGGCTTTGAAGAGATTTTTCACCAATTGTAAAGATGCCTTTTATTTGAGTTGTTCTTGGTCTGATCGCTAGTTTGAATTTAGAAATTGGACAGCTTGATGTAAAGACAGTTTTTTTTTTTTTTTTAATGGAGACTTGGAAGAAGAAATATATATGGAGCAACCGAAATGTTTTAAAGTTGAAGGTAAGGAGCATCTTGTATGTAGATTGAGAAAAAGCTTATGTGGTCTCAAGAAAGCACCAAAAAAATGGTACATAAAGTTTGAATCATTCATGAAAGAACATGGATACGATAAGACAAACTCTTATTCTTATTTTTTTATAAAAAGATTCTCAGATAATGATTTTATTATCCTTCTACTTTATGTGGATGACATGCTGATTGTTGGGCATGATGCTAAGAAAATCAAGAGCTTAAAAGATGAATTGAGTAAAGCTTTTACAATGAAGGATCTATGCCCGGCCAAGCAAATCCTTGGCATGAGAATTACTTGTGACAAGAAGAACAATGAACTATTGTTATCTCAAGAGAGATACATTGAAAAGGTGTTTGAGAGATTCAACATGAGCATATATAAATTGATAAGTACTCACTTGCAGGCCACTTCAACTTGAATAGTAATGAATATCCTAAAAGTGAGAAAAAGAAGGAAGAGATGAAGAAAATTCATTATGTATCGATTGTAGGTAGTTTAATATATGCTATGGTTTATACAAGACCTAATATTACTCATGCAGTTGGTGTTGTGAGTAAATTTCTCTCAAATCCAGGTAAGGAGCATTGGACTGCTGTTAAATGGATTTTGAGGTATTTTAGAGGCACTTCTAGACTTTGTTTGTGCTATGGAGATGTGAAGCTTGAGTTTGGATGTGAACTATGCCGGTGATGCTGATTCTCGAAAATCCACATTGGATTATATGATGACTTTTGTGAGGGGAATTGTTTCGTGGCAATAAAGATTGCAAAAATGTATTGTTTTTGTTTACAACTAACATGGAGTATATCGCTATTATTGAAGGAGGTAAGGAACTCTTGTGGATGCAAAAATTCCTACAAAAGTTCGGCTTGAAGTAAGAGAAATTTATACTATATTGCAATAGCAAGAATCTGATATTGTATTCAAGATCTAAGTATGTTGATGTGAAATATCATTGGATCCGAGAGAAGTTAGAAGATAAGCTCTTCCTACTTAAGAAAATCCACACTGACGATAATGGTCCAATATGATGACCAAAGCATTGCCTATGATGAAAGTTGATTCTTATAGAAGAAAAGCATGCATAATGGATGAGGTGGAGGGGGATATTTGTTGGCTGAGTCCACCCCATTTGTTGGGTCTTGCTAACATTGACAAAAGAAGAAAGAAATAAAAAGAGGAGAAGAAAAGTCAAAAAGCAAGTGAAAATAAAGAGAAGGCTTCATGCATGTGTTGGCAAGTGAGGAGAGAGAAGAAAAAGTGTGCCCAAAAAAGGCGAAGGGCAGAGGAGAAATGGGTGAGAAAATATAGAGCCCCGAAGGTGTTTATGGAGAAGAGGAAGAAAAAGGGCCATATCTTTGTGGCCTTGATTTGAAGGCCAAACGTTGACGGAATTTGCTCAAATTTGAGTATGTTGTTAGTGAGACCGAGAGCGATGAGTTGATCAATTTCTTTCGTTGAGAACTGCCTCTAAATTCTCCAATCACGGTTATGGTTTTCTTACTATGAAATAATTTATTTACCTATGTAGTGAGAAAATATGGTTATAATGTTGATGTTGAGCCTCTAGTGTGTGACTAGAAAATAATACTTTATATATCCTGCTATTATTGGTGATTAGTAAACATTTTTTAGCGGTTTGTGGTTTTTCTTGTATTGTTTTTTCACATTAAATTCTTGATGTCGTTATTCACTTTGTCCAATTATTATTTTGGCATTATATTTGCGTATTGTGAGGTTAGATATTGTTGGTTGTTGCTGGGAGTTAAGAAAATTTTGATTGATTTAGTTTCAGGGGAGAAATGGATCCTGAATTGAGTTTAGTTTGTGGTGAATTGTGTCCCTGCGTTCTCTCTAGTATCTGGGACCACCTAATATTTTCTTGACATGTAGTGGGTCTTTTAGGGTATGTTGATTTTTTGGACCGTGTGTTACATTGATTCACAAGAAGTCATGGTTTTTATGGACTTCTTGATGATGTTTGGCCTTAAAATTATGAGCTAAACCCATCATTAATCAAACCATTTACATTACATAAAATTTGTATGGGTACTCGTGTTTTGAATAGGGTCCAGTGCGGGCCTCATTATTTCTTGATACATTGCTTATTGATCATGCATTTTAATCTTATCGGAAAGATACTCCTATAGCATAGTATGGAGAAAATTTAACATGTATCAAATATTATTTCTCTACATTTTATATCCTTGTAGAATCACAATGCTACAATAGGTACAATTATACTATTTCGTACTAAGAAAAAAGATGGATCTTTTCTATGGTAGTAGAATTTGAAAAGAGTTGGTAAGTGCGGGAAAACAAAACTGATGGCTAGCCAAATTTATGTATCCTGTTTCATATAAATTGTCCTCTTTTGGACAAGAAATACGAAATTCTTCATTCTTATCATTCATAATGTGTAATATACCTGGATTTGGCAATAGTTGAAAATTCCTCTTTCAGAGAGATATATTTCCTATGTAATCGATAACTATTGCAATTTTGAAAGAAAATAATAATAATAATAATAATAATAATAATAATAATAATAATAATAATAATAATAATAATAATAATAATCATCTTCAAAAGAAATACTTGATAGGAATAGTTCGTGACATCCTGAAATTTCATTATGCTTTCAATTGAATAAATCGGGCATTTCATCGACACACCTATAGTGCTGTTCTCTGAGCCGATCACTCATGAGATAACTAGACGATTTAGGAAAGCCATTAAGGGATTTTAATGCAATAGACTTGAGGATTTGACTAGGAATCGACTACTCGACCGTGCTCATCTGCAGAGATCATTACGACATAGTAAGATCGATTAGAGATTAGAGATAGGTCGGTTCGACTAAGATATATGGTTAAACGTGAGTGATTCCACTAAATTGCAAAATTTTCATCGATCGGCACTAGATTGATTTTTTTGTCATTTGGGTATCCTATGTCCGTATTTGAAACCTTGAGATATTCACGACCACTGAGAGTCGTCAATGTGTCAAAGAGGTTCAATGTGGTTCAAAGAAAGTCGACCACGGGTCATTTGCACTAAAATTTTCTCGAAAGCTACCGGGTAGCCTAGGTCACAATAAAATCGTGTCGATCGAAATTAACTGTGAATTTTAATCTGATTTTAGAAATTGAAAGTTTTGTCATGTCACAAGTCATTTTAGGAACGTCGACTCGCCTTCTGAAGTTTTTTTTTTTTTTTTTTTTTGCAAAACGGGGTTTTTTGGCGAAAAGTCAAGATATGGTCATTTTTGTCCAGAAAATTTTGAGGACTATTTTTTTATCGCGAAATTGGGATGCAAGTAGGTTCTATTGGCGAGGAAAAATGTCAATTTGATCAAGGGTATGATGATTTAATTTTTGGGAGCCAATTTGAGTCGATTCAAGGAGGAATTGAATGGAAATTGAGCCAAAGGTTGTGCAAATTCGTGTGCCCCATGGACCCAACTTTTGGACCACCTCTAGGCTTCTAGAGGAAGCCAAAGGGCTGGAAAATGCAGAGGAATCCAACTGGGCATTGGTGGGACCACTTCAAAGAGTCAAAGGGGACAAGAAGATAGAAGAAGACCAAGTGGTGGCCCCCTCCTTGCTCAGCCGGTCCCCTCCCTCTTCTTTGCTCGTCGACTCCTCCTCATCCTCCTCACTTGTTGTTTCCAGAGTTTAGCAAAACCAGAAGAAACTGAGTTGCAGCCCCTTCGTTGTTGCAACTGCCGGCCGAAGCCGTCGCGCTTTGCAAGCCAACTGCTCGCTTGTGCTCGCGGTCTCGCTTCTCCACTCGACGTCCCAGTGCCTCCGTCTGTCCTGGTCGCTGCCTAAGGCCGTCAGACCATTGTGCGTTGTCATCTCGCTGCCGTGAGGCTCTGCCTGGTCCTTGCAGCAGCCCCCTCGCCCATCCTTGTCAGTTTCCGCCTCAACTAGCCGCTGGTTCTCCCTTCTCAGCCTTTCCACAGAACTGGACAGCAATGGGTCTTCTAGCCACTGTTTGGGCCGTTTTCGAGCCGTTCCCGACCTAGCTTGGTGGTGCCGCTTTGGGATTTGTGGACCGCCTTCGTGTCCCTGTCATTTTGATCCGAGCGGATCATTAATCAAGTGAGTTTAACTCACTAATCCATGCTTAGTAAGTTAATGACACTTAAGAGTTGATTAGTTTAGGCTAAGCTAGGATTATGTGGTTAGTTAGAACGGATTAGTGATTTAGTTAATCCTTGATTGATGTTAGGTGGTTAGATTAGTGAAATTAGCAACTAGATAAGCTCTAGTATTTATTTAGATAGGTTTGGAAATTTTCCAAACTTGAATTGGTAGTTAATTAGGCTTTACGGGCCTAAGTGCTATTTATTGGTATTTAATAATTATTTTCCATAATTAATTAATTAATTTCCATAAATTAGACTGGGATAGCCGGTGACCAGAATTTCGTGCCGATTGCAGTGGTGTAGTCTGTTTATTTAATTGACTGTTATTTTGTGCAAATTGAGGTGATTTTTGATTTGGGTGATTATCCCAAAAAATTGATAATTTTGGTAATTAATTAGAAAATTACCGGGCGTCGGTTTACAACACCAAAAATGTATTTTGGGACTTCTGAAACTAGTGGGATGTTCAAAAGTGGAAATATTATATTTTGGCTAAAGCCGACCGTGTACCCACACACGATTATTTTTATCAGGTATGACAAAAATGGTGAATTTGTTAGGTGGTCAGGGTGGTATACTATATTAGCCTGTGGGCTTGATATGTCAGCTTAGCGCGAGTAGTATACCGGTATACTATATCAACCTACGGGTTCTAATATGTCAACTTAGCGCGAACAATATACTTTATCAGCTTAGAGCGAGCAATATTAATTATCAGCTTAGAGTGAGCATTATTAGTGTACTATATCAGTCCGATGGCTCGATATGTCAGTTTAGCGAGAGCAGTACACTATTTATCAGCTTTGTGTGAGCTATACTATTTATTATTAGCTTAGAGTGAACAGTTCGGATATGATCGGACTATATAGATAGTATTGAATGGACCGACCGAGAGAAGGTCGTGATGACATGGAATCAATTGAGTTGATTGATCGGTGATTCGATCTGAATTGATTTGTGATGTGATTTGATGAATTACAAATTGTATTGACTTGCAGGAAGGGACGGAGGCCAAGGTAAGTCCTCTGACTCGTGTTTGTGCTTAGGCAACCTTTGGGGCGTATTTTCTTCCTAATCGGGTCTTAGGGGATTGAACTTGCTGGAACGTCATCTCACCCCGTCGTGGGATAACAATTTCAGGTCCTTAGATGGCAGCTCCTCCCGAGCATTTTGGACAACCGAAGTAGATCAGGGAATGGGTAACTTATATTCCAATGTCTAGGGACCCTAGGGGATGGGAATACGCACTCATGCAGTCTGTGGTTTGGGTTGATGCGAGTCTACCCCACAAGGTGCCCCATCATTACCGATCATGGTACCGTCGAGAGCGGAATGGATAGAAAGAGGGCCCCGTACCGGAATCTGAGATACCTCGGTTTGTGCTGGAGGTTTTTTGGAAAAGGCACTACAGATCCTTATGGTGGTTCGGTGGTGGACCCAAGTCCATTGGATCTAGGATCCTTGGTGCATTTAGAGGAGGACTCGACTGCCTAATGTGCCTGTAGCACTTTGAAAACCCCCCTGTTTTGTAGACCCTGTCCTTGATAAACTGGTATTGTATAGACCCTACTTTTCTATCCCATCTCGTTGTTGTCTGGGGATTAATTATTTGCTTCCGCATGCGCATTTAAAATGAATTGGTTGGCGACACGTTCTGGGACGTCGCTAGTAATCGACCACAGAGGGATGTGCACGTGTTCGGAGGATCGAGGCGTGACATAATTACATTTTTGATTTGTAACATTAAAACTCGTCACAACTAATGGTATTGAATGGGGCAAGCACTTAGGAAATGGAAGAATCCTAGTTGGAAGCAAGACAAGTGAAAAGTGTAAGAAAACTTCCCATTGCCAGAACAATGAGCAACCTCTTGTTAATTACAAATCCAAGTGGCACTCGTTAAGGACAGTACTAGAATACTTTGGAATGACATTTTTATGCAGACATAAATTAGTTTCCAGGAATCCGACCAAAAAAGGAAAATTAGTTTCCAGGAATAAATTTTACAATAGATTATTTGTTTTTGTTACAATGGAAAGGTACACATTGCCGATAATCAAAGAAGCTGAATTTCTGCAACATGATAATTGTGCAGTGGCCGGTAGCTCCTTCTCGTGAATTTCATGGTTAATTAATGGTGAATTTATTAGAATTTAAACAGGTTATGTGTCAAATTAGGACACGTTCAAGAAGTCAAGGTCTTGGTCGAGTACCCAATTCCAAAGTCTAAGGTAATTGAGTTTCATTTTCATGTACATGGGTCGTCTACACAATCAAGAGAAGTCTTGGTCTTCTGTTGTTTATGTGATGTCTGATCTTTAAATAATGTGAAGGAAACATCGATTTCTAAATTTGTTGTCTTCAACTAAAGAGAAACGATCCTCCAAATACGTAGCGAATTTCCTTAACAAGCCATGCATTCATGGTAACAACAACACATTATCACTCATCACACATTGCGATCTTACTAAAAAGACAGGAAAAATAAACGACCATCTGATAAATGCTTCTCACTACTTGGCAATTGTTACCTAGGAAGATTTTAGCCTAGCCAGTATAAAAAATTTTAACATGACTTAAAAATTGCAAGGGCCGCATACTTCATGATCTCAACCATGTTCGCCAATTTGCATCATCATTTCATCAACCGACTCTTCACTTGGTAAAACTTATTTGCTTGTTTTGGGACAAGTACCTCATGATCCTTGCTCATCCTGTGGGCTTGAAGAATTTTCTGTCGATCCACCTTCCCACCATAGTCCTCGATTATTTCCTTGGAGCTGCGCAAGTGAGATAGAATAGAAGGGCTTCGCCAACGTTAGTTTTGGAGCTAGAAAAGCTTCCGAAACTTGTTTCATCGGGGCTTGCAACTTTGGATTGCTATTTAAGCAAGCAAGCGCTAGAGAAACTATCAGAATGATACTCCTTGCAATAGAATTCTCTCTTGGGATTGGCAAGCGCGGATCCAATATTTGATGTAGCATAATATCTTCTCTGAAGAGAGTGGACAGCATTAAGATGATCTCACCTAGATGCTCACCCATTATTATTTCCATTGCTACCACCCTGAAGTTGTATACGTCACATTTCTCATTGATGACCAAAGTGTAAGCAAGCTCTTAAAAAAAAACAAAAGGTCATAGATTAGATGAGGCTTGGAACAAAGTTCACAATCTTAGTGCATTATCAAATGATAAACATGTAAGTATGCTGAAGCGTCAACATGTTATTACCACATGGGGGGTGTTAAGTATATTGATCTAGCTAAGTGCCTCCAGTAATAACATTCCACAAAAATATGGACGATTGTTGCTTACCTAGTGCTATATATCCATGAGTGCCTGCAATATTTGCAGTGAGATTAGATGAGAAGTTAGGTTCTAGGAGTCTTGCTGTGCCAAAATCTGATAGAAAAGCCTGCATATTGTTGTCTAGCAAAATGTTGTTGCTAGATATGTCTCGATGAACGATTGGCCGAGCGCAATTGTGGTGTAAGTAAGACAAGGCATGTGCCATATCCCATACAATGACGAGTCTTTTAGACTAGTCTAGTTCCACCGCTTCAACGTCATCTCTCAGAGCACAAAATAGACTCCCCCTTTCCATGTACTCATAAACCAAGAACATGCATTGCTTGTGTAAGCAAAAACCATGGAGCTTAATTATGCTTCTATGCCGTACTTCAGTCAAGTGCTTCACTTCATTTCGAAAGCTCTTATCGAAAGATGGGTCCTTTGCTTCATGATGGTGAAGTTTCTTCAATGCCACGATTTTCCCATTAGGCAATTGCGTTCTATAGACACTACCGTATCCACCAGTTCCAATGCAATATTTGATGTCAAAGTCTTCTGTTGCATTGATTATGTCTTCATATGCAATTCTCCCATCATAATTCCATATTGACAAGAAATCTCCATTTTTCTCTGTTATCTCTAATTGAGTGCTCTTCATTCTATGCTGAAATACGATCAAACGCCTCAAAACCAAATAGAAAATGATTGATATAGCCATTGGTGGTGTAAGTATTGTCATAATTACAACCCTAGTCATTCTTCAAGAACCATGAGTCTTTTCCAAACCTTCATTGCCTATGAAAGCTCCATAAGGAACGTGGGCCAAGTTATCTGGAATTTTTCCCGTGAGATGATTGTATGACAAGTTGATGTTATCTATGTGACCAAGAGTCGTCGGGATTATCCCCCAAAGTGCATTATTACTCAGATCCAGGTGGATTAGACTCTTTAGATTTCCTAGTTCGGGAGGGATGGTACCTCCAATTTTGTTACCATGAATGTCAATTACTTCTAAAGTGGTGAGGTCTTGGAGACAAAGAGGGAGCTCACCATATAGCCAAGTGTGGGACAAGTTGAGATGCCTGAGCTTTGGGAGTGCACACATTTTAAGGGGAAAGATATTAATGGAGCTCCAATCAAATGTGCCCTCGCGGTCGGATATTACGTTTATTTTGACAATGTTTTCGGAGTCGTTGCATGAAATGCCAGGCCACATGCAATATGCTAATGAAATGTTGCTTGTAAGGTGGTCAGGCCACCACCCACGGTAACGAAAGGCAGTTACAAGTGCCCCATGGCAGTATTTTCCAAACCGTCATTGCCTTCGAAAGATGCACCAGGAACATTGAACAGATTTTATGGAATTTTTCCTGTGAGATGATTGCACGATAAGTCAATGGACTCCAAGTTGACAAGCTTTTGGAATTTGGAAACTGAACCATGAAGAGAATTGTTTGCAAGATTGAGACCGCTTAACATGACCAAACTCTCAAGTTCGTGAGGGATATTTCCCGAGAAGTTGTTGAAGCTCAAATCCAAATAAGTGAGATTCTTCAAATCTCCTATTTCCGATGAAATGGGCCAGTGAAGGAGTTTGAGCTCAGCATCAACATAATCAAGCTCTTCAATTTACCTATTTCCGATGGGATAGATCCATTGAAGGAGTTATCTTTCATAATTAGATATGCCAAGTTCGTCAAGTTCCCTATTTCCGATAGGATAGATCCACTGAAGGACTTCCTTGCCCTACTTAGATATGCCAAGTTCATCAAGTTCCCTATTTCCGATGGGATAGATCCACTGAAGAAGTTCCCTTCCATACTTAGATATGCCAAGTTCATCAAGTTCCTTATTTCCGATGGGATAGATCCACTGAAGAAGTTCCCTTCCATACTTAGATATGCCAAGTTCATCAAGTTCCCTATTTCCGATGGGATAGATCCTCTGAAGGAGTTCCCTTCCATACTTAGATATGCCAAGTTCGTCAAGTTCCCTATTTTGGATAGGATAGATCCACTGAAGGAGTTCCCTGCCACACTTAGATATGCCAAGTTCCTCAAGTTCCCTACTTCCAATGGGATAGATCCACTGAAAAAGTTCATTTGCATACTTAGATATGCCAAGTTTGTCAAGTTCCCTATTTCCGAAGGAATGGATCCATTGAAGCAGCTATATTGCAAAGAGAGTTGCGCTAAGTTCTTCAATTTCGCTAGAGTCATAGGGATCATGCCATTTAGCAAATTGAAACTGAGATCTAGATAGATCAACCTCTTCAAATTTCCCAATTCAGGAGGGATTAGACTATTAATTTGATTATCATGAATGTCAATAACTTCTAACATGGTGAGATTTTGGAAACAAAGAGGCAACTCACTGGTTAGCTTATTGGTGGACAAGTTGAGGTGCCTGAGCTTTGGGAGTGCATATATTTGAAGGGGAATTATATCAGTGAGGTAATCACCAAACACCTGAAGAGAGGTGAGATTCGGGAGCAGAGAGTAATTCATGTTGCTCAAATTAACTGTGAACTCGCGGTAGTTGTAGTTGTCGTCTATGTTTATTTCAACGACACTTCTAGAATAGTCGCATGAAATGCCAAGCCACGTGCAATGCGACATAGAAGTGTTGCTCGTAATGTCGCGAGGCCACCACCCACTGTGACGAAGAGCATCCGCCTCTATTTTGGTGGCAAGGGCAAGGAAGTTGTGGAAGAGAGCCAGTGCAATAACAATCCATGTAGCTACAGTCATTAGGTGGCAGACATGTAAGCCAATGGGTTTGCTTACAAGATTCATGCTTGGGAGAGAGAGAGGACCTCTTATCTTTGCTTGGAAAGTGGAGAGCCTAAGTTTGCTGTCATATGTAGAAGAAGGGCGATCCATAAGAAAATAACTTGAGTGGAGAGCAATTCAGCATAAAGACTTGGAAGTCTCCCCAAAGGAGATAACATTATGATGGTCATCAGATGGTGGGGACCGTGGTTTTAGTGTGGATCCAATTCACACTTTGCATTCCATGAACCATGCTCATGAGATCCCACTGAATTTTAACTTTTCAAATAACCTCGATCTCACATGTAGCACTTTTTTGAGCTTTACACATTACTTTAATTTGAAAAAAAAATAAAAAAAAATCACAATTTTCATACGGCTCTCACTTTAATATTAAAATATTTTGAGCAATCAATTGCGTACTATATCAATGGAAAAACGATCACTTAAGTATCTACGGCGATAAATTCTGACAATTCATCCTATGTGGCATTTTAAATTAAACTTTGACTCTAACGTGTTTTTTTTTTTCTTTATAAGAGATATTGAAGTCTAATATGAAATATTCTTCATCTAACTAGGAAAAATGAACAGAACAATAACGCTTCATTTAAAATTGGGGAAATTTCTCTCTCTTTCTCGCTGAAAGAGCTCTTTTTCTCTAAAGCAAAGCTCTGTTTTCTCGATGGAGAATTGGAGTTCCCTGTTTTAGCCTCCTGTCCGTCTTCGTGAGCTCCAGTTCTCGTTCGGAGCATCTAGGGACAATGAAACTCCAAGAATCGGCGAAAAAGAGTCGGGTTCCTCAAGCTCGGGGGAGGAAGAGGAGGCCTTGCGATGAAGATGAGGCCATGAGTTTCGAATTCAAAATTTTACCTTGAACATTACGTTTGACATTCCACCAGGTGATTTTCGTGGCAAATAATCCTAGAAAAGACCACTTATTGGAGTAGCTACCTACGACGCCTTGCTGCAGAAAAAGAAAAAGAATGTAAACAAGCATGGGTACGAAGAACTTGTATGCATCCATCAAGAAGTCAAGGTCTTTGTGGGGTTTCATATGTGTTGACTTTTGGATTAGTGCGTGGCCGATGGTTCATGGGAAGTCGTGGTTTACACGGCACTTCTATTGGTGATGTTTGGCCCTCAAAAAATTCTAACCCATCGTAAGGGAAATGTTTGTCTTACCAAACTTTCTACACGACACATCTATTGGTGATGTTTTGACCCTAAAAAATTCTGACGCATCGTAAGGAAATGTCTACCTTACCAAACTTTATTAAACGACACAAGGACACTAGGAGTGTCATAACTTGGCATAAAAAAACACTTAAGTGCCAAAACTTACGAAAGCGACACTTAAGTGTCAAAATCGGAGCAAAATTGATCAGTTAAGCGCCAACGTCGAGAAAATTCGATCAAAGCGCTAACGTGGCAATTTTCCGGCGAGATTAATGCAAAACAACATCGTTTTGCATGCTGATGTGGCTAAACAGTGCCAAAACGACGTCGTTCTGGTGCTGACATGGTGATGTTTGGCCCTCAAAAAATTCTAACCCATCGTAAGGGAAAGGTCTGTCTTACCAAACTTTCTACATGACACTTTTATTGGTGATGTTTTGACCCTAAAAAAATTCTGACGCATCGTAAGGGAAATGTCTACCTTACCAAACTTTATTAAACGACACAAGGACACTAGGAGTGTCATAACTTGCATAAAAACACTTAAGTCTGCCAAAACTTACGAAAGCGGACAACACTTGTCAAAATCGGAGCAAAATTGATCAGTTAAGCGCCAACGTCGAGAAAATTCGATCAAAGCGCTAACGTGGCAATTTTCCGGCGAGATTAATGCAAAACAACATCGTTTTGCATGCTGATGTGGCTAAACAAATTGTCTTGCAAAACGACGTCGTTACGGTGTGCGACATGGTAAATAATTAATTTAATTTAATTTAATTTAAAACAAATTAATTTATTTATTAAAAAAAAAAAAAGGAGGGGAGGAGGAGGAGGAGGGAGGTGGTGGCGGCGATGGTTGAGCCCTCAGTCACCGGCTGCCTCCTCCTCCTCCTCCCCTTTAAAAAAAAAAATTATTTTGTTTTAAATTAAATTTAATTAATTTTTATATTAAAATTCAACAATCATGCGGGTTGGGGCCGGATAAACTATTGATCACATGGATCATATTCCGGCCAATCAATTCAAGAGTATCCCCTTAACATGACACCACATGGACCTTGGCCGTCGACATAGATTGAAACCCCGACTTTTGTCCTTAATTCGCTCCTCATTCATGGCATTAGACCTCGATACTTTTGATTACTTTAATCTGAAGAAGGGTCCCGATCTCTTCCAAAGCATGCCCATGCGATGTGCTCAGAAATTTATAAAGACAGTATGCTGCACGCTCTTTCTTTTCAATTCGAATTCCCATGAAGTAGGGAGAAGACAATGATACCGAATTAGCTCTCTCCACTTCGATTTCCAGTTCCCAATTCTCCGACAACCCAACAAACATCAATGAATTCATCACCACCGTGAGTGTCGATCGGTTTACTTAAGAGAGCCAAGTGTCACGGCACGACTAGAACATGGTCATGTCGGATCAAACCGGTCCGGTAGCTCGAGATCCTATTGCAGAGAGGCGACAACTTTAAATAGCGGGTCGCTTAAAACTACACAATAGAAGATAGGAATTGATGATCTGCACTTTGATTTTGATGCAGCCTAGCCTAGTGCGTGTAAAAACAGGCACGCGTCAACAGTTGGAGGTCTTCGTCGTGCACGCGCGCACTCAAGAGTCGGAGTCCGAGAAGTCGTCGGATCGACACGGATCACATCACCGCACTGCAGGAGACGCACGACCAAAGACAAAAGTGGATGCCTTTTTTGACTTCATTTGGCAGACGCAGAAATTTAGTTTGAGGAGCGAGACAAGGAGATAGCACCGAGCACAGAAATTTCGTACGAACTAGACGAATTGGAACAGAGGTTTCGTGAAAATAACGCTGAGTCTGATTTTGTGAATTTTTAGTGCTAGAGTCATCCGCCATCACAATGGGAAAAGGTCATCACACAGCGGTCTATAACTCATATGTTCTTGTCCCGGAATGTGGAGAATTGTTGTTTGATCACTCAATTCGCTTGGTATATCTCAACTCTTTCTGCTTTGACTCCATCGACAATCCATTGTTTTCTACTATGAGATTGGGTAGAGCAAGCTTAGTGTTGTGAAAGTTAGTACGAGCACCTAGAGAAGAGTGAATAGGTGCGAAAACAAATTTTGCAGAGTAAAGTATAAATTCTTGCTTTTAGACCAACTCTGATTAGCAATAGATTATGAAAAGGAAATTAGACTTTAATAATCAGATAGAGTTACGATCAAAGTAAGAGAGATTAGGGAAGAGAATAAGAACACAAGGTTTATAGTGGTTCGGCTTAATCCAAGCCTACGTCCACTCTCCTGTACTGACAGCCCACCGGCTGGATTTCACTAAGAATCAAAAGAGTTGTTACAGTATAGCTCTTCCTTGATTCCACAGTGTAGAGACTCTCCTACACTTCCTCAAGGTCTCACAGAAGTATAAACTCTCTTTGAATACAAGTTCACACTCAACAATTGAATTGACAAAGAACAAAGAGCTTCAAACTTTGGAATTTCTCTATCGCGCACATACTCGAATAACTAAAACGTCTTCCTTATATACTCCTTCATGCCATCATAACCGTTGGCACTTACCAAAGGAGCTCTTCCAATCTACCCATTGGATAGAATCAATTAAGGAGATTTCGAGTTATTTAAAGAATATAACGATAGCCCACCAATCTTGCTCGCCCATACAATTAGGATCTAGGTTTCCATAAGTAGAACCTTCCAAGTATGCTTCGTCAATCAACGGATCCAAAATTCCTGAATCAATCTCAAAATAAAGGATTGTGAGATGCTATATCCAGCCGAGAGATCTTTTTTAGTCGATAAAATCAAATCCTTAAAGAAATACTCAATTCTGGATAAGTCTTCTTCGACGGTCTAGAAATTGTCAATGAGGATAGACTTTGAATCTTGAGTCTGGAGGTTCAATGGTCTTCAGACTTTGACGAAAGAGTCTACAAGTCTTTAGACTAGACTGATGAAAACGTTTTGTCAGCTTCAAAACACACAAGGAAGTTTTCTCCAACAATCTCCCCTTTTTGATGGTGACAAAACTTTCCTGCAGATTTGGATATCTTTGACTTGCAATACTCAAGCAAACATGAATATCTCCCATAAAATAATTAACTTAGTAAAGATAGCATTAAATCTGCAGCCACAGGAAAATGTTAGTCTTGTAAATAAACAACTATCTCTGCCATGAAATACCAACAGTGCTTAAGATACTGCAGCAAACATTTAAACGATCAAACAATCCAAATCCAAGTCCAGTCACAACCAAACAACCAAACAAAAGTAAAGTCAATCAAAAACAAAAGTAAAGTCAATCAAAAAATTAAGAGTTAAGTCTCAAATCTGCAACATCTCTCTCCCTTTTTGTCAGCATTAAAAAGGTAGAGATGAAAAGAGAATGAAATTAAGATTGCTTTGGAACGTGAATAAGCTGAAAATCTCCCATTGACTGGACAATCCCTTCCAGCTTTTTCAAATCCTCCTTCAGTTGAGCCACATCTTCACTATTGGCATTTGCTTGAACTTGAAGAGCAAGGGCATGGATTTGATCATGTAAGGAAATTGAAGAGGCTTGACCTGCATTCTGCAAGTTCTGAACTTCGCATCCCAGGGCATAAATCTGTCCTCGCATCTCCATAAGAATATCAAGCAGTCTTCGAAAGTCTAGTGAATTATCAGTCTGAGTGCTAGCTTCTGCACGATCAGTAGGTGTATTGGCAAATGATGGCAAGTCAGCATGATCACTCAGATTTGGTGATGAAACCTCATGACCTTCCTCTGGAAATTGAGATGCATAGATATCTTCTCGATTTGCAGGTGAACGGCTAACACCTTCACTAGTAACAGCAATTGAAGATGTACCTCTTTTCTCAGCAACTCCCCCTGTTTCATTGCCTTTGAGCGATGAGAAGTACTCTTCATGCTTTGTTTCCTCTTGTTCACCTTTGCCTTCTTCTTCTTCCGCAATCCTTCCTTCCTCTGCTTCTTTTTCAATTGATTCTCTCTCTCCACTCCTTTGTTTGAACTCTTCTCTGTCTTGATCATGTCTCTATTCTGTCTCTGGAATAGAACGACGTAAGTTTTTCAATGCAAGAGCGGAAATTGTGATATCATCCTCATCCTCTTCATCCTCTAAGAAGAGTGCTTTTCTTTTTTTGGATGGAGCAACTATGGGCTCATTCCCTTTCCGTTTGCAGCCGAAGAGACTGTGTGAGTCTTTACAGGGGTTTTCTCCTTGAATCGCTCCAAAGCCTTGTTAAGTTCATTCAGACGCATTTTTGAAACTATTTTCAGTCCCACCACCATTTGATCGCAGGTTCGAACACATAGAATCCTGGGAGGCTGAATATTCAAATGTCTGAATAACTTAGTAACAAGTGCTGAGTAAGGAAGTTGGCCCTTGTCTTTCACCATTGTTCTGTACATATGGAACATGATAGTGTGTGGAAGAGAAAACTTTTTACCAGCATTAATGGCATACATCAGCTTTGCCTCCGAGTTTGAAACATCAACTTTCGAAGTCGATTTGGGTCTGAGGCAGTTGATCACTATCTTGTGAAGCAAAATATTTGAGGCATTCATCCTCAAATATGAAATTCGTCCTTCCGCCATTCCATCCCGAGCAAGCTCTACCATCACACGTCCAATAGACACACTAATTGGTTGGAATTTCCCTCTTTCTAGCCCAATCACATCAGCCAATGTGTCCATGTCAACTACATAGTCCTGATCTCGAACACTGAATGAGAATCTATTCGCATCCAAGAAACTTAGATTAGAATAGAAGTATGCAGTGAGTTTAGTATGAGCCTCTGTCGTCTCAGAACAAAACCGTTCTAGTTGAAGAAGATTGAATTTCTCTCGTAGCTTCACATTCAGAGAATCAAGAAAATCAAAATCCATACTCTAGGGTTGATCACCCCACGCTTTAGCAACTTCGAGTAAAGTCGCTTGTGTTCCTCCGAGCGAAACAAATCTGTCCTTTTGCTTCGAATATTCGCCGCAACACCCATTCTAGGCTTAAAATGAGTGTACATCTTATCATCATCATTCCCATCAGGTTGACTCAGCCCTCCAACACGTGGATCGCTTGGGATATTTGCAAATGCTTCTTCTGCTGACCCCGCAGGAGCAATTCCCAATTGTTCCATTGTACGTAAAAGGTGGGTTTCATTTCGATACCCTTTCTCTTTCAAGAATTCATCAATATAGTTTAAAGGAGTACCGCCCTTCTTCAAGGCAGAGTAAAGCTTAAAAATGAAAGCGGGCTTTTGAGCTCTTACAGCATCTGCATCTTCAATGATTTCTTCCTCTGCTCGATGATCAATATCCTGAGATCTAGATGGAGGAGATGGACGCTATTGAAAATGTTGTGGGCTCTGCTGCTATCTTGGAGATTCTTCTTCCTCGGTGAGGTCAAAATGCGTAGGACCCTCACGCATGTGTTGTGATCCCCTGTTTGCGATCCTTGAAGACTTCCTTTGGAACGACATTTTTCACAGTTTTTGAGAGATTCCAAGCTTGTTTCGCAAGAAAGGTGAGAACTTTTCGAGGATTAAACAAGAGATGAAAAGAGAAGTTAAAGATCTGTGCTTTCTTAGGGTTTTGAGAGTAAAACGGAGATAAATCGACAGCAGATAAAGCAGTCAAAATGAGGCATACGGAACGACGTAAAAGGAAAAATAAAAAATGCCTTTTAAAAAATAACTGTCTTTTTGAAAAAAAATAGATAACCGTCATTTCAAAAGATAACTTCTTTTTTGAAAAGGAATGATTGTTATAATCATGAAAACTGGGAAAGATAACATCAATCAATTACATATTAATAGATGAACATACCTTTTCGAGATTTTATTCAAAAGATAAATAGAAATAACTTACAACCGAGATTCTTGATCTTCTAAGTCTGAGTATCTTTAGACTTTCTAGCCTTGAGTTTGAACTTCTTCAGATTTTAAGATGTTGAGTCTGGAACGAATAAACTCGAATTGACTTTTCTCCAAAGGCTTTGTAAAAATGTCCGCTAGTTGATTCTTTGAGTTCATGAATTAAATTAGGACTTCTCCATTTTGAACATGATCTCTAATGAAATGATGTCGAATCTCTATATGCTTTACTCTTGAATGAAGAATTGGATTCTTGGTGAGATTAATTGCGCTGGTGTTGTCGCATCTAATTTCAGTGCATGAGTCTTGGATTCCAAAGTCTCTTAGCTGTTGTTTTATCCAAAGAATTTGTGAACAACAACTTCCAAGAGCCACATATTCTGCTTCTTCTGTAGAAAGAGCTACGGTACTTTGCTTCCTCGAAAACCAAGATACAATTCCATTACCAAGCAATTGACAGGTGCCTGAAGTGCTCTTTCTATCAACTCTGCATCCTACTAGGTCTACGTCTGAATATCCAAGGAGAGTGAAGTCTCCTTCTTGAGGATATCAGAGACCTAAATTAGAGGTTGAAGCAACGTATTTGATGATACGTTTAGCAGCACTCAAATGAGATTCTTTAGGGTCTGATTGAAATCTGGCACAAATACAAACACTAAACAGAATGTCAGGTCTAGAAGCAGTGAGATAAAGAAGTGAACAAATGATACTCCTGTATAGCTTCTGGTCTACTTTCTTTCCTCATTCATCTTTGTCCATCTTTAAGGAACTTATCATTGGTATATCAGTCTTTTTGCAATTCTCCAATTCAAATTTTTTGACAAGTTCTTTAGCATATTTTTCTTGGTGAATGAAAGTTCCTTCCTTTAGTTGTTTCACTTGAAGCCCGAGAAAGAAGGTTAGTTCACCCATCATGCTCATTTCAAATTCATCTTGCATAGACTTAGAGAACTTCTTGCACAGACTTAGAGAACTTCTTACACAGATTTTCATTAGGAGATCCAAAAATAATATCATTAACATAAATTTAAACAAGCAAGAAGTTTTTGCTTTCTCTTTTAATAAACAGGGTAGTGTCTACTTTTCCTTTAACAAAGCCATTTTGAATTAAAAACTTACTTAACCTGTCGTGCCAAGCTCGATGTGCTTGCTTTAAACCATATAGCACATTTTTTAGTCGGATACGAGTCTAGTTTCTTTGGGTTTTCAAAACCGGGGGTTGTTCCACATAGACTTCCTCTTGGATAAATCAATTTAGGAAAATGCTTTTGGAATAACTTGAAATTATTATAACAAGCAAAAACGAGTAATAATCTATTGCTTCTAACCTTGCTACTGGTGCGTAAGTCTCATCATAGTTTATTCTTTCTTCTTGCGTATATCCTTTGGCCATGACTCTTGCTTTGTTCCTTACGACTTTTCCTTTCTCATTCATCTTGTTCCTGAAAACCCATTTAGCTCCAATGATATATTTGCCTTTTGGTTTGGGAGTCAATTCCCAGACATCATTGATGCTGAATTGCTTGAGTTCTTCTTGCATAGCTTTAATCCAGCTTTCATCAGTTAAAGCTTCTTCTATGCTCTTGGGTTCTATTTCAGAAATAAGACCCACAGCACTAGACTCTTCACGCCTTTTGGATCTTGTACGAATTCCTTCATTAATGTCACCAATAATGAGTTCTTTAGGATGACTAGACTTGTGCTTCCAGTTGCTTGTTGATTTGTCAGACTATTGATATTTTTCTTTATTTGATTCTTCAACGATCACTTGTTGCTGGTCTTCTGAAGTCTGAGCTGCTTCTAGAGATTTAGACTTTATAGAGTCTGGAGCAGGTTCAGATTCTTCAGGTTAAGTCTTAATCAATTGATTTTGCATAAAGTCTTGAAATTTGATATTTATCGATTCCTCTACAGATTGAGTCTTTTTGTTGTATACTCTGTAAGCTTTGCTAGTGGTTGAATATCCAAAGAAGATACCTTCGTCTGATTTTTCTTCAAACTTACCAATTCAATAATTTGCATTTTTCAATATAAAACATTTGCAACCAAACACATGAAAATAGGAAACAATTGACTTCTTTCCTTTGAACAATTCATAGGGAGTTTTCTTTAGAATAGGTCTTAAGAAGACTCTATTAATAATATAGCACGTTGTAGAAACTGTTTCAGCCCAAAAGCGAGAAAAAATGTTACTTTCAATTAATAATGTTGTAGCTATTTTGCTCTGGAGTGTATGGTGAGGAGAACACATGCTGAAAACCAGATTCATCACAGAATTTAGCAAAGTCTTGATTTTTAAACTCACCTCTATGGTCTGTCCGTATACTTGAAATAACATACCCTTTCTCATTTTGGACTTTCTTAGCAAAGTTTATAAAATAAGAAAAAGTTTTAAACTTACTTGCTAGGAAATTTATCCAAGTGAATCGTAAATAATCATCCACTATTACTAGGCAATATTTGGCCCTGCATGTTTTCGTTTTACTGAAAAGTGTTCCTAGAACAGATTTTTTTTTTTTTTGTTCCGGGGAACAAAAAAGAACAAAAATGAGAAACAAAAAAAGTTGTTTCTTGTTCCAGAAATGATTTTGAAGAAACGCTTCTTCTTCTCTCTCCTCTTTTCTTCTTCTTTTCTTCTTCTTTTTTTCTTCTTTTTCTTTGGCCGGTCGGCTGGCCTTGGCCATGGCCGGCGGCCGGCTCGAGGGCCGGCGACGCCGTCGAGGTCGGCGACCTCGCCGGCGTCGCCGGCCCGGCGAGGCCAAGCCTCGCCCGCGCCCGGGAGGCCGAGCCTCGCCCGGGGCCGGCGACGCTCGGCCTCGCCCAACCACGGCCGGGCTCGGCCTCGCCGGGGCCGCGAGCCTTGCTGTGTGCAGGCGAGGCTGTCGGCCCCGTTGGCCGGTCGCCGGAGGCCGGCGACCGGCCAAAAGAAGAAAAAGAAAAAGAAAAAAGAAAGGAAAAAATGAAAAATAAAATAAAAATATTAAAAAATTAAAAGAAACAAAAAAAGAATATAAAATCTACCAAACGTGTTTCTATTCATTTTTTATTCCCGGAACAAGTTTACCAAATGCGTGTTTCTGATCAAAAATTGTTCCCGGGAACAGAAACACTTTTTTTTATTTCTGTTCCCTGGAACAATTTTTGAACAGAAACGTTACCAAACACGCCCTTTCTTACCTGCAATGCTCTTGGTTCTGGTTGATTCGAAGAGATTCATATGCAAGAGCTACAGTATACGATTAGTGGAAACTTGATTTATTAGTTTGAAGAAATTTCTCACATGTTTTCCCAACACGCATGGCGTGTATAGATCAGATTTTTGGTATGTCAGGCTGGGTAGTCCACGAACAAGCTTCTTTGCAGAGAACTTGGCTATTTGCTTCATGTTGATATGCCTAAGTTTTCTATGCCAGAGATTAGCTTCCTCTTGAATTGAAATTAGACATTGGGAATTTTCTGGATTGATATCCAAGAGATATATATTCCCATGTCTTCGCCTCGTGAATGTCTGAGAGGAATCTTTACTGGTTCCTGAACATATTCCTTCTTGAAAGTTGATTTTGTAACCCGTGTCGCACAATTGGCTGATACTCAATAAGTTATAGTTAAGTCCTTCCACTAAGGAAACGTTATTGATTGTGAGACTTCCAATCTTTACGGTTCCGTATCCCACAATTCTGCCTTTGCTATTTCCTCCAAAAGAGACTTTTCTACCATTAACTTGCACAAGCTTTATGAAACAATTTGAGTCTCCTGTCATATGTCTCGAGCATCCACTATCGAAGTACCATTTAAAATTTTTCTTGATAGTAACCTGCATTTAAAAAAGAAACTCAAGCTTTCTTTGGTACCCATACTTTCTTGGGTCCAATGGAGTTAGTGTGATATACAGTCTTTGCCCAAACCTTCTTAACAGGTTTCCAAACCATAGGACATTCTTTCTCAAAATGTTCTGAGCTGTTACACTTAGAACATTTAAGAGCAATGCGGCCTATAGGTTTTACAAAAAAATTTTGAAAATGATTTTTGTAAGAATCTTATGTCTTTGTTTAATTCTTTCCTTTACCTTAGGAAAATCAATCAGATGAATGGTTTCAACAGTCATTCCCAAACCTGATTTGTTGAAGTAAGGTCTTTGTGCTAAAAGAATCTTTTCTAATTTCTCATATCTTATAGAAAACCTTTTGGAAATACTTAAGATATCATTTTTCAAAAATGCATTTTCTTTTGAAATATTATCTACCTTTTCTTTCAAAGTAATAATACTTTTATCTAAATTTTCGACATTTTTCTTTCCAAACAATCTCCTGTTGCTTCAATATAGAATTTTCCCTTTTAAGTTCAGAAATCCTTTTGAGAGAGGTTTTGAGACTAAGACACAATTCATCAATATATTTAGAGACTTTAGTAGGAATTTTTAAATTACTTACCTCGATTTCACTGTCTGAGTCTGTGTTTGTCTCAGAGTTTGAATCTGATTCTGATTGTGCAACGAGACAAATATTGGTATAATCATCATCACTTTCTTAACATTCGGTATCACTCCAAGTTTCTGTTTTAGGAGCTTTTCGGTATTTCTTAGCTTTTCCTTTCTTTCTCTTAAGTAAGAGATAGTTGGGTCTGATGTGTCCATTTTTCTTGCATTCAAAGCAAATTACATCCTTGTTGGATTCATCATCCTCAGCTGATATATTTTGTAACTTTTGAGAACTTTGTTTCTTCGGGTTGAATCTTCTTCCCTTTCTATTCAGTTTTCTGAACCCTCCTATCATGAGAGCAAACTCTTCATCGTCCATATCGTCTTCAGAATCTGTAACATCAGAATCATCATTAGATTTTAATGCAATAAATTTTTTACCTTTGGGATCCTCATCTTCATTGATTTGCTCCACTTTATAAGACTGAAGAGTGCCAACCAATTTGTCAACAGAGAGTGGTATGATTCTTTGTGTCTCCTTTATTGAGGTCTTTACGTGATTCCAGTCTTTGGAAAGTCCACGTAGTAACTTGTTAACCTTCATGGGTCCAGAGATTGGTTGACCTTGATACTCAAAGCCATTCACGATTTTTGTAAAACGACTAAACATGTCAGTGATAGATTCTCCTAGTTTCATCCTGAATGCTTCATATTGACCGAGTAGAATATTGATTCTGGTTTCTTTCACTCGATTGGTTCCTCCATAGGTGATGTGTAATCTATCCCAGACTTCTTTAGCAGTTTCACAAGAAGATAGTCTATTATATTCAGTAAGAGATAATGCAGAATATAAAAAGTAAATTGCTTTTGCATCAAGAGCTTGTCTCTTGGTTATCTCTTCTTGAGTCATATCGCTGGATTCAACAGCTTCTTTTCCCCTTTCTGATACTGTTGTAGTTTTAGGAATAATTCCTTTATCTACCACATCCCATTCTAGAGGATCTTTCGATCTTAGGAATGCCTTCATTTTGTTTTTCTATATGTTGTATTCATTCCCATCAAAGTATGGCGGTCTGGTATTGCTTTGCCCTTCGACCAAACCTGAAGCCAACATACTAGCCATGGATCGTTAACTTTGAAGTAAAAACACTTCAATTTAAATGAGTACACAGGCTCTGATACCAATTATGAAAGCTAGTACGAGCACCTAGAGAGGAGTGAATAGGTGCGAAAACAAATTTTGTAGAGCAAAGTATAAATTCTTGCTTTTAGACCAACTCTGATTAGCAATAGACTATGAAAATGAAATTAGACTTTAATAATCAGATAGAGTTACGATCAAAGTAAGAGAGATTAGGGAAGATAATAAGAACACAAGGTTTATAGTGGTTCGGCTTAATCCAAAGCCTACGCCCACTCTCCCGCACTGACAGCCCACCGACTGGATTTCACTAAGACTCAAAAGAGTTGTTATAGTATAGCTCTTCCTTGATTCCACAGTGTAGAGACTCTCCTACACTTCCTCAAGGTCTCACAGAAGTATAAACTCTCTTTTGAATACAAGTTCACGCTCAATAATTGAATTGACAAATAACAAATAGCTTCAGACTTTGGAATTTCTCTATCGCGCACACACTCGAATGACTAGAACGTATTCCTTATATACTCCTTCATGCCATCATAACCGTTGTCACTTACTAAATGAGCTCTTCCAATCTATCCGTTGGACAGAATCAATTACGGAGATTTCGACTTATTTAAGGAATATGACAATAACCCACCAATCATGCTCGCCCATACAATCAGGATCTAGGTTTCCATAAGTAGAACCTTCCAAGTATGCTTCGTCAATCAACGGATCCAAAATTCCTGAATCAATCTCAAAATAAAGGATTGCGAGATGCTATATCCAGCCGAGAGATCTTCTTTAGTCGATAGAATCAAATCCTTAAAGAAATACTCAATTATGGATAAGTCTTCTTTGACGGTCTAGAAACTGTCAATGAGGATAGATTTTGAATCTTAAGTCTGGAGGTTCGGTGGTTTTCAGACTTTGACGAAAGAGTCTACAAGTCTTCAGACTAGATTGATGGAAACGTTTTGTCAGCTTCAAAACACACAAGGAAGTTTTCTCCAACAAGTGTCACCGAAACAAGTGATCAAACAGTAAAATAGACAGAGCAAAGATATAAATCAGACATCAAATTTAAGTGATTCGGTCGAAGTGATCTACGTTCACAGGGAGAGCGTGGCAATATTTCGCTATGGATTGATGGATAAAACAGATATTATAACTGCTATTCAGTCACTCAAATACTCTTAATATTTCTTATTCCCAATTGATGCCCAACAACTCTCATATTGTTTACCCCTCATAATTCTTCACGAAATAATCTGTCAATATCATAAAGGAATTAACAAGTTTTACCCACAAGTAATCTCTCAATAAAACTTTCCGATGAGCCACATAGATGATATGCCATAATGGAATTGCAAGTAAGGAAAATAGCCGATGTAATTTTGGTGATAAGTTTTTTAGAGTCATAGCACAAATTTTTTGACAAGCAAAATATTCTACTTACGCAATCTCTAAATTTAGTAGTTTTGGATTCATTCACAATTTAAACTAGTATACCTGACAAAAGAAAAGGATTTAAACCAGCTTGCACATATGGACAGAGCTAGAACACATCCATCAAGAAGTCAAAGTCTTTTGGGGTTTCATGTGTGTTGACTATTGGATCATAAAAAGTCATGGTCTTTAAGACACTGTTACTAGTGATTTTTGGCCCTAAAAATTTCTAACCCATTGTAAGGCAAATGTGGTGGACCAATTTTTTCTTCCTCTTCTTCTTTTGACTAACAAGCCTTCAACTTAGAAAGAGAGATCCTTGTCATTCCAATCACATGGTGTGGAAATAATACCAAAGCGGATTGTGCATCCCAAACAATAGTGTGACCCTATTGGAATCATTTTTCAAAACACAAATTAGACTCCCCCTTCCATCATGTAATCATAAACCCTAAACACGCAGCACTTGCGTAAGCATAAATCATGGAGCTTCATTATGCTTCTAAATTGTACTTCCGTCAATTGTTTCACTTTGTTTTGGAAGCTCTTGTAAAGAAGATGAGTCCTCTGCTTCAGCATGGTGAAGTTTCTCCAATGCCACAATTTTCTCATTGGACAATCGCACTCTATAGACACTATTGTATCATCCACTCACTATGCAGTTTTGATATCATAGTCGTTTATTGCATTACCTATGCCTTCATATGCAATTCTCCCACCATAATTTCTTATCGACAAGAAATCTTCATTTTTTCTTTGTTGTCTCTAATTGCATGCTATTCGTTGTAGTTGAAATAAGAAGTGAGGCCTAAAAACTAGATGAGAAACGAGTGTTATAGATAAATGAGATCATTCAAACATATACATTGAAAAATGTCCAGTCCAACAAGAGCCACAATTTCGGATGAACAAGATCAAAAATTTTCTCATGGACCATATCAAATTCTCCAGTCCCACCCAAAGGTTAACTGCCAATTATTTTAGGTGATCCTTTATGTTTGTGAAATAGATTATTATTGCTTTTGAGGACATTGTAGTTGTTGAGTAATTGAACATCTGCTGTTCCTTTTAATCATCCGTTAATTCATTCATAAACCCCATTTTAATTTTTCGTTTAATGACACAAAAGACCGCTAAGAAATTGCAAGGAATCGCAATGAAAAAGACCATCTGCTGAAATGGTATGGTCTTTTAAACAAAAAAAACTCGAGTCAAAAACAACTTCCGACATACTTTGCTTAAGTTCGATTTTGGCGGCCCCAAAACCTATTGACAAGTTTTGCACCCCACCCATAGAATTTGTTAAGAGTCTTCTCTCATTTGATTTCTTTGAGCCCCATGTAATCATAGTCTAAGGAGATCACTAAGAGTGCATGTGGCATCGAGGAAAGAATGTTGAATAGGATTTACTTTGGATGGTTTGCAATAGCATCTTTGAGCTCCATCAGAATCTCTGCTTCTCTAGGGTACACACTAATCGTCAACACTAGGGGTGAGCAACTTGGAACCTAAGAACCGGCCGGTGGGAACCTGTGAGGTTTTAGATTTCAAGGTATGCAAGGTAGGTCTTGATTCCAAAAATTAGAGAACCTATTTCGACGGGTGTTTCAGGTTCTAGATAGGTGAAATTTGGAACTTGGAATCTGGAACTTAGAATCTAGTGTGTTTTTTCTTTTTTCCTTTTTGTCTATGTTTTCACACAATCCTACGGTATTTCATGGCGTTCGATGATGAGTGTATATATTAAAACCACTAATCCAAGCTTCAATTTTATGACTAAGACTTTTACTTTATTAATGTTTCATATTTTCTAAGTCTAAATATAAGTCATGATCAGTTAATTGTAGCAGTAAGTGGTAATTATTAAAGGTGATAATTCAATGCAGTCATTCAATTAATAATAAGGGCAGAACCTTAGTAGACCATGGAACATGTGATATGATAGGTTCCAAATTCCAGGGTATGCATGGTAGGTTCTAGGTTCCTGAAAATGAGGAATATGTTCCAATGAGTAGGTTTTATGTTCCGGGTGGAACCCATACGAAACTAGGAATCACTTACCCCTAGTTAGCACATACCACCGTGACAAAGTAGTAATTAAGACAACTCTCAAACTATTATAGCATCTTCATTCAACAGAGCAAATTGGTGCAAACAATGAAGAAAAAAAAATAGACTTTACATTGTATAGTTCATCACTTTGTGTGACATCCTAGATTTTCGACTCTGCTTTCAATTCAATAAATTGGGCATTTTATCGACACAACTATAGTGCTATTCTCAGAGTTGATCACTCGTGAGATAACTAGACTGTCTAGGAAAGCCATTAAGGATTTTAAGGCAAATAGATTTGAGGATTCAACTAGGAATCGGCTGCTCGACCGTGCTCATCTGCCGATATCATTACGACACATATATAAATCGATTTGAAATCAGAGATAGGTCAGTTCGACTGAGATGAGTGGTTAAACTTGGGTGATTTCACTAAATTGTAAAATTCTCATCGACCGACACTAGTTTGATTTTTCTATCGTTTTGGTACCCTATGTTTGTATTTGAAATCTCAAGATTTTCACGACAACCAAGAGTCGCCAATCTGTCGAATAGGTTCATTGTGGCTCAAGGAAAATCGACCACGGGTCATTTGCTCTAAAAAATTTCAAAAGCTACCCGATAGCCTAGGTTACGCTAAAAATGCGCCGGAGTGAAATTAATCGCGAATTTAAATCCGATCTTAGAAAATTGAAGGTTCTGTCATGTCACAATAAATTCTAGGAACGTCAACTCAGTCTCAGAAGATTTTCTGCAACTCGAGACTTTTTAGGAAAAAATCGTCCTAGGGCCCTTTTTATCCAGAAAAAGCCATGGATCATTTTTGGTCATGCATTAGGGATGCAATATGGTTCAATTGGTGAGGAAAAATATCAATTTGAGTGTTGACTCGATAACAGAATTTATTGAGTCCAAATAGGATTGAATTGAGCAAGAAACTAAGTTCAATTGAGGGTGAAATGTTGAAATTCGTAGCTCCCCATTGGCCTATGGTTTTGGATCATTTCAATGTTGCAAGGGGGAGCATTGGTGGCTCATTGAGAGCCAAGGAACCATACTTGGCCAAGGATAGTCAAGGAGAAAAGGAATTGGAAAAGCTTGGCCATGATGGCCCCTTCTTGCCCTCTCCTTGTTCCTCAAGCCAAGTAGCCCTCACTATTCCTCCTCCATTTTGATTTTCGCCCACTAGCAAAAGCTAGAGAAGGAGCAGTAGCCGCCCAGGACCGTCGCACATCACCACCGTCGCCGGAATGCGGCCCTACTGCCTCGCGCACCGTCGTGCCTAGCCGCACGCACCCTCCGCCTGCCGTGTTGTCCTCGTTGTTCCAGCATCTCCTTCAGCCCGTGCCGGAGTCATTTGGCCTGCCTCCAACCCTCGTGAGTCCCCGTCAAGGCCGGTTTAGCCCTTTACACCTTTCTCAATCAATTCCCGCCTCAACCAACCTTGTTTCCTCTCTTTTGCAGCAGCAAACAGAGAGTTTGTTAGTGGGTTTTCTAGTAACCCTTGAGTTCATTTTGAGGTGGTTCCAAGCCTCGAAACCTAGGCCCGCTTTGGAGAAAGTCGGTCCCTGTTGCATCCCCATTGAATTGAACCAAGTGGTTCGATAAACAAGTGAGTTTAACTCACTAAACCTCACTTAGTAGGTTAATTATGCTTAAGGATTGTTTAAGTTAACTTCAGTATGGATTAGTGATAATTTAGGATGGTTAGATTAGCCTTAGAATGGATTGGTGTAACTTAATTAGTGAGATTTGTACAATTGATGATGGATTAGTCTAATCCAGTGGAGTTCTTGCAGTTTCGGTTTCTAGACCTTCTCCGTTTGCCATTTTTGTAGATCGAAATGGACTGCGAATTTGAGGTTGATGTCTTCTTGAGAAATGTTTTAGATATCCTAAACTACAATATATATTCTTCTAAAGATTTTTGGTGACTTAAAAGAAGGAGATATCAACTCCGTCATTTTCAAATAGAACCTCAGTTTTTGCTAGAATTAGTGACCTTTTAGGATTCTATGGGTTTTTATAAACTCTTAGGATTCGAATTTCAAAATGGTTTCTTCATAAAAGTTATTTTTCATATCTTCTAGTTTAACATAGTCAAATTGTAGATCAAATGGACATGTTTTGGATCTCGAACCAAACTAATTTCGGAAAATAAACTTTCTGGAAACAGACCCAGTTTTGGTGCTGAATTGAGCGATTTACTGGGCCTAATCTAGAAAGATTTGGGTTAAGGTGTCTTCATGAAAAATGTTCTTTTATGTGTCTATTACAACATATTCAAATTTGGAAAATTTTCAAATTCGTTTGATTAGATTTCTGGATTTAAACTTAGAGATGTGCGAGTGGGCCTATTTTGCCGGTTAGGGCCGGTTATGAGTTTGTGATGGTTTTTAAGGCTTTGATTGCTGGAAATTGCATATTTGATATATGGTGGGTTTGTGACAAGCTTTAGAATTTATCTAGAAGAGTTCGGGAATTTTTCGGGCTTGTCTTGGCTTCCAATTAGGCTATAACAGGCCTAAGTTGGATTTATTGAATTTATTTAATATTTTTCGTAATTAATTAATTAATTAATTAATTTCCGAAAATTCAACCGGGATGGCCGGTGACTGGAATTTTGTGCTGATTTTAGTTGTGCTTTTTGTTTATTTATTTGAGTACCAGATTGTGATAATTGAGTGAAATTGGAGATTATGAGGATTTATCCCAAAAATTGATTAATGTGGTATAAATCTAAGAATTGCCGAGTGCGGCCGTGATACCACTAAATCTCACCAAATCTAAGAATTGCCAAGTGGGGCCGTGATGTCACTAAATATCGAAAATTGCTTGGTGGGGCCGTGATTACCACTAAACCTAGGAAATTGCCAAGTGGAGCCGTAATGACCACCGGATATAGAAAAGATGCTAGTGGGGCCGTGATGACCACTTAATCTAGGTTGTGCCTGTTAGGCTGTGGCTAAGAGTTGAGAATAAATAATCGAAATGACCATGTGATGGTCTTGATGACATGTAATCGACTGAGTCGATTGATCGATGAGTTGACCTGATTGATTATATGATATGATGGTCAGTATTTATGAATTAACTGATTTGCAAGAAGGAACTGAGGCCAAGGTAAATCCTCTAACTCATGTTGTACTTAGGTAGCCTTTAAGGCGTAATTGACTTCCTAATCAAGTCTAAGGGGGGTTAAACTTGTTGAGATATTGTCTCACTTGTCACGCCCCGACCCTCCATGCTCGTGGTCATCCCTGCTTGGTCGATTTAGTAGTGATGTCCCAAGACGCATCGCCGACCCGTTCATTTTAATATGCGTTTGCGGAAGTATATAAATAATCCCCAGACAATAAACCAATGTGATATAAAAGCAGGGTCACAAAATTTCTAAACCACACTTATATACATATACAACATAATCAATCATATACATAATACAAGTCAACCCAAAGTTTGTTTAACTAGACACACAAGTCTTTAAAAAACAGGTGTGAGGGCCAAACAGCTATGGCTCCTCATCACTCCCATTCTCCTCCCACTCTATTTCCTCATCGCTAAACTGCTCCTGCTCTGGCGTCTTTTCGCCTTCATTGAAACTATCTATCGAGTACACTGGGGAGTCGGAATCGCCAGCTAGTCCTGGATCCTTGGCATGTTCTATAGCTTCGCCTTCAGGGTCGACTGTACCCTCACCAAAAGCATTCTCCAAAATGTACAAAGGTGCAGTGGACTCAGGTATAGGACCATCCCTTCGTCCATCCTAGTAGTAACAATACCAAGACCTATACTCATGAGGCACATGGATGGGTTTACCGACATTGACCCATACAGTGGACTTCACCAAAACGTACTCTAATCCCTCAAGGTGATGGTGTACTGGGATGTGATATGCTATCTCAAAAATATCTTTAGGGATACCGAACTACTAGGGAGGAGTGGGTGGTGCAGCCATCTATGGACCTAAAATGTTGTCCCACAACGATGTGAGATTACGTCTCAGCAAGTTCTACCCCCTAAGACTCGATTAGGAAACCAATACGCATTAAGGCTACCTAAGCACAACATGAGTTAGCGGACTTACCTTGACCTCAGTCCTTTCCTGCAAGTCAGTCCAATTCAATACTATTGACAAGTATAACACCCAATCACATTAGATCGAATTATCGATCAATTGACATCGTCGATTACATGTCAGTCATACCATTTTCCAGTCATATCAATTCATACTATCACTCTCTAGATAATATATACCTAGTCACCGAGCCACATGCATTCTCTAAGGCAACACACTTAGTCACCGAGCCGCGTGCATTCTCTAAGGTGACATGTCTAATCACCAAGCCCTATGCATTTTTTAAGACGACGTACTTAATCAATGAGCTACGTGCATTCTCAAAGGCGATATATCAAATCACCAAGCCACGTGCATTCTCTAAGATGACGTACTAATCACCGAGCCATGTGCCATTCACAGGTAATTTATCTCATCCACAAGTAACGTGCATTCTCCAGGACGACATTCTTGGTCTCCGAGTCACGTAATACAACTTTCTTTCTCATCTTTAATCATACCCAATCAATTAGCCATATGTGGGTACATGATCAGCCTCGGCCAAAAATATAATTATCTCACTTTCATAGTTCTTGCCACTTTATATAGCCCACCAATTATTTTTGGCGTTGTAGACCGATGATCGGTAATTTTCCATTCAATTACCAAATTTATACAATTTCTAAATTAAATACCCACTCACACTAATTTCAATCAATTTGCACACTCAAGTACCTAATTAAATAAATAGAGAGTACCACTGTACTTAGCACAAAATTCCGATCACCGGCTATCCTGGTTGAATTTTCGGAAAATAAATAAATAATTAAATCAGTAGAAAATATTAAATAAATGCCAAAAATTGCAATAAATCCAACGTATGCTTGTTATAGCCGAATTGGACGCCGAAACGATCCCAGAAAAATTTCAAGATTTGTTCAATAATTACTCGAGCCTATTTACTCGCTAACTATAATGTCTAACCACCTAACATGCATTGTTATCTAATCTAAGTTAATTACTTCTAACTATCCACCTAAACCTACTTAACTTAAGCTAATTATCCACTAAGCGTCATTAGCATTCTAATTAAGGTTTAGTGAGCAAAATTCACCCGTTTCACAATCCGATCGGATCGAAACGTCGGGAACGCCGCGAGGGTCACTTTTCCCCAAAGCGGGCCTAAGCTTCGGGGTCGGGATCGACCTCAAAACTGGCCAAACAGCTGCTGCGATACCCACTTTTTCAGCTTTTGGTTGCTGCTGAACAAGGCCGAGAGGAAGGGTTGCTCGATGCTGGTTGAGTCGGGGATTAGCAGTGGCGGAGAAATGGAGCCAGGCGGGGCTGTGTGATGGCTCACAGTGGCGCCCGACGGTCTGAGTTGACCAGAGAAGCTCCAAGACGCACTGCTAGGCGATGGGGAGGCACGAGCAGTGGCCGAATAGCGCAGGGCATGCACAATGTAGGCGAAGTAGTGAACGGCGATCCGGCGGTGGCAGCAACGTGCGGTGGGGGTTTGGTGGCGACGGCCTTGCTCCGACTTCTCCTCTGGATGTCGAGGCTTCAAGCAGCAGCGAAGAAGGTGGGAAGCAGCTTGGTCGACCGGCCTTGGAGAGAGGGAGGGAAGAGAGGAGGTTTGGGGAACCACAAGTCTTGATTTTCCAATGCTTTATCCCCTTGACCCTTTCTTGTGACATCCCAGATTTTCAATCCTGTTTTCTACT
Source organism: Eucalyptus virginea (assembly GCA_014182375.1). Classification (NCBI taxonomy): domain Eukaryota; kingdom Viridiplantae; phylum Streptophyta; class Magnoliopsida; order Myrtales; family Myrtaceae; genus Eucalyptus; species Eucalyptus virginea. The sequence goes on along the minus strand of CM024516.1, from coordinate 52,979,003 downwards.
AAATTAATCAGGCATTTCATCGACGCGCCTATAGGGCTGTTCTCAGAGCTAATCACTCTCGAGATAACTAGACTATCTAGGTAAGCCATTAAGGAACTTTAAGGCAAAAGACTTAAGAATTTGACCAAGAATCGACTTCTCAATCATGCTCATCTTTAGAGGCCATTAGGCACAGTATAAAATCGATTTGAGATCAAAGATAAATTAGTTTGACTGAGATATGTGGCCGATCATGGGCGACTCTACTAAATTGGAAAATTCTCATCGACCGACACTAGCTTGATTTTACTATCGTTTTGGTACCCTGTATCTGTAATTGAATCCTCGAGATTTTCATGACAACTGAGAGTCGCTAATATGTCGAGTGGGTTCAGTGTGGCTTGAAGAAAATCGACCATGGGTCATTTGCCTTAAAAAGTTCTGAAAACTACTCGGTAGCCTAGGTCACCCTAAAAACGTGTCGAATGGAAATTAACCGTCAATTTGAGTCTGATTTCAGAAATTGAAGATTCTATCATGTTACAATAAATTCTAGGACCCACGACTCAGTCTCAGAAGATTTTTTTGACAACCGAGACTTTTTGGGAAAAAGTCGGCTTATGGCCATTTTTGTCAGAAAATGACCGGGGATTATTTTTGGTTGCAAATTTGAGATACAAGATGGATCCTTGGGTGAGAAAAAATATCAATTGAAATATTGAGGTATCAATTGAAATTGTAAAGGGCAAATGAGGTTTAATTGAAGTGAATTAAGTGTCCAATTGGGAGGGAATTGTTGCAAATTCGTGTGCCCCCTTCCCCTAGCCATTTTGGACAATTTCATGAGTTATGAGAAGTGTGTGTGTAACTCAGTTACAGCCATGGGATGCTAGCTTGATAGCCAAGCCCAAGGGGGACAACTTGGTGGAAAAAAATGGCATGTGGCCCCCTCATCCCTCACTCCTTCCTCTCTCTCCTCCCTTGGCTAGCCAAAGCACTCCATTCCCCCTCCATACTTGTTGTTTGACCACCACGGTAGCCAAAGGAGAAGTTGCAGTCGCCTGGATCACCGTCGCACGCCACCGCCGGTTGCCGCTCCGCCTCCACCCACGCTAGGCTGTCGTCGCTCACGCCATCCAGCAGCTCCCTCCACCATCCAGCTTGCTATTCTGTAGTTGTGAGGGGCTGTGGAAACCCACCAAAGCCTGTTCAACCATCGTAGACCGCCCCTTTCAAACCACTGAAGCCTTCCTAAGCCTTGTCGCCCATCTTGGTCTTGTTTTCTTCTGTTTTTGCAGCTAAAATAGAACGTTTAGAAGTGGGTTTCCAGTAGCTTCCCAAGCCCGTTTTGAAGTGTTTCCGAGCCCTGGACCCTAGGCCCGCTTTGGAGTAAAACGTCCCCTGCGATGTTCCTGACGTCTCAATCCGAGCGGATTATTAAACGGGTGAGTTTAGCTCACTAATCCTCACTTAGTAGACTAATGATGCTTAACTGTTGATGTGTTAATTAAGCATGATTAGATGGTTAGATTAGTTTAGAATGATTTAATTAGATACTTAATGATGCATGTTAAGTAAATGGTTAGTGTAGTTAGCAATGAAATAGGTCCTAGTATTTATTGAATGCATCTCGGGATTTTGCCCAATCCGTTTTGGCGTCCAATCAGGCATTACGAGCCTAAATTGGATTTATTAGTATTTAATAATTAATTTTTGTAATTAATTAATTTCCAGAAATTAGGCTGGGATAGTCGACGATTGGAATTTTATGTTGATGATCGTGGTGCAGTCTGTTTATTTGTTTGAGCTTTAAATTGTGTTGAATTAATTTAATTGTGGAATTTTATGAATTATTCCTAAATTGAATTGATTTTGAGTAATTAATTGATAAATAATCGGGTGTCGGATGTTAGTGCCAAAAGTGTTTGGTAGACTACAGATCATAGTAGAAATTGTGGAATTGAAAGTGAGTATGTATGATGTTATGCCGGCTCAATGACTAAGCACGTCATCTAGGAGAATGGGCATTTTGTATAATGAATTAAAGGTAGGATATATATCACCTTGGAGAAGGCATGTGGGCTCGGTGAGTTGGTATATCACCTGGGAGAATGCACGTGGGCTCGATGATTAAGTATGGCATCGTGAAAGAGACACGTGGGCTCGGTGAGTTGATGCATCACCTCGGAGAATGCATGTGGCCTCAATGAGTAAGTATGGCATCTTGGAAAAGACACGTGGGCTCGGTGACTTGATGCATCATCTTGGAGAATGCACGTGGGCTTAATGAGTAGGTATGTCGTCTCGGAGAATGCACGTGGGCTCGGTGACTAGGAGAGTCATCTTGCAGAATGCACGTGGGCTCGACGACTAGATATTCCATCATGAGGAATGTTCGATATCAATTGAAATGACCGAGGAAAGGCCGGAATGACATGTAACCAACTAAGTCGATTGATCGATAATTCGACCTGTGTGGAATAATTGAATGCCTATTGAACTGTATTGAATTGCAAGTGGAATCTGAGGTCAAGGTAAGTCCTCTGTTTCGTGTTGTGCATAGGCAATCCTTATGGTGTATTGGCCTTCTAATCAAGTCTTAAGAGGGTAGAACTCGCTAAGACATAGTCTCATTGATTATTGTATAACCAATTTCATGCCCTTAGATGGCAGCATCGGTACCTCCACCTCCCCCTATTCCAGAGTAGTTTGGCACTCCTGAGAGCATTTCAGAGGAGACTACTCATTTCCACATACACCCTGACCCAGAAGGATTAGAGTACGTCCTGATAAAGTCTACAGTTTGGGTCTACATGGGTAAAGATGACATGATGCCCCATGAATATAGATCGTGGTATCGTTACTACCATGATGGGCAAAGAGAGAGTCCCATACCAGAAGAGGATGTGCTGTGATTCGTCTTAGAATAAGCGTTTGGAGAAGGGACTGCTGATCCCAAGGACGGAGCGGTATATGATGCTAGGGATCCTGCGCTCGAGAGTGAGCCAGTTTCTTTGGTGTGCACAGTTGAGGATGCTAACTGGAGCGAAGAAGAAGGGGAAATTATGGATTAGGAGGAGGAGGGACCAGAGGAAAACAAGGAGATGGAAGAGGCTAAGGAGCTTGAAGAAAATGAACTTGATGAAGAGGAATCTGAGGAGGATCCAGAGGATGATCCTGAGTAATACCCGAATGAGGACTGAGATCTCATTCCGTTTTGCAAACTTTGTGTATATGTGAATAGGTGTTAGACCAGACCTTTGTGAATAATATTGTATTATATACTATAAGGTTGGCTTGTATAAAAGAGTGGTTGTGAATTTCAATATAAAAAATGACCCTACTTTTCTATCCCATTATTTTATTGTTTAAGCATTATAATTACTTCCGCATGTGAATATTTAAAATGAAAGGGTCGGCGATATGTTCTGGGATATTGCTTTTAAATTGACCAATAGAAGGATGGGCACGTGACCGAGGATTGGGGCGTGACATCCCCTTTTTGTGGTATCAGAGCAATGGTTTGGGATTGGAGTGATAAGGTGTAATGACCTATGGGATAATAGTAGGAAAGACATTTAAATTCACGACTGGTGCATGTCTGTGGTAGCTGAGTGCTAGAATTGCTTGTCATTTGGATCGCTCTGTTTCCAATTTTGTGTGGAATTGGGAATAGGTGTCAATTCTTAAAGCTGAACCATGAGCGATCAAGAGTCGAGAACAGATGAAACAAGATATTATCACAATTTGGAGTGATTAGGAGAATCAATGCAGATACCTAAATTATTGTGACATAACAGAATGTTCAATTTCTGAAATCGGACTCAAATTGGCGGTTAATTTCACTCCGGCGAGTTTTTAGCGTGACCTAGACTATCGGGTAACTTTCAGAAATTTTTTAGTGCAAATAACCCGTGGTCAATTTTTTTGAACCACAATGAACCCACTTGACTCATTAGCGACTCTCGGTTGTCGTGAAAATATCGAGAATTCAAATACGGACACATGGTACCAAAATGATAGAAAAATCAAACTAGCGCCCACCGACGAGAATTTTCCAATTTAGTGGAGTCACCCATGATCGGTCACACATCTCAGTCGAACCAACCTATCTCTGATCTCAAATTGATTTTTAACTGTGCCGTAATGGCCTCTAAAGATGAGCACAGTTGAGCAACTGATTTCTGGTTGAATTCTCAAGTCTATTGCCTTAAAATTCCTTAATGGCTTCCCTAGATAGTCTAGTTATCTCGAGAGTGATTAGCTCTGAGAACAGCCCTATAGGCGTGTCGATGAAATGCCAAATTAATTCAATTGAAAGTAGAAGTGAAAATTTCAGGATGTCACATCACTGGTTATTGTATAACCATTTTCAAGTCCTTAGAGGAAGTTAGTGGAGGACCGGAAGCCCCGAAATCTGGGAAGGTGGAGATCGAAGAATCATCGAACCTGTCTGATTAGGGAGTCATAGAACAGTTCCCTTTTGTTAAGCCGATATTTTTGTAAATAGACTGACATTGTATATGAACTTGTTTGTTTATAAAAATGCTTGTTTTGATTTGAAAAAGTTGGCCCTGCTTTTCTATCCCATTGAATTGTTGTCTGGGGATTTTATATATGCTTTCGCATGCACATTTAAATGAATGAGTCGGCGATGCGTCCTAGGACATCACTATTATATCGACCAAGGAGGGATGGGCACATGCTCGGAGGATCAGGGCGTGACACTTTGCAACAACCCTGATGGACCATTTGATGCTACTTTCTCAGTGTGTTTCATCTCTGCAAAGCATTAAATCAATCAAATCCACATAATTTTAGATAAGAAAATGCAAAAGAAATTGTATAATGAAGAGTACATGGGCTACGTATACCCTTTACAAGATGAAACAAGATATTATCACAATTTAAAGTGATTAGGAGAATCAATGCAGATACCTAAATATATCTTGCAACAGTAGATAAGAAAACAGATGAAAGGGATGTGTTCCGCTTCATTCTCGTTGTGAAGCAACTTTTCCTCCATTAATGGGGATAGAACCTTGAGTGAAGCTAAAGATTTCCTCCATCTCTTGAGGGTTTCTACGGAACCCCAGAAAGATTGTTGTGAGAGAAAATAGCAAGAAAAGGGAGATCAGAGAACTTTACCTTCTACTTGGGAGAAAAAGTTGCCAAGATCACAATCCAACCTGGGAAAATTTCCTCAAACTTAAGTGGCAAAAATGAGCATTTATATGAGTAATGCCGTGTCTTCCAGGGGTTGTCTTGTTTGCTGAATTATATGAGGTTATGCTTGTTTTTTTTTTGCTGACATTTTGCTGTTATAGTTGATTTGTAGGGGCTGTTTTATTCCATATGGTAAATGTGAGAGTGGCTGTTCTATGTACTATCATAATCGTGTGACCACAAAACTAGCCATGCATAAGGTATTAAGAAGGAGAAGAGTCGAAATGGAGAGGTCAAGATTGGCAACCGATAGAATAGAAAAATTATCGAGTACAAATGAATTTTCCAATACGTGTAATAAGAAATGTCAAGAAAAAAGAATTGATCTCTATTGAGTATATATAAAGAGAATCGTCTTAGGAGACTCAACAACGTAACTGGATAGATCGGGCACGGAAAAAGTGATCTCATGCTCATAAGGATTAAGAGAGATAAATGGGTCTCACTTTCAATTTTATTAGATCTCTCACTTCAAAACGGTAGTCTAGAATGTCAATCTCATTTTGTGCCCAAAATATCCCAAATCACAAACTTTCTATCAATCGGTGATGTCGGTTTTACCACGTTAACTCGAAAGACATCACTGGCAACAATCCAATGTTGACTTTGTGTCACGCCCCGATCCTCGGACGTGTGCCCATCCTTCCTATTGGTCGATTTTAAAACCGATATCCCAGGACGTATCGCTGACCCATTTATTTTAAATATGCACATGCGGAAACAATTATAAATCCCCAGACAATAAAACAATGTGATAGAAAAGCAGGGCCATAATTTTCATATTGAAATTCACAACCACACTTTTATACAAAGTACACCTCATAGTATTTCACAATACGATTCACAAGGTCTAGTTTCACACCTATCTATAGATACACAAGGTTCTAAAAAGGGATGGGATCTCAATCCTCATCCGGGTCATACTCGGGATCATCCTGATCCTCCTCTGATTCTTCTGAGTTAATCTCATTCTCTTTAAGCTTTTCGTCCTCTTCAGGTTCCTCCTTATCTACACCCCACTCCTCGTCCTCCTCCGGTCCTTCCTCCTCCTGCTCCATGATCTCACCTTCTTCTTCCAAAAAGTTGGCATCCTCAACTGTGTATACCGGAGAAGTTGGCTCACTCCTAAGCGCGGGATCTCTGGCATTGTCCACCACCTTGTCATCATGATCTGCAGTCCCTGCTCCAAATGTTTCCTCTAGGACGTGCCGTGGCACATCCTCTTCTGGTATGGGACCCATCCTTCGCCCACCAAAATAGTAGTGGTACCACGACCTATACTCATGGGGTACCAGATCATCCTTGCCCACATCAACCCAGACCGTAGATTCTATCAAAACATATTCTAATCCTTTGGGGTCGGGATGGATTTGGAAGTGGGTGGCCTTCTCTAAGATGCTTTCATGGATGCCAAACTGCTCAAGGACATGGGGAAGTGGAGGTACCGGTGCTGCCATCTAAGGGCCTGAAATTGCTTATACAATAACCAATGAGACTACGTCTCAGTGAGTTCTACTCTCCTAAGACTTGATCAGGAAACCAATACACTTTAAGGTTGCCTATACACAACACGAGTCAAAGGACTTACCTTGGCCTTAGTTCCATCCTGCAAGTCAGTATATATTTCAAATATACATGATCACATCACGTCAATTACTCAATTCATGACATCAAATCAAAGCATTGATCAATCGCCCTTGTCGATTACATGTCAACAGACCATCTCTTGGTCATTCCCATTCTTATTATTCAATTTTCATATAATATATACTTAGTCGCCGAGCCACGTGCATTCTCTAAGGCAACCTGTTCGCCAAGGCGATGTACCAATCGTTGACCCCATGCATTCTCTAAGGCAACCTATTCGTCAAGGTGACGTACTAATCACCGAGCCACGTGCATTCTCTAAGGCGATATACCAAATCACTGAGCCGCATGCATTCTCTAAGGCAACATATTCGCTAAGGTGACGTACTAATCACCGAGCCACGTGTCTTTTCCAAGTGATGTATATAATTAACGATTCACGTGCATTCTCCAAAATGACACTCTAGGTCTCCGAGCCACGTTATACATATTTCTTTCTTAGCTTAATCATACCCGATTAGTCTTAGCCATGAATATATTTAATTCACTTTTACAGCTTTCGCCACTTAATAGCCCATCAAACATTACTGGTGCTATGGACCCGTACTAGGTCACTTACCAATCAATTATCCAAATTCAATTCAATTTAGGAATAATTCCTATAATTTCACAATTACATCAATTCAACACAACGTAGAGCTCAAGTAAATAAACAGACTACACCACGACAATCAGCACAAAATTTTGGTCATCGGCTCTCCTAGCCTAATTTCCCAAAAATAATTAATTAATTATAAAAATTAATTATTAAATACTAATAAATTGGAGCCCGAGACGGGATGGGAAAAATCCCGAGAGACATTCAATAAATACTATAGCAATTCTACTCCTAATGACTATGTCTAACCACCTAACATGCATTGAAATTAACTAATATTCACTAATCTAATCTAATATATCCACCTAATCACACTTAGCTTAAACTAATCAACCCTTAAGTATCATTAGTCTACTAAGCAAGGTTTAGTGAGCTAAACTCACTCGATTAACGTGCGGGTCGGATCAAACCAACGAGAACGACGTGGGGATCGCTTTTTCTCCAAAACGGGCCTAGGAACCGAGGCTCGGAACGCCTCAAAGCGGGCTTTAAAGCTTGTTGGAAACCCACTACAAAAGTTGTTGATCTTGGCTACAAAACATAAGGAAATGGGCTGGTTTGGTGCGGTGAGGCTCGAGGAGGGCAGGTGGTAGCTCGGCGGCATGCATGGCGGCGGCTTGGCTTGGTCGAAAGGCTACTGGGCTCACGGTAAGGGCGGGTGGACGCGTGAGGCTGGAGGTGGAGAGGGCAGACGGCGTGCGGCTAGGCGGGGCGTAGTTGGCGAGGCAACGCGCACGGTGGACAGCGACGAGCGGCGCGGTTGGTTTGCTCCGACATCCAGGTGGTGAGGCGGCTGTAGCTTCTTCTCCTCAGTAGCTGGTTCGAAAATGGAGAGGAATGGTGGGATATGGTTGACCAAAGAGAGGATGAGAGAGAGAGAGTGGAGGGCCCCTTGGCCTCAATTTTCCACACCCTTGTCCCCTCCTTTGCTTGTCCATGAAGCCAGCATTCTATGGCTTCAATTGAGCCACCAAAGCTCACTCTAGGACATGTGAGATGGTCCAAAATGCTAAGGGAAAGGGGGCACACGAATTTAGTTCAATCTCTCCTCAATTGGACACTTGATTCCACTTGATTCCACTTGATTCCATCTCGTATGACTTCAATTAAATCAATTGGTACTTCAATGCCTCAATTGATAATTTTTCCTCATCCAAGAATCTATCTTGTATCTCAATTTTGCATCCAAAATAATCATCGGCTTTGATTGAACAAAAACGGTCCTAAACCGACTTTTTCCCAAAAGTCTCGATTGTTAGAAAAATCTTCCGAGGCGAGTCGTGGGTCCTAGAATTTATTGTGACATGACAGAATTTTCAATTTCTGAAATCGGACTCAAATTGTCGGTTAATTTCTATTCAGCGTGTTTCTAGCATAACCTAGGCTACTGGGTAGTTTTCAAAACTTTTTAGGGCAAATGACCCGTGGTGACTCTCTCAATTTTTTTTGACCCACATTGAACTCACTTGACACATTGGCGACTCTCGGTTGTCATGAAAATCTTGAGGACTCAATTACCAACACAAGGTACCAAAATGACAGTAAAATCAAATTAGTGCCGGTCGACGAGAATTTTCCAATTTAGTGGAGTCACCCACGATCGGCCACACATCTCAGTCGAACCAACCTATTTCTAATCTCAATTCGATTTTTTTAATTGTGTCGTAATGACCTCTAAAGATGAGCATGGTCAGGAAATCGATTCCTGATCGAATTCTCAAGTCTATTGCCTTAAAGTTTCTTAATGACTTACCTGGATAGTCTAGTTATCTTGAGAGTGATTAGCTCTAAGAACAGCCCTATAGGCGCGTCGATAAAATGCCTGATTAATTCAGTAGAAAATGGGGTTGAAAATCTGGGATGTCACACTTTGTTACCGAACTGTTCCTCTTTTTTCCCCACAGAGAAGCATACCGGAAAATTATATCTATAAATTATATATTTTTATTTAAGCAAAACGGTTTATTGTAATAATAATAATAATAATAATAATAATAATAATAATAATAATAATAATAATAATAATAATAATCATCATCATCATCATCATCATCATCATCATCATCATCATCATCATCATCATCTTCATTTTCAAAAGAAATACTTTATAGGAATAGTTACATTGGTGATTTGTAATATTAAAACTCGTCACAACTAATGGTATTGTGAATGGGGCGAGCAGTGGGGAAATTGAAGAATTCTAGTTGGTAGCAAGACGAGTGAAAAGTGTAAGAAAACTTCTTATTGCCAGAACAATGAGCAACATCTTGTTAATTACAAATCAAAGCGGCACTCATTAAGGACAGTACTAGAATACTTTGCAATGACATATTTATGTAGACATAAATTAATTTCCAGGAATATGACCAAAAAAGGAAAAATAGTTTCTAGGAATAAAATTTACAATAGATTATTTGTTTCTGTTACAATGGAAAGGTATACATTGCCAATAATTAGAGAAGCTGAATTTCTGCAACATGATAATTGTGCAGTGGCCGGTAGCCCCTTCGTCGTAAATTTCATGGCTAATTAATGGTGATTTGATTAGAATTTAAACAGGTTATGTGTCAAATTAGGACACGTTCAAGAAGTCAAGGTCTTAGTCAAGTACCCAATTCAAAAGTCTCTAAGGTAATTGAGTTTCATTTTCGTGTACATGGGTCGTCTACACAATCAAGAGAAGTCTTGGTCTTCTGTTGTTTATGTGATGACTGATCTTTAGCTAATGTGAAGGAAACGTCAATTTCGAAATTTGCTGTCTTCAACTAAAGAGAAACGATCCTCCAAATACGTAGCAAATTTCCTTAACAAGCCATGCATTCATGGTAACAACAACACATTATTACTCATCACATATTTCGACCTTACTAAAAAGACGGAAAAATAAACAATCGTCTGATAAATGCTTCTCACTACTTGGTAATTGTTACCTAGGAAGATTTTAGCCCAGCTAGTATAAAAAAATTTAAGATGACTTAAAATTGCAAGGGCCGCATGCTTTATGATCTCAACCATGTTCGCCAATTTGCGGCATCATTTCACAACCGACTCTTCACTTGGTGAAACTTATTTGCTTGTTTTGGGACAAGGACCTCATGATCCTTGCTTTTCTTGTCCGCTTGAAGAATTTTCTGTTGATCCACCTTCCCACCATACTTCTTGATTATTTCCTTGGAGCTGCGCAAGTGAGATTGAATAGAAGGGCTTGGCCAATGCTAGTTTTGGAGATAGAAAAGCTTCTGAACTTGTTTCATAGTGGGTCGCAACTTTGGATTGCTATTTAAGCAAGTAAGCGCTAGAGAAACTACCAGAATGATACTTCTTGCGATAGAATTCTCTCTTGGAATTGGCAAGCGCGGATCCAATATTTGATGTAGCATAATATCTTCCCTGAAGAGAGTGGACAGCATTGAGATGATCTCACCTGGATGCTCACCCATTATTATTTCCATTGCTACCACCCCGAAGCTGTATACGTCACATTTTTCATTGATGACCAAAGTGTAAGCAAGCTCTTGAAAAAAACAAAAGGTCATAGGTTAGATGAGGCTTGAAACAAAGTTCACAATCTTAGTTAGTACATCATCAAATGATAAATATGTAAGTATGCTGAAGCGTCAACATGTTATTACCACATGGGAGGTGTTAAGTATATTGATCTAGCTAAGTGCCTCCAATAATAACATTCCACAAAAATATGGATGATTGTTGCTTACCCGGTGCTATATATCCACGGGTGCCTACAACATTTGCAGTGAGATTAGATGAGAAATTAGGTTCTAAGAGTCTTGCTGTGCCGAAATCCGATAGAAAAGCTTGCATATTGTTGTCTAGCAAAATGTTGTTGCTAGATATGTCTCGATGAACGATTGGCCGAGCACAATCATGGTGTAGGTAAGACAAGGCATGTGCCATATCCCATACAATGACGAGTCTTTTAGACCAGTCTAGTTCCACCGATTCAATGTCATCTCTCAGAGCACAAAATAAACTCCCCCTTTCCATGTACTCATAAACCAAGAACATGCATTGCTTGTGTAAGCAAAAACCATGCAGCTTAATTATGCTTCTATGCCGTACTTCAATCAAGTGCTTCACTTCATTTCGGAAGCTCTTGTCAAAAGATGGGTCCTCCGCTTCATGATGGTGAAGTTTCTTCAATGCCACGATTTTCCCATTAGGCAATTGCGTTCTATAGACACTACCATATCCACCAGTTCCAATACAATATTTGATGTCAAAGTCTTCTGTTGCACTGATTATGTCTTCATATGCAATTCTCCCATCATAATTCCATATTGACAAGAAATCTCCATTTTTTTCTGTCATCTCTGATTGAGTGCTCTTCACTCTACGCTGAAATACGATCAAATGCCTCAAAACCAAATAGAAAATGAATGATATAGCCATTGGTGGTATAAGTATTGTCATAAGTACATCCCTAGACATTCTTCTAGAACTACTAGTCTTTTCCAAACCTTCATTGCCTATGAAAGCCCCATAAGGAACGTGGGCCAGGTTATCTGGAATTTTTCCCTTGAAATGATTATACGACAAGTTGATGTTATCTATGTGACCAAGAGTCGTCGGAATTGTCCCCGAAAGTGCATTATTACTCAGATCCAGGTGGATTAGACTCTTTAGATTTCCCAGTTCGGGAGGAATATGACCTCCGATTTTGTTATGATGAATGTCAATTACTTCTAATGTGATGAGGTTTTGGAGACAAAGAGGGAACTCACCGGTTAGCCAGCTATCGGACAAGTTGAGGTGCCTGAGTTTTGGGAGTGCACATATTTGAAGGGGAAAGCTTTTAGCAGAATTATAATCATGCAGCTCAAGAATGGTCAGATTCGAGAGTAAAGAGTAATTCATGTTGCTCCATTCAAATGTGTCCTCGTGGTTGAGCAGGCCTTCTTGTATTATGTTTATTTTGACAATGTTTCCGAGTCATCACATGAGATGCCAGGCCACATGCAATATGCTAAGGAAATGTCGCTTAGGAAATCAGCAGGCCACCACCCACTGGAACGAAGAGCATTTACCAGTGTCGTCATGGCGGTATATTCCAAACCTTCATTGCCTTCGAAAGATGCATAAGGAACATTGAATAGATTTTGTGGAACTTTTCCCGTGAGATGATTGCACGATAAGTCGATGTACTCCAAGTTGTAAAGCTTTTGAAATTTGGGAACTAAACCACGAAGAGAATTGTTTTTAAGGTTGAGATTGCTTAACATGACCAAACTCCCAAGTTCATGAGGGATATTTCCCGAGAAGTTGTTGAAGCTCAAATCTAGATAAGTGAGACTATGCATATCTCCTATTTTTGATGGGATAGATCCACTGAAGAAGTTCCCTGCCATACTTAGATATCTCAAGTTCATCAAGTTCCCTATTTCCGAAGGAATGGATCCATTGAAAGAGTTCCCTTGCAAATCGAGTCGCACCAAGTTCTTCAATTTTGCAAGAGTTGTAGGGACCATGCCATTAACCCAATTGAAACTGAGATCTAGGTAGATCAACCTTTTCAAATTACCTATTTCTGATGGGATAGATCCACTGAATATGTTTTCTTTCAGTCGTAGATATTCCAAGTTCGTCAAGTTCCATATTTCCGAAGGAATGGATCCATTGAAGGAGTTACCTTGCAAATCGAGTCGCACCAAGTTCTTCAATTTTGAAAGAGTCCTAGGGATCATGCCATTTAGCGAATTGAAACTGAGATCTAGGTAGATCAACCTTTTCAAATGACCTATTTCTGATGGGATAGATCCACTGAATGTGTTTTCTTTCAGTCTTAGATATTCCAAGTTCGCCAAGTTCCTTATTTCCGAAGGAATGGATCCATTGAAGGAGTTCCCTTGCAAATCGAGTTGCACCAAGTTCTTCAATTTCGCTAGAGTCAGAGGGATCATGCCATTTAGCGAATTGAAACTGAGATTTAGGCATATCAACCTTTCCAGATTACCTATTTCTGATGGGATAGATCCACTGAATGCGTTCTCTCCCATACTTAGGGATGCCAAGTTCGTCAAGTTCCCTATTTCCGAAGGAATGGATCCGTTGAAGGAGTTCCTTTGCAAGTAGAGTTGCGCCAAGTTCTTCAATTTCGCTAGAGTCGTAGGGTTCATGCCATTTAGCGAATTGACACTGAGATCTAGGTAGATCAGCCTTTTCAAATTACCTATTTCTGATGGGATAGATCCACTGAATGTGTTTACTGCCATACTTAGATATGCCAAGTTCGTCAAGTTCCCTATTTCCGAAGGAATGGATCCATTGAAGAAGTTCTCTTGCAAATAGAGTTGCGCCAAGTTCTTCAATTTTGCTAGAGTTGTAGGGATTGTGCCATTTAGCATATTGAAACTGAGATCTAGGTAGATCAATCTCTTCAAATTTCCCAATTCAGGAGGGATTAGACCATTGATTTGATTATTATGAATGTCAATAACTTCTAACGTGGAGAGATTTTGGAGATAAAGAGGCAACTCACCGGTTAGCCTATTGTTGGACAAGTTGAGGTGCCTGAGCTTTGGGAGTGAACATATTTGAAGAGGAATAATTTCGATGACGTAAAGACCAGTCATCCGAAGAGAGGTGAGATTCGGGAGTAGAGAGTAATTTATGCTGCTCAAATTAACTGTGAACCAGGAGTTGTCGTTGTAGTAGAAGTCATCGTCGTCTAGTGGTGGTATGTTTATTTCAACGACGCTTCCAGAATTGTCGCATGAAATGCCAGGCCACGTGCAATGTGACACGGAAGCGTTGCTCATAATGTATTGAGGCCACCACCCACTGCAACGAAGAGCATCTGCCTCTATTTTGGTGGCAAACACAGGGAAGTTGTGGGAGAGAGCCAACACAATAATGATCCATGTAGCTGCAGTCATTAGTTGGCAAACATGTAAGCCGATGGATTTGCTTACAAGATTCATGCTTTTGAGAGAGAGAGAGAGAGAGAGGACCTCTTCTTTTTGCTTGGGAAGGGGAGAGCCTGAGTTTGCCGTGATATATGGAAGAAGGGCGATCCATAAGAAAATAACTTGAGTGGAGAGAATTCACCATAAAGACTTGGAAGTCTCCCAAAGTCTCCCCGCACGAGAAAGTTAGTGCATATCCAATTCACACTTTGCATTCTATGAAACATGCTCACGAGATCCCATGAATTTTAACTTTTTAGATAACCTCAGTCTCCCATGTAGCATCTTTTGTGTTTGAATATTGTTGTGAAACACACATTACTTTAATTTGAAAAGAAAAATATTAAAAATATCACAATTTTCATACGGCGATCACTTTAATATCAAAATATTTTGAGCAATCAATTGAGTATTAATATCAATGGAAAAACGATCACTTAAGTGTCTCCAACGATAAATTCTGACAATTCATCCTACGTGACATTCTAAATTAAACTTTGGCTCCAGCGTGTGTTTTTTTTTTTTTTATAAGAGATATTGAAGTATAATGTGAAATATTGTTTGTCTAACTAGGCAAAATGAGCAACACAATAATGCTTCATTTAAAATTGGGAAACCTCTCTCTCTCTCGCTGAAAGAGCTCTGTTTCTCCAAAGCAAAGCTCCATTTTCTCGATGGAGAAACAGAGTTCCCTGTTTTAGCCTCCCGTTCGTCTTCGTGAGCTCCAGTTCTCGTTCGGAGCATCTAGGGACGACGAAACTCCAAGAATCGGCAAAAAATAGACGGGTTCTTCAAGCTCGGTGGAGGAAAAGGAGGCCTTGCAATGAAGATGAGGCCATGAGTTTTGAATTCAAAATTTTACCTTGAACATTACGTTTGACATTCCGCCAGGTGATTTTCGTGGCAAATAATCCTAGAAAATACCACTTATTGGAGTAACTACCCACGACGCCTTGCTGCAGAAAAAGAAAAAGAATGTAAACAAGCATGGGTATGACGAACTTGTACGCATCCATCGAGAAGTCAAGGTCTTTGTGGGGTTTCATATGTGTTGACTTTTGGATCAATGCGTGGCCGATGGTTCATGAGAAGTCGTGGTCTACACGGCACTTCTATTGGTGGTGTTTGGCTCTCAAAAAAATTCTAACCCATCGTAAGGGAAAGGTCTGTCTTACCAAACTTTCTACACAACACTTTTATTGGTGATGTTTGAGCCTCAAAAAATTCTAACCCATCATAAGGGAAAGGTCTGCCTTACCAAACTTTATTAAACTATTCAAATTTAACAGCAAATCCTCCATTGAACTTGTTCGAGCTCAAATCTAGACAAGAGAGATTAGTTAAATCTCCAATTTGCAATGGGACGGCGCAGTCCAAGCTAAGAGGCGCGATTGAACTCAAGAACACTCTGAGCTTGTTAAATTGACCAAAGATGGAGGAATGGGGCTAGTCAAGGAGTTTAAGCTTAGTTTTTTCCCCCCAATTCTGTATTATTGATGATGATATTACACACAGTCAGAATAAATCACTATTATCATATATTAAAATTTCGAATTTTAATAAAATTAGTAGGTCTCAGGTGAATAACCATATAAGCACATCAATTTTCTTGAGTAAAAGCCACAAAAACTACATTTTACCTTAAAAAAGTTATTCGGATTCTTCGTATAACGTTTGGATTGGACTTGGCCTAGCTTGACCTATGTAATTTAACAGAATCATGTGGGTTGGGGCCAGATTACCTATTGATTACATGAATCATATTCCGGCCAATCAATTTAAGAGTATCCCCTTAACATGACATCACATGAATACTGGTCGTTGACACAGATTGACACCCTGACTTTCGTCCTTAATTTGCTCCTCATTCACGGCATTAGACCTCGATTCGCTTGATTACTTTACTCTGAAGAAGGTTCCTGGTCTCTTCCGAAGCATGTCCATGCGATATGCTCGGAAATTTATAAAGACAGTATGCTGCACGCTCTTTCTTTTCAATTCGAGTTCCCATGAAGTAGGGAGAAGACAATGATACCGAATTAGCTCTCTTCATTTCGATCTCCGGTTCCCAATTCTCCGACAACCCAACAAACATCAATGAATTTGTCACCGCCGCGAGTGTTGATCAGCTTACTCAAGAGAGCCAAGTGTCACGGCGCGACCAGATCATGGTTGCGTCGAATCAAACCGGTCCGGTAGCTTGAGATCCTATTGTCTTGGATTTTGATGCAACCTAGCCTAATGCGTGTAAAAACGGGCACGCGTTCAACAGTTGGAGGTCTTCGTCGTGCACGCGCGCACTCAAGAGTCGGACTCGGAGAAGTCGTCGGATCGACATGGACCACATCACCGCACCGCACGAGACGCACGGCCAAAGACAAAAGTGGATGCCTTTTTTGACTTCATTTGGCGGACGCAGAAATTTAGTTTGAGGAGCGAGACAAGGAGACAGCACCGAGCACAGAAATTTCGTATGAACTAGACGAATTGGAACAGATGTTTCGTGAAAATAACGCTGAGTCTGATTTTGTGAATTTTTAGTGCTCGAGTCATCCGCCATCGCAATGGGGTAAGGTCATCGCACAGTGGTGGATGTCCCACTCAATGACTCATATGTTCTTGTCCCGGAATGTGGAGAATTGTTGGTTGATCAATCAATTCGCTTGGTATATCCCGCTTCGACAGCTCAACTCTTTCCGCTTCGACTCCATCGACAATTCATCGTTTTCTACTATGAGATTGGGGAAAGCAAGCTTAGTGTCACGGAAATAAGTAATCGAACAGGAAAATAGACAGTGCAAAGATATAGACTGGACATTGAATTTACGTGACTCGGTCGGGATGACCTACGTCCGCGAGGAGAGCATGACAATATTTCACTATAGATTAATTGATAAAACAAACATTATAACCATTCTTAAGTCACTCAAACACTGGTATTTCTCAATCCTAGTTATGCCCAATAACTCTTATAGTGTTTACCCCTCACAAATTCTTCATAAAATAATCTCTCAATATCATAAAGGAATTAACAATTTTTTTCCACAAGAAGTAATCTCTCAATAACACCTTTTGATAAGCCACGATAGATGATATGCCACGACAGATTTTCAAGTAAGGAAAATAGCCGGTGTAATTTAGGTCATAAGTTTTTAGAGTCATAGTACAAATTTTTTAACAAGCAAAATATTCTATTTATGCAATCTCTAAATTAAAGAGTTTTATGATTCGTTTACAATTTAAACTAGCATACCTGCCAAAAGAAAAGGATTTAAACAAGCTTGCAACATGGACAGAACTTGCAAACATTGGTCAAGAAGTCAAAGTCTTTCGGGATTTCATGTGTGTTGACTTCTGGATCAATACGTAATCAACGGTTCATGGAAAGTCACGGTCTTTACAATGCTTTTATGGTGATTTTTGGCCCTAAAAATTTCTAACCCATCGTAAGGGAAATGTGGTGGACCAATTTTTTCAGCCTCTCTTCTTTTGACTAACAAGCCTTCAACTTAGAAAGAGAGATCCTAGTCATTCCAATCACGTGGTGTGGAAAAAAATACCAAAGCAGGTGTGACCCTATTGGAATCATTTTTCAAAACACAAATTAGACTCCCCCTTCAATCAAGTAATCATAAACCCTAAATACACGGCACTTGTGTAAACAGAAACCAAGGAGCTTCTTTATGCTTCTAAATTGTACAGTGACTGAGATCAGAAGTTTTCTGGGTTTGTCTACAACTGAAGTAAAGCATATCTCTATTACCGAATGAGGTAAGGAACTCTTGTGGATGTAAAAATTCCTACAAGAGTTAGGCTTGAAGTAGTGGAAGTTTGTATTATATTGCGATAGCATGAGTGCTATCTATCTTAGCAAGAATCTAGTATTACATTCAAGATTGAAACGTGTTGATGTGAAGTATTATTGGATCTAAAAGAAGTTAGAAGAGAAGCTCTTCTTAAGAAAATCCACATTGACGATAAAGGATCCAATATGATAACCAAAGCATTGCATGTGGTAAAACTTGATTCTTGTAGAAGAAAAGCGGGCATGATAGATCTTCTCACATGAGGCGGAGGGGGAGATTGTTGGTTGCGTTTGCCTCATTTGTGGGGCCTAGCTAACATTGAAAGAAAAGAAGAAGAAGTGAAGATAAGTCAAAAGGCAAGTTAAAAGAAAAGAAGGCTTTGTGTGTGTGTTGGCAAGTAAGGAGAGAGAAGAAAAGGTGTGCCCAAAAAAGGTGAAGGGCAGTGAAGAAAGAAGGCAAGAAAATAAAGAGCTCCTGAAGGCGTTCGTGGAGAAGAGGAAGAAAAAGGCCTGAATCTGTGGCCTTGATTCGAAGGTCAAACGTTGATAGAATTGGCTTAAATTTGAGTATGTTGTTCGTGAGACGAGAGCTATGAGGTGATTGGTTTCGTTCATTGAGAACCGCCTCCGAATTCTCCAATCGCAGTTATGACTTTCTTACCCTGAATTGTTGACACTTAAATTTTGGTAACCCGGTCATTGATTTTTTGCATAAAATTAGGGATTAATTTTAACTCCTAAAAAAATAATAATACATCAAAACAAATCAAATGAAATAAAATGGAAAAAAAAAGGGGGGGAAATTGATTTGATTGATTATGCATGGAGAGCCCGAGCTAAGTTTAAAGATTTAGTAGTCCATTAGCCTAAACTTAGGTGGTGCAATTTAGCTTGTGAAATGAATTTGTTTTTGTTTTTTTTTTTTTTTTTTTTTTTTGGTAAAAGTAAGCAAATATATTGAGCTTTGGACAAATTTACAGAAAGATAGTGCCAAAACTTACACTCTAACTACAACAGAAAGAGTGGAAGGGAGCCGAACTAAACACCACAAGGGCAACATCAGACAGGAAGCAAAAAGCCCACAACCCGGGCAAAAGAGTCAAACACCAGCAGTTCCAAGACTCAACACACACCAAGAAGCAAGGCGAGTAGGAGAGCCAGGACGGTTAGGGGAAAGTCACACAACCCAAGCAGCTTGAGAAGTAAGGCTACTGAATAAACACTGAGGGGTCAAAGCCCCATTCTCTGTGAAGTCTTCTATTCCTTGGAGAAGCAGGCACATTCTTGAAGGAAAGTGCTTTGTCCTTCACAACCTTAATGAGGTGATTTTTTTAGAGCCGATAAGACTAATGTTTCACCACGGAAGACGATGCAATTTCTCTTTTTCCAAATAAGATAACAAAGAGCTCTGAAAGAGAATCGCGCCATATTGTGGAAGAAGTCACTCCCCGATAAGAACTTCACCGCCCAAGTAAGGTTTTCGCTCCAGGATCTTTTCCTCCACGATAAGTTACACTGGAAGCCCAAAAATATGCGAGAGTAGCCGAGGTGTGACATTGAAAGAACAAGTGATCAATTGAATCCGGTCGGAGCAAAAGCACAAACCGAGTAATCAATCCTGCCATGGGAGAGGAGGAACACTTGGGTTGGTAGGCGATTCTTAGCAATAAGCCATAAGAGAAATTGGAACCGCGGAGCTAAAGCATTATCCCAAACGAGAGAAGCCCAAGGAATGGGGTCTTTTTTAGATCTAATGAAGTTCCAAGCTGATGCTACCGAGAACGAACTAGACGGGTCGCAACACCACAAGAATCGATCACGAGCATTGGACAAAATCGGGAGGGTGAAACCCCAACTCTCTAGGAGAGATTTGAGCATGGAACCAGTCATAGTGTAAAGATCTGCAACAACTGCATAGTTGGGTAGGCTAGAGTCATCCATAATAGAAGTAGGGACCATCGAGTCTAACAGACCGCAAGGAAGCCAATTGTCATGCCAAAGAGATACCAAAAGACCGTTACCAATTTCCCATCGGAAGGACTGGCGAAAAAATCTTCTTAGCTGCAAGATCTTCTTCCACGCCCACGAACATACAGTAGGTTGGGAAGAAGTCCAGAAATTTCATTTTTTAAAGAAATTAGAATGAATCCAACTGCACCAAAGTGATTCTTTATCAGTAAAGAGGATCCAAATGTATTTAAGTATGGAGGCTCGATTGCAATCCTTCAGGCTTCTAATAGCCAAGCCACCCTCATTTTTAGGTAAGCAAATGTCTTCCCAAGAGACTTTGGCCTCGCCCCTACCAAGGGCAGTACCTTTCCAAAGGAATTGTCTCAAAATACGCTCAATATTAATTAAAACAGTAGACGGCAGAGTGAACACACTGGCCCAAAAAGCCTGCATAGAATGGAGAACTGACCTTATGAGTTGAAGTCTTCCCACGAAAGATAAAAACCGATGAGCCCAAGATTGGACTCTTACAGTAATACAGTCAATCAATTCAATGTAGTCTGTCTTCCCCAACCTAGAAGAAATAATAGGAACCCCTAGATAGCGAATAGGGAGTTTACCTTCTTGAAAACCAAAAGCCAAAAGAATATTATTCCGAAGTGAAGATGGACCACCAAAGAGAAAAATATCACTTTTGCTCTTGTTCGGTATAAGACCACTCTAGGAGGAGAAGATATCCAAGCTCCTTTTAAGCACAACCACAAAATTCCAATCCGCCCGACAAAACAAGAAAACATCGTCAGCGAAGAAAATGTGAGACAATCTCACAGCTTTGCATCTCCAAAAAGGCTTGAATTCTTTGACTGAAGTCCTCAAGTTCAATATGCCTGAAAAAACTTCAATCACAAGAGTGAAAAGGTAAGGAGATATAAGGTCCCCTTGGCGGATGCCATGGCCACTAGAGAAGAAACCATGCAACTCCCCATTGATTGACACAGAGAACTTGGGAGTGCGAACGCAAACCATAATTAAATGGATTAACCACTTTGGAAAATGGAAAGCCAAGAGAGTAAGCTCCAAGAAGTCCCAGTCAACCGTATCGTAAGCCTTACGAAAATCAACTTTAATAGCACATTTCGGAAGGTATGGGTCCAGGTGAAATCCAGCAAATAACTCCTGTGCCAGTAATATGTTATCCCTAATCCTCATTCCTTTAACAAAAGCATTTTGGGAAGGATTTATCATATCGTTCAAAACAGTAGCAATACGGTTGACCAATATTTTTGTAATAACCTTATACATGGTATTGCAACATGCAATGGGTCTGAAGTCAGTGACTTCGCAGGCATTAGGGACTTTAGGAATCAAGGCCAAGATTGTAGCATTTACTTCCTTTAGGAGGCGACCCGAAGAGAAAAAATCTTTGACTGCCTCCAGCACCAAAGGGCCTACAATTTCCTAGTTTTTCTTAAAAAATTCAGCTATAAAACCGTCGGGACCCGGGGCTTTGCCTCTTGGAAGCGAGAAAAAAGTGTCTTTAATCTCAGAGTTTGAGACCGGCAAAGCTAAGGAGCGTACTTGGGCATCCGGTAAGGGGGTCTGAATAACCAGCATCAAGTCTTGCAAAGAAGGTCTCGACAAGGCCGCATGAGGGGAGCAGAGATCCGAGAAGAAAGAAACAAAAGCATGCGGCACCCGAGCAGGATCGGTAATGAGAGAACCCGATGAATCTTGACCGAGAGGATCCGATTGGTAAGGTGTCTTTTTTTTACAGAATTGTGGAAGAATTTTGTATTGCGATCCCCTTCCTTGAGCCATCTCACTCTTGATTTCTGTCTATAGAAGGATTCCTCTTGACCACACAAGTCAATAAAGGTGTGGCGTTGGCATTTTTCTAGCTCTGCAAGATAAACATTGTTAGGATCAGATTGAAAGCCAACCTGAGTGTAGCGAAGAGCCTCCCTAGCTTCTGAAGTTCTCACAGAGATATCTGAGAAGGCTTCGTGGTTGAGTGATTTGAGCCAAACTTTTAAGATCTTCAATTTAGAAACAAGCTTGAACATGGGAACACCTTTCACCGGGTTGTTCCATGCTTGTTGGACAATAGCAAGAAAGTTCGGATGATCAGCCCAAAAGTCAAAAAATTTAAAAGGCTTACTCTTAGGAACCGGATTGAGAACCCTGACGAACATCGGAGTGTGATCAGAGATCCCAGGGTACAGAAAAGCGGCTTCCGAGAAGGAGAAGTCCATGTTCCACTTGGTGTTGACTAACAACCTATCAATTTTTCTCAATTTTCTAGCAGGGCTAGTGGATGTGGACCAGGTATAGCGGAGTCCGTCGTATCTGAGATCCATTAATTCAGTTTGAGCTAGACAATGCCCAAATTCATCAAAATAAGGAATCCAACTATTAGAGCTTCCAATGCGATCGGAGGGATCTTTAATTGCTTTGAAATCTCCCATAACAAGCCAGGCAGAATCTTGAAATACCTCATTGAAGTGGATGAGGTCCTCCCACAGGGGCCTACGCCGCATGAAGGTGTGCTCCCCATACACCGCCGAAATACAGCAAGTCACAATAGAAGCATTAAGTTTAAAGCAACCATGAATAGCTTGAGCACTAGCAGAAAGCAAATCAAAACTAGCAATATCCGGGTTCCACCCAACCCAAATTCTTCCACGTGGGGCAAACTTATAGTTCGCAGTCCAATTCCATCCTCTAAGAAGAGTAGAAGAGATGGATTCAAACAAAGATTTCGGAACCTTCGTCTCAAAAAGGCCCACCAGGCACAACTTATTAGAATTAACAAACTTTTTGATCTCAGCACGTCTAATAGGATTGAGCATGCCTCTACTGTTCCCGAAGCCAAAAAACATATTTACACAAAAGATGAGAGATTACCTCCTCTTGGAGGTCTTGCGACTAGTGTACGTCGCTTTGGGTATAGCCATGGGTGGCGGAGTAGGAGGGTCTAGACGGAGCAGTAGCAGCTGATCCTGAATACTTACAGCGCCAAAAGGAGGGGCAGGGTCTTTTGGAGACGAGGGCCCATCTGAAGGCAACTCTTCATCACTCAAAGCAGCCATGCTACTAGAGCTACATATTTCATCTTCAGAACTATGGTGAGTTAGAGCAGGAGAAAGGAGACTCGTCTTCTTAACAGTCAGGGAGCGCCTTGGATTGACTTTGGGAGGAACCTGCGAGGATCCTTTGGGGGGTTTAGTAGGCAACACAGCAGGAGAGTCCAAAGGAGCAGAGGCCTTTAGCTTCAAAAGTTGCCCCCTTCATTGGGCAGGGCTAAGCCAAATGAATCTGCGTCTTTAGGAGGCTGCTTCTTTTTCTTGTTCTTAACTTTCTTCCAATCCGATTCAACTGGAGTGGAATCAGCATGAATTTGAGATGAGGGAGTAGCCGAGGCCAATTCCTTGCCTTCACCAGACCCAGAGGTTCCAACAGCAAGAGTGCTAGTAGGCTTAGAGGCTTTGGCTGTAGGCATTTCCGAGGATTCCTGTGCTTGATTCTGAGGCAACAGAGAGGAACCTGGAGCAATAAGAGGAGCAGGCAAAATAGGGTCTACCGTAAATTGTTGAGCAGGAGAAGCACCTAGGGGAGGGGCTTGTACAGTAACCATAGCATCAACAGGTCGAGCTACAGTAGAAGAAGCAAAAAATGTCGAGCCGTTGAAGCACGAGCAGCATTAGGTCGTGCAGCAGAAGGAGAGCAATTATGCCCGAAGATTCCATACCCATTGCAAGCAACTGGTTTCCACTCATACTCCACCCCAACTTCAATAGTCTTACCATTGAGAACTAATTCAATTGATTCACAAGAGAGCTGATTAGCTGTAATCTCCACGCGGATGCGAGCAAAGGACAGAATTTTCATTTGTTCAGTGCGTTGATCCACATATAAAGGCTTCCCTAAAGCACTTGCAACTTTGCCAATTGATTGAGCAGACCAAAAAGAGTAAGGTAGATTCCTTAGTTTGACCCATATCGGGACGGTCAAGAGGTGGTCTTTTCTGAGTTCCAGACTAGGAGTCCATTGCTGAAGGACGAGAGGGATTCTCGCAATAGTGATAGGGTTGCCTTCAAGAAGCTTCCGTCGAAAATCTCTGTCTGGGATATGTAGAAGGAAGGTTCCTTGTCCATTGGACATAACTTCAAAAAGATTCGGTTCCCATGCTTTTTTAAGCGCTTCCTCAGTGACTTTAAAAGGAAGACATCGGCCAAGGAAATACCCCAACAGACACTCATGCAGCTTGGGGTCTGTAGCTTGTAAGTCTTGATCAGTCATCTCTATTACCGGCTTGTTGTTAACAAAGGTGGGTGGAGTAAATTCCAGGTCATATCCTTTAGTCACAGTTTTTGCTACTGCAACCCAAGTGCGATTACTTGTATTTTTAGCATCTTTCTATTTTGGGGTTGTTTAGAACACGACCTGCCCCTGCTTTGAGCTCGAACACCAAAAGGAGCACGAGGCGGGAGCATATCATCGTTTCCCATCGAGCCAGAAGGGGCCAAAGTTCTGTGTCCCTATTCACCCATCGATGAACCAACTAGAGACGATTTTCTGTGTAAGGGAGGGGAGAGACTACGAGTACTAGTCTCTCCATCTTCAGCATGGGCTCGATACAACTCAGACTCCATCATAACCAACGGAGCACCATACAGCAAAGCAGACCGAAGGAAACCCTAACCGAAATCTGCCACTATAGGCTCGAGAGAGGAACGTACCAAGCACCACTATAGGGGTTTTAAAGAGGGGGAAGAGGCGCCTCTACCCACCAAACAACAGCTTCAACCGGCGACATGAATTTGTTTATCCACCTATGTGGTGAGAAAATATAGTTATAATGTTGATGTTAAGCCTCTGGTGTGTGACTAGAGAAAAATATTTTGTATATCCTGCTATTCGTGGTGATTAGTGAATATTTGTGGGTGGTCTGTGATTTTTCTAGCATTGTGTTTTCCACGTTAAATCATTGTTGTCGTTATTCGCTTTGTCTACTTATTATTTCGGCATTATATTTGCGTATTGTGAGGTTATATATTGCTGGTTGTTGTTGAGAGTTAAGAGAATTTCGGATAATTTAGTTTCAGGAGAAAAATTGATCATGGATTGAGTTTAGTTTGTGGTGAATTGTGTCCCCGGGTTCTTCCCAGCATCCAAAACCACTTAATATTTCCTCAACATGTAGTGGGTCTTTTGGGGTTTCATATGTTGATTTCTGGACCGCCACGTATTACATTGGTTCGCGAGAAGTCATGGTCTTTATGGACTTTTGGTGATGTTTGGCCTTAAAATTATGAGCTATACCCATCATTAACCGAACCATTTACATTACAGAAAATTTTTATGGGTACTCGTGTTTTGAATAGGGTTTAGCATGGGTCTCATTATTTCTTGATACATTGCTTATTGATAAGCCATTTTAATCTTATTGGAAAGACTAAAAAATAAAGCAATGTCCTATGTAAACTGCTTCTCACTCCTATAGCATAGTATGAAGAAATTTAACATGTATCAAATATTATTTATCTGCATTTTACGTCCTCGCAGAATCACAATGCTACAACGGGTACAATACTACTATTCCGTACTAAGAAAAAAGACGGATCTTTTCTATATTAATAGAATTTGAAAAGAGTTAGTAAGTGTGAAAAAACAAAAACTGACGGCTGGCCAAAGTTATGTATCCTGTTTCATACGAATTGTCCTCTTTTGGACAAGAAATACGAAATTCTTCATTCTTATTACTTATAATGTATGATGTACCCGGATTTTGCAATAGTTGAAAATTCCTCTGTCGCTGTTATGTACATAGGGATGTATTTCCTATGCAATCGACAACTATTGCAATTTTCAAAGATTTTTAATAATAATAATAATAATAATAATAATAATAATAATAATAATAATAATAATAATAATAATAAAGAGAAAACACGTGGGAGTCAAAGTTTAATTTAAAATGTTATGTAGGATGAATTGTCGGAATTTATCGGTCGAAGACATTATGTAATCGTTTTTTCATCAATGTAGTACTCAATTGATCGTCAAAATATTTTGGTATTAAAATGAGCGTGTATGAAAATTTTGATATTTTTAATATATTTTTTCAAATCAAAGTAACGTGTGTTTCACAATAATAGTCAAACACAAAAAAGCGCGAGACCGAAGTTATCTAAAAAGTTAAAATTCAGTGGGATCTCATAAGCATGGTTTCATGGAATGCAAAGTGTGAATTGTATCAGCACTAAAACCATGAGCCCCACCGTCCCATGACCACATCATAATGTTGTCTCGTTTGGGGAGACTCTAAGAGACTTCCGAGTCTTCATGTTGAATTGCTCTCTACTCAAGTTATTTTCTTATGGATCGCCCTTCTTCTTTATATCACAGCAACCTCATGTTCTCCATTTAAAATGAGGATTACTTTACTAGAAAAGTTACACTCACGTTTTCTAGTAATTTGGTGAGGACGGGCAAAGCTTACTTTACATTGTATAGTTCATCACTCTGCAACAACCCCGATGGACCCTCGGAGACCACTTTCACAGTTGGTTCCATCTCTGCAAAGCCACTAGATCAATCAAACACAGATAAAAGAATGTGCAAAAGAGAAAAATTGTGTGATTTCTGCATGTTTTATACTGAAGAGTATATGAGGTAGTGACGGCACTCAAAATAATTATATCGATCATTGCACAATCAGGGAAATGCACAATTCGAGAGATACCGGCACCGTCCTAACAGATGCAGAAGATCCCTTAGATATCTCTAACCTCCACAACCATTGAAGGCTAAGAAATGCTGCATTCTTTCCTCATTATGCAGCAGCAGATGAGAAAAATATTATAGTTTGGGTGCTAATGCAGAATACAGGTGAAAGGAAAGCGTTCTGCTTCATTTTCACCGTGCAGCGGCAGAAACTTGAGTGAAGCCAAAGATGACCTCCATGTCTCGACCCTTGAGGGATTTCATGGAACCCCAGAAAGATTGCTGTGAGTGAAAATAGCAGCAAAAGATAGAGCAAGATCGGCGAACTTCATACCTTGTACTCTGGAGAAAGAATTGCCCAGATCACAATCTAACTTGGGAAAGCTTCTGCAGTTCCATGGGAAATGGGCGTCGTATAAATACAGTTCTCTTCCAAGAAATTGCCAGAGCAGGCTTATCCTGCGTCATCCGGGCGTTGTTTTGTCAGCTGAATAATATTATGTTATAGTCAATACGTTTGACCGGCCTCTGCAGCTGCGGTGAGAGCACGATTTCATTCTAACACCGCCAAAAAGAACTGATTCTCTTCCAGATAACAAAAGATTTCCATCATGCTGGCATTGATCCAGACTTTTTAGTGCTTGTTTTCGACCGATGCAGGTGTTGGAATGCGATGATTGTCGTTCTCATTCCTCTCTCTCCCCCTGTAGTCACTGGAGACGTTTGGTCAGAGGACTCCCTCGTATGACATGAAGTTGAGTACGATAATGTGAGACTGAATCTGTCGGAGCCCTCTGTGTATCATCACTAGGCAAGACCAGAGAACCTTCCAGATGGTAAATGCGAGAGTTGCTGTTCTACGTACTCTCATCATGGCATGACCACAAAACTAGCCACAAGGTATTAGAAGGAGGAGAGTCAAAAAGGAGAGGTCAAGATTGGCCACCGCTAGAGCAGAATAATTATCTACTACAAATAAATTTTTAAACCAACTTATTTATAGTAAAATACGTATAAGAGAAGTCAAGAAAAATGAATTAATCTCTATCAAGTATATATCAAAAGCCTCGTCTCGGGAGACTCAATAACATGATTAGATAGATTGGGCACGAAAAAAGTGATTTCATACTTATCGTTGTTAAGAAATAAAACCGGCTCTCACCTTTAATTTTATTAGATTAATCGACAATCAGAATCTCAATCTCATTTCATGCCCAAAAGTTTAAAATCACAAACTTCTTTTGATTGGCGATATTAGTTTTCCCATGCTAGCTTGAAAAGCATCGTTGTTAGCAATCCAATTTAGACTCTGTTGCCATACTGTTCCTTTTTTTCCCCCATAGAAGCGTCCCGGAAGATTATATCTGTAAACTATTATATGTTTTCATTTAGTCAAAAAGGGTTTATTGTTGGCGAAACGTTATGGAAAAGTTGTGAACCTTTTTTTATACTTTTATTTGTTAGAGTCCGTGCAAGTATCCCTTTAAGATATGGCTCATCACATGACTCATTAGCAGGTCTCATGCACAGACTCGCATTCAACAATTTTTCCAGGACCTGCGTCGACTGTAGACGTATGTTCCAGTCCTACAGTTCCTTCGATAAGCTCCTTCGATAATCTCTCTCTCTCGCTCTCTCTCTCGCATCCATCACCAAGCATGTATTTGGGTGCTCGTGTCGAGGTTTTGTCAATATACAACTCCTGATGTCAGTTCGATTCGATCTCCAGAGAAGAACCGCACCAGGTCGCCCATAACAACGGGACCATACACTCACCCAAAAGAACCCCGATGGCTGTAGCCTGCTGCCTGATGTAAACAGAGAGTTCCGCCGCCGTGAGCCGTCTCTAACTGCTCAAACACACTCGCGTCTTAAAAGTCTCGACTCACTGAACGGAAAAGATAGAAGACCAATAAAACAAATGAAACGATGCAACTCTGGTTCGATGAAGAAGTGGCCAAGAAAATTCACGCGATTATGTATCAATTTATTAAGAGATCAAATAAAAGAATAGCTCAACATCACCACTCAGCCAGCAAAGCCGGAGTATTACTGCACAAATACATAAGAATCCAAGTTTATTCCTCCCTCAGAAAATAAATAATATCAAAACCATGCACAAAAATGACCGACGTGAATGTACCATATCCACAAAGAAAGACCAAAAGAGTTACTTCCGATTAGCTCGAAGTGACTGCATAGTGGCAGCAAAAGTATCATAGTCAGGAAGCTTAGGATGAACGTGACTTGCTCGATTGAAGGAATCCTCCCTAGATGCAGACTCCAAGCTTGGAGTTGCAGCCTTAGAACTTTCACTCATCTCTGACTTAGCAGATGAAACCTTCTTTCGAATGGGCAAGGAAGGTTGCTCTCTTGCAGTAGACTTTGGACTATCTTCACTCATACCTGAATTACTGGATGAAGTTTTCTTTGAAATTGAAGACGAAGGTTGTTCCATTGCAGTAGACTTTGAGGTCTCCTCATGAGACGATCTTTTGGTTTCCGAAATGGGCTCGCCCTTTGCTTCCTTACTGTACCTCGACTGTTCAGAACTTCTTAAACTATAGGCTTCATCGGCCGCAGAGTGAGGCCTTGTTGAAGTTTCAGTTGGATAAGAGCTCCTCAGAGAGGATCTTGAATCTGCACTACGTTCTTTGGATTCATCAGAGGCAAAAGTTGACTTCAAGTTAGTATTTCTGTGAGCACTTGGAGCACCTGCCTTTGTCCTTCGAGAAAGCCCAGCACCTATACGTTCTCTACTGTTTGTGGATGAACCAGTGGAACCTGATCTTTTATTCAGTTCGGACTCCTCCTGAGTATAAGGTTCAGAACCACTGTTATAAATCTGTTCTTTCATAGTTCCTTCTGGAGCATAAATGCCGTCAGAGACCAGAGATGGGATCACTGGCCTCATGCTTGCTCTTCTTGTCAAGTTGTCATCCACTTCTGGCTGCATCTTCTCTATATACCGTTCCCGGCGGGTTCTTGAACCACGCTGTTCTTCTCTTAATTCAAAAGATGCACTTGAACCTCTGGAACTTGATCTTTCAGTTTCATTTACCTCTGACTCCTGCTGAGGGTAAGATTCCGGATGGCTGTCTGAAATTTGGCCTTGGCTAGTCCTTTCTGAAGCATAACTGCCATAAGGACCAAGAGATGGGATGACTGGCCTTGTGCTTGCTCTTCTTGTAAACGTATCATCCACTACCTGCTCCACCTTCTGAACCTGCCGTTCTCGACGGCTTCTGGAATTATCTTGCGAAACAGTTTTCTCGGGAATCTGATCACTACCAGAACCAAAAGATGTGAAAGCTGGCCCTCTGGAACCCACTTCCACACTCTCCGGTTCTTGCTGAACTACAGAATCATCTGATAAATTAAGTCGGAAAGAAGAGGATGTTTCCTTTGCTGTGTATTCAGCTGTTTGTTTAGATAACGAAGCATCACCTGCTGAGCTCCTCAAATTTGCAGGATGCCTATTACCTTTATTTTTCAGACCACCAGTCAATCTTCCAAATGTCAAACCCAAACCACTATCGTAACTATCTTCATGTGAAGATTTAGAATCATCTATTGTACCGCGTTCTGAAAATACAGAAGCACTTTCCTCGACTTCATGAACCAAAGCATCTTCATAAGCATTGAAGGACTGACTCTGGTGCTTCTTATCTACAGGATCATCAGAGGTATCCAATCCTTTATTCTTTGAATTAAGCGAGTATTTCCCTGAACTAGAAGGTAAATCACCAATTCCAAACTTTTTCTGAGATCCAAAACTGGAGTATACTCTCTCTTCCTTATAATCGCTCTGCTCCACTTCACTTTCTGAACTTGGCCCATCTGACTCATCAAAGGTCACAGGCGCAAGTTCATCTGCTTGTGAATGAACCGTAGAATCAGCTAAATCGCCAGAAAATATAGGATCGTGCTGGCTAGTGGAGAAACTTGATTGGGGAGTAGTCTTTGTAAATGTGTTAACTGTGGTCCTTCTGGGGCTTGGCGAACTGATACTTGCTGATGGATAGCTAGGTGATTCCCAGCTTGGTTGTGAGGTCTTCACACTGGGCTCTGCTCCTTTGTCCAAATCAAACCCATAGTCATCACCATCTGAACCATAATCATCAAAAGCTACTGCAGTGCTTTCAATTGCTGATTTATTATCTTTCTGGAAGTTTTCTTCATCAAAATCGGCAAAGGGGTTTTCACCAACATCATCCTCCTCCTCCTTCTGATTACTCATAACATCTTGCTCATCAACGTGAGAATGATAGGAAGCACGGGTAGAATATTTAGCAGATATAAAATCATCCTGCAAATCATTAGCAGATTCCACTTCACCAGAGTATCTTCTCTCACTCAGTTCATCTAAAGTGCCACTAGTCACTGGTCGAAAAGAGTGTCTCATCCCACTTGATTTATCCAAAACATTGCCAGGCTCAGCTCCAGATGAGCTGTTCTGGGTATTTCTGCCTGCTATTTCATGTTCATTCACAAGTGAGTTGACACCACTGAAATCTGCACTAGACTTTCTAGAATTAGACCTGCTGGATTCACTGCTTCTCCTGTTACCCTCTCTGTAAAATCTTTCATTCACCCCTGCAAGCCTATCAGTGTCTCGGACATCAGCTTGACTGTGATGTATGCTTGGAATTCTGGCCTCAAAAGTATCATTTACAGGAAGCCTATCAGAGGATAAACCCTCTGATTGTGAGTTCACGTATCTTTCGAACTGAATGTTGTTTATACCATAACTAGAGGACTCTGCAAATGCGTTGTTGTCCATGGGGTCCATATTAGACTTCTTCGAAACATACTGGCTAGGTCTGTCATTGCTCGTATGGCCATCTTTATAAAACCTCTCACCTACTTCTCCAAAGTGTCCTTCTTTTGCATAATTCTGCTTATATGCTGTGTGAGGTTGAGCATTTCTTCCATCAGAAGCCTTATTACCTGCAACTTTAGCATAGGCTTTATCTTGAAAACTGGAGCCTGCAGATCTTCCAGCCCGTTCATCCATAGGACCGTGAGCAGAAGACCTTTGTGGCTCTGTAGAGTATTGCGTAGAAATCCTCCCACGGCTAGAAAGTTGTGCAGCAGCTCTGGCAGCCATGCTTGCCCGTTCAGCAGATTCTGCAGCAGCTTGAGCAGCAGAGGTTGCATCCTTGAATTCCATATTCCAGTTTTGCCCGCCCATGTAATCAACATTTCCTTCCCTGTGATACATATGTCCAGCTTCAGCATTTCCTTCCATTGCATAACCTGTAAATGGAACTTCCGTTAGGATGAATATCAAAGCAAGTTTCTCAAGTAATAAAATGATTAAAAGCAAACCTTTCGTCAAATGGTACAACTCATCATACCTGGAGTTTTTGGCTCCGGATGTGAAGTGATAGGAACATTAGCATGTCCAGGGGGAATATTTTGGTGGTCAAATGATGACCTGCTACTGTTCTCATGCAAGTTTACAGAGGCATCCCCCTTTGCTACTTTTTGAGGTGCGACATGCACATTGGTTCTTTCTCTGTCAATATCAGGCACTTGGAAGTTTGAAAATTGTGTCTGCAAGTTACTGGCTTTTTCAAAAGTACTCGGTCCATTCTGCTAAGCAATAATACACAAATGTTGTATCAACAAACAGAAGAAGAACATGCTAAATTACTAGTGCATAGCCAGAACTCAGAAGCAAGACTACTAAAGCAAACATAATTCAGAAGTACCAACAAATCTCCATGATTATGCGAATCTTTATCCCCAAATGAATTAGGATCCCATTTGATGTTGTGTTCCTCCGCAATTGAGGTTAAAATCTTTACTTTGGTTGGACCATCAGGTGCTTTGGCAGAGAGTTTCTCAACTAACTGATAAACAAAGGGCAAGAAAAGATTCCATCAAGCCCAATGAAAGAGGTGCAACAAAGAAACTTTGGCACATTTCAATTCATTCATAAAAATAAAGGAATGTAAAGGAAGCTGAACAATCATGGACTTACAGAGCGGTTTACACCACAATCAGGACGCAACTCAACAGCTGCAGTAATGAAATCTTTTCCATATTTTGCGGTAAAATGCTTGCGGATATCCATAAGTTCAGGAACGTCTGAGCATCTCGGAGATGCAAAGACTACGCTTGAAACAGCCTCCTTCAAGTCAATTGGGCAGTTTCTGGAAACACACAGAGAATTAATTACACATTTCTCACCGAAAATAATTACCTAATTTTATGCAGAAACTAAAAGGCAAGACTATCATTTCTTTGGGAACTCCCAAGCATCGTGGGGGGCCCACTTATGTCCCTGCTGTGCTAACTCAGTGGAACCAAACCGTGGACTACAGGAAGAAGGTTAGAATTCCAGCCAATAGGATGGGCGAGGTCTGGCAAGAAAGAGGAGCGGGGTCGGTATAGTATATTTTACATGAAGGAAGTAGAGCCCGTTGTGCAAAAGTAAATGAAGGAAGAAGAGGTGAAATTCTACACATCTCAGATAAAGCTTATTATCAATCGATAACGGGGAGCAGCAAGGTGCCACAAGAGTTGCCTCCATAGAAAAAATGAATTTGCTTGAGAAGCCCTTTTAAAGACATCCTTGAGGCACATAATTCTACCATGGACACTATCTTTAAGCCAAACATGGAAGAAATATCAGATAATTCATCATTTCATTTGACAACCAACAGTACTTGCTCTAGCTATGTGCTGTCTTCTCATCTCGGCGCCTATATCCAAAACCCGATAATCTCACACCCAGTACTCTTGTTCTCAATGACAAAAAAAAAAGAAGAAGAAAACTCAGGATTAATGAAATAAATAATCATCGCCACGTACTTCTGTGACTCGATTATAGGCAAACGAGCTGCAATAAGTTCACAGAACAGCTCAGCAAGCTCGTAGGCTGCCATCATCTTCTCTTCCCTCACAACATGTTCAACCTGGAAACAACACGAGAACGGACGGCATTAGCAGGCTGCCTCGTCTGAAATCACCAGTTAACACACACAATCTCATGAAAAACAATACAAAACCTAGAAAATTCAGGTTTTTCCGTCACACAAGGACGAGTGCAAGACAGATTCAATCAGCTCCGTTCTAAGCAGAAATTCACTTGCCACGGGAAGAGCCGTAATTCGGTAGGAAAGATATAAGCTTTTCAAAGAAAAGAGTCACAAAATTGAACGATAATTCAACGAGAGAAAGGAAAAGGCACAGTTCAACCGGCTTCAGAAAAACGACGGCTCAACAGATTTTCACATCGAACCGCCACCTAACCGAAACCGTGACTCGTCGATTACGATCCGAAATCGAGCCCGTCTCAATCTCCCAACGAGGCGACGAACGAACGAACGAACAAACAGACTCACCCGAATCCTAGCGGTCTGGTCCTGGCCGGACTCGAGCAGCTGAGCGAGGTCCCGCCTCATCTGCTTCACCAGGACCTCCTTCTTGTTCCTCAGCAGCTTCAGCCGCGACGCCGCGAGCTTCAACGCCGTCTTGCTGTACCACCAAAAAAAAAAAAAAAAATCAAAATCAACACACAGCACAACACAACACAAGCCGCCGGTCAACAACCGATCGGGCGGGGGGACGGGCTCACCATTTGGCGGGCTTGAAGCCCTTGTGGAGACCCTTCTTCTCGTCGGCGCGGGAACGGAGGACTCGGGGGCGCGATTCGGAGGAGCCGGGAGCGATCGCCGATCGGAGGGAGCGAGCGAGGATCGCGATCACGCGGAGGACGACGCACGCGGCACCGTAGGCGTGTTCGGGTCGCGGTTTTGGGGATTGGAAAGCGTACGGGGGGGAAAGTCCGAATTCTATTCGGGCATGGAAGCTACCTATCTTTCCGAGAGCATTAAGTAATCGCGGAGGCGGAAGGGGACAGGGGGGAGGGGTTCGGCGCGGGAAGGTGCACGGGAGTTACTGTGGGCCGCGTCGGTCGGCCTTTTCGGCTCCGTTGACTTTGACTTGGGGATTTTCAATCGCCACGCGGGGTATTTCCTTATTCGATATCCCGCTGCTTGCGGAAGAACGTTATTTATTTTATTTTTTTCTCGAGGGAAATTAAAAGTCGTTTTTCTGGGTTCTTATCACCAAAAAGCCTTAGATCGTGACTACTGTAACTTTTTTGTGTTATCCAAACTCCTAAATTATAGCTACAATGACATCAATACCCGAATTTTTCTTTTGTATCGTCAAAATCCATAATCTCATCCACGAGGAACCTGAAACTTTTAATCCTAAGAAGTTTCCAAGAATTCTGATGAAAGTACCATCCCTCATTTATATCATTAGACCCACAGGCTCTTAACATAATGGCATAAATGCTCTACATCTATTACAGGGAACCTCAAGGACCAGACTATAAAATAGTTTCCAATGAATTCTAACAAAAGCACCATCCATTCAGATACATGCTTGGGGTGTTAGTGACATGAAGAAAAAGGTTGGGGCATTTAGTTGTCATGAAAAGACAAAGTTCAGGATTTTTTAAATAAATGGG
Source organism: Eucalyptus virginea (assembly GCA_014182375.1). Taxonomy (NCBI): domain Eukaryota; kingdom Viridiplantae; phylum Streptophyta; class Magnoliopsida; order Myrtales; family Myrtaceae; genus Eucalyptus; species Eucalyptus virginea. The sequence goes on along the minus strand of CM024516.1, from coordinate 52,943,658 downwards.
TAGTATTTTTATCACACTAAAAATAAATTCAAGGTACTAGTGACACGAAATAATGAAAACATTTGAATGTAAGAGTCACATGAACAAAATTAGGGTCTTTAGTAGTAAATGAGGTTATTTTTGTGACATTGAAACAAGCTTGGAGGAATTGGCATTATGAAAAAAAAAAAAAATGGGATATTTTGTGAGTGTTTGGAGTTGATAATTAAAAAAAAATTGGGGCATTTTGAGTATTTTTTTTTTGTGATTTTTTTATTTATGTTTTGCATTTTTTTTGTTTGATTATTACGACGAAAAATTCCAAATTGATACACCTATAATGAATTACCCAAATTTACACTCATAATATATTTATCCTCCATTAACTTTGTAAAACTTTGTCATGACATTACGGATGATATATAATAATAATTGAATCATGAAAAATTCATATCCTAAATTTATCACGGATATATCACTTTTGTGTTAATACTAGTATGGGATAAATTTTCCACTCAAAAATTGATTCAGGCAAAATTTGTGAATTTTGGCAACTCAAAAATTGATTCAGGCTTTTTACCGCAAAAATTGATTTGGAAAAAATTTCCACTCAAAAATTGATTCAGGCTAAATTTATAAATATTCCACACATATGCCAATTTGTGAAATTTAAAAATAAAATAAAAATAAAATAAAAAAAAATTGATTCGGGCTAAATTTGTAATGTTATCAATAAGATAATTTTCGTGACACTAGCCTTTTCTGGTTTACAAGTTTCGTCGTTTTCTTGAGTAATGGAACCAATCGTGGTGGGGCCGGGCTACCTGTACTTACGTTAAAACGGTGGGGGCCCAGGTTCGTTCCATGTCGCAATCAAATGGAAAGCTAAACGACGTCCCGGATTTCGTTGTCTTTTTCTTCTTCCTTCTTTTCTTCGCGATCGCTGTTGATGTTGCCCCTACCAAGAGGATTACCTCGACATCGCGCAACCACGGTGATGTCCCCTTCTTCTTCTTCTACGCATCGACGTTGGACCGCCGACCCACCTGTCGCGTCCCGATTGGCTGCTGCCTGCATCTTGGTTTTACTCGTCCGAAAAGGTTATTCACGTTTCATCTAGAAGAAATGGGGTGGGCCCCGCATGAAGGGGGCGATGTGCAGTGCTCAATCCATGAAATCTTTATTCTTTTCAATTATATGTTGGGAATTTCCAAACATTCCATCGACATTCTATAATCTTCGAATTTCGAGCGATGCGCAGATGGATTCATTGTTCGATAAAGGAAAATATTTAAAATTGAAAAATCATTTGTAAAGAAAATAATTAATTTTGATTTATTTTAGGGTTTATAATTCCTTCCTTATTAAAAGGGGAAGTCATTTTACCCTTAAGCTTGTGTTCCGTTATTCAAATACTTGAGAGTCAAAAAATAATTTGTCTTCAAGGTAATAGGGCTGTTTTATAAAAAAAAAAGATAAATTAAAAAAACATATTTCCTAAAAATGATGGTTTGTATCATCTATAGAAGTTGATTGATAAAAATACTTTTATTATCCACAAAAATATTTATGTATACATTCTTGTCATTAAAGAAAATGTTCTTCATTGACAATTTAGTAATTACAACAAACAACCACTTTTAAGAAATATTTTATAAATTCTTCATTTTCTGCCAAATAAATGGAATCTCCATCTCCCATATGAGTTGGGATTCTTATATTATAAACGTAGAAGAGCACAGTTTTGCGCTGCAGATGTATCTTTTATTAAAATTAACATTTCTTGTAATTAATACTAATAGCAATACCTATAATAGAAAAAGAAAAGGGCGATGCGTGAACAGATGAAGCCGTTTTGGAAGATTACCGACGCCTCTGACTTTTGTGACTCGACCGGTCTCTATTCAAAAGATTCAACTGCTTTCTTCCGATGTTTGATCAGGTTGATAAGTCAACATACATATCCCACATTAATTAACAACGTTCTAAATGAAATTTACATTAACTAACAAAGCTACAGAAAAGAGGGGGACAAAAAAAAAGATTAAAAAATTAGCAATAAATAACCAAGGAAATTGCCCAATTGACAATGCCCTGAGGCAGAAACCATGCGCGATTGTGGAATTTCGCCTTGACTAATAAAGCTACAGAAAAGAGAGGACAAAAAAACAGATTAAAAATTAAATGAATAGCCACAGAAACTGCCCAATTGACAATGTTGTGCAGCACAAACCATGGCGATTGTGGAACTTCGCATTGACTAATAAAGCTACAGGAAAAAGGGGAAAAAACAGATTAAAAGTTAGTAATAAATAACCACAGAAATTGCCCAATTGGCAATATTGTGAGGCAGAAACCGAGGCAATCGTGGAATTTTGTGTTGGCCAATCAGCATTTGCACGTGCTCCATTCGTATAAAACACGAAACCAAAATCAATTTGATGATTATTTTAAGAGAGAGATGATTATTTAACATGTAATAATCCAAGAATGATGAGTATTTTAATTAATCATAGCAGAGAGGAATATGCTCAGATGATGCCCAGGACGAAATTGCGCACCAGATGTCACATCTTTCAATTTTGGGAGATCAATTAAGGAAAAACACCACGACCCATCATTATAGAAAGCATGAACAGTTGAATCACGATGTCCCATTTTAAGGATGTTTGGCTCGGGCCCTTTTCTTTTTCCGGTCTCTAGTGTTTTTCCATGTGCTTATAGATTAGTGCAGTTCCATCGATAATTTACATGCGCCTCAAGAAGGCAGAAAGTGAACTCAATAAGCTGAGGCAACACCATCCAAAAGACCCTAGAGAAACCAAACTGACCCTTGCTTGATGTTGAGAGAACACAAGAAGGCGATCGAAACCGTAAAGAAGGCCAAGATTTCCCGGGGGATATCTTGTCGGTTTTCAGACGTGGTAGCCGGTGATGGTGAACCCCGTCCCACGATCTCGCCTATCCAGAACCATCCGTAGCATTCCAGACCGAACAAGGCGGCGATGCCGACATCCTCCACCTTCAAAGTCCCCTCTACGCCTCCACAGATGTTTAACACTATCGAGTTCCTTCCAGAATGCCTCGTAACGAAGGGGAATGCTGCGAAGCAAATGAACAGCGTTATGACCAGTCAAAGTAGCATAACTATCCAATCAAGCTGTCTGAGACATTGAAACTGCAATCTATAAGAACAAAAACAAGTTGGTTCTGTTCGAGGATGAAAAGCAACCTTGGGAATGTCATAAAGGTCGCATGACACAGGAAATTTCATGTTCCCCCTTTTAAAAAAATTGCATTGCCAGTTGATGCTCTCAATTAGAAGTGCTCCACTTGTTTGGTTTTATTACCCTAATACTTTTGGACAGATTCGTTTGACGCAAAGACGGAAGTGTCTTTTGATATTATCAAAAGAGCCGACAGTCACGCAAAATGCTTTCATAAAGACTCACGCAAAGACCGAAGTGCATTTTGATATTATTGAAAGACCGAGATATTATTAAAAGACCCAACAGTCATGCATTTGAAATGCTCATTCTAAGTTCAGGCAAAAAAGCATAGTTTTGACTTAAAGAAACTTGAATAAACACGGATGTCATGATAAGCGTTTTAGCCAATGGAATATCTCCAACTACCTAATTAGTGATTGGTACCTTGTGGGGTGCAAAGGATAAATGCGCTAAGGGGGAAAAGCCAAACCAAAACTCTTATGCCCTCGGTCTACATTGCAAGTCCGACAATTCTCTTTCCGTGCAGTTACTATTGACAAGAATGATCCCAACTTCCACGGCAGAATGCTTTTCTCCGTTTTATAGATGAAGATTATCAACGAAAAAGTAAACGCCAGTTAAAACCCCAACAGAACAATTATTAGTCAACCGATGTGCAAGAACAGACACAAAGTATGCTGCACATATAAGACACCAACTTGCCAAAAGGCTTACCTAGCAAGGCGAGTATAAAACAACTGCTTCGATAATAGGTTACATTTCTCTACCGTAGGTGGCTCCTGTATATATTGCTTGTTCTCCTCCAACACCTTCTTGTAGTATGCACTTCCATGCTCGGCAACAACCTGCGTCACTTGATTGGCCTTTGCTTTTAGCTGATGGAGCTTTGATGCCATCAATCCTAGAATGCGGGACAGAGAAATAATTATGACAAAGAGTAAGAGTAAGCAATTAACTTTTTCCCGTAAGAACAGAACACCAGTTTACAGCCTTAGATGTTTGGCACTACATTTAGGATTGTAGAGAAACCATGTACAGTTGCCCAGATTACAATGAGAACATTCATCCTACAAGATTCACATCACATGTACCAAACATAGAGCTCCGACTTTCGGTTGCTGATGCCTTTCAACCTCACAAAGGCAACTTTGCAAAGACTCTGAACATAATCTACTAGTTGGAAATAGATCTGCTGATCCATTTTCAGGAAACTGGATCTGACTGGCTGACTGGTCCAATTGATAGGCAGGAGAAATGGTCTAAGGTTAGGGTCGATTAGATCACTGGAATGTTGGGTCAAAGACCAGATTGAACTGGCATTGGCCCAATTGATCAGGTCCAAACAGGACAGTTTAACCAGGTCAAGAATACTATGAAGCCCATTCTGTCAAAGAAGGAACGGACAAATAAATGCAGCAGTGCTGTGACCTGGTGCCAGATCGTTAAATAGCACCATGGGCCACTAGAAGGTGTACACTAACTCAATCAACAAGCATTAAATGCAAGGCAAAAGGCAATACGGAACACTCGTGTGCCATTTCAAAGGCTGGACGCATGACGTGGCGTGAAGAACACTGCCAAGCCACTTAAACCTAAGCAAAACCGGTTTGAGCATGAATACGTTCACCTAGCAATGACCAAGCAGTTAAACTGGCCATTTGTCCGCTGGAACCACTGGTCCTGTTTCAAGACGCTGCTTTGACACATAAACTGCACGACAACAAGCGATGGCGATTCTGGGCAAGATTCCAAGAAAGCCATGACCAGATGTATAAAAAATCCAGTCCTCAGCAGTTCAGATCAAACAGTGATCGTTTCTTATCTCTACTTGGAATTTTGTCAGGAAACGGATTAAGAATACATTAACAGCAGAGAGCTCAACGCTCCCCTCATGTGCAAGCCCGTCCTTGCACACGCGAGACAGGTTGTGGCCAAATCACATCAACACGATTTATAGGTGGAGCAGTAAAATGGGAAGGAGGTGCCAGGATTTGAACGTGACCTCTGTTCAGACACCCTATTTCCCCAAAAGCTGAAGCTGTTAGGAAACCGGCTAACAATTTATTTACAGCAGGTTACTTGACGACAAGTACACCCGATATTCCTCCCAACTAAATAGCAGAAAAGTTCTGTACTTCTATGACTAAACTAGGACAAAGCATGCCAGCAATAACACCACAAGAACCGATTAAAAATAGCGAAGAAAAGTGGAACGGCTCGTCTGAGATGGGCAGCAGATACAACACGTAGTGCCCAAAGAAATGAAAAAAAAAAAACGCAAAAGAAAAATATTGCCTAGAAAGACGTTGCTGTCTCCCAGGTAAGAAACAGGAGCATTGACGTCTCCCACGAGCTAACCAGTCGAGCTCACTGAGCTAAAACCTCCACGGCACATCACAAGAAAACCTCCTGAAAACTTGAGATACACATCGTCGCCAGAGTTCTTAAAAACTCGACCAGAGACAAACGAAGCATGAAATCTGGATGACACAGAGAGAGAAAGATAGAGAGAGAAAGAAAGCTTCTGTAGTGCGTACACGTGAGCTCGGTCCCGGCTCGCAGTCGACGATCGATGCGAACGAACTGAAACGAAATTTCAAAGCGGGAAGTAAAGGGTGGTGCTCGCGAATCGAAAGGAAGAAGCTTGCCTTCTTCGTTTGATGTTGCTGCCGGCGAGAGTGATGCCCGCGCTCGTGCGGTGCTGTGCTCTGGGCTCGCCGCCGCGTGGCGAAGCGGTGGCGGTGGCGGTTCCGGAGATCGCCGCCGAAATCTTGGGCGCAAGGAAGGAAAACGGCCCCGGGCCCGGGCCTGGACGAGGATTATTTTGGCCCGGTCCGAGATCATTCTCTTCGGGCTAAAGCCCGAATTCTTTCTTTAATTTTTTTCCTTCCGGAAAAATGTTTAATATTCATATGCTTTTAATATTCAAGGTCTTATCCGCTTTACAAATGAAATTACTACAGAGAAACTAACCAAATATTAAAGACATAGGAACTAGAAAGCACATTTAAAACACACTATTCCAAATTTGTATGCCATTCTTGGAAAGTCAAATAGTCACTCTAAAAGATTAACAAATAGAAAGTAAATTATTCAAAACAATCTCCATTTGCCAATTAGTTGATTAGTAGTCTCGAAGTCAACAATGAATATGTAAATCAATATCTAGGTTTTGCATCTACTGAATCAATAAATCGATCAGCAATCATGAAAATCAATAAATCCATCTACTGAATCAATAGCTTTTTTGCATAATCGATATCTTCAACTTAGACTCATCTGAGAGAAAAAGAAAACAACGGATCCTCCGCTACAGGACAGCAAAATACCATTTTTGATGAGGCCGCGATCTCTAACCACAGTAACGACCACCAAAATGCAAAACCCATCTCCAACAGAAAAGCTGCAGTCATGCCATCTCCGTCCAATGAAGTGGCTGTAGAACATAGACGAACATTAGATCTGGGAAAAACAGTTGTCGAGGATGGTCACCAAAGTATCTGTGGGTCGAGTGAGAGATATGAAAATACTGGAAATTGCTGTACCTCTGACACCAGCAACAGGAGAAGGTTGGATCTGCACAGATCAGATACTGCAGCAAGGAGCGAAAAACTTACGCGCACAGATCTGGGCTTTGACGAAGATGGCAGCGCTTCAAACTTACAGCAGCAACCCCCCTCTTCTGCAGCTGTGGCTTGTGTTTGCAGGGACACTTTTGGAAAGATCATTAATGGGTTTACTAGATCTATCGAGGCGAAATCAGCTGAATTTTATCTTCAGATACCCTAAATTGGGAGATTCAGCCAATTGGGAGTTGAGCTTAAGAATTAATCGATAGACCCCGGTGCTCCTAAAAACTCTTCCTATTAATGCATCTTATTTCTTGCTCAAAAAAAAAAAAAAAAAAAAAAAAAAAAAAACTTAGCTCATCTGCTCTCAACCGTAGCTGAGCACTCCTTCATTCACCCCATTCCCCGCTAACGTTCCTCTTCCTCTTTCGCTTTACGATATGATCATATAGTGAAAAAGGCCAAAGGTGGCTCGCTTCCAGATGCGCGATCGAATCCTCGAACGTCGTCGTTGTCGCTTCGTCCTTTCTCGTGCATATTCCATCTTAAAAAACTGTCACGTCCCGCTTATAAATCCCCTTTTCCGTCAATAAACATTTTTCGGCCATCTATTTTTCCGGGCACTCTCGGCCGGGCTGCGATCGCGACAAAGCCGCTCCCTCCGATGGCGCCGCCCTCCGCCGCCGCGCCGCCGGCGCCGTCGTTCGCCGTCGTCCCTGTCGCCTCCTCCGGTTCCGATGGAGCTCCACGTCCGGAACCGCGACAAGCTCCTGAAGTCGCTCCGCCAGAGCCTCCGCGACGCGGGCCGCCCGCTCCACGGCTTCGTCTTCCTTCAGGTTTCGACTGTCGAGTCCCTCCCGCGCGCGCGTACTGAATCTCTGATATCTGCGGTGCTATTTTTTTTTTTTTTAGATCTCGGTTCTTTTGTTGTGCTTATGATCCGATCGTGGGAAGGGAGGGGAGGAGCAGGCGCGCCACGACACCGATCACACCGAGCTCTTCAGGTGCGTTGTTGTATCTGCGATTCGGTTCGGATAGGAGGTAACTATGCGCGTGCATGTATGTGAGTTCTGGTGAATTTGCTGGTAAAATGAGGGAGGCAACTGCAACTGTGAAATACACTAGTCTTTGGTGTGACATGATGCTGTTTTGAAGCTTAATTCAGTTGATTACAAAGGCATGGTAGGTGTCTTGGCTTCTCGGCGGGTCACGAATCGCTGCAGTTTTAGGAGAATCTTGTTGTGTTGGTCAGTACATGGTTTGATTTCGCGCCTTTTTGCAAATAAATACTATATGCCAACCTTGCTTAACTAGGATCCAATGTGAGGAAAAACGAAGCATAAGAAGAGATATCGTGGATTTGGTCATCTTTTGCCACTCTTCCCATCACTCATAGTTTTCCTGTTAATTGCGAGAAACTATGCAGAAGTTAGCCTTAGTTGATTCCTGTATTGTACATTGAAACGTTATAGATTCTTTTTGTGCACTTGTTTGGGTGGCACGCATTTAAAAGTTATTTGGCGAAGAGTACTTTTTTCTCAGTCTGACTCTTTTTCTTTAAATGCTAGTCCATTTGTTATTTATTGCTTGACTTTGTGTCTGTCATCTCACTGTTCTCTAAATTTGATTAGAAATGGTCTTTTAGGTTCAATAAGCACCATAGCATTTGATGTTGTGAATCATGATTGTTTAACCTGATTGGTGGCTGAATTGATTTTCAGGCAGGAGAGCTATTTTGCTTATTTATTTGGAGTAATAGAGCCTGGATTTTTTGGAGCTATTGTGAGTTCCTTGATTTTTTGAACAATCTTTTTCCTTTTATGTTGATGGAATGGAAATTATGTTATTTGTTTCTATTATCACCTTTTTGATTGTCAGTTGCTTGTTAGTTCACAAATAAATCATACACCAGCAAGATGCCACAATGTACCTAATTGATAATGTGAAACTACTACCTGTTCCTTTTCTGTTGCACTTGCTGGAGAACTTATAAACACCGATTGACTTGAACCAGAAAATCGTCTGTGCATACATATGAGAGGTTTGGACATACAAACTAATGGCCTTTAAGTATTTCTCAAGTAGATGTAATTTAATGATGGAGTATGAGTTAGGAGGATTGGAGAAGTTTAAATAGGACCTTGACTCGGGATTCACTGTAATAGGGTATAATGATGTCTAAGGATCATTGTAGCCAACATCGATAAGTGGAAAAAGGCTCAATTGTAGTTCTCTTGTTCTATGTACAAATATCATCAGGCATGCATTTGTCATGGCTTACAGAGTTTTACTTACAGGGTTTTACCACCTTGTTTGGGTGAGTCAAATGCAACTTCACAACAGCTAGTCTTTATTTATTTAGTTATGATCATGAATGCAACATGGATCAATGGCAATTGCTTTACCTTTAGAATACTTACTAGTATGATTACTTTTCCATTTGACTCTTGAGAATGGATGTTGGGCTGTATATTTCACGGAGTCCTCTTTGTCCAATCTGTTTCATAAGATGAGAGCTTTGATTCTGGTTTCTGTGTGAATATCTTGCTAGTCTGGAAGACACTCATTAGTGGTTGAATTATTTACATAGTCATGTTGGTGATCAATTCATTACACCACTGTCTTGTTTTTGCAGCAATACATTGAAGAGCAATGATTTGGTTCAAAATGTGATGATTGGCCTCATTTTAGTCTTTCTGATGCATAACCTTCATCAATACTACACTCTATAATTGTTCTATTTTCATCTGTTATTCTCTTTGTATCTACAGATATATGTTTTATCTCTCTCTCTCTCTCTCTCTCTCATTTTCAAGCTTTTCGGTTTGGTGGTGCTTGCTTACTTCTTTAAAGTACTGCTTTCTGATATGAGCACAATTCTTCGTTGTCTGCACGCTTGTCTTCACATGGTCCATGCACTTTGTTCTTAGCCAGTGGAATATCAGAATTGATAGTTGTTTCAATGTGCTGCTGGAAAAAAATGACCCATAAAGACTTTGAGTTTGATGTTAATCACGAATTCTTTTGAAGGATATCACGAGTGGAAACTCTCTGCTTTTTGTGCCTAGGCTACCCTCAGAGTATGCTGTTTGGCTGGGAGAAATAAAGCCTCTGTCATTCTTTGAGGTGACTGCCTGATCTGCCTGTCCACTTGTCAATGTAAATCAGGAATGATTTGGCTAATGGCTTACAGTTTCTGCTGTGTAGGAAAAATACATGGTCAACAAGGTGTTTTATACAGATGATATTGTAAAGGTTCTCCACGAGCAGTTCCAAGGACAGGGAAAACCTCTATTGTTTCTTATGCATGGGCTTAACACTGATAGTAACAATTTTGCAAAACCAGCTGAGTTTGAGGTTATTTCCTCTTCTGTTTTCTTTGCTTCTTCGAAACTAGTTTCTGGTTACAATTGCATTTATTATGTCCAGCAGCATAATGGTGTTCCTAGTCTATGTGTAGCATTGTTATAAGTCTTTCTCATTCCCATTTTCATTGATTTATCAACTTTTGGACATTCCTTTGACTTCTTGTTAGGGAGTGGAAAACTTCACAACGGACTTGACTACCCTACATCCTATTTTGACCGAATGTCGTGTTACAAAGTCCGATCTGGAGCTTGCTGTAATTCAGTTTGCCAATAATATAAGCTCTGAAGCTCATGTCGAGGTAATTGGTTGTCAAACAATTTGATGTTTTCTACATGAAATTCTCCAATCATCCTAGAGTGATTTATCTTTTGGATAAGTATATGAAATTATTCATTTATAGTAGATGAACATATGGGCATATTATAACACATTGGCAACCTACTGCAGTGGATTAAGGAGAGGAAAAAACAATGCTTAAGAAACTCTGTTTTTGCTTGTTTTGATTGTGCTTTTGTCACTTACCTTCTCTCGCATATTTTGGTCCAACATTATGCATCATCAAATTACTACTGACAATTTAGTGGACTTTTACATGTATACATTTATCGGCCAAGACAAAACATGTATATATCTAAAGAGATGTATGAACTTGAGACCACTTGGGAACGTTCATTTATGAAGAATGATGATGGGATAATTCAGTTGGTTGACATTGTTACAAAATTGATTATTTCTGAATATCTATCTTTTTGGATGTATAGCAATGTATTAAATGCGTCCTGTAGAGATCTCATTAACAGTGCCAACTGCTTATCTAGCCAAATATAAGTAGAGTAGGTATTGTCACTATGTTGTATATTTCTTTGCATGTCTGCATAATGAAGAATTTGTGAAACATAAATATTGCAGAACAAAAAAAGTAAGTACTGGTTCTTTTATTGGTTTTTGGGGCAAGACGATGATATCTGCCTTCAAAAAAAAAAAAAAAAATGACTTGTCTAGCATTCTCACAATTTTGGGAGCAACTTTAATCACAAATGCTATCAACTCAAACGTCAAGGTTGGAAATGCAATAATCTGTTTCTTCTTTATTTGAGTTTTATGGAGCATTTCCTCCTATCTTTAGCTCGTTGAGTCATCTTCATTTAGGCCCCATTTGGTAACCATTCTATTTCTCTATTTTTCTGTTCTTTTGTTCTTTGGAACAAAAAAAGAACATAAATTCTTTGGTAACATTAGTTGATTTTTATATCTTAGAATAGATTAGTGGCTAAGGAATAGATTTGGAACAAAAACAAAAAGTAAAAAAAATCTACTTCTTTATTCTTAGGAACAAGTTTTGAAACAAGTTTTTTTTTTTTTTTTTTTTTTTCTTCTTCTTCTTCTTCCTCCTCTAGCTGTTGCTGGGCCTCGGGGAGCCTTGCCAAGGGCCGGTGAGGTTGCTGGCTCTTGTCTTTGGCCAGTTGCCGGCCATCACTAAGGCCTGACAACCAAGTAGAGGAGGAAGAAGAAGGGAGAAAGGAAAAAACAATTCAAAAAAATTAGAAAAATCTCAGAAAATTATGAAAAAACAAAAAAAATTCTACGTCAAAAAAAATAAAAATTGAGAGTTACACCAAATGCATTCTTGTTCTTTTCTATTCCAAGAAAAGCAATTTTGTATAGTTATCAAATGCATTCTTTTGCTCGGTGGGGAATAGAAATGTTAAGAATTATTTCTAAATAGAAATTGTTCCTAGGAATAGGAAATGTTATCAAATGCACCCTTAGTCTATTATGTGTTTTTTTTCTGTGACTTAGCTGTGTCTGTTCTTCTTTTGTTCAGGTAATGAGGAAGATTAGGGTTGGCATGAAAGAGTACCAACTAGAGAGCATCTTTCTTCATCACACATATATGTATGGTGGGTGCCGCCACTGCTCATACACGTGTATTTGTGCCACTGGTGGAAACAGGTGAGATTTAGGATACAAAAAGTGAGTTTGGTTCTTCTGGCTTGTGCATGTGAAAGATCTGGTGTGTGAATTGAAGAACCTCAAATTCCTTAAAGGAATTTTCACAACAATTTGAATATTACAAAGCAAACTGGGAAAAAATGCTGAAAAATTTGGGTTTCCATATTCTGGGGGCTAATTTGACTTTCCAACCAGTTTAACTCATTTATAGGGGACAACAAATGAGAGAGAAAACGGTTCACCCCCCTCCAAAAAAAAGCGCAACAAACCCAAGGGCGGATATTATAGGGTGTTCTTATTAGTAAAGATAATTGAATGTGTTATTGTCATGTAAATAGTGCTGACTTGAGTTGATTGGTTTGCTCACTGCATTTGTGGAATTGAATTTTTCTGACAATTGTAGACTTATATTCCTAAATTGATCATTATTTTAGTTACTGGATTTTCGGAGGATTCTTCAATAGATAAAATTTCTTTCCCATGCAATTTCCCTGTGTTGAACAGTTTTGTCTCTTCAAATACAGAGGGTTCTACAGTGTGAGTGGCACCTTTGATAATGAAGTATATTTCCAAGACCTGCTGATGTTATTTCAATTTTTGAATTACTGCTGATTTACTCATTCTCTCTATGGCATGCTACTGATATTTTTATAGTCTGCATCTCTGGAATAGAGAGAGTATAACTTGAGCAACAGATTAGTTTTTTTTTTTTTGTTGTTGTTGTTGTTGTTGTTGTTGTGTATTTCCTTTTTTTTTTCTGTGATTAGACTGCTCATAATCTTGCCAGTGTGAAGTAACAATAATTTTTTCTATGTATTTTAGTGCTGTTCTTCACTATGGGCATGCAGCTGCTCCAAATGACCGGGTAAGTTTTAAGCCTCCATCTCCTGAAATTGTTAAATTTCGTTTCTTGGGGCAAAATGCCTGGCCTAAAGTAGGCATTGCTCTAGGCAGAGGATGTTCACTTAGGTAAAGTAGCATGCATTCATGCGAATGCACATGCAAAGTAAACTTAGGCTAGCATGGTTTCTTGATATAAAACTTGGCTTTTAGGAAAGGAAAAGATGAGTAAGAATCGTAAAATCATTCTGCAGCTGATTTATGCTATTGTGGACTAAGTAGAATAAACTTTTGTAGAAAACTTGTCAATATGTTGGAATCTTGATACTGTTGCCATTAAATGAAACTCACCAGTGCTTCCAGATGTAAATCTGCCCATATAACTGCACTTGGTCTGAGATATGGCTACTAACCAGAGTTTTAGGCTAAGTTTGATTGTGAAACTGATTTAGCTTAAAGCTTAGACTGTCCATTGTCAGAGTTAAACAAAAGCCAATGTGGCCAATTTGGTCTGACCCGCTAGGCATGTCAAATTTTTTCCTTTTAGCTTTTGTTTGATTTTCATCATCAGATTCATGAAAGCTAAATGGTAAGTTCTAATTCTTGTGGATATCTTTGCAGACATTCGAGGATGGAGATATGGCATTGTTTGATATGGGAGCTGAATATCATTTTTATGGATCTGATATTACCTGTTCATTCCCAGTGAGTTTCTGATTCTTGTGTGCTTTTGTGGGGTTGACATGAGATATTGTTTCTCCTAGAACTTCTTCCCACTGGGTTACAATTTATTTCTTTTACAAATTTAATTTTGGTTTTCTGTTTTCCCTCAACTTATTTTTACATTCTGCTATGGACTTACCCAATTTCTTTCAAAGGAAAAGAAAGTTTGATGATTTATCATAGACAAGGTAAAAAAGCAAAAAAATAAAAAATAAAATAAAATCTCACTTATCTTTTTCATGGCTAAGGCCTGCTTATTCCTGAAGCTATTGTTCTATTGATCCATGTCACTACAATGGCATAGTTGAAAGGCTCTCCCAGGTTCAAAAAGTTGTTATTGGCTATTTAAAAGATTCATAATGTCTCAGTCATATTTTACGAATGTTTATCCTATATCTTCTGCCAGTGGGTGGTCTTTGTGGATAATTATTGATAGAGATGACAGAGATCTCCTTGGCTTTAGAAGGAAGCGGAGTTTACAAGATCAATTGTCTTCTTTTTGGGTCAGAGTTACAAATATCCCTTCTTACAATCAGCTTCATTTTGTGCAGGTGAATGGAAAGTTTACAAGTGATCAGAGTCTAATATACAATGTAAGTTGGTTACTTAAATCGACTATGAACAAAGCCAACTGTAGTTGCAGTAGAAATTAGCTATTTCAAAGGCAACTGCAGTTGCAGTAGAACTATTACCTAGATTGTCTGGCTATATGGGTGGAGAGAATGGTGGGACAGTTTTGCTGATCAAATAATTATTTGCAGTCTCAAAAGCCTGATCATATGGAGTTTTGATCTTTTTGTTGCTTTCTCAGGCAGTACTTCAAGCACATGATGCTGTCATTGCTGCTATGAAACCTGGAGTTAGCTGGGTAGATATGCACAAGTAAGAGTTGCAAATTTTTACTAGAGGGCTTTTAATTTTGAGGAATAGTCAAGAAAATTCTTCTTCTATAGTTCAGGGATGCTTAAACAAAGAGTTCTTCTATGTTGTACCATCACATTGTTCTTACAAACCAAATGAAACTCTCAACTGCTAATTGGCAGTGGCATTTTAGCTATTTGAAACGACAATTTTTTCTTTCTATATCTGGATATAGTTTACTCTGATAAAGTAGCTTTATGACTTCAGCGTATTCTCAGTGGATGTTTTGGCAAAGCTCATTAGAAAAATTATCTTGAGATTTTTATGCTTTCTGGAATTTGACTTTGCCATATTTCCAGAGAAGAGCAACTCTCCCCTCTGCTCTCTCTTGCTATTGAATTTTTTGTTTAGAGGTTTAGCAGTTCTTAATCAAGAGTCATCGCGTTGATTCTAGCATAAAAACAGTCCCCTGTTTTTGCTGTTGCTTCTGATGTGAAGGGACAGCTAGTGATTGTGGATGGTTCATTGCAGTCTCACAAGTCTAATTAATTGTAGCAAATTTCTTAGAGTGACTCACTGCTGCAGAGATTTCCTAGCCTATGCTGTTTCCCCTATCCCCACCCCCCCACCAACTCAGGTGGGCAGCTGGGGCGAAAACAAAAACCCAAACTAAAACCTTGCACTTGTCATGTAATTCCGTTTGCTCCATCTGGTTGCAGATTAGCAGAGAGGACTATTCTCCAGTCACTGAGGGAGGGAAGCATCATATCTGGGTAACTACTTTGCAAGGGATATGTTGTCTTGCCAACGTCCTGTCTCTATGAACTAATGCTTGTCTGTTTTTTGTGGATTTCAGTGATCTGGATCATATGATGGTTGAGCGTTTGGGAGCAGCTTTTATGCCCCATGGGCTGGGACATCTACTGGGTATTGATACTCATGATCCCGGTGGCTACCTGCAGGTCTTTAGACTTTAAAAAATCACCTTCTTGTTTATATTCTTTGCTGGTTCTGATCTTCAGCAGTTGATCCTAAGAATCTCCATGATCTCTAGGGGTTGGAGAGACCAAAAGAACCTGGATTGAAGTCATTGCGGACAGCCAGAGAACTCCTGGAAGGAATGGTTAGTATTAGTTCTATCTGCCGTAAATATTAATCATGATTTGGATGAGAATTTTTGGGGCAAGGAGACCTTGAGAGTACTCTTTTTGCTCTGTTTTCTGTTCTTAGTGTGCTGATCTCACAAGGTATTTAGTTTTAATTTGTTTCGTTAGCATACCATCTATGTATAACCAGCAGTGAATTGACTTTGATTCAGGTGATAACGGTGGAGCCTGGATGCTACTTTATTGATGCTTTATTGGATCCAGCAATGGAAAGCGCAAACACATCAAAGTTCTTCAATCATGATGTTATTGGAAGATTCAGAACGTTTGGTGGAGTGAGAATTGAAAGTGACGTGGTACTCCATTTTCTAAACTCTCTTTGGACACCTTGACTTAGGATAGATAGTTTCTGGACATATATACTCTATGTCACTGCTGCTTTCAATTCGAGTTGTCAGCTTAAAGTCAGAATGAATATCATCATCATATCCATTATTCTTATCTGCAAAATGTTAATCTTTCTTAAGTGATTTCTTCCCCTTAGTCTGGTATTTAAAAATTTAATCTAGTATTTACTACAGAAATGTGCTGCATCTGTCTTTTTAAGAAGTTCTATGCCATTATGGGTCAAGCCTTAAGATTTGGATTGGGGCACGAGAGCATCCTATCCAATCAGATCCTCTGTCTTCTCGGTCTTCCTTTGGAGTTCCCTAGTATCCATCGATAATCCAGTAGTAGGTTTCCCATTGGTCATCTGTACACTTTCTGATCAGTCTGTGCTTGACTTTGATGTTAAAAAGCCGGGTCCAAGTAGCCAAATAATAAACAAATTATTAGAATGCGACAATTCGAATCCTAACGAGCAGCTTGTATGACTCATCAAAGGTTAGAGCAGTTGGCAAGCATTTTTTCAGTCTTTCTATGTTTACCTTAACTTATACATTCTCGTTTTCCTTTCAACTGTCGCAGCTCGTTACCGCTACTGGTTGCAAGAACATGACGAATGTCCCTCGTCAAACGTGGGAGATTGAAGCCGTGATGGCAGGAGCACCATGGCCGCTGAGCAAGTAATCTGTTCACCTCGAGAACGGAGAGAGCAAGTCCGAAAGCTAGTCCGCTCCGTGCTGGAAGAATGGCTTCGTTCCTTCGAGTCAAAGAGAATAAAGGGCGTTTACATGCCAACTCCGATGGTATTTCAAGATGTTGTAAGACACTGCTTGTTTAGCTCTGTTATATAGGGGGTTTCAAGAAAATAAAAGGCGTTTATACTTCAATCGTTAAGTTGATGCTGGGCGAGCCAAAACTCAAAACGTCATTCCGATTTGATGCGCGCATTCATTTGACAACTAATTTTTCTTTGGCCAAAATTTGACGACTACTTATACGCTATGCTTTTAGGAAAAAGGGCACTTTAGTGACTTCTAATTAGGTACGGTCGATTTCAGGGTAGGTCGGTTTCCACTCTAAAATCTGAAATTGAATTGGATGGGGTTGGTTTTCAGTTTGTGGAGTTCAGAATTGGTCCACCCAGTCCTGGAAGTGGACCGACCATGTTGATTCTGAAACTGAAACCGATTTCTTTTCTTTTCCTTTTGGTTTCTTCTATTTATTTTTGTTTTTACCGTTCCCTCTGAATATCATCCATTAAAGGTTGGTTTAGTTTTCGGATTGGATCAAAGATCAATGCACACCCCTACTTCCTATGGCAAATCACCGGACACCACGACATATAAAGGCAATTGACGATCAAAAAGGAGGAATGGTAACCTATATGATAGTTGTTGCATTTTAAAAAGAAATACCAACCTAAAGATAATTTATGGTTCCAAAACATTTTATGAGCACAAAATAATTTTTTTACTTATTCCATCTTGTTACCAACCATGGTCAATAAGAGACATTAAAATATTTGTAATTCCCAATTCAAAAGGCAATTGGTCTCGACCCAAAAAAATTGACAATTGGTGATACGTTTCAAAATTAATATGAAGGACGTGATTCTTCTACTTCCAATCTAATAATCTTAATATAGATATAGGACTTGTTTTCCTTAAAATTTCTACAAATCTAATAATCTAAATCAGACTTTAGAGTTTTCCTTAAAAGTAAAATTTAGGAAATAATGGTAATATAATTATTATGGACAATGCCAAATTCTTCGAACACTCGAATACAAATGTCTGGTTTTGGGGACATTAATCATGATTACCTACCTTCTTTAACAAGTTTGAACTTCCGACAACTATAATGGAAAAAGAAAACAGTATCCATACACAGATACAGACACACACACACACACACACACACACACACACACTTATATATTATATTTTGTTTTTAATTTATAATTTTTTCCTCATAGATTCCACAATAGTGGAACCTGCTCATCAAGGAAAAGGCACCATAAACCCCTCCTCATAAGCAAGCTGGAATTTTTTCCTTTCTCCTCCTCCCCGTAAAACCCTAGTCCCCTCCCCCCGCCGTCGTCCATGGGCCGTCGCAAGAACCAGAGCCACCCCGCCGCCGGCGACGCCCAGGGCTCCGACCAGCCGCCGCCGCCGCAGCAACCCACCAAGATCCGGTTCACGGACGACGACGGCGGCGGCCAGGAGGACGGCACCGCCACCGGGAGCTCCAACCTCGACGAGGTCATGTGCGACCCCGACGAGTCCACCACCGTCGCCGACATGACGGTCGACGCCTCCGCCTCCGCTTCCGCCTCGGCCTCCGCCTGCGAGGCCAACGACTCGTTCCCCGATGACGGGGACGACCACCAGACCAGCGCCGATTACTACTTCGATTCCTACGCCCATTTCGGTGCGGTTCCGGTTCCGTTTGGTGTCGTTTTCCAGCTTTGTTGGAGCTTTGATTTTGTTCCGTGATTAAAGTTTTTCGTTTTTCTTGTGTAAAGTTCGTTCCTTTCGTTCTTCGTCTTTGGCTTTTGAGCTTTCTTGGAGTATTGATTTTGTCCCGTGTTTAAAGATTCGTTTTTCTTGTGTAAAGTTCGTTCCTTTGGTTCTTCGTCTTTGGCTTTTGAGCTTTCTCGGAGTACTGATTTTGTTCCGTGATAAAAGTTTCGTTTTTCCTCGTGTGAATTTTGTTCCTTTCGTTCTTCTTAGATTTATTGCTACATTAGATTAGCATTTGTTGCAGAAGCTTACATTTTTTTCCTTTTTCTGTGTTTTTCTTTTTTGGCAGGAATTCATGAAGTAAGTGTGCTGCATTTGAATTTGGAGCAGTTTGGTATCGGTTTTGATATGTTATGCTGCTAATACTTTTTGTTAATGACGTCTTAACTTACTTGAATTTCGTCTATGCGGTGGTTTGGTTTTTACTTTACATGATACGATTACATTAATTCTATTGCTTTAGTGTTTGGCCATAATTATGAGTGTTTTGGAAGAAAGATTTCAGAAATAGGGCATGGAAAAGATTCTAGTAACAGTTGCATTGTGATCTCAATGTAGGTTGCAGTGATTGTGTGTTATGGTTTTGTTGGATTTTACCTCTTCTGATTTGAACAGGGGCAGCTTGGTTTTGATAATTTTGGTAGATTCTTGATTGCTTGCTCAGTCAGAAAGAGAGGTCATGAGGTTTGATGGCATGTCATAAAGTTCTCCAAAAAAATGAGATGTGGTCTAGGGCTGTGGGTTGTTTGTTCTAGTGAATGAAGAACAACCTATTTTTTGAACTCCTCTGTATGTTTCTGCTCTGCTTTTGGGTTTTCACCATCTTGGATTATCATCCTACTTTGAGAACAAGGGATTTTCCTTGCGGTGGTCAATCTTGCCAAGACCCAAGAAGTCCTGTTTTGATTCCTAAACATTGCCTCCCCTTCGCACATCTATAGAAGGGATCTCAAACATTTACATATTCGTTTTTTGTCGACTTAGTAGATCGACATCTCTCTCTGTAGCAATGAGGAGCTGAACATGTTCTTTTTGACAATATTCCTGACGCTATACTGTGCCTATACTTTCATTGCAGGAAATGTTGAAGGACATAGTAAGAACGAAGACATATCAAAATGTCATTTACCAAAACAAGTTTCTATTTAAAAACAAAGTAGTTCTTGATGTGGGAGCTGGGACTGGAATACTATCCTTATTCTGTGCCAAAGCCGGGGCGCAACATGTCTATGCGGTGTGTTTCGATTTTTCTTGTTCATTGTCTTCCTAATCTGCTCATGCTGTATTCCATCTCAATGTTGCCCTTCTTCTATAAGTTTGATATTTATTGTTGTTTGACTCATTTTGTAGATTGAGTGCTCCCAAATGGCTGAGACAGCGAAGGAGATTGTGGAATCGAATGGTTTTTCTAATGGTAAAATGCCTTCATTAGTCTGATTTTGTATCTGTGGATTCTTAGAGCATCTTTGCAACTGAAATTTGTTTCTTTATTAATGTTTGTTCCATTATTTGCAGTTATAACAGTTTTGAAGGGGAAAGTCGAAGAAATTGATCTTCCTGTTGCAAAAGTTGACATAATCATTTCCGAATGGATGGGATATTTCTTGTTGTTTGAGAACATGTTGAATACTGTCTTGTATGCTCGTGACAAATGGCTTGTAAGTTGCTTGCCTTGCTTTTTATGCAAATTCTTTTTCGGGGACTGGAAATTTTTTACTATGTGTTGTCGTATGTTTCTGTTTGAAAAGTACTGCATGTGAATTGCGAGATGTGGAGATTCAAATACCAGCCAGTTTGGCATCTAACTGGGTCATTTTCCCTTGATTATTGTTTTTAGAAGTAAAGAGAAATTCACTATGAGGTACCATAGGGCTATTCTCCCCTAATCAAATTGGTTGTGCAAATTTTGGTACTTCATATTTTTCCTTTGGCCAAACTATTTCTAGTCAAGAGATTGTAGGTCTATTGTATTAGTGAGGAAATGCAACAGGTTAAAATCATTGGTTGGTCATTCATAACTTCTAATGCATTTTTGATTGTCATGATGTTTCTCTCTGTTTGTCCAAAGTTCGTGAAGTGAAGGTGACTTGCTGCTTCACAAACAATTTATTCACTATTCTTGGTTCAAAAGTGTGTCAACAAATTAAAATGTACAAAAGCTTGCTTTGATTAAAAAAACAATAGATTAAAATCATAACCTTGCATGTGCTACTCATTCTTGGACTTCCTAATGGTGTTATATGCCTGTTGTAAATGATAAATGAGTGTTGTCTCCTTTATTGAAATTTCCGTAGCAGGCCTTGCAAAGTTTGCCTTTATTTGCCTTTTAATGTCTTTGTTTGGTCAGATTACCTTTGGTTGCACTGTTATTCTTTTAGGCTTTTGTTATGGTAGTTCACCTGTTTAGTTGCTACGTTGTGTTTGCATAGCTCTTCCTAGGGGTTGTGACTATGCGCAATTTGTCACTCTTACCATCTTTCTCCCCTCACAGGTCAATGATGGAGTCGTTCTACCTGACAAGGCTTCACTCTACTTAACAGCCATTGAGGATGCTGAATACAAAGAAGACAAGATTGACTGTGAGTTTAACTTCTAGTTATTACTGAAAGAATATTGGACCTTTTGAATTTTATTCGCTAAGTCCTTTACATGTACAGTTTACTCTACCCCTGCTTTTATATGTTTCTCTAATTTGGGACTGTTTGTGCAATTATAGTTTGGAACAATGTGTATGGGTTTGACATGAGTTGCATCAAGAAGCAAGCCATGATGGAACCTCTTGTTGACACAGTTGACCAGAATCAACTTGTTACACAATGCCAGCTACTTAAGGTGAGAATTCCTGGCATGCGATTGAATTGATAGTATTCATACCCTGCATCCCAAGACCCAGTGGGCTTGAGCAGTTATCAGATAGTAGGATCTCTTCTTGTGATTCGTTTCTCATCAATGTTAGCGAGATTTTTTCATGCGTTGGTTGCTTTTCTTTCCCAGACAATGGATATTTCAAAGATGGCTCCCGGAGATGCTTCCTTTACAGCTCCATTTAAGCTTGTGGCAGAACGTGATGATTACATCCATGCTCTGGTGGCATACTTTGATGTGTCATTTACCAAATGTCATAAGTTGACAGGCTTCTCTACTGGTGTGTACTTTTTCCTTGGTTGGCTGTGCATCTCTTTATCTGCCTTCATTTTAATTGGGTTTGTTTACACTAAATGACTTCTAAGCTTTGATGCATCTCCTTTTTTCTCATGATGACTATAAAAGAACGTTTTTCATTCAGGCCTTTGTTTACTCAATGTTTACAGAAAGAGTTACATAAAACACCTTGGAGTGGAAATGTATATGATAATTAATAATTTGTGGATTTTCTGCCAAGTCATCGGGGTGCCATCTGGCTGCATGATGAACAGCCGCATGAGTGATTTAATAAAATGTTGAGGTGGCTCTCTTTAGTCTCTTTTCTTATCCATTGCATCCATGTGCAGGGCCTCGATCACGGGCTACGCATTGGAAGCAAACAGTCTTGTACTTGGAAGATGTGCTGACTATATGTGAAGGTGAGGCATTGATTGGGAGTATGACTGTGGCACCAAACAAGAAGAATCCTCGTGATGTGGATATAAAGGTCAAATACTCGCTGAATGGTAGACGTTGCTCCGTCTCCAGAACCCAATTCTACAAGATGCGATGACATGGTAATGATTGTGGCATCTTATTCTTCTTCTGCAATTTTCAAACCTGCAATTGCTAAAGTTTGCCAGTGCTTGTTCCTCAAATGTATGGAAGCTGAGGCAACCGTCGAGGGCTTATTTAATTTTTCACTCTTACGTGGCATCTTTGTTTGTATCACTAATTTATTCTTTCCTGACATTTGGAAGTTCTTAAGAGCTTTCAAATCATTATCCAAAGTTAAGAAAATGCTTTTTTTGATGAGCAATCCTTCTTGTCCGCCTCTCTGCACCTCTCATTAGTTACTAGACACTGTACTTCAACCATTTTCTGAACTCCTGCAGCAATTAGCCCAGATAAGTCGAGTTGCGTTCTGTATTTTCGATGACCTGAGAGTACAAAGTCAATTCATTTTTCTTACCAAATCCTCCCTACTTAAGTAGGGAGTACCGGTCGCTGTTCTTTCCTCATGCTACGTGTTGTTGCATCGGCAATACTTTGTGAATTGCAAAATCCTAGCAACTAAAATCTTACGTAGGTGTCACTCTCAGATGGTTAGAAAAGAGTGATCTGTCTGCTTGAGACTAGACAGCATTTCACGTTGATCTTGATGTGTGAAGGTCACTCTCCCGTGCATATATTCTCCACTTCCACGACTTTTGTAGCTTCCCATGCTATCATGGGTCTGGCCATAACTATGCCTTTTGCAGATTCATCTGTCTCTATAACCATTCCCGCTCTTTGAAATAGACCGATGGGTACTCATCTTTCCCTTGATCGTCCGGACAATCCCTGGATTGAACCCTGGCGCTCGATATATTTGTCTATGCTAATGGAAAGTGTCTAGCATCGCTAACGGGTACTCTCCTTGGCCACATGAACCTACTGACGTTTGCTCCCAAACATCCTACCAAATTTCACTGGAATTAATGGGCTGGAAGTCCTAAAACTTATAGTGATAGTGCAATTCAATATTACACTTTCAAAGTGCCATCGAGTTCAATTAACTAATTGACAAATTCTCAATTAAAAATTCAATTAATGCCGTCCAAATTGACAAATTCAATTAATGCCGTCCAAATTGAGTAATAGAAAATGCTAACGAAGCATTTTGTAATATTCGCCCAAGACATTTGGGAGAATATTACAAAGAATAAAAGAAGGTAAAAACTAAAGAATAAAGAAGTCTTCTTTCTTGGGCATAATTTTTTTTTTTTTATTTTATCAAATTTCGGGCCGGACCGGGTTTTCGGGCTGGCAGATCATTTGCACATGTGAGGATTCACGACGGTCAAGACGACGTCGCACGTGCTCCTTCTGATTTAGGGTTTAGGGTTTTACGTCTTCCTCCCTCTGCCTCTCCCTCTGCTACTTGGAGCTGCTACTTGATCGTCGGAGAAGCATTTCTCCCATCAATTCTCAGTCCTCCGCCATGGAATTGCTGAGAAACGAGGCTCTCGAACCGTCAAGGCCCGGCCTTCTCGCCGGCGAAAGCTTCGATCTCGCTCTGAAGCGGGCAATGGAGGACCTTTCGGCCGAAATCGGCAAAGGAACCCCGGAAGCCACCACCGCTTTTATCGACTCGTTCTACCAATTGATACAATCGAGAGCCGACCCACCTCTCGCGTCCATCTGGGTCTACGCCGCATTGTCCTTTCGCGGCCGCAGTCGCGCGGAAGCCGACGTTCTTGATCGCGCGGCGGCCGCGAAAGACTCGTTTTTGCTCATCAAGGCGTGCTCCTCGTCTTGTAGTTATCGAAAGAGCGTATCGTTGCTGGCGCCGGTGGTGTTTGAAGCCTACGGGATCGTTTCCGAGTTGTTCGCGAGGGGCGCGTCGTCGAAGAGGGACAAAAGGGCGGTGAGGGAGGTCGGGTCCTTGGTCGATGCGGTTCTTGGGTACATGGGCATTTGCAGTTGCGACGGTTTGAACGAGGGCGGCGATGAATCGGGGATGATCACGGATTTTGCGGATTTGGTCCGTGTTTGGTTGGGTTCGGGGGAGGACCTGGAGAGGTTCTTCCCGCTCTTGACCGATGACATGAGCAGAGCTCTCATACAGGGAGGTTGCGGGGTTAGTTACTTGGCTGGGGCAGTTATTGCAGAGGCATTCTTGTTGAAAATGTGCTTGAAACTTCATGTCAAAGGAGCTGCGAGGTCGGAATTGGAGAAGGAGTTGAGGAGTTGGGCTGTTGCTTCATAACTGGTTTTCAGGACTCTTACTTCTTTGGTTAGTGTTTGCCTTTGTTTGTGTCTGATATGTGAGTTTGCTTGAAGTTTTGTCAAGGTGCTTGTTTCGTTGGTGTCGCTCGAGTTTACAGAATGTCTAATGAGACTAAACTTTTACTATGTACAAAGAGATGTGTCCTGGAAATGTAGTTTGTGGGCATCTCCTAGGAAAGTCAATCCTTGCACCTGACAGGCTTTATGCCTTCTTTTCTGCAAGGGATAATTCGTTGTTATGATCTTGTTTCTTGTCATTTAGTTTCACTTTCACTTGTTAATTTCCATCATTTGCTTCAAACTAACAAGTCCTGTATTCTTGACCAGAGATTCTCGTTAGGATGCTTATTCAGACTTCTTTACCTGGCATCTCCTTGTTGGTGAGTTCTGTTTTCACTAGAGATCTCATTTTGATATTCTTATTGGTATGCTAAGGTGTCTATTGGATCTAAGCAAGAAAAATCATTTTTGGCTAGACATATGCTTCTTTTCTTGCTGATAATGCTGCATGTACATGGTGACCGTAAAGTATTAATTATATGTTTATTATACCTTTAAAAAATTGAGGTCATTTTAAGGATATTCCGAGTCTAGTATTGAGCTGATGTATCTAATGTGAAGCCAGCTGCAGTTCAGTTATATTTTCTTCCTTGAGAAATTCTCTTTCTGATATCAGTTTTCATTTGGCCAGGGGTCAGAGGATCAAGCTTTACTTAGGAAAGTCCTATATGATGCGATTGTACTGGTGGAGTACTCTTTCCTCGGTCCTGAGAAAAGAGCTGATTTGCCTACTGAACATTTTAAGAATCTTTTGATGACAAGACTGGTCGTGGCTTATGAAGCCATAGAGTATTTCAGGTACCAACATTTTGATGGTGTTCATTTGGATTTTGATGCAATAGCCTCTTGGCATCTCATGTTTGACATGTTGTAGGAGGCATGGGGACCAAACTCTAGCCATCTCTTACATAAATGCCTTCTCTAGTTCTGCTCTGCCTTCGCAAATAATGAAACTGGTGAGGAGAGAGATTGGTGTGGAAATTAATGCAAGCGGATCAGTAGGGTCATCACCTAGAGCTCTCATAAGTAAGTGGCTCTAAAATTCTGACATGGTTGTGTTTGCATCAAATGTTTATCTTGTGTATCGTGAAGTGCCAAATGTGCACGAGCCCTTAAATTTTTTTATTTTTCTGTCCAGAGTGGTTATTGGAACTCGAGGACCAAGGATTGAGGTTTTTCGATGATAACTTGTTGAAGTGCCGTGCTAAATTGGTCTTTGATGTTTCTGTTGCAAATGAGAAACCAGTCTTGGAGTTGGAGGATAAGAAACAGGAAGATAATGTTCTCTTTTACATTGATAACAAAGGGGAAGAGAAAGATAAAGATGAAGATGGAGATGGAGATGGAGAGGGCAAAGACATAGATGAATCAATGAGCGCCGCATTTATAGCAGCTGCACATGCGATGGATATGACTGAAAATGAAGGTAAAAAGAGGAAACAGAGAAAAAGGGCTGGGAAGGAAAAACGGATAAAGTTTCTTAAATATGAGCTTGCTGAGAATGCTGATTTGCCAGGAGAGAGGTCCAAAGGGGTTGGTGGTGATGGCAGTGCAAGTGAAGTTGACAATCCAAGTTCAGATGAAGACGAGTAAATTGTTAGTCCATAAGGAAGAAATATGAAAAATGTTGACAACCTATACCTACTCATTGCTTCTGTGGCAACACATGCTGAATTTTTGGTATGATCCAGGTGTCTGGAGATTAATAATCCAGAGCTAACAAGCTGGTGAATTTGTTTCAGTGTTTTTGCCCATGTTTTACTTAGGTGTGCGTAGAGCACATACTGATTTTGACATCACGAAGTCATATAGAAAAATTTTGTAGGTTCTCCAGTGTCAAAAGACTGAAAGTTAGTTAAGCTCACTAGAGAGTCGAAAATTCTTTTCCTTTTTTTTCCTCGGATAGTATCATGTCCTTTAATGTAAAATTTGAGAGCTCTATGTTGTACAAGACCGGCTTGTTAGGGTGCGCATGGTAAAATTTAAAATGAAATTGATTTACGGCGAAATCAATTTCTCAATTTCTATTCCCTGGACAAGTTTCTGAAGAAAGAAACTCGTTTGATAACGACTTTCAAAATTTCTATTTCTCGAAAGAAATCCGTTTGATAACAGAAAAAAATTTCTATTTCTATGAATCATGTTGTCCCCTTCCTTTTATCTCACTCTTCTTGGTGCTTGTGATGGTAATTTAATTTGATAAAAGTTGGTAAATCACTTTAATTTATATTGGTAATTCGATAGAGTAGTTAAGAACTTCAAAACATTAGCAATTTATGTAAATAAAATCTAGTAATTAGTATAAAAAATGCTAATATGCAAACTATAAAAGATTTGGTAGTTTCAAATGCTAATATGCAAATAGTTAATGTATTTATTCTCCTCATTCAAGATTCGGGTTTAAGTCACTACATTTTTTTGCATTCTTTTGAGACCACGAAGTGATTTTATGGTAGGTACTAGTTGACATGGAGGTAGGCGCAATTTGCGAGAGATTCGAAATTGATAAAATGGAAATTGTGCTAGAAATAGAAATTGATTAGATAACAACATAGAAAATCCTCAAATACAAAATAATAGTCGAAATAACACTAACGCATTACAAAAGTTGAAAATACAATTTCCGGCATATTATTATCCCTTGCCATTTTATTGGCAATGGTTTTCCTAAGCGTATTTATTTGGTTTCCCTCCTCGGTCAACCGAATGTTTGCAAGGTCATCCTGCGTAGGTTCAGCCAAGTACATCGGATCTCCATATAGGGAAAAGTTCCTATCCATCTTGTCTTGATCACGGATGTAATTATGGATGGTACAACATGCAATTACGATATGTGCTTGCTTTCGAAGTGCAAATGAAGGCATGTGCCTCAAAATGAAAAAGCGATTCTTCAATGCCCCAAATGATCTTTCAATGACATTCCTTAAAGAAGAATGCCTATAGTTGAACAATTCTCTTGCAGTTGTTGGCCGTCTCGCTCTACCCCTATACTCATTTAAATGATACCGGTCACCTCTAAAAGGAGTTAAAAATCCCGGAGTAGCTGCATAACCAGAATCCATGACATAGTATTTGCTTACAATAATGTATTTATACATTGGTCATAATTTGTAACTATAAATATGATCATAAAGAAAATTACTCCTTAAAGGACAAACAAATACCTGGTGGCGGCCGAGGAAATTCCAAGTGAGGAGTCTCCAGTGCTGCTGCAAGCACTCGACAATCGTTGGCAGAGCCTTCCCAACCAGCATATACAAAAGTAAATTTCATATCAAACGAACAAACGCACAGCACATTCGAGTGGTGGTGCTTTTCCTACCTTTAAATGGGATTTGCTTCGACACAGGTACAGAAGCATGAATGTGGGTGCCATCAATAGCGCCTATACAGCCCTGTCATTTTATCAAAGACTAGTATTATACAAAATTATCAACTAAATAAAATTAATGGTGTAAAGGAATATATGAGAATTCTACCTTGAAGTAACGTTTATGCTTAGGATCCATAAGAATCTCTTGTGGAACAACATCAAAGGAAGGTGGTATGATAATCTCTTTTGCCAATTTGAGAACTGCTTGCAATACTTTAGTGAAGTATTTGCTTATAGTTTGTCCCGAATGCTGGAATCTCTCACATAAATCTCTATTTGAGTTCTTGTGACAAATCATAGATAAGAAAATCCCGATTTGTTCATCTACCCCAATATATCGAGTATCTTCCAACCAACCTTTTTCCTTCATTAGACCACAAAGGTTGAGAAAGACATGTCTCTCCATTCTAAAAGCTTCATATACTCTATCGGAATGCCCATGAAGAACCTCCCTTATCCATTGCGCTCCTGATAATGAGCTATCCCTAATAGGTTCTTTCGTGTGCATAGACATATCCACTGCAACAGTGGCCAACCATGCTATCAGTATATCAAGATCAAAATCATCAAAATCCTGTCCAATTGATTCAACTGATGCTACTTGACCATTAGACATGCTACTTTCACCCTCATCCATATTACCTATATCATCACACAAAATAAGAATATAAACCCATTAGATAAGGACTCCAATATTAATCAACAATAGCAATAATGTCATCATAAGTGCAACATAAAAACATAAACAAACAAAGTCTCAAATACATAAGTCATGGAATGAAATTAAACAAAATAGAAATCTATAACATGTTTCTTAACAACTACTCAAGAGATTCAATAAGTCCACGCCTCCTTTCAGGTAGAGCAACCATGAAAGCCTCTCTACAAGTGGCATTAAGGCATGCCTGATTCACAGCCTTATTGTAAAGATTTTGCTCCAAATCAGACATGCCATTTAGAACGGCGACCACAACTGCTATGGAGTAGGGGTCTACAGGAGGTGGGGCTACAGGAGGTGGGGCCTCTGAGGTTATGGAGTCACTTGTTGATTTGGCGGTCCTTAATTTGATCATTTCTTGAATGGCTTTCATGGTGACACCGAGTTCATGGTTGTTACTCTTTCTTCTCCTCTTGGAATTTGGGGTCCTATTCAACTTGTGTTTCTCACGAACTGAGGTGGGAGTCGCGTCAGATGCAAGGACTCCCGTATCAACATCGTTTTCATTAGATTCCTCCGCATCACCTATGGTAGCACCACAACCATTGTCGCCACTAACACCATTGTCTTCTTCATCCGACACCACATACTCTTCTGCATTTTCTTCTGCATTTCCTGCTGTATACGCCCCAGTAGCATATGTATCACCAAACACAATACAAAGGTCTGGATACTGAGGAAACCCCTCATTCTTGAATTTAGCCCATTCAATATTATCCTGCAAATTTCATTGAAATGACATACATGAACAATATAATTGAAGCCTCAATAAGAAAAAATGGACCAAAGTAAAGTGATACCTTGATGTGAGAATCCCATACACTTGAATCCTCCACAGTAACTGTTTTGTTGACATTATCCCATCCAAATCCAGTTGTGAAAGAAGCTTCTTAAAACTACTATATTGCTTCTTTAGTTTGTTTACCTTATTTTTCAATTGAATTACATTATAGTGGAGTTCTGTTTGTTTATTGAACTCGGCATGTATGTTATTCCACCCTACTTTGTTGTAGGTGCGGTGGGGCGATTTCCCTTTTTCACCTCTTCCACCAACAAACTTATAAGCACATTGGTCAAAGACTCAGTCCACTTTGCTATAAATGCTTCTTTGTGGGGTGCCATTTAACCTTAACTGAATCAGTATTCAATGAAAGCGATTAGATGATGCACCAATTCAAGAACAAAAGCTTGTGATTAACAAGCACATCATGTAGGATAAGCTGAAATTAGAAGTTAAAGAATCACAAATAACAAGAAAAACAGTTACATAAGATTAATAGAAGCTAAATGGTGAAATTTATGATACAACAGTGAATGCTTGATTGCACAAAATGCATGGAATCCAAAAGCAAGTCACTCCCGGCTTTAGAGTTTGCACCAGCAAGAAATTTATACAAAAACATAAGACTTCTACTAAGCAATGTCAACCGGGGAAAAGTACACCATTTATCCTCATTTTTTAAGGATATTGTCACTTCTTTTATTTCTGAATAAATTTTCTCAAACAAAAACAGCATGAGCCAGAAATTCCCTTTTCTAAACCTTTCGGTCATCACTTTCAATTGACCATAAACTACCAAATCTAGTCCACCAAAGCAGTCCCAACCAAAAAATAAAGAGTAATTGAAGCTGTAAGGTTAATCTTGGTATGAAAAGGAGCCTCAAAGTGAGTGCTACATAGGACCACATTGAATTGGATAGAAATAGAAAGAGTATCACACCTCTTCTGTTAGCTGTAAAAAGAAGCGATGCAGCATTGATATGAATTCGATCTTTCCATTCACATGTTCAAAAGGTAAGGAATGGACAGAGGTAGAACATGGAATTAACAGAATTTAACTGGTCTAACAACTCCATGCGTCTTTATGCACGCTAAGCAAGGTTTCGATTCTTTTGTGAAAAACTTCGATATCCAACACAAGTCAAGGGCCAAAAATTAACGAACTCGAGATGCGGCCATGAACCACCATCTACTCCGCCACAATCAACCATCACAGCTATTTCGGAAACTATCCTAGGAATTCCGGCGGCAGGAATCCCCCCCTTCCTCACGCATAAGGGCTCCATATTTCCTAGTGGCGAACGGCTCCCAAGAAACCTCCCAAAATCCCGTCTTGATCACCTACCACAATCCGTCCACACAAATCCAGCACTCCCTACCTCCTATTCCACGAAACCGCCCAATCCAGGCCGGCCCAGCTCCCTCGCCAAAAAATGCCCGTGGACAAACGCGGGCGAGCCCCGGAACTAAGCACTCCCCAGTAATCATAGTAACTCCGCAATCCAAAACTCTAGGGTTGAAGCCAAGTACCCCCAAAACCGAACAAATGAACAAGAACAGAGACAACACAACCAAGAAAGAGGCGAAAAGGGAAGGATCGATCGAACCTCGTGAGGAATCGAAAGCATAAATGGGCAACGGCGACTGGATCCGCGGAATAGAGAGCGGAAGGGGACGCGGACGAAGATGGGCGACAGAGATGGGCGACGGCGACGGCGACTGGAGTTGGGCGACTGGATCCGCGGACGAAGATGGGCGACGGCTGGAGATGGGCGCGGCGACTGGAGTTGGGCGACGGTGACGGCGACTGGAGTTGGGCGACTGGATCCGCGGACGAAGATGGGCGACGACCGGAGATGGGCACGGCGACCGGAGTTGGGCGACGGCGACGGCGACCGGAGTTGGGCGGCAGCGAATGGAGATGGGTGACGGCGACGGAGATGGGCGACGGCGACGGCTACTGGAGTTGGGCGACGACGACGGCTACTGGGCGATGGCGACTGGAGCGCGACTGGGGACGCGGACGGATGAGGCGGGTCGGACGGGACGACCGGAGCAAATTGGCCGGTGGAGATGAGCGGCGAGGGCGAGGGCGAGGCGAGATGAGCGGCGACGGTGAGGATGAACAGCTTCGGAGTCGCTAGGGTTTCTGGTTTGAGGTGAGGAGAAGGAATGGGAAAGCTACGGTAGTGAGGAGAGAAGAGTCGATATTTGCTGAAGGAAGAAGGGGATGGATAGAAACAATTTCTATTTCTACTTCAGGAAATAGAGAAGCTAAAATTTTTAGCTTCTCATTTCTCACCCAAAACAATTTCTGAAACAGAAATCTGTTTCAGAAATAGAGAAATCAATTTGCGTTACCAAACGGATTTCTGTTCCAAACCTGAGGCTAAGAAATAGAAAATGAGAAACAGAAATTTTACCATGCGCAGCCTTAACATCTGTAGTAATGCCATTGCATTTATAAGTTCTTTACAAATTCACATTGTTGAGCAGGCTGTACGAGTGGTTTTTCATCATTCATGAAATTTTGCAGTCTCTGGGAAATGCAAATGTTCATCATGTTTGGTTTCGAATAACAATCAGTGTGGCGCATAAGTAGTAACCGGTGAGGCTTTCAGGCAACACAAATGGAAACCTGGGAAGTGTATTCCCCATATTATTTTCAGTCTCTTGCAATGTCATGAACAATACATGCAGGAGAACATGTTGGGACCATGTTTCATTTGCTGCTGATGTGGTAGAAAGAACAATATGATGCTGGAGTGAGCTTGATTGGGGATAAGGACGTGATGAGTCATGGAGTCAGACGAACGGCAAGCAACAACACAGATTCGTTGCTTCGGCCGTCAAACGCTACCCAAAAAGACACACCAGAGCCTTCCAATCTCGGGAGGGTCATTTGGCACCATTGATAGATAGACAGATTAGCAATGCGTGATATGATTGGTTTTGTCAATACCAAGTGCATTAATCATGATGTGGCTGACCTTTCTTTTACTTGAGTCCGCAGTCATGTTTCGACAACACCTTCCACATATTGAGAGAGAGAGAGAGAGAGAGAGAGATTAAGGGTCATCAAATGAAAAAGATTTAAATGATTGTCAAGATTACCTTATTGATAAAAGAGGGAAGGAGAAAAGACTTTGAAGAAGGGTAAGCTGCGAAATGTTAAAAAATTAAATTTGATCATGAAGGGCTACCATCTATTTTTTGATACGAAAAAAGTGACATAAAATATTCTTAAAAATCTCTAATTAGCAATATTACGTTTCTCTTTTTTGGCTATTTTTCTTGAAAAACACAAAATCCTCCTAACATAAATATCTTAAATTGTATTTGCGACTCCATGAAAGTAGTCCTTTTCATAAGTTGGCAAAAAAAGGAAGGAAATTTATATCTTTTAACAAAAAAATTGAAAATGAAATTCCTCTGCAACCTCGAATGATCCAAGTTCCTTTTTTTCGGCTCTTTTTGGCCAATCCTCGTACGGCCACGTCATGGGGATGACCTGTAAATTTGACCCCCCGTGGGGGACTTTTGACTTTTGACCGTGTCGACACACCAGGTTTATTTTGCTATTTTCAGTAAATCCCTCCTTTCGTGCTGCTCTGCTTCTTCACCAGCCTCACCTTCTCTGTCACACAGAAGAGAGAGAAAGGGAGAGAGAGAGAGAGAGTGGGGGTTGTCTGGTCGGGTATAAAACCCGAAGCGGGGCGATGCATTGAGGAAGAAGCAAGCAGCGCGCGAGAGAGAAGGGGCGGCAGTTTCGGGTTCTTGCAGGGGACTCTTGCAGGTGCAGGGAAGCCTCGGCCATGCGCGAATCTGATAGTTCCGTCTTCGTCTACCTGGAGAAGAAGATCCCCCTCGGTGGTGGGAAGGTTCGCTTCATTAGGCTCTTGCCCATTCTCTCTTGCCCCCAAGTTTTCTTTTTTCCGGGTTTCTGGCGTTTCGGCCCGGTGTCGTTCGCTGCATTTGGAAGGGTGTCTTTCTATGGTGTTCCGGTCGAGAATGCCGATGATGGGCTGTGTCGGGTTAAGATAAAAATTGCATCTTGGGTTCTTGGCCGAGAGAATTCGTGTCTGCAAATGTCTAGTTTCGGCTGCTTAGACGAGGGGTGTGCCCGTTAGGTGAATTGGTTGACGGGTTT
This sequence comes from Eucalyptus virginea, assembly GCA_014182375.1. NCBI lineage: Eukaryota > Viridiplantae > Streptophyta > Magnoliopsida > Myrtales > Myrtaceae > Eucalyptus > Eucalyptus virginea. Next base: position 52,910,142 of record CM024516.1, on the reverse strand, counting down.
CGAAGAGAGCTTAAGATTTCCTGGAAATGAGCTTCGCTTCTATTATGGCTGTCTTTTTTTTTTCCTTGGTTTGGTTTTCTTGCTTGGTTGTGATATAACTTCGTTGTAAAGTTCATTTCTTTTGACTTTTGTTTTTAGGAATATCTTATACGCACTAGCCGTGGTCCTGTATCTGTAATTGTCTACGGAGAGCAAAACAAGCCGGCCCTCATAACCTATCCAGATATAGCCCTGAACTGTAAGTGCGATTCTCTTCGGATCTTGGCGTCGTTTACCATTCGTGATTTTGAGGCATTTGTGTGCTCTCCCTGGCCCTCACATCTCTTTACCTTGTGATGCTTGACCGTGGCTTTAGTTGAGTGTTTCCTTTTGTTGAGATTTAAGGCGGTTAAGAGCATGTCGATCGGCATTCTTTGTTTTGATCCGCAATAAAGAAAGGGATCGGTTCAGCATATTTTGGAGTCGTTTCTTTGCTGGTTCGTCATCTTCTGCACAGTTGTTCTGTTTGCCACCTGCCTAAATTCCGCTGTGCCTGGACAATGATATGCATCTTCCTTATGCACATTGGTCTTTGACTAAATCTCTGTTTTGTTACAGTAATGACAGGCTGACAACCTTTTCTTGGCCAATGTGAAATGTTTAAATACGTTGTCTAGGATAAGTGGTATTCAGCAGTCTCATTCTTTCTTTGTTTAATTCTCAGATGTTTCTTGCTTCCAAGGATTATTCTTGTGTCCCGAAGCATCTTCTTTGCTGCTCCACAACTTCTGTGTTTACCACATAAGCCCACCTGGACATGAGGTTAGTGATTGGTTAACCAAAGAGCCTCGTTGATATATTGAATTTGTTTCTTTCTGAGTTCTCTTTTAATGTACTACTCTAGAGCTACTGGGGACTATTACTCATGAGTTTATTTTCTGGCACTCTGTTAAGAGATCTTACAGTTTGGAGCTGCAGCGATATCTCATGATCATCCAGTGCTTTCTGTCAATGATTTAGCGGATCAAATTCTAGAGATTCTCAACTATTTTGGGTAATTATGATGCTACCACTTCGTGTTGCTTTGCTCAACTAATGACATGAAAAACCTGTCAGTGGTCAGTTTCATTACTGTGCTTGGACACTGCTGCTCATTAGGAGAGGCGTAGAAGTAGAATTTGAATTTCTAAACTGAATATCCCTTTCTGAGATAGAGTGAGTTCCTGATTGGATACTCTCTCCTTGTCCAGGCTTGGCAGGGTTATGTGCATGGGTGCGTTGGCTGGTGCTTACATTCTGACTTTGTTTGCGGTATGTGCTCAGGGCTCGTAAATTTTTCCTCCAGGGTTGTTTCTAATGTTATTAAACTAGCTTTTTGCGCTCAAAATAGATGAAGTACAGGGAACATGTTCTTGGTTTGATACTTATATCTCCTTTATCCGGACACCCTTCCTGGTCTGAATGGTTTGGCAATAAGGTATTTTATCAGATCTTGTTATCAATTTTTTTTTCCACAATGAGAGAATCGCATTCCTCAGACTTTGGTTGCATTTTTTAGGTCATGTCACATCTTCTTCATTTCCATGGAATGTGCCCCTTGCTAAAGGAATACTTGCTGAAACGCTACTTCAGTAAGGTATAATATACTTCTATGTTCCCAAAATCTATTCACTTTTGCTTATTGACTTATTTTCAATAATATTGCTGATTTTAACAGGAAGTTCGTGGTGAAGCACAAGTTTCTGAATCTGGCATAGCACAGGCTTGCATAAGTGTGAGTACTCACTGGCTATTTGCTTCACACTTTCAATTGAACAGGTTTTGTTGTCCATTATATGAAGGTAAACTGATCCATTTTTTTTCTACAGTTGCTAAATGAGAAGAAAAGTACAAATGTTTTGAGATATCTTCAAGCCATTAACAGGTATATGCCAGCAAATCTCTCTTTGCTATGATTTTGGATGTTTTGGACATACTTTTAACTGCTTCCTGGTTTGCTACTTCTAGGGGACATGATCTCACCAAACGCCTGAAGAAACTTAGCTGCCGCACTCTTGTATTTGTTGGAGAACATTCTCCTTTCTATGAGGAGGCTCTTCACATGACATCTAAGCTTGATAAAAAAAATTGTACGCTGGTTGAGGTACCTATTTGTCCTGTTCTCTATGAAGTACTATGTCGTATCTGGCATTTTAGATTCATAAGAATAATTAGCTCTATTATATTGTTATATTTCTTGGCAATTCAATAATTGATGTAACTTGTTGTACTTAACATTTCTAGTGCAAGTATACCTGGATATTAGTTTTTGAGATTCCGACTGGCCAAGAAATGAGAAATGCTATTTACACTTACAATCTAAACTTGTCAACCTCTTCGACCCAAAAAAAAAAATCCTGTCGATGTCATTGTAGAAGCGAGCAAATTATGCAGCTATGGTAATTTCACTGCTAGAGCTCTGATTGTTAAAAGATTCGGTTGTCTCCTGCAGGTCCAGGCTTGTGGATCATTGGTGACAGAAGAGCAGCCTTATGCAATGGTAGTTCCTATGGAGAATTTTCTCAAGGGATATGGCCTGTATAGGCCATCTCTGTTCAGCCGTAGCCCGAGAAGCCCGCTCAGCCCCTCTTACTCCTGCCCTGAACTTCTCTATCCTCAAAGCATGGGCTTGAAGCTCAAACCGATAAAAACGAAACTTGCATCAAAATAGAAGCCCAAGGTTGTTAGGTGGAGTCCGAGGAAAAACTTGAAAGCACCACTGTAAATCTGTTAATAAATATTTTTTCTTGCTTGGTTCTTTGGGTATGTAAGAAAGGTTAGAAGCTACTAAAAGGGGGTTAGATAGATAGGAGAGGAGTTTTTGTGGGTAAATAGGGAGAATTCTTCTTATTCATTTATTTGTAGTTCATAATTGGATTTCGCCAGACCTATCTGTAAATGCACCAAGGGGCCAAAGTTCGATCCTGGACAGGCAAATAATAATGGAAAGGAGTACATATCATGGAGTTTTCCTTCTCAAAATCTCTCTCTCTCTCTCTCTCTCTCTCTCTCAATGCACTTGGGCATCTACTCTCTCGCGGGCCTGACCTGTACATCTGAATTCTGATCAAGTTATATGTATGACCTTCATTGTTAATCTTGCCAAACTTAAATCAAATTGGGGAAGATATACTTAGCCGGTTCGCCTGATTGAATTCCTTGTAATAGTATCAAAGACTGAGGGACTATCTTAGAGACCAACAATTTCTCTCGCCACAAATGCCTGTGTTGCATTGTCCAAACTTTACCTGTATGATGAACTTTGAAACAAAGCTTTGGTAAGCAGGTCATGACTTCAATTTTCTCTTAGTTTGGATCGAAATCTTTTGTGGGCTCTCAAATGGGCGAAAATTATTTTCTTCTCTTTCTTCAAGCGCCTAGACATATTTTTCTAGATAAATTGTTCAACTCTCTCCCTTTTATCCAATATGCGTTGAACAGGTTGAAAGTTTAACTACGTTTTGAACTGAAGCCGCTTTGAGCCGAGACACTGATTCAGCATGAAACATGAGAAGAAAAACTTCGGTACTACTGGATCTTCCTGAAGATCATCAATAACAACATGTCATAGTTCAACTGGATCATATAGGATAAGCAGCATGGCTGAAATACTTCCAAGGTAATTGTCATCTTATTCACGTTTGATGCCTTTTTCTTTTTCTGGTGAGAAGAGATGTAAAGTCATAACTTTAGATGCAGAATGCGCCAATTTGGCATCATTAATATGAGAGATCTGCTTATGCTTATCAACATTTTGTCTGCATTCTATAGTTTTCCATGCCCCTTCAATTTTGTCTGATGGCAACCTTATAAGTAGGAGCAGCAATTAACCTGAGAAGCCATGTCGATCGATTTGAACGGGATTATTTCCTTCCCCCCCAATATTGCATTTATGCAGCTTTTGTGTCTATTACAAACTCGATTCTAATGACCACAAAACGAAGTATAGAAGGGAAAGAGAATTAAAGAATTGAAGCTGTCATATAATGTGGACATGAATATAAAACTAAAGAAATCAAAACTCTTTCCGACAACTAACATTGGTCTTACACTGTATAGACTGGCATTTTCCCGCAGTCATTCTCCCCCCCTCAGCAGCTGTACAACTTCAGAGAAATGTCGTGTTAGCATGTTTGACTTCATACTTCCCTTTGTCAAAGTCGAGTTAGTAGTCACGGCTCCCTTTGCATGTATAAACTTCTACGTACTGCATAAAGAAGATGAATCTTGGTACCCTTGAGCATCATCTGAACAATGGAAGTAGCTTGATTCCAGCTATCAACAGCATAAAAACTAAGAAAGCCATATGAGGGCCATGCGAAGCGCCAGCCCCCTGGCTACCCCCCATTCTTTGGACCAAAGAAACTTGGGTTGGGTCGCCGCCCCATTCCTCAAAAACGACCAATAGATTGCCTGTGGGATTGAGCCACGATCTTGGAATGTGGTACCTGAAAGTTGAGAGCTTGTAACAGATGTTCATCTTAAACAGAAGAACCATAGAGAAAAAAAATGTAGTTTTGACATTTTCTCACCATCTTTGAGAAGCCTCCCCACAATTACTCAGGCACTTGCTCGAATCAAAGGTTCCCGCATAATTGCAGGTGCCGCAAGTGCCATGAGCTGTATAAGCAGGCCAGTGGCGTCCGATGCTCCGACCATTTATCCATATCTGACCCTTTCCCATGCCATTCATGTCCAACGCTAATGGAGTATTTCCTGCAGGGGCATGGAAAGTTGTCTGCAGACAAAGCATGAACTGATTTTTATAGTGGAACCGGACTCACGGTTATCATTTAGTGAATTTTTTTGAAGGTGATCTTCACCTTGTACCAGATCAGGGGCTGATTTTGGGCCAATGTCGAGCCTCCATCCCATTCAACTGAGGAACTACCACTTGAGGTGTGAAGACTCAGATCTTCGCCCTTCAGACCGACCTGTTCCCAGAAACTACTATTTAGGTTCTGTTGATTTTGTAGCAGATTATTCTCAGTATCCCATGTGATGCAGTATGTGAGTCATGTCCGAGAGACTAATAACTTCCCACAGCTTATAGAAGTGAATTATAGTAGCAACATTTATCCATACAAAACCTTGATTATCAAGACTAATCAACCATCGATCATGTTTAGCAGAAACGACATTTTTCTTTTTTTACAGCTCCCCGATTTTGATAGGCATTTTCCACTTTTTTTGTTTTTTTTTTTTCTTTGCAATAACGACGAATGCACACTGATTTGGTCTCTTTAATTGCTGGAAATTATTAATTTGGAATGCTAAAGAAGAACAAAGGAGCAGTGGACAAACTAAAGATACCTTGCAAGACCATTTCCATTTCGTCAAGTCCCATTTTCCAGAATTCATACCCTCTAACGTGATTGGCCCGAGAACCCCAGCATTCCATGTCTCATAGTGCAAGCCAATATTCTGAACATTGGAAACAAAAGGGACAACACTCTTTGTCAAAATGTATTTATCCATCTTAACGATATAATCTGTTTCTGAGAACAATCTGGGAAATGGACAACTGACCGGAAGCCCGACAGCTACACTTAATAGCGACACCTTGTTGATGCCGGCTGTCAGCTTCACTTTATCACTATATGTTAATTTCGGATTCTCTTGCCCCCCATATACCGACCCTGTAGTATGGCCAGATGATTGACAAAACATATCTTTTAAGTAGAGATTTCGAGGGCTAGAAAGAAATTGCAATTTCAGACATGAGACAGAAATTGGTCTACCTGGTTGTTGACCGTTGACAAAAACATGGAGCGCATGTCCTGCTGATGATACATTGAGAACGGGATATTGCCCATTCGTTAGAAATGCTTCGTCTTGACTTATTGTGAAGCTGAACGAGCAAGAACATCAGAGGAAAGCAAAACTGTAAGCATGCGACAATTCGAGATTGGAACTTCAATAATGTTAATGAGATGTAACTGGGGGAAGCAAGCAGCACTCACTCGATCGCATACCACAGATAGTCCGAAACATCTCTAGTGACACTAGTTTGCTCTGGTAGTCCTTCATTTATAGTTCCATCCTCGCCAAAACAGAAAGTTTCTTCTCTATATGACTGCCAAGGGAATGCGCTTTTTATGGGCACCATTTGGACAGAAGAACTCTTGTATCCAACCTGTAGAGGAGTCGATGGCACCATATCAGTCTCAACCTTGATCACTACAAGAAGGATTTTGTGCTACATCCACCAGCAACAATGGCAAGATGTTGCTTGAAGTGAATCTTTTTTTGGGGCAGATTTTTGTAATGCTTCTAAATCTTCCAAAATACAGCTTTAGATGGACTTGGTAATGTGTCATGGAGAGTAACAAGACGTGTTGAATTGAAAAAAGCTGACGTGAGATGTTCAAGAAAGTCTCTCCTAACCGTGGCAGTGTTGTAGACAGCAGTTTGGCAGTCAGGAAGAATGCTGATGGACCATGGTGGCAACTCATATTGCCCTTTTCGGAAAGTGACTTTCACAGAATCCTGTGTGTCATAGTTTGCCAGAAAGGCCGCACAAGCCCCAGATCTAGATTCGAAGACATGAGCCTAGAAACCAAAATTTGATGGCTAAATTTATTTCCACAACGGAATACTCATCACTGTTGAGTTAAATTAAGGGGGCTGATAAACCAAACCTCCTGTTTACTTCCAAGTGATGACACTGCAGGATCAGCAGCAACTAGAGCTGATTCGCTTTGCTTTATGGCTAGATGCAAACCTCTTAAGTGACTCCATTTCGGTTCCCGTAATGAACCTGGGACAATATTGTGAATTCGGATGTCAGGAAGACAACCTGGTGACTGGCATCTAACTATATTATGAATTACTCCTAGTCTTGGGTTCAGTAGCAACAGTGGTTAACGAGCATGATGCACAATTTGCCTTCGGTCAATCAAACTTCCGAAAGTGTAACTCTTTATCCCAATCAAAAGCAGTTATTAACAATTAGCGACAATAAGGAAAAGAGACGTATGATAAACTTAACCTGACCTACTCTGGGATGCCAAATATATACCCAGTCACATACCAAATTCATCAATAGGAGCGTCAAAATCATAGCTGGTGGCGATGAAGGGACCCCCAGTGGTCCTGCCAAAGTTGGTTCCTCCGTGATACTAGAGAAAAAAGACAATGCAGCAGAAGAAAAGAAATAAATCAGCAATGGTACGGGAGGAGGCAAAAACCAGATAACTGATCATCTGAAGAGAAAATCCTATGGGAGTCGAGATTACCATATAGTAGTTAAAAAACGAACCGCCATTCTGAATGAACCTTGTGACTGCGAATGCCAAGTCTTCTGCTGGCCTGTGAAGCACTGCTCCCCCGAACCCAGTGAACCTGGAAACAATAATGACGATGAGCTTTGAGACTATGGCATGATAAAAAGGAAAAGTCGATGCATGAGTTTGCAGGCATTGGCTGCAGCGACGCACCAGCCTGTCCATACTTCAGTCCACATCTTGGGTTTATCGTTTGAGTTCGGTTCGAAATTTTCGCAGTAGAAGCCATTGCAAGTGTTGATCTGTCACGCATTGAACTGACACAATTCAAGGACCGGAGAAAACTGTTTCCCAGAAAGCTCTTAGTCCTAGTCTTAAGGTAACTCGTCCGAGATTAGTCGAGATTTAACGACTGCAATACCAAGAAAAACCAGTTAAAACCCCACGAAGCAGAAGGAAAATGCAGACCACAGGATCAGGGGCATCAGCCTGCTTGCACATGACCCAGGGGACACCAGTGCCAAGCCCCACAGCCATGTCAGCTGCCCATTTTGTATATGCCTTGCCTGGTTCACCAATTTCCCACTCCACTAGTTCAAACTCATTCTCTATCTGTCCACAGGCCACACGATTCCAAAATATCAGCTAGAGATAAAAAGTGATAATTTCATAAATACCCTAAAACTTGCAAAAATTGCACTTCACGTATTTAAGTACTGAAATTTATAACTTTTGACCCACTTGTGTCTTTCTGCACAAAGTGCATTGAAGTAGTAAATTGTGAAAAAGAGTCACTTTGTGAGAAACTCAAATTTTCTTTTTTTGGTGAGAAAATAACAAATTGTAAGAATTTTTCTCACCTGAGACAAAATTATTGGACCTCCCTGGGGCTGAAACAACTTCTCTGCCTTCATCATGTCCACTATCTTCTGCGTGAAACCTTGCATTGCATCCTTCATAAATACAATCGATCAATAACTGTTTAAGACTATTCAAATAGCCCCTTTTAGATGACATTTGACCAGGGTTCCAGAAAATTTTTATTATAAATATTTTATAATTAGAACAAGCCAGTACACCGCAAAAATTAGCGTCACAGTATGTTGATTTCAGCTATAAAAGACAATTTCCCACACATCTTATGTGCCGTGATTTGTTCCATCGACTATATTATGTAATTTTTCTTCTCAGCAAGCATCCAAAACGGTAGTTAATAAAGTCAACTTAGAATAGCAAACCACTCGTCAGACAATCATTGAGGAATTTTTCTACTACTAAATGATTAAAATTTACATACAACGCCAAAAAAAAAAAGTAAAAAAGTAATGGATTGACTGAGACTTTTCTATCGGGGCAGTCAATGAAACGAAGTCCTTATCAAGCAGCGCGAACCTTGAACGGCTGATTGTCTGTCCTGAAAGCGATTCCGGGGACGTATTTCAGCCACACAGGGAATCCTCTGCATCGCAAAACAGAACAAAAGAAGAACAGGGGATTCATATTTCTGAAGAACAGATTGGATAATGCAGAAGAGCAATGGCAAATTATATTCATGCAATCCTTACCCAAAATTCCACTCCGCGCATACGTAAGGCCCGATCCGGAGGTGAACGTAAAGACCGGCATTTTGCACCAGCTTTATGAACCGAACCAGATCAAACCTGTCCTCGAAATAATACTGCACAGAGGGTCATCAAAACGGGGGGGCAAAACAGAACCAACTGTATTAGTTTATAGCAAATACTTCAAATTTAAGAGGGTGGGAATGATCTAGCCTTATAAATTTACTTTTCCTCGAGAAGGTTCATGTCCATTCCAGAAAACATAGGTTTGAATAACATCCAACCCTCCCGCTTTTGCCTTCTGTATAAGATCAGGCCACATCTGCAACCACCCAAGAAAGATTCGCAGCACAATGCTTTAGACAGAATCAGAAGGAAACAAAGAGAAAAACAGAGACTCGTTGCGAATTGCATTGGGCAAGTCAGCTACCTCAGGAGTGCTTCTGGGGTAGTGAATGGAGCCGGAGATGAGAATCCTCCTCTGCCCATCAATGACGAGAGCTTTTCGGTCGTAAGAGACGGAGCACGACACGGAACGAGCCCACGAGATCAGAACCAATGCCAGCACCAATCTAGCTCCAATCACAGGACAAAAAGCATGAAACTTTGAACCCATGACGATGACGACGACGACGAAGCCTCCCCTGTTTCAGCTTCAGTCAAAAAGCAACGGCCTTTTGTCTTTCCTTTTCCCAGACAGGTTTTGCACGTACCGAGAATTCAACAACAACGATCTGTTGCTGTCGAGTGAATCAAGAAAAGAGCTGGAAAGCAAGCGGGAGAGAAGAACTGTCAAATTCCTGTTATTTTGGTCAATAAAGCGAGACAGTTATACAAGGCAAGTAAATATGCAATGTCCTCATCTTGATGCATTGAATCAAATCTTAAATAATCACGATGTATTGAATGCAAGATACGAGGAACCTCTGAGGATATTTCTCTTGCTGGCCCAAAGTGAATATATGTTAATATATTCCAAATGTACATATAAAAGATTATATCTTTTTTATTTTTTATTTTTTATTTTTTTAAGGGGATTGATTAATTATTTATTTATTCATTTAATTAATTAATTAATTAATTAATTAATGTGCATCTTTTTTTTAATTGGGAAGCTTCGTGCATGAACGGTTGACCGCTCATGCACAAAGCATCGTGACCGTTCATGCACAATACGCACGAAGCATCGTGCGATCATGCTTGTGGATCAGCGATGGTTGCTCCCTCGATCAGCAATCGTTGCTTATTCGAGAGAGTTTTAAAAGCGCCGCAAAAAGAGAGTTAAGGGATGGTTGCAATTTGTACACAAGAAAGAAAAAGGGTGTGCATATTCTTGTGTGTTCGTACACGAGAGTAAAGAAAAAGGTATACATGTTCTTGTGTATTCGTACACGAGAAAGAAAAGGGATTCTCTCATTCGGGCCATGGCTAAAACATCAAGGATACGAAGGATTGTCTCCACGAGATTGCTAGCATGATCATAGTGGTGATTATCCAAAAGTTCTCTCTTCCATTCGACGTCCATTCGACGTTTGTGGGGCTCAAATTGTAGAACATCCAAACCAATTCGTTGAAAGCATGCTTCGAGAGGTAATTCGTTTAACTCCATTTTGATATATATATTTTTGATTAAAACTCACGAACAACGTCTTCGGAGAATCATGTATAAAATAAATCATCTTTGTTTCCGTTGTATTTTTATTAATTTTACTTATACATAATTCATGAAACCCCAACAGTGATATTAGAGCCAACCTTAGGCGTTTTTCGTGCGTTTAATTGATTTATAGTTCAAAGATATTTTTGCGTTTGATGGCCAATTTATTTTTTTGTTAAAAGAATCTCTTGCTCTTATGTGGCCTATAGAAGTTGATTAATTTATGTGATAAATTTAATCAACTAAGCAAAAATTAGAACTAGATCAATTTTTAATAAAAAAATCTGTAACTTGTTATACTTTGTGTTTATATTCTACGAATGATTTGCAATTGTGAATTTAAAGTTGACAACGCAACTTCCATTTGGAATCACACTCGTGAAATTTGTTTCATCGATTTTGATTTCTTGACGTGGTTTGCGTTGTTCGGCTTTAAATTTAATTAAATGCAGAATTTTATTTATGCCTTCCGAAGCTTTAAATTTTGAATTTATAGCTCGCAAGGAAGGGTGGTGATCATGAAAAAATCTCTAATCATTATGATTGTTGTATGGATGAATGTATGTTGATTACATGTTTTCTTTTTTGGGTTGTAATTATTAAATGGAGGCTGCATCCTTCCTTTTATATTTATTTTATGAAATGTAATTTTAGCATGCTTTAGTATATCAATTGTTGATGTAAATGCTATGAGAGAGGAAGAGCCATTGGAGGAGCCATTAAGCCGGTGAGCTCCATGGGCCCGATCTTTGAAGAGTTCAAAGATTCAAGAAGAATTGAAGGGCATGTCTATATTATCAAAACATTAAAATGGCTAAATGGGTCTCTTTGGCTCGAGACTCATTGAACCATAATTCCATGATCACCACGTAGGATAGATGTTTATGTGATATCTATTTATTTATTGTGTTTATGCTATCATGCATGTTAAACCGGTTAATGTGCAAAGTGAGATCGTTAATAATGACCCAAATTTCCTTATTAATAATATTAAGTTGAGACGGGTTTCAGATTCGTGGCTTTCCATCGTCGTGGTTAGATCAAATATTATAGTGGTTAATTAACCAGCTATGGATACATAAGGGTTAAATATGCATGTAATGTTGTGGGGTTGGAGCCAAATGATTTTTAATAACTGTTAGGTGAGGGAATCGTTTGTGCTTTCAATACTTACATGCGACGATGTGCTAGACTTAACTATGATCATGATGCCAATAACTGTTAGGTGAGATTTTCATGGTCTTGAGGCCGAAGTTATGATTGGGACTTGCATATGATTCATTGAATAAGTTGGTTCACTCACTAAGTTCATAGAACACCAATAACGGTTAGGTGAGGTGGGCTTTGGGCTAGTGGGACTCCAATCCCCACTAGTAATCTTTACCCAACAAAGATTACCACTTCCCAACTTAAGGAGTATGAGATTCGAATATAAATTTAGTGGGAGGATCTATTTCGTTTAAAGGCCAAAATGAAATAGTTATTTTGAAAGATATAACGGCTAATAATTTATTTTCTGCAACAGATATATTATTACTCTGAAAATGGTGACTACAAACCTACTCGCTTTTATACTTGACAAGAATTGTTTGACTAGACCCAATTTCACTGATTAGGTGAGGAATTTGAGAATTGTTCTCAATTCAAAAAAAAAAAAAAATTAGGTATGTGCTTGATGAAAATATGCCAACCTTCTTTCCTGAGGGTGGGACCCAAGAGGAGTGTGTAACTTATGATAAGTGGCGTGACGGTGACTTAAAAGTTAGGTCATATATGCTTGCTTCGATGAATAATGAATTACATAAAAAGTATGAATCTATGAAAGATGCTAGGTTGATCATTTTGCACTTAAATGAATACTTTAATGAGAATAGTTGAACCTTTAGATATGAGATATCTAAAGCATTTTATCATTTGAGGATGGCTGAAGGATCATTAGTTAATGATCATGCATTGAAAATGATATGGTACATTGAAGAATTTACTAGGCTAAATCTCGTTATGGACAACGAGTTAGTTGTGGATTTGATCCTCCAATCTTTACCCGATTCCTTCTTTGGTTTTGTCCAAAACTTCCACATGCATAAGATGGAGAAAGCTCTCGCTGAGTTACATAGCATGCTGGTAGTTTATGAGAAGGAAATACACAGTATGAGACCAAATGTAGTTGTTATGGCTAAGGCTTATTCTTCAAGGAGTAAGACTGTTTTAAAGAAAAAGAAACGGAAGAGGCTTGTCAAACCTGTTGTGCAACCAAAACCCAAGATTGATAAAGGGAAATATCATTATTGTGGTGTCAAGGGGCACTGGAGGAGGAACTGTAAGAAGTACCTTGCGAGCTTGAAGGTCAAGCCCAAGTACCAACCTTATGAAGGTATGGTATCTATGTTTATTGAAACTAATCTTATAGTTAGTGCTGAATCTAGCTCATGGGTTTTAGATTCTGCTGCAACTTCATATATTTGTATGTCTTTGCAGAATCTGGAAATAAGCAGGATGTTAGGGCGAAATGAGATTGTCCTAACATTTGCCAATGGAGCAAGAGTTGTTGTGTTAGCAATAGGGACTTTTCGTTTATATTTGCCTTCTGGGCATGTATTGGTTTTAAAGAATTGTTTGCATTATAAAAATGATGTTAAGAACATCATCTCTATACCTCATTTGGGTAAAGAGAATTATAATGTTTTTTTTTTTTTTTTGCTGATGATGTATGTTCTATTTATCATAATAGAATATATGTTGGTTCTAACTTATTAACCAATAATCTTTATACCATTACAATGTCCGATAATGCGATTACTGATATCAATAAGCAAAATATAATTGATATTTGCCATAACTAATAAACGCGGGATAAGTACACTAATGGTGCCATAAGTTGTGTACAGCGCTCACTTTGGTGCCAAAAGTTTCTGCCGGATCACTTAAGTGCCAAATCGGAGAAAAAACAATTACTTTGGTGCCACCGGTGGATTTATATTTAAAAAAAAAGTTGCTCGGCTTTTAAACGACGTTATTTTCCATCCTCTTCAAGAAACAACGTCGTTTTGCCCTTATACATGGACACCCTTACAAAAATGACGCCATTTAGCTCGTACGTGGATTGAAATTAGGGTTAGGGTTTCTTCCTCGCTGCTCGGCCACCGTTGTTCACCCGCCAACGCTCAGCCACTGTCGCTCGGCCACCATTGTAGATGCTCGACCAGGTGAGCGAGGAGAGAATGAGATTGTTGCTCAAGCAAAAAGTGACAGAAAGAATAGGAGGCGAGGGCGGAGGAGGAGGAAGAAGAGGGGTCGAAGGTGTCACTACTGGTGTGCCGACGCTACCGCCGTTAGTGCCATTGTTGGTGTTGCTACTGGTGCGCTGTTGGTGTTGCTGTTGGTGCCGTTCGCTGCTGGTGTCACTCTTCAGGGAAGAAGACAACGTGCCTCCTCTCTCTCCCTCTCTCTCTCTCTCTCTCTCTCTTTCAATTTAGGGATTTAGGGTTTTGATTTGGGGGAAAGAAGCCAAACGACGTCGTTTTTGTGGTTTAGATGTTGATTGTGCTCTCTGGCAAGCCACGTCAGCCTAAAAAATTAATTAAAAAAGCCACGTCAGATTTCCGGCCGATCAAATCGGCGTTGGCACCAAAGTGAGCGTTTTTCAAATTTTTTGGCACTTAAGTAATCCGACGGAAACTTTTGGCACCAAAGTGAGCGCCGTACACAACTTATGGCACCATTAGTGTACTTATCCCAATAAACGCCCTAGAGATAATCCAAATAAAAAGTATATTTGTCATATCCAATTAGGTCATATTGGAGAAGACAAAATTAACAAGTTGAGTAATGATGGGTATATTGATCCATCAAATATTGAGTCATACTCGACTTGTGAGACATGTCTTCTAGGATAAATGACCAAAGCGCCCTCTGTGGAACATAGTGCGTGAGCTGTTTATCCTAATACATACAGAGATGTATGTGGACCAATTAATGAAACTATTACAGGTGGTTATAATTACTTCATTACCTTCACTGATGATCAGTCACAATATGATTATTTATACCTCATGAAGTATAAATCTGAATCATTTGAAAAGTTCAAAGAATTCAAGGCCGAAGTTGAGAAATAAACAGAAAAATGTATTAAGGTTCTTCGATCGGATCAATGAGGTGAATACCTTAGTACTGAATTTTTGGACTATCTTAAAGAGAATGTCATTTTATCACAATGGACACATCCTGAAACTCCAGAACATAATGGTGTATCTGAAAGAAGAAATCGTACTTTATTAGATATGGTGCAATGTATGATGAGTTATACCGATTTGCCAATATCTCTTTGGGGATATGCCCTTGAGACAACTGTATATATACTAAATAGAGTGCCGTCCACATCTGTTCCAACTACGCCCTATGAGATATGGCATAGTAGGAAACCTAATCTTAAATCATATTAAAAATTGGGGTTGTCCAGCTTTCGTAAAAAAGCTAAAAATAGAAAAATTGGAGGTAATATCTGAACAAAGTCGCTTTATTGGATATCCAAAGGAAACTCTTGAATATTATTTCTATTTTCATTCAGACCAAAGAATTTTGGTAAGTAAGCACGCTTCTTTTCTAGAAAATCAATTCGTTCAAAAAGGTTGTGTTGAGCGGAAAATAATCTTACAAGAAGAAATCTGAAATGATCAACCCGGTGAACCTAAAATCTACAAGGAGACGATGTTAGACATCGATTATGGTAAATGGCTGGAAGCCATGAAATTTGAAATGGATTCAATGTATTCCAATGAAGTTTTGACCTTAATTGACCTGCTTGATAGTATTATACCAATTGGCTATAAATGGATCTTCAAGAGGAAGATGAATGCTGAAGATTAAATTGGAACTTACAAAGTACGACTGGTGGCGAAAGGATATCATCAGAAAGAATGAATTGATTATGACGAAACTTTCTCACATATGGTCATCCTAAAGTATATTCGGATTATGTTGGCTATAGCTGCACACTTTGATTATGAGATATTCCAAATGGATGTCAAAACGGCTT
Source organism: Eucalyptus virginea (assembly GCA_014182375.1). Taxonomy (NCBI): domain Eukaryota; kingdom Viridiplantae; phylum Streptophyta; class Magnoliopsida; order Myrtales; family Myrtaceae; genus Eucalyptus; species Eucalyptus virginea. The sequence goes on along the minus strand of CM024516.1, from coordinate 52,894,644 downwards.
CTTTAAATGGTTTTTTCGATGAGAACATCTATATGAAACAGCCACAGGGTTTTGAATCTAATAGTGAAAAATAGAAGGTGTGTAAGCTTAAGAGATCCATTTATGGACTCAAACAAGCCTCCAAAAGTTGGAATAGGTAGTCAAATCATTTGGCTTCATAAAAAATCCGGATGAACCTTGTGTGTACAAGAAGATCAGTGGGAGTGCAATTGCATTTCTAGTTTTGTATGTCAATAATATACTTTTGATTGGAAATGATGTACCAATGATATCATCGATAAAACTATTATTGTCACAGAAATTCTCCATAAAAGATTTAGGAGAGGCAACCTACATTTTAGGTATCAAGATCTATAGAGATAGATCAAGACAATTGATTGGCCTTTCACAGTCTACATACATAGACAAAGTGTTAATACATTTTAACATGCAATGTTCCAAAAGAGGATTATTGTCTTTTAGGCAAGGGATCAGTTTTTCTAAAGAGATGTGTCCTAATACTCCTGAAAAAAGAGAGCGGATGGCAAAGATACCATATGCATCTGCTATTGGAAGTATAATGTGTGCTATGCTATGTACTAGACCTGATATTGCACATGCTGTAAGTATTACTAGCAGATATCAGTCTAATCCAAGAGAAGAGCACTAGATAGCAATCAAGAATATTTTAAAGTACTTGCGAAGGACTAAGGATCTATTATTGATAAATGGAGAAGGAGAATTTAAAGTTGTAGCTTATACTAATTCCGATTTTCAATCGGATCATAATGATTATAAGTTTACGTCTAGGTTTGTCTTTACATTCAATGGTGGTGCAGTTAGTTGGAAGAGTTTTAAATAAAGCATAATTGCCAATTCCACCACTGAGGCAGAGTAAGTAGCTGTTTTTAAAGCAGCAAAGGAAGTCGCTTGGATGAAGAAGTTTATTTTTGAACTTGGAGTTGTTCCTTCAATTGAGCAACCGATTTCATTGTTTTGTGACAACAATGGGGCGATAGCTCAAGCTAAGGAACCAAGGTCTCACCAGAAGTTCAAGCACATTGAGAGACCTTCCATTTCATCAGAGAAATTGTTGAGAGAGGTGATATCATATTGCAGAAAATTGCCTCAGCAGAAAACGTGGCAGATTCCTTCACTAAGGCCTTACATCAGTCTTCTTTTGAAAGGTATATTGACAAAATGGGTTTGAGATACTAGACAAGTTGGCTTTAGTGCAAGTGGGAGATTATTGGATGTATGCCCTAAAGCTATTATGTAATAGTTACATGTTAGGGATTTCAGTTGTACTATCGTTATTATTATTATTTTTTTCCTTTTTTTTTGTACTGGAGGAACCGGCTTGTAGCTGACAGCCGCGCCGTAAACCCCCAGGTGACACTTAAGCAGGAGGACCCACCACCCCTGAGTCACACTTAATACACCTAGCGCCTCCTCTGGGTTTTGAACACTTCACCTCTTCGTTGAGGATCAGCAGAGCCTTATCCAGTGAAGCCACCACTGCCGGTGGTAATGACGTATTTATTCATTTCTCCAATTATTTTATATTTATAAATGATTCCATAAGATCAATTGCAACTAGACCTATTCTTGAGACGTTAAAAATATATGTGACGGATTCATAGTTAGACTGAATCTTTAAATTATTTCTGCTCAATGGATTACTTAGTGGATATTAATAATCCTGTTGAGACTAGTGTGTTCATAACTTCACCATTAAGTATTGGATACTGAAGGGAATGATGAATCACAAGTCATTGGGTATTGTGATGCCTGAGTTAAGAACACGAGTGTTTGTATTAGACAAGTTCACTGAACGTGACGTATATGGAACGATTAACGACATGGAAGCTTTTAGCGTGGTCAATATCTAATTGTCCATGCTTTGGTCCTGTGTAAATAATCCTTATACCTGACGCATAGTGTTAACTTGTGTGTCAAACAACTATGATTCATGGGTGCACATAATGTCGGGTCATTGATTCGTCTTTATACCTATGGTCATAGTTTGTTCATATATGAAGTTGCATGTGTACGCAATATGGAATTTGTCTCCTTGTTACATGTAATGTATAATAATGATGTCATATGCAATCTGATTATGACAATGCATTGAAATTCTCGGCCTGAGTTGTAACCAATAATAGATTATTTATGTCTCGAATAAAATGCATGTCAATTAAATTTCTGCATATAATCGAATTGATAACTTGACAAATATTTCATAGTCTTTGTTTGATCGGACATAGTAAGATAGAGGGATTAAATTACACTGTAGCAAAAACTGATAGGTTCATTATGTTCTTAAAGCATTCACACTATATGGGTAGCCATGACATATTGCTAGATGTCAATCATGGCTTGTATGACCCAAAAATTAATTGGGACAATTAATTCTTTTGGGAGTACTAATGTGTTAGTACAAGTCTTACTACCAACTTAATGATGAACCTAGAGATGTCACACACCATTATGATAACGTGGAACAAGAAAGAAATAATATTGCAAATGTGTTTACAATTATTGCAATCGAATTGAGTTGACTTGAAATCAAATTAAATTAAGATTTAATTTAATTTGTATTATAATCACGAGCTTAGTTGCATATGATGCACTTGCATGCCCAAAGTGAATATATGTTAATGTATTCCAAATGTACATATAAAGATTATGTCATTTTTATTTATTTTTTATTTTTAAAGGGGATTGATTGATTAATTCAATCAATGTGCATTTTTTTTTAAAAAAATTGGGAAGCTTCATGCATGAATAATTGACCGTTCATGCATGAAGCATCAACGGTTGACCGTCATGCACGATACGCACGAAGCATCGTGCGATCGTGCTTGTGGATCAATGACAGTTGCTCCCTCGATCAGCAATTGTTGTTGATTCAAGAGAGTTTTAAAAGTGCCGCAAAAAGAGAGTTAAGGGATGGTTGCAATTCGTACATGAGAAAGAAAAAGGGTGTGCATGTTCTTGTGTGTTCGTACACAAGAGTAAAGAAAAATGTTTGCATGTTCCCGTGTATTCGTACACAAGAAAGAAAATGGATTCTCTCATTCGGGCCGTGGCTAAAAATATCAAGGATACGGAGGATTGTCTCCACGAGATTGCTAACATGATCATAGTAGTGATTATTCGAAAGTTCTCTCTTTCATCCGATGTCTCTCTTTTTTCTCTTAGCCTTTGTTTGGCAAGCTGCTGTTGTTGGTGTGTTTGAACTAGATGTTTGACGTTTGTGGGGCTCGAACTATAGAACATCCAAATCAATTCGTTTAAAGCGCGCTTCGAGAGGTAATTCATTTAACTTCATTTTTATATTCAGATTTTTGATTAAAACGCACAAACAATGCCTTCGGAGAATTATGTATAAAATAAATCATCTTTGTTTCTGTTGTATTTTTGTTAATTTTACCTATACATGATTCATGAAAACCCAATAATTTCTTACACATTATCCCCTCAAATCCAATGTTGATGTGAATGTAGTACTTGTCATTTTTTGGATTAGAGAACCAAAAAAGAAAAAGAAGAAGAAGAAGAAAAAGAAGAAGAAAGAATAGAGAATGCCCAAAAAGAACTCTGTTTGAACGCGCTTTTCAATCATGTTTTTCGTGCTCATTAATAATATTAAATGCTGCTTAAATAGCACTCACATGGTCGAAATAAAAGGGTTGTGCTTCCGAATGATTAACTTCCTATCATGTGTTCGGAAAGGTTATTTGTACTGGAAGTTTTAAAATCTATCATCAAAGTGCAATTTAGTCCTACAATTTAAAAATGTATAATCAAGTTTTAAAACTTATCATGAAAGTGCAATTAAATTTTTAAAATTCTTAAAAAGTGTAATAAAGTTATAGAACTTGTTAAGTTGGTGCAATCAAATATTAAAACTTGTTAGTATTTTTCATTTGTCAAGTTGGACGGAGTTAATAGAATGTCTTGATTGCATCAATTTAAGAGTTTTTAGGACGTAATTGCACTTTTTGAACGTTTTAGATATCAATAGCACTTTTATGACAAATTTTAAGATTTTTAATACACTTATCCCTAATTGGAATGTTATAATGGCAAGTGTGGTGTTTCACTAAGTGACAATTGTTTCCTCTAGAGTGATGGTTTCTTGATTGATCGCATTTGTTGCTTAGGAACCTGAAATATCTCCCGCCAAAGTCAGTTTCGGTTTTTGGAATTGGAAACCGAGCTGATTGATGAATTGGCCAATTCAAAGGTCAACTCAAAAATCAGCCTACTTTTTTTTTTTTTTTAATGCAAAGACATGAAAAATTGATAAACAGTTATGATTTTCACATATTGTGGGAAAGTGCATAACACACTTAACTACCAATTTGGTTTTGGCTCGTCCAAAACAATTTCTAACCTTGCCTAGCCTTACACTCTATAGAGTCGAGAACCGAACTGATCTTTGTGTGAATCAGTTTGGAACCAACTGGGGGAAGGTCGGTTTATTTTGATTCTCAAATTGAATCAGTCCAGTTGCTCGTCCCTAATATCTTTCTTGTTGCTCAATGAATTTTTAATGGCCCTTGCATAGCAAAGAGATAGATTCTCTTGAATCTCTTGCCTTTGAATTTAAATTCAAGATTGTGTAACAATCTAATTATTTTGATTTTGCAAGAATTTTGAATCCGTAAAGAAACAAGGTTAAATTTCTATGCATGTTTTTTATTCATCTATTGCGTAAGAACTTTTTTTCCAACTGGCCATGTGCGTGCCCTTTCTAGGAGGAAAGAACCAAGTTATTTTTAAGTAAGCATTTAAGAACTTTGGTCGTTTTTGAAAATTAGGGACCCATTCGATCGCCTTTCATCCTAAAGAGGAAGTTATCGAAAAGAAAAATGAAAAGAAAAAACACAAGCAAAATAAGAAAAAGAAAATTAGCAATAATTTGTGAAGTTGTGGTTTATGAGTGAATTAAGTTAGCATGAAAACACAAGGTTCTTTTATATGATTTGATTTCGAGACACCAATTTCTATTTAACCCGATCTCACTTCTCTTCAAATTATGTTAATGCCGCTTAATTCATATTGACATTCTAATTGCACCGAATTATACGCTGCAGTCAAAGAGTGAACAAATGTTTGCTCATAATTTCTTTTAAATAAAGCCCGAGGACTATTTAGAATGCAAAAAATTGAAAGGATAATATAGGATAATTCAAATTGTTTCATAGATGTGGTTGAAAAAAAATTGAAAAATGAGTGAAAATATCAAGTATGCTTTTTTTTTCTTTAATAGATTAATGTTTTGCCTTTTTACCCCCGATTAAAATAGGTTTTGAGCATCTCGTACTTTTTTATTTTATTACAAATAAATAAACTTTCTACTCACAAGTTCACGAACACAAGCTGCATTTTGGCTCTTTCCAGGTTGCGTCCTTTCCAGGTCATCGGCGAATCTTCGTCTTCGCCGTCGTCGTCGTCGTCGTCGTCCCCGGCGACCATGGCGGAAACGGCGGCGGTCGTTTTCGACTTCGACCGGACGCTGATCGACGGCGACAGCGACAACTGGGTGGTGACGGAGATGGGTCTGACCCAGCTGTTCCGTGAGCTCTACTCCACCATGCCCTGGACGTCTCTCATGGTTCGTTCCGTCTCAAACTCCGCTCTTTCCCCCGTCCCCCGTCGCTTTCTCGGCGAGTGCAATCGGCAGCGTGGAATTCGACTTCCGTGGAGCTCTTTGGCACGTGCCTTTGTGCACATCATGCTCAAAGCTTGTCGCTTTTTCGATCCCTCTGCGTGAATTTCAGCAGAAATTGATCGTTCATGATGTTTTTTTTTTCTTAATTTTTTCCCAGAATAGGATGATGGTGGAGCTCCATACGCAGGGGAAGGCGGCCGAGGACATTGAGGAGTGCTTGAAGAGGATGCCTCTTCACCCTCGCGTTATCGAATCGATTCGAGCAGCTCATCGACATGGGTAATGAATGCATACGGTGTGCTAAGTTGCATATGTATGGGTGTGATATAAGAAGGAATTGAAGTGTGTAGCTAAATGGTTATGTTTATTTTGGGGGTTCTGTACCTGTAGATGCGATTTGAGGATAATCAGCGACGCTAACCGGTTCTTCATAGAGACGATCCTGAAGCATCATGGGCTGTTGGATTGTTTCACCGAGATCGTCACGAACCCGGCTTTCGTGGATGCGGAAGGCAGGCTGAACATTGTCCCTTTTCACGATTCCGCCGATTCTCCTCATGGGTGCAGCTTGTGTCCTCCCAATATGTGCAAGGTAATGTGGCAATGATTCGCTCCCTGGACTCTGCTTCACATACGCGATTCTGGTGTTTATGTGTTGCCTAAATTTCGATGCATTCATTGTGGGTGACCCAATTGTTTTTAGCCGGATGATAATTAAGCTTTGTCTGCGTGCATATTGCTTGGGGCTGCCTGTTGAGAGATTTGAGCTTCACGAGGAACCATGATGAGGGTTCCTTTCTGAGAGGATTCCGTGCTTGAATTTACTACGTGCATTTTCCTCTATGAAGAATGTAGATGAAATGTATTATTCTTTCACCAATCGGAAATGGATGAAGTTGAATAGAAGGGGGTTACATCAAGAACGACAGAGAATAATCTAATTGGTAATAAAAAGTCTCTTTTTTCAAATAGGCGAGGGAAGCATGCACCTCCGCTTTAACAGTCTGGCTGCAGATGTGCAGAGGGTGGCTGGAATACCCTCGGATATAACATAGGAGAATTGTAATCGAATGCTTGGATATATAAAAGGCTGTGGAAAAAGGAAAGAGGTCGATATTTAACATAGATGCAACGTTTTGCGTGCTTATTACATGACCTGGGGGTTTCAATGCGAGGGTTTGTTGAAATGTAAATTTCAATCCAAATGCTTGTGAATTTTCAGCGACACAAACGGTGTTTTCAGTGCTAGCCGTGGGAAATACACATTGATCCTATTTGTATTGATCCTATCTGTATTTTATCGCCTTTCTTGTATCCCCCATAGAGTTATTACTGCTTTTGGATCGTCAGATTTCCACAGATAGTTCATTTTGTTCATTGTCTTAAGTAAATCTGCGGATCTTTGGTGTGCTGGCTCATCAAAATTCCTTTCAAGCTCTTTTAGTTTATATGCATGGTGCTTTTCTATACAGGGCCTGGTTCTGAAGAGGATTCAAGCTGCTGATTCTGAAATCAGGAACAGAAGATATATATATCTCGGAGACGGGAAAGGCGATTACTGCCCGTGCTTGAGGCTCGGAACACGAGACTTTGTATTGCCGAGAAAGAAATTCCCTCTCTGGAAACTCATTTTCAACGACCAAACACTTATTAAAGCTGTGATCCATGAATGGAGCGATGGAGAAGAGCTCGCGGCAATTCTTCTTGACATTATCGATAGGATCCTAATGGATGAAAATACCAGTACAGGGCTCACGGCCTCGCCCGATGACGGTTGTAAGACAACTCCAGTCTCTAACCCTTAAACCATCTTTGCAGAACCTACCTATTTGATCACCAGGAACTTGGTGAGACATAAAACTGACCTTAACACCGTTATAGTTGTGCTTATCGCCATTATAGATGTGCTGACTAGAACACCATGATGCTGGCAATATTCCATCAAACCAATAATTCTTTTTCTGTAATTTTTTGCTCTGTCGTTTGTGTTTCTGTTTGGCTGATACATTTTGCCAGATTTCCAAAAAGAAGTTTGGTTCTTGGAAAGTTTGGTTTCACTTATCTGATCTGCAATCTTATTCGATCTAACCGGATGATTAATTTAGTTCATAGTGAACATACATTGATCTATAGTTTGGGTTGACTATGTTTCCGTTAACATGATTTTGGCTTTTCAAGTTTTGCTTCTACCTGTAGTTATTCCAGAGTTTGGATTAGGAAAATGTGGCTGTCGAGTGGTTATCATCTTTGGTTCTGCTTCAGTAATAAATAAAATTATATAGGGGAAAAATTTCATAATGTTGTACATTTTAGTACTGTTTATAACTATATGAATATACAATAACAAGCTGTTTCTTAAGAAACCATGACTCTTAACTTGCAAGGGATCCGATCAACCCTTTGCAATGAGTGCTTCCATTCCTTCCGCTTCAAAGTAGGATTTGTGGTTTCCTCGTTTCGTAACATCGGGTTTCGTTCGACAAGACATCATAATAAGGGAATGTTCTAAAACTTGTTTTTATTTTTCGATCTATTAGCATTGCTCAAAGCACCACTTTCCAAATTACCAAAATATTTCTCCAATATATATTGAACTGGGTTTGAAACCAAACCTCTGCTGAGAGGATAGATGGGGCGATTTAGGTGAGATCTAATTTTCTATTCACTCGTGGGATTCAGGCGGTCTAGGGACCCCCACGGCTCCTCTCTTCTCGAGAATCTAGACATCCCCTATCAGTGTATGAACAGTTATCTCTCGAGCATAAGTTTAGGTTTGGCCTCAATGAAAAAAGAAAATGGAGTATCTAATAACGTATCTTCATAGATCAAGAACTACGAGATCGCCTTTTTCGTTACGGGGCGACGGAGGGATCATACCATCCAAACCTTTTTTTGTCATGCTTTTCTCAATGGTTTCAAGAAAGCTGCAATGGATAGGATTTTTCTAATTCTTCCTCCTCCAAAAGAAGAACTTGAAATTCTTTTTTCTGTTTTTTTTCCTGCAAGGATCAAGAGATTGGATCTCACCGTAAAAAGAATGCTCGTAGACTTTTACGGGATTGGCAGATAAAGAGGAAAGATCACATGGTTTTTCACCGGTGTGCCTGCCGTCGCACGTGCGGCGGTCTTTGTCAGACAGCCTAGTTCGACCGTTAACGGCTTTTGTCTTTAGGTCGGGCCGAAGTCAACGGAAGAAGCGCGCACAAAAAACGGCAGCCCGTTCCGGTCACCGCGTTAGTTCCGATCGGACGCGGCAACGCCCAGCTGTTCTTAGTTTTTCCCCCTTTCCGTTAACAAACAAACTAAAGTAATTATTAAAAAAAAAAAAAAAAATTGGAAAGGCGCTGCAGACGGTGTAACCGCCTCCCCGTCCAATCGAGTTCCGCCGCGTGCGGCCTGGCTACCGGGGCTCGGCTCCTGATTGGGTAACGGAACCGGGAGCAGCGAGACTAAAATAGAGCGGCGCGCACCCGATCGCGTCCCCTCCGACCAATAGGCCACCTTGCTGCCGAGGGTGGGCTTCTCCGACTGGTCAAGATTCTTTTCTTTTTCTCTTCTTCTTCTTCTTGCTTCTCTCTTTCTCTCTCATCCACGACCTCTTCGCGCCCGCCATCAAAAGACGTCTCGATTTCCCTCTCTTTCTCTCTCTTCAACGCGAGAAGGAAGAGAGAGAGAGAGAGAGGGAGAGAGATGAGCGCGGCCATGGACGGCGTGATCGAGGCCATGCCCGTGTTCGCCAAGGAGCTGGTCGCCGGCGGGGTCGCCGGCGGCGTCGCCAAGTCCGTGGTGGCGCCGCTCGAGCGCGTCAAGATCTTGTTTCAGGTACGCCCTCCCCTCTCCCCTCCGATGAATTTCGTCTCTTTTTTTCTCTCTCTCTCCTCGAAGTCCGGATTCCGCCGCGGCTTGATGGGTTCGACTCGGCTCTGCTCGGCGCGATTCGTTTGGGCCGTGTTTTTTCCGAATCGTGAGTCGACGAGGGCTGTTCCGATTGAAGGCGGACTGTGCTCTGACTGTTCGTAGCGAGTTAATGCGAAGATGGCAGAGACGGGAGGATAGAGAAGATGAACGAAAAGGTTTTACGTGGCTCGATCGGGGAAGAAAAATAGTTTCTTGGATTCATACTCCTTAAGTAAAGAAGAGTACGTCGTAGTTGCTAGACATAGTGTATGATTTTCATGGTAAATACGGCTACTACACATTGGACCTTGATCCTCAATCTTATCAAGATTAAATTTTTGAGGCCGTAGAAGCTTTGTAGTCGCAGTAAGTGTCGAGATTGAGTGTATTGATTTTGTCCGGCAATGGGCATTACTGATTCCGCATGATTGAGGAGAGTTCTGCACAAGCTATTATGCGAGAGGGGCAGTTGGTAGTGAACCCAATAAAATAAAGGGGAATGTGGTCGATAGCTTGGTTAGGACAAGTGATGGAAAATATACGGTCTTCCCTTCGAGTTTCCATCGGGGTTGCATCAATATTCAGTCGGAGGCTGAGTTAACTCTGTTTGGGGTTTGGCTCTCAGTTGTTGATCATTGAAGTTTCTTTTCTGTTGAAATGGACTCTTGCCAGATATTTTATGAGACAATTAGACAATCTTGAGCTGGGGTAGTTAGTTGGTGTTGGGTTCATGAGTTCTTGTATGCTTGGTTATCCTGATTTGAAAAATGATCTTAGGACAGATTTGCTAGAGAGAGAGGGAGGGAGGGAGGGAGGGACTGTAGCACTTAGTCTTTTGTAGCTGGAATGCTGGATGCCATAATCTCTCTCTCTCTCTCTCTCTCTCTCTCTCTCTCTGTGCCAAATGTTCTCTGTTTCCGATTATGTCTGTCTACACCTTTTGTTATAATGGTATATTTTGAGTAATATAATCATTCTTGTTTTATGACCTACAGCAGGATATTGGTGTTTGACATGAGTGAATCGATCGATAAAGCTAGTTGTTAAAGCTCCATAGGCTTACTTGGAATCCACTTATGATGAGGCTTACGAAGTTGGATTAGATTCCTTCTTAAACGTGGTGTGCTTAGTAGCATGCGAGCAAATGAAAAAATAAAAGATGTTTGTGGAGGATTCTTGTTTTTATTTGGAAATGGTGCTGATGTACATTTTGAGGATTATCTTTTTACAGTATTATGCTTTAGCCCTGTATTTCAAGATTCTATGCTGTCATAGGCTTAATAAGTGCATTCAAGTTTTTCTTCTAAATGTATCTTACTAGTATTCATTTAGACCAGAAGAGCAGAATTTCAGAGCATGGGGCTTTTTGGATCTATGAAAAAGATTGCAAAGACAGAGGGGCTTTTGGGTTTCTACAGGTAGATTTATATTTTATTGTCATCATGTTAAAGTTTTTTATAGGATATATTTGGTATTGATTTTCTTGTTTGTTTTTTCAGAGGAAATGGTGCAAGTGTTGCTCGAATAGTGCCCTATGCAGCACTTCACTATATGACGTATGAGGAATACAGGAGATGGATCATTCATGGCTTTCCAGATGTTGGAAGAGGCCCTGTGCTTGATCTTGTGGCAGGATCATTTGCTGGGGGAACTGCTGTACTTTTCACGTATCCCCTAGATTTGGTTCGGACTAAATTGGCTTATCAGGTAAAGCAATCATGTAGGATCCCCATGAGAGCATATGCATGACGATTAAAACTGAGTGACAACAATATGTTCCCTGGTAACATATTCGACCAATTTGTTGTTTTTGGGCAGGTTGTTGGTTCATCAAACTCTTCTGTAAAAGGAGTGCTTGGTTCTGAACAATTCTACAGAGGAATCCTGGATTGTTTTTTAAAGACATATAAAGAAGCTGGGATTAGAGGACTCTATCGCGGTGTTGGTAGGATTCATCAGCTGCTTTTCTTAAGGAGGATAATATTTCTTCTGTTGCCATTAACATGCAGAAACATTTTCAGCACCGTCACTCTACGGAATCTTCCCTTATGCGGGTTTGAAGTTTTACTTCTACGAGGAGATGAAACGCCATGTCCCTGAGGAACATAAAAAAGATATCACGGTGAAGCTTGTCTGTGGATCCGTTGCAGGTTTATTGGGTCAGACATTTACTTATCCGCTTGATGTTGTGAGGAGACAAATGCAGGTAATATGAATAAAAGATGTGGAGTTGATTATGGATACCAATTGGAGGGTGTATAGGGATGATCCAAAAGAAGTTTTTACCTTGACAGGTTCAACGGCTCATGGCATCTAATAGTGCAGAACTTGAGGGAACTATGGAAACCCTTGTCATGGTTGCCAAGAGGCAAGGATGGAAGCAGTTATTTTCAGGATTGAGCATCAACTACATGAAGGTGGGAAGTTAAGCAAGTTTCCATTTGTTAATCACTGTGCATTTTTGCTTTTACTAAATGCCAGTTCATTTCCTTCAGGTTGTACCATCAGTAGCTATCGGGTTTACTGTGTATGATGTTATGAAGTCAAAACTAAGAGTCCCTTCACGAGATGAGGCTGTGATTGAAGTAGAGTTGAAAGAACAGAGTAGTCATACATCTTCATTGCACTCTTGAGGACGCTGATCGCTAACAATATGAGGCAATCAGAGGACTCCATTCTGCAGCTGGCTTTTGACCCTCTTTATATCCTTTGTACCGTCAGGTCATTGGTTGTATATTTCAATCTCCCTTGGAACATTTTGCGATGCTCCAAGCTACAGCATCCAAAAGGACCTCATTTGAGGTCCTTAATTTTTGGAATAGTCAATAAGGTTTCATACGGCATTCTTTAGGATTCGGATGGTTTAACCATCCAGTCCAGATTACCTGTATACTAGGATAAGATTGACATGCAAGTTGTACATATGCTAAGGTGTAACCATCCAGATTTCCTAGCGTGTTAGTATAGAGCACCAGATTCTGTTCTGCGAGTTTCTGATCTGATCACCTGGCCTCCTGAACATGTTCTATTTTATGTAATTGACCCTTCCTTTTCAGTATATCACATCATCAGCTCTTTACGAAAGCAGAGTGGGAAGATTGTTATGCGATCAGCTCAATAAGTTGATCTGGACATTTTAGTGCTTGGCAGAGTTTGGCGAATTATGACGAGGAGACTAATCAAAGATTTCCTTTTGGCAGCCTTCTTAAAGAAGCAATCTATCGCTGGTTATTTTTTAATAACTGAAAGGCAGTTTGGCACCTACTTGCTTTGGAAAGCAGCGACACAAACAATCACTTCTGAACCCGGACATTGATTGTAGGTGTTGTCATTGTTCTCAAAGGAGAAAAAGCATTTCCCAAACTCATGGAGGAGGTGAAAATTGCACAGATGAAAAAGGGACGAGACGAAGTGAAAAACATTCAGACTGCCTTCCAGGATCTCACCCATAGTAAAGGTGCTAATGTCATCGCTATAGGTCCATGACTATGAGCATCCTGTACAAGATCAAACTCACAGGTCTAGACAATCATTTGATTCTCTGGAAGGAACGTGGTAGAACTTGAAAGGAACAAGAGCTCCCATCACTAGGGAAAACCAACATCACCAAAAATCTCCACAGGAGCACTGGCCATCCCTAAAATGATGGAATCGTTTGTTATCCCTCACAATCAACTCCCGCCCAACGATTTTAGACATGATTTTAATTGCATTGTGACAGTCACCGCAAATTCGGAGATTCTTCATGATCCTCAGTGTCGTTCTTGGTGGTGTGCTAATCAAACCATAGGCAATCGCCAAGCGCTCGCTGTGATATTGCAGGGCCTGCTCTTTCGCCTCCTCGTCAATGTCGTGAAGGACGTATCTCGTGTCGGGTACATACCCGGCTTCCCTCATCTGCCCATTCAAGCCTCTGGAATTCCCCCCTTCCTTGTATGGTTCGATGCATCGATACTCGCGCAGCTTATTCTTCTCCTCAATCATATTGACCGCAGAATGCTTCCTTCTTGGAGGTAATGGGAGTTTATTGGCAATTGCCCGGGAAGGATCAAGAGCAACCAACAACTCCTCGGCTCGGTCCTCGAGCTCAAGATCTCCATGAATCTGAGCATAATTCCTCAGTGCCTCCCAAATCTTCAAAGTGGGTTCGATGGGCATTTTCTCGACAAAATCCCATGCTTCGCACACATGACCGGAACTTCCATACACATCAATAACCCCTAAATAATGCTCGATGCTCGGAACAACACCAAATTCATTCCTCATCGAATCAAAGTGCATGAGCACTTGTTTTACCGCTCCTGCGCTCGCACAAGCTGCCAAAACAGCCACGAACGTCTCGCCATCGGGGACCAGCCCCGCCTTCCTCATTTGCTCGAACAAAAGCAGCCCATCATTTCCTTGGCTGCTCGCGGCATACCCATTGATCATCAAGTGCCACAGACTCATATCCTTCTCGCGCATTCTGTCGAACACCCGGCGCGCATCTCTCATACTGCCACATTTCACGTACATCCTCACCACTTTCTCGCTCAAATCGACATCGCCCGGCAAGCCAGACCGCCTCAACAAATCGTGAACTCTCTTGCCCAGATCGAGAGACTTCGAATTCTCGCACGATTCCAATAACGCGCCGAAAACAGCATAATCCGCACGGACCCCCCGTTCCATAAACGCAACAGCTTCCTCCACCTTACCCTCCTGCAACAAAGCCATCAGATCAACTCCCTCCAAGCCACCTCCTACCGACCCTTCGCCATCCATCCGATTCTCCGCCAAATCAGGAGCATCCTCCGAAGGAGCCTCGCGGCCCTGTTTGCGAGGTGGGTTCTCGGTCCTGTACTTGGTGGCGGAGCCAGGGCCCGTGCTTCCTCCGCCGCGGCCGCGGCGGCGGTAGACCCTGGGGTTGTTGGCGTTCGGGGCGGCGTAAGTGCAGAGCGGCTTCAGCTTCAGCTTCAGCCTCAGGTTCTCGGGCGGCCGGAGAGGAGGCAGCGTCCCGGGACGGAGGCCGATGGGGCTCGGCGTCTGCGGGTGCCCGAAGGCCGGAGCGGCAGCGTAGAGCGACGGAGAGGCGAGGGAGGAGGAGGCCATCGCCGCCGCGCTTCGATGGCGGAACGGAAAGCGGGGAGCTTTGTCGCGGCGGGAGCGAATCTCAGCTGTTTGTCGTTTTGTCCCGCGGTCGAAAAGACTCGACTTTGAGATATTCGGTCCGAATTTATAGAGCTGGAAATCCTAGTATCGTGGGATCTATCCGAAGGTCCCCAAGCTCAACTCAGTCTATTCTGGATCAGTAACTTTTGAAGTACGCGATTGCTGTGTAAGAATGATTCTTTGTCGGGTGCCTGTCGTCGCCGCCCGACTTTCCTAGTCCGGCTGAGCTGTCGCGGGGCGCGAGACCGACGCGTTGTCACTGATCGCTGCAGTTTCGTGCTCATCGGGTGGATCGAAGAGGACCCTTCTGTCGATCTTCGCTGCTAGGATGGGAGACTGGATAGCCAGCCCGCCCCTGTGGCCACAGTGGCTGATTCCATAGCTTGTGCTGCTGCTCATGATCCTGGTTCGCACGACCAACATATCAATCCACGCCATCGATTAAACAATTTCGAGGTTTCGTGTTGGGAAAAAGATTAATAAAATTTCCATTATGTTGGAAATTAATCAATTTAATTAATGAAAGTTCAGTGACAATATTCTTCTCGAACTAAGCCGGATTGAATCTGAAGATTCCGATGATTTATTTCCACCATCACAAACGTACGGATGAATCTCTGAAATACAAAGGCTTGGTGAAGCGACAGATCTTGAAAAGTCCTGGAAAGAGCTGTTTGTCATTCAGTTCTTTTCCCTCTTGTTGCGGAGTCGGAGTTCCGCGATATGCGGACCGAGGCGATTGCAAGTGATACGAGGCATTAGATTTGCAATCTCCCAAGAACAGTCTGATCCTGAGACACTCATAGTAGTGTTTAGCCGATCGATCCGCTTTGCTAGGTAATCTGGTCAGGGAAATGGACTTTAAATTGCAGATTTGCTGCCTCTCAGTTGAAGACACTCTCGTTGAGCTCTATTTAGCACATACCATCATCACTCCTGATTAATATTGTCTGTGTTTTAGCTGAAGAACTGCAGAAACGGGACAGAGAGCCGGCTCCTCTTTCGACTGCACCCCTTGTTATGCAGGTCGACTTTCGAGTCCTTTGCAGAAAATCACTGTGAAAATACGCGAGTTTTACTCATCGGAGGTCCTTTTCTGTGTCTGTCTTATTTATACATCCATCTTCTTTTGTGATTGTTGTCCTGAAACAGATGTTATCTGGAACAGACATAAGAGAGGTCTGTGTACATCCTGAATACCGTTGGAGCTCAAAAAGTTTCGAGCATCTTGTTTCGCCTTTGGTATCTGAATAATCTGTCGACAAACCCCTCCTCCAGCAAGACCAGTGAAGTGGTTCATGTTGAACTGGTCAGCCCATTTCCACCTTTTCAAGTCCGATACAGACACAATTTTTTTTTTTTTTTGATATTTCCAGGAAGCATTGCAGGTAAAAACACCAGGAACGTCACAACTGACCTAGTCTGGTAGATTTTGTCAGATTCTTCTGTAATAGTATAAGACTGTAAGTGACTTGACGCGGTGTTCTTCCGAGATAGTCAAGTTCAACTCTGGATGTCTGTCCATATCATGAATTGACCGGAAATCGGCACATAAGTGCTCTGAAATGTTGTATTTATAAATCAAGGAGAGCTATATGGACTTGACCACAGAATTCATTGGCTCTTTGTTTTTGCTTCTTTTTTCCAGTAGTTTATAAATATTCATATCTTGCTCGGACTCTATTATAATTGATGCAGCCTACATCGACGCTAGACAGTTGACCAAATTTTCTGCGCATTATCCGGCTTTTGTTTGAAGTAGTCATTGGTTTTTCCTTTTAGTAGAAAAGGACATTTCAGTTTACAATGCCTGTGTTTGTTGACTTGATATAATCACCCAATCCTCGGATACAGTTGACCAGAAAGTAATCTGTGATAAACGAATCGAGCATTACACTTTGGAATATCAGATAAAACCTATGTATGTGTAATCTTATGTTGGGACGGTAAGAAGTTGATCTCTGTTTATTATTGTAGCTTTCCTTGAATCGGTCTTCATGAGGATGATGCTGTATAAGATGTCTGGTAGATACATTGAATGAACCTATATAGGCGTGTGCGCGTACGACACGTACATTTAATCGGTGGGAGGGACTGTATGGAGTTGACAGATCTTAGATTATCATTTGCAGCTTTTCTTGAATCGGTCTTCATGAGGATGATGCTACGTCTGGTACATACATACATTGCATCGAGTAACTCTCCTATAAACTAAGCATACAGTACCAGAGCATGACATCATTTTATAGCGTTTGTTAGACAGATTATGCTCATTCGCCTATGCAGAAAAAGGAAACAGGACATAAGTTGAAGTTGAGCTTGCCATTGCAAATTCTTACCTTTTCGATCGAAAGAATGCTATGCTTTCTCTTCTGCAAAATTCTAAAATCTTTCGGAATTTGGGAACTCGTTGCTCCGCGAGACGAAGCCATTGGCGCAGAGAGCTTATAAAAATTTCTTCCTTTATGGAAGCTTGGGAAGGAATCAGTTCCTTGCTTTTCTTGATCTCTTTCTTGATTCGTTCTTGTTTTAGAAAGTGACGAAGTGCATGTCCATTAAACATCGCAATTGCTGCACCCATTCATCTTTTTTTTCTACTATTTAAGGTCTTCAGTGGCAGTCCATATTATATTGGGGGCGATTTCCATTGAAATTGCACTAAGCTCATATAGGACAAAGAGGGTACATGTGCACATTCCTTTCTTTTGTCAATCAGATACTCTTGTTGTTGTTGTTTTTTTTTTAATCAGATACTCTTGTTGAACAGCAATCTTTTGAAGCAGTCTTGAGTATTCTTTAATCTTTCTCTCTTTTCAATCCCAGGTGGGTCGGTTCTTGTTCGTTCTTGACCAATGACTGTCTTGTCAATGGCTGAAGTCGCAATCAAGTTCCTCCACACGTTAAAACTGCAGAGCCCCTTGAAATTGGGAGCATGACAGGATGCATCTTGAGAGAATATTCTAATCCCTAATTGTTGCCAATATATATCTTTTTGACAACCCATCAATCTTGTTTTTGTTAAAGTTGAGTCTCGTCTCATGATTAGGGTTTTGCATAATCATGGGATAACAGCTCTAATGGTGGCAATAAGGAGCAATGTGTCGTACCTAACATGCACATGCTTTAAATGAATCTTAACTCGAACCTGGCAGGTTGGAGGTGAAGATCCATGGCCAATCCAAACAAAGAAAAGAAAATCAAGTATAAATCACATAATTCTCCCATCGAAGTAACTTCTTTAATTCTTTTTCATGAGTTAGATATATTTGTATCTCTTAAAGAATTCGAAATCTCGCGAGAGGTCATCGGGATGGTCCAAACAAGCTGCGAATGCATTCAAATGTCACTTCATTCTTTTTTCCTTCCAATTGCAGATTCCTCATATCAAATCACTGATGGACATGAAGCCTTCATTGACATGCTGCCTTCACTAAAATAATACCAAAAACGAAAAAAAAAAAAAAAAAAATACCACATTTAAAGAATTGCCTAATTCTGTTGTCCACTATTATATTCATATGCAAAAGTTCCCCATGATCCATCTTATTCGTAGTCAAACTAGGTTGGGGCTAGCTCTTTAAATAATCAAGTAGCCTAACATACGTAAATCCAAAAGGAGAGAGTTGATTCCTGCTCCAAACATGGGATAACTAAAATTATCCTCAACTTGCCTTCCATGATAAAATGTTTGGTTAATAAACTTAATCGAACCTTAATTACGTGCAAGTTGGCTCTTGTGTCCATATAATTTTATAATATTAAGGCAAGACCATATCCAGTTGGAGAAGATATGTATTAATTATGTGATTAGCCCGTGTCTTAGTCAATTTTATTATTATCTTGCTTGCTTATCTTGCAAAGAGATATCCTGCTCCCCCCTTCTTTGTGTGGGCCCTGCTTTACATTATTGGCAATTATCCCACAAATTAATTAATTTTGCTAAAATAGTAACATGGGTAGGCCTTAGTATTTAGGTGCTTTCAAATGGGATTTGTTCATGAAGAATCCAATTGATGAGGTGCAGTGTAATTTAATTTATCTTTGCAATGTATGATAAGATTGATTGAAAGGACAAGTAATCGCTGTCCCAAGACAATTACAACTTCCGATCATATTTAGTATAAATCTAGGCCGGCCGTGTCATTATCTCGTTAGTTGGAAATGTAATCGAAGTTGCGTTCTATTTTACCGAAGATAATGTTTTTCTCGAGTTGATTTGAACATATCGAATATTTTTCTAATTAAGCGGGGTCGATTAAATAATTTTTTTATGACATCGGGTCCAATTAAGTATTATCCCGAAATATTGGTCCTCAAAATCTTATTATGATTCAAGAGTGGTTCAATTAGGTTAAATCAACTTTTGGTTTGGCCTCTCTCTCTCTACAACTTTTCCAAATATTTATTTCATTGTATTTAATTCTTTTCTCTTCAATAAGAGGAAGCATTGTCAAAATGCCATTGTTAACTGTCTGCAATTCTTAACTAAGATAATATATATTTTTGAATATATTTTAAAACTTTGGACCTAAGCAAGTCCTTAAAAGGTCTCGTCCTAATTCAATTTGGACCTCGAGATTTTCGAGATGTAAAGCACTATGAAGGCATTCCATCTTCATGAGGAAGACAACTATACTAAGGGGAACTTGTAGAATTGTTGGGCATGTGGACATCGGCATGTAAAAATAAGGAATGCAATTCTATCAGCTCACGGGGTTGCCTAGAAAGTGAGGTGGCCCCGCATGGTGAAAAAAAGTCATCTCACGTTGACAGAACCGCTACAAAAAATAATATAAAGTCCAATTCAATTTGAATTAATTTTCTCCCATTAATAATACTTAGTCAAGAAAATGTCTCTAATCCTCAACTTTTCCTTAGTAAGTTGTTAATCTAATATATATGAATAAAAGATAACTATAATTTTTTGATTGCCAAATGGGGGAACCCGAAATCCAGCAATTGATGAAAAGTAGGGAGGTCTAATTGCATGGTCAATGTAATAAACGAAATAAATTGGCCGACTTAGCAAAACAATGTGATAATGCACGTCATTATTTTGGTTTAGCAAAAATGGAGAAATAGATGTGGCACGATACACTTAGCGAAAAGATTATATTGAACGGATTTTTGAAAATTTAGTGACAAAATTAAACAGGAAAAAGTTTAGGAATCAATTCAACATAGGGGAAAAGTTGACAGACCCCTATAGTATTATTTTGTTTTTTTTTTTAGTATACCCTGTTATGGGTTTTCAACTACTTGGTATGCTCTACTAAACTTAGGTGGGAAAAAAGAAAGATAAAATATAGTTTTCCTCTGAAGGAAATGAGAGGAAGCTAACTACTCATTTACCAATCTTTTGGTCATTATGATCCATGACTCAAGTTGGGATAAAAGAAAAGCATCTCAGCAAATAAACTATGTCCATCCAGTCATCTTCCTTTCTTGTGCATCCAGTTTCCACCATATATACCAGCCAGACACACATACATTGTACCCTTTCTCTCTCTCTCTCTCTCTCTCTCTCTTTGAGTTCTCTCTCTCTCTCTCTCTCTATCTGAGTTTGGTGTTTGTGGGAATAGTTTGGTCTGTGAATCTGTCTGGGCAAAGATGGGCAGGAAGTGTTCGCATTGTGGCAACATAGGACACAATTCTAGGACCTGCACAGTCACTTACTCATCATCAGCTACCGTTGGTTTCGATAGTGGTGGGCTCAGGCTCTTTGGCGTCCAGCTTGACATCTCCCCATGCTCTTCTTCTCTCGACATCAAGAAAAGCTTCAGCATGGATTGCTTGCCCTTCACTTCGTCGCCCGCCTCGTCGTCCTCCCTGTCCTCCTCGCGAATCTCGATTGGCGAGAACTCTGATAAAGCGCCCCTCGGCTATCTGTCGGATGGCCTGCTGGGTAGATCTCAAGAGAAGAAGAAAGGTGAGCTTTTGGAGAGGCAAAAGACCCAGTTCTAATCATTGCTATTAGCTAAAATTGAAGTATAGACTTTGTTTGTTTCATTTGAATTTATATGACTTCTGTTCTCATATCAAGATGAGCATTTTCGTTTTCCTGCTATGTCTATTTTTCTACTTGTATTGTTTTGACCAAGTTGGTTCTATCTAAGTTCTTTCTGTCGACATATATTTAAATCAACCTTACACTGTGCTAAGACTTGTTTAAATGCACTTCTTTTGCTTTTTTGGGAACTTTCATTTGTTGAAGCTGAGAGTTTTCGATACCTGAAACTTTGTTGGGTGTATGAGCAGGAGTTCCATGGACAGAGGAGGAACACAGGACCTTCTTGGTGGGGCTTGAGAAGCTTGGGAAGGGTGATTGGAGGGGCATCTCTAGGAGCTATGTGACCACAAGAACACCGGCCCAGGTTGCAAGTCATGCTCAGAAATATTTCCTCCGGCAAGCGAGCTTCAACAAGAAAAAGCGGCGCTCGAGCCTCTTCGACATGGTAAAAAATCATTGCTCCTATAAACTATTACCATCATATCGCTATCATCAATTAGTTCGACGGGGTTTGATAAATTCTTATTGTATAGGTTGATGTCAAAACCGTGGCGGGTGATCGTTTAGGCAGTTTGACGGCCAAGCCGAGTGAGTCAGTTCCAAATTGCAAAATGGGAACCTTGATGTCTCATTTGCAAGTTCATGATGCCAGAACCACTCAGCTTTTTACTGCACTTGGATCCTCAAAAGAGGATGGCAAGTTTAATGTTCAAGAAAGTGTGAGGATGATGACTGGTTCATGCCATGGATTGATCAGCTCCTCACAAAAGCCATCCAATGCTCCAAAATTGATTGGCGTTTTGCCAAATTCTGGTCTTGATCTTGAGCTCAAATTAGCTGTTTCAAGGCCCTTGGAGCGTAAAAAGCCGGCTCTTGTAGCTCCTCTCTTTGTGGGCCCTCTTGCTGTTACATGAAAAATTGTTTGTAAGACTAGCAAAGAGATAATAAAAACTCTTCCTTCTGTCCTTTTATTCCCTAAGGCTCGAGAAGAGGAGTGGACATTACCATTAATGCTAGTTTCAGCTTCAATTCATCAGTTTGGAAGAGAGTTTTTTGTTATATCCACTTCAAAAGGAAAGTCTGTAGCTGTAGTTCAACTGATAATGATGATGACATTACCTTTATAATAAGTAGATTAAATTAGTGTTGAAGAATGTTGCTTTTTGTTGTTTCCTCTTTCTATCTGACAAGTGTGCCGAAATTGTATACGTATAAGGGATATTGATTAAAGATGATATTCTAGCTTATTCACATATGGCAACTTTTTAACTTTTAGTTTGCTTCATTTGGAGAAAGAAGAGTTGACAAACACCGACATATAAACAAAGAAAAGCAAAGGGATTCACACAGGAGTTAGGTAAAGAGAAGAAAGGCATCTTTCTACGGCAGATAGTTTTCTTGCCGGGCTCATCCAAAGTTTCTTCTTTGGAATCTAGTAGTCCCTTGCATTGTTTACATGCTTTAAAAGCAATATAATATTGAGAAACACCTGAGGAATAACTTGTCTCCTACAAAATTTTCCAGAAATATGTTGAGTGTGGAAAAGATTGGCTGTGTTGAGTGTGGAAAAAGATTGGGAAAACGAAACAAACTTAAGACTTGATAATAGCTTCTTGTTGATGAAAGAACAAACTTATGGATTGAATTGATAACCAATGAAAACATGTTTCATATGGCCAAATTAGTGAAAACTCCTTCTAGTAAACTGCACAGTAATTACTTTCTCCTTATATAAGTTATCGGTATGAAACTTCAAGACTAAGACTGAAGGACATGTATGTAGTCGACATGCAGGTTGGAGTTATATTCTTTTAATTGGAAAATTAGGAAATTATTTTTATAGAAAAAACATAGAACTCTTTTAGTAGCCACTTTCGCATTGCTGGAAAAACAGGTGGTTTTTAGAAGACGCGATTAGGGAAAAGATATAAGAAAAGAAAAGAAAAGAAGACGCGAGCCACATCAAACCAACCATGAGTTAGAACAAGCCTTTCCATTCTGCTTTGCTGAAAAAGATGATACATGAATAACACACTGCAAGAATTGGACTAACAAACGACTGGATAAAAGAATGAACCAAGTAACTTTCTGAAGTTTCTTGACTTTGTTTTCAACGATAATTTATGTTCATGCTCGTTCAAAGTTTTCATTTTCTGGTTCTTCCTTTTCTTGTCCAATTGGAATATGCTTGTTCACTTTGCAATGAAAAGCATCAAGTTGAAGGTAACGGTTGATGCATCCAATAAATACGAAGGGGACACAAGTTAGCAATCATATTTGTCCAGCCATGAAGATTGGACCACACGTCAATGGTTATTTCTATAGGCAGTTCTCCACAAGCCAAACCCAAATTATTAAACATTTCTTGGAGCTTCTTCTTTGGGCCAACTCTATGCAATTTGCGAGAATATGGTAGTAATATAACTTGTCTCTTCCCCAAACAAGATTCAGAATGCCTTGAGAGAACCCTTTGACTTTCTGAATATATCTGTTTCCTTTTTCACCATTTTTGTCAAGCAAATGGAGGTTTCTAGGGGAAAAAAAACAAAAAAAAACATATCTTGAAAGAAAAAAATTTAGGCTGTCAGCTTACGGGGTTCCCTGGGTTATCAAAAAAAAAAATTTAGTTTAGATAAAGCAAACATGAAATCACTCATGCTACAAATTAAGCATGAACATATTGAAAACGAAAAGGCCCGTTGTTGTCGGTTGAAGAAAAGACAGATTAGAAATTATGTGACTACAAAGCTGACACAATTCCAGATATCTAGTGATTTTGAGGAAGATAAGGAAGAAATGCAGCTTGTCCACAAGTTCGCAACGAACCAACTTTATCATCTCCTCTCTCCAGGCATTTTCTGTTCCGTCAGTTCATTGAAACACAAGCCCCTATTATGCTATATCTTTAAATGGGACGGATGGCTAGCCGCTAAAAAATATATAAAGGCACATCCTAAGCATAGAAACACCTTAATCCAATCCACTGTATTTGGCTAATCAAACTCGGGCTGAAATTTTTATCCCCACATGCAAATTATTAACATAAGAAAATCCTTTCGTAGGGATCAACAACTACCGGGAAAATTTTTTTTACTGCTGCAAGTGAAGTAAATCAATGAAGTATCTGCGTTCTCAGATCCAGATTATGTTTAGATGAAAAATACAGCCAGAAACACAAAAATGAGTGATTTTCCCCTTGTGCATCATCTTTCACGTGTTTGTATTGAGTCCTCATTTCGGCCGTGATCTGAGCAGAAGGATTAGCAACGCAGGACCACGAGTTGAATATCAAGAATTGTCCTAATCAAGCTCTTGGGTCTATCCTGTTGGCTTCAATCGAACCACAACCGATGAAATGTACGAGACTTTTAACTTTTAGCATCTCACTGGGGTTACCTCTTTGGAATGGTCCGTCTGAGTTGGCATGATTTCTTGAGTGATTATAGGTAGCCTTTTGAAGAAAGTGACTCTTCATCTAACCACTGTGCCTGGCTTTAATACCTGTAGCCATCACTGAGGTGTCGAATCCCTCCACCTTGGATTCACCCCACAAAGCAAATCATGCACACAACCATTTAAATTCTGCTTATGAATCATGTGGATGGTACAATCTTGTTCTCGAGCTAGAGATACAAATATCCTAATTGCTTTTGGAGCCTTGTGCTCCTGTGATTCTAAAAGAGTCCAAAACTGTCATTTTCGTAGTCATTTTCATGAACGAACTCACTGGACAAACTTAGGTTTTTCTTTAATCCCTCCGTCCTCATATGCAATGTTCTTTTCTTGAAAAAAGAATCAATCAATTTTGGCCTCTTATCTGTAGAAACACCCAGCACAGGTCTATAATTTCCTCTCAAATAAAATCTGCAGGAAGTCAAGATGCTTGTGCTTTCACAAATCCCCCTTTTAACGACAGCAAAGTAGCGTTTGGCTTTTTTCGTTTTGTCAAGGGCGAGTTGCGATCGAGCATTGAATGTTATGCGAAAACGCTGCAATTCTAAACTTCACTATCGCCTTCGATAACCCACACCCCCCACCCCCAGCGACAATTCCACGGATTCAAAACTTTAGGCATGTCGTGTTTTCTAACTTGCCACCGGGAAAATTTACATACCAAGCTATAGTAACAAATCAATATTCTCACTAATTGTGCAATCTATTGAAGTTTCACGGTCAGGGCAGTAAAGAATAAGAACAAGGGCAGTAAAGAATAAGAACAATCATCTACTCGGAGCATTTAGTGTAAGAACAAGTACCGACAAAGATGTGAACAGAAAACCGCAGTTTTATTCAGCGGATCAGAGAATTGACCATCAGTACATGATCTAAATCTAAGAAAAAAGATGAACTGAGTCATCAGAAAGAAGCTCGAGCGAGCAAAACAGCAACTATTTGCCGATTCGTGCCCGAGCCGGTCCAATGGATATGGGTTTCGCGGAAGCTGTTGCTAAGCAAAAGCACGTTGCCATGTTGTGAACAATGAAATTATGTTCTGTTGGCTAAAAATAACACGCCAACTCTGAGAGGAGATTAGAAACCAGAACAAAATGGATAGCCGGGATGACATCAAAATACATCAGCATGAAAAGGTATTATTATCCGATAAACTGAAGTTCATATTACTCAAAGAGCTACAAGTTCAATTCCTGCCAACTCAAAATTTCAACTTTTATTCCATGCTGAAGTCGAGTTCTTACAATTATGCTCAGCTGCTGCCACGAATTTCAAGTCATTCTGTATTGCCTAAATTGATCTCGAGACTTAACTGTGTCGCGGTACATGTGAGATCAACCAACACAACCATCTAAAGAAGAACTGGCATTTTTTTTTTTTTGGGTTGAAAACGGGTAATTTCTTCATTTGTTCATACGAAAATTACAAGATAAAGGTAAAAAGTTTTGTGGAGCCGGTTTTGTAATTATTGGTTCAAAGCTTTTATATATTATTACTTCTTACCAAAAAAAAATTACAAGATAAAGGTAAATAAACTTCGAAACATAAGATATCCCTAAAAGGCTGGGGATCGTAAGATGTCCAATTGAGAGGTAGTTTTTTGGTTCGATGTGCTTTTGCTATCCAATCAGCTGCTCAGTTTCCTTCCCGGGGGCAATGGGTTGTCTTTGCTTGGCTGAATTGGGTTAGAATTCTTTTTCCTTCCAGAAGAACTGGCATTGATTTTCCAGTTTTGTCGATGCTATGTGGTTCCGTTTGATTCATGGACTTAGGCAAAGTGCTATCGGTCTCACTTGAATGGGCCGGTGGCCCTGGTGCTCTGTTTACTGAAAGGCCTGGCACTTGAAACCAACTTCCAAATCCATATGATAACTTACTCCAATCTTTGTAAATTTTTTTTCACAATTTTGTCAACTTTTCCAAATCAGTTTTTGTTACCATCTTTCATTTTTCTTCACGCTGTCGCCTCCACTCATCAAAAAAAAAAAAAAAGTAGTTGAAGCTTCTTCTTTTAGTTTTATTTTTCGGTTTTAGTGTTAAATTGGTGTCCTAGCCAGTTTTTGTGCATTTCAATTGATCCAACACTCCTAGTGATATTAAAGGACATTGGCCTATTGCACTCAGGATTTTACTTCTGGAGCGCTTCCAATAAGATTTGAACCCAAGACCACAAAGATGAAGATTTCATTAACATATTATTTGCAAACTGAATCAAGTTTTGTATGCCAAAATTGTGGAAGTGTGTTATTTGATTTCACCACCACATATGGATAAAGTAAATGCGCGATCATTGAATTTTTCCATGGAGCCTAAGATCACAGAGTTGCAGTTTGTAACCTTTAAGTTGAATATTGACCACTTAGGAGTGTCTACTTCTTGCAATAGGGTTATATAAGCCATGTTGAATTATTTGTACAAGGGATACAAGCTCATCAGTACAAATTATGTGTCTTTTAATTTATCGACTTAATTTTCTAGTTCCTGCATTTTAACTTTCCGGTTCTTGCATTTGCTTTCTTCTAGAGTAATTAGTTATAGTTCCAAATTACACGTGCCACTTCCTATCCGAATTGCCACGAAACACGATTCGATAGAAAGCAATATTATCTTTGGTGAAAGGAATTTCATCGGGAGGATAGATTGATTACATGGACTTGGTCTCCACATCGCCTAGAGAATAATGACACCGACATAATTTTTCGGCATTAATTTAATGCAGCCGAAGTAGTGTAGTCAAACGAACAACAAAACATGATAGTCTTTGTCCTTTCGAAAAGAGTGATCAAATCACCAACCATCTTTTGAAAAGGAAAAGCTGCAACCAAGCCTTTGTCATTCTTTAGCTCGCTTTCATACCTAATCGAACTTGATTTTCTAGAAACTTAGATCTCTGGGTGATACCATCGTCATCATTAGATGACTGATGACATGATTTTTTTCCCATTAAGGGAACAAATTCTCTTCCCTTTTATGAAAACCATTGAATTTTCTCCCTTGTCGGGTCCACTCTTGCCAATCATCGGTGGCTTCGTTTATTCCATGGCGTCGCTCCCATTTTGCGCGTGTTTTAAAGTGCACACCGGAGATAGGACAAAAACTTCAGCTTCAGCATCTAGGGCTTTTAAAAAAGTCACCTCTGGTTGCCACATTGGCTTTAAAATTGAGAGTCTCTTTCCCACCTCTCTATACCTGGTTCGATATTAGCCGATATAAGCCAATAGTGAAACCTCTCGACTTTGAACTTTGAACTGATCACTTGCTTTATAAAGAAGCTTCCCCTAATCCTCAGAAGTGCAACCCAAATGGCGATCTCTTCCCTGACAAAAGAGAGATATCAACTATAGGGCGAGAGAAGGCATGACATCCCCACATGCAGCGAACGCAAGGCTGGACAATGAAGCTACTCTGCCAGGGTTTCGATTTCACCCCACAAGCAAAAATGAAATATCATCAAAATACCATACGATGCATTCATTTGATAATGTGATTAATGAGTTCTCCCATGAAATGTTTCTTTCCTTTCATCTGATATTTTTTAAGATATTATTGCTAAGATAAATGAGAAATTAATTTTTTCTCCCTCTTGTCAAAACTGATAGTAAATAATTTAGAGGACCTCCGTCTTATCCCCATAATGTCTCACCCCCACAGGGTAACGCTGCACCTACCGCCTACCGGCTGGCCACCAGGAGGAGTAAGTCAATTATCGAATTTTCCAATAGTGCCATTCATGACGACTTTCTCTACCGGGAAAAAAAAAACAGGGTTGAAGATTCCGCCCTCCGAACACACAGCGTAGATTGGATTCAATCTTCCCTTTTCTCATGATTTTGCTTTGTAAGCATGACCTAATGTTGGCCTCCACTTTTAAATTGTGAGCAACTCTGAATATAATATTTCATCAGGCTAACTTAGAGGAGATGTCGATGATGGATTCGTGATTCAAGGAGGAGACAAACCTACAAAGTAGATTGGATTGAAGTTTTCCGTTTTCCCCACTATCCCGAGAGAGCATAACCTAATGTTGGTTTTGTTGTAATTATGGTTATAATTATGGTTAATGGATCAACGAAAGCCAATAAATTAAGATACGTCTTTTATGTTCACGTATCTCTTTTGAATTCATGAATTTCCTAGATTTATGTATCTTTTAGTTAATGTATTTATTGAGTTTATGAATCTCTTGAATTCATGTATCTTTGGATACATAAATCTCTTGGATTCACGTTTCTCTTTATTCATGAATCTCGTGGATACACGCGTCTATTTAATTCATGTATCTCTCTAGTACATGAACTAAAAAGCTCTATATATAGATAGGAACATAGAGCTTCATTGGAGTTTTTTGGTTTTTGGTTTTTGGTTTTTCTAACTCGATTCCAAAAGAGCTTTGATATACGTTTCAACTCTTCTGTTTTTTCTGGGTGTGTTGGTTCAATTGAACGGTTCGATTGAGTCCTGTTTGCATAGTGCTAATCCAAACCTTGGGAGGCATAGTTCGTTTGCAGCACCATTGGTAGGAACTAATCGCCTAATCCAAATCCGGGTGTGTTGGTTCAATTGAACGGTTCGGCGAGTCTGTAGTGCTAATCCAAACGAGTTCGAGGTGTTATATTTGGGAGGCATAGTTCGTGAATCGTGGAGCACCATTGGCGAAACTAATCGCCTTAAGGAGATTTGATTATCCGTACCTCACCTCCAATTTCATGTTATATCTTATTTCTTCTTCTCCAAGAGTTGTAAGTTTACATAAAAAGAGGAATATTATATAGCTGTTATCGTCTTCTCTACTTTTATGTTCTTATTTCAACAAACAGTGTGCTTTCTCTGGATATAATTTCCAACAGGTTTCCTATGGCACCTTCATAACCAATTTTTTTCACGACACCGATAAATAATCCACTCAAATTGCCTTTTTGTTATTCTGGCTTTTTATATACATCTTTTACCACCCATCACTCAAGGTTTCCGAAGACTTTGTCGATATAGCATATTCGTTGGTTGGAGGCGCATCGATAGCCCTGGGTAATATGAAAAGCTTTGTCGATTTTGGCTTTTTTTCTTTCAGACAGAAGAGGATAAAGGATTTAGTCTCAAGTACCATTGGTAAAATTTAAGGTCAAAGGCAAGGAAAAGCCCGAAATTAACTAGATTTGGGCAACCAGACATACTCTACGATGGAAATTTCGTGGGCAGGAAACTTTTCTCCAACAAAGTGTGGAAATCAACCCTTTAGAGATGGAGGGATACGACCTGATGGATCTCGTATAAAACAGAGACCCAGAATTACCTGACCAGGATTATTCAAGCTGGAACATATAGGTGTCATTTGTCGAAGCGAGAAAGATATGCGGAAGCCGAATATTCAGGAGCTTTGGGATTTAATTGAAGCACTGGGTTGAAGTATAATGGAGAATTCTAAGAAAAGAGAAATTGGAACGGGGATAGCTTGGATCAAAATTGAAGATGAAGATGAAGTTGAAGTAAAATGAATATGAAGTCTTGTCAAGTCCCTACACCATCCCAAAAGAAGCAATGGCTAATAGTAATGGTTCGCGAAACGTGTCGATTAGAGGATGATGTGTCAAGATGTTACATAGGCGAGGATTAGGCGGTTGTCAAAATGCAGAGTACGAAGCATCGGAGATATAATACGCATCCATCCAACTTTTGAGAGGCAAACTAAAAAAAAAAAAAAAAACTTTTGAGAGGTAATATTTCGTGCCTTTCAAATGTTTAAAAGAATAAAAGAGGGAGTATATGGTTATACCAAAAAATAGCCAAGTCTTTATAATCGACATGATGCTGATCCGAGTAAATATAACTTGGCACCGAATATCGACAATTTGCCAATCACAGGAACTTTTGTTGATGGCCATGTGCATCGATGACCACGAGCGCAGTCGTCAGTATATAGTGATGGCTGATCAACGATCGAGACTTGTGTAAGTAAGTGTGGAGTACCAAAACCGAGGAAGATGAAGATGCCGATTGATGGTTGAATGGAGTGAAGGCTTTAGAGTTATAAGCACTCGGAAGAGCACAATAACAGCTAGAATTCCACTAGCCTGTATTAATTTAAGTTGGCAAAAGGGTTGGCTTTTTATAAGGCTTAATATCATTTCCTTCACTACCCTCCACGAAGCGACTATTACAGACATAGAATGAGATGAGGTTCAACTCCTTCCACTCTTCGATTTTCTCTCTCCTTTTGCCTGCTTTAATTAATCTTTCAGGAGCTTAATACGGTTTTATGATTGGCATAATCAGGCCAAGTTCAAAGCTTGATTCGACAGTCGGGGGATACTTCGATTTCGATTTTCTCTCTCTACAACCCTTTTTCAGATCCGGAAGAGAATACGAGGATCGAAATCGGTCGGTTTTAATTATATCGAGTTGTCAGCAACAATCAATTTGCAGTTTCACGGCATGTTTTTTGGATGATGACATTTTGCTTATAAAGGAGATATGCATGGCCATCGTTTTGATCAGCTTAAGAAGATGTTACCAATGATCTCTTGGGCCAACTCCAAAAGCTTGATCATCAGCTCCATATTTATTTATATATGTCCGATTTTTAAAAGAATTATTCGATGGAAAACTTTTGTTCTATTTTATTTAATTTTGTGTTGCCCATGTTGAAAAAAAAGATATATGAATGCGAGATTCATGAATGGAAAAAGAAAAGCAAGTACAAGATGGCCGTGAAAAATATTTATGTCTAATCATTGATTATTTAACAAGCAATCTTTTATTAGTAATAAATTTGTGGATAGAATAATTGGTCATTCTTCTTATTTCTAAGTCGAATCATATGTGTTGCTTCTATTTATCTTGAAATAAAGTCTCTTTACTAAGCATATGGTTTTTTTTTTTTTTTGGTCGGTCCTACTCTAATTCTACTCTAACACTCACTCTCAGACTTTTGCCCTTGCCTCCTTGCAGGGCGTGGGAGTTGAAACCCACTCCTGAAATGAAATCGTCCCCACCCCAATCTCCCATGAGAAGGTGGGGATTTGAACCCCTAACCTCCCCCTTCCAAGTTGGAAAGGTGGCCACTGGGGCGAACCCCCAGTGGTTTAAGCATATGGTTGGAGTAAGTCACTTTTCGATTCCTTCGAGTCATTTAAAATGTACCTCGGGGAGACAGGAATTATGGAGATTAGTCGAGTCCACTGCACAGCCGAAGAGTTACGACTGGTTATAGATAAAGTCAACTTGCGATCATGGAATTTGTTTAATGGAGCGTCGGATGGTGGAGATGCGGTGGTAAATGATTTGGATTGACGCTACGTTTTGCCAAATACTCTCCGGAGAAAAGAGGAGAAAGCGAACTTTCCATGTGCGTGAGCAAACTCCCACTTGTATTTATCCAGCTAGAGATGCGGTGGTAACCTTTTAATCGGAATATTTGTCTGCGTAGGTGCGATTGCGTCTTTTAATAGGGTTATACAAGCCGAGAGGGTTGATTCCCGCCCCGTTCCCATGGGCATGGACTCCATGTGACCATATGAATAATGAAACCGTCAGAATTTTTCTGGGCATTAATCTGATGCAACAACGAGAGCGGAAGTAACTTAGCCGGATGAACAACTGACATACGATACAGTCTTTGTCCGATAAGAGGATCAAACCATTGCTGGCTAGGAGTGGTCTATGCTCTAGCTTTATCATATTGATAGGATTCACTAGGAAAATAGAAAAACGCATATGAGCATCGATCTTTTGGCAATGAGTTCCACTGATATTCCTCGGCGAGTCCGCACACCACTAGTGGCTGAAAGTCTCCCACAGACAGTGGCGGCCTCCTACCCCCACTCCCGCCTTTTTAGCTTACCTCCCCAAAACGTGCCAATGACACGAGTTGGTTTTTTTTTTTTTTTGGTGACCTAGGGAACCCGCCGCACGGCCGGGGGAAACCCTGGGGCACGCGCAGAAACCACCACCCACGCACCCCCGGGCAAGTCGCGGCTAGCATCAAGCAACGACGACGCCGCAGATCGAACTTGGGACCTCTCATGAAAAGTACCCTTGCTCAACCACCTACGCCACCACCACGGGTGGTATGACACGAGTTCGTTTTTACTCACTTAATCACAAAATGATTTTATGAGATTTTGGTAGAATCACTGCTAAATGTATTATTTTTTTTTTTTTTAAATATTCTAATATTTATTCACTAATTAGGAACCACCAAAAAAGAAAAAAGAAAAAGAAAAAGAAAAGAAGAACGGTTGAGTGGACCATGTAACATGAGCCGTCCCCCACTTCGCTAAAAAGCTATGAGAAACGTGGTATCTAAGGCGGACCCCACGCTGAGTCGGTTTGCGGACCCCCCCGTTGAGTCGGTCGGACAGAACGAGGTTTAGAAGTAGAAACAGATTCTGGTCAAAAGCGTTGGTTTGCTTCTTCTAGAAGGAGAACAAGAAAGGGGAGGAGACCGCAGATCTAGTGGGGGCCGTTAATTTGCGCAGTTTTATTGTCGGGGGAATTTGAGCAAGCTCTCTCACTCTCCCGTGCGGCCATGCCCACGTGTATCGACTAGAATTAATATTTCTCCCTCTTCTCATGTATTGTAATTTGACTTCCATAATCAATATTTACCCAGTAGCATGCCGATGTGTATCGATTTGACAATTAATCTGATTTTTTGCGTGTTATATAACCCCAATCATCTCTGCACCGTCATTCCTCCATTCCATTATCCAACTCTTCCCCCCCCGACCCTCTCTCTCTCTCTCTCTCTCTATCTAATGTACCAATAAACCTAAGGAGAAGAACGAAAGGAACAAAATTCACACAAGAAAAAAGGGAACTTTCATCACGAACAAAATCAGTACTCCGAGAAAGCTCAAACGCCAAAGATGAAGAACGGAAGGAAAGAACTTTACACAAGAAAGAGGAATCTTTAATGACGGGACAAAATCAATCATCCAATAAAGCTCAAAAGCCAAAGTCGAAGAACGGAAGGAACGAACACACAAGAAAAAGGAATCTTTAATGACGGGACAAAATCAATACTTCCATAAGCTCAAAAGCCAAAGACGAGGAACGAACTTTGCACAAGAAAGACGAATGTTTAAACACGGAATAAAATCAAAGCTCCATAAAAGCTCGGAAACGACCCTTCTTTTTTGAGATGGCAAAAGCTAGAGCATGGATCACTCGTAGCCAGCAATAAAAGCAAGAGGGGAATCGACATGGCAGGAGCAGTCGAGAATCTTCACATAAAGGGAAGAGAATTCGGTTGGATAAAAAGCTAAAATGATAATGGTCTTTCAAGTTTCTATTGGATGCTGACTCTCTCCCTCCCACCAGTTTAAACACTTGCACGGTGACTTCCCACGAAACCTGCTTTGCCATCTACGATACCTCAGTCCACATTTTCTGATTTTTCGCTACATATATAAACCCAACTCCAGCCATCCTCATGCATCCCTGCAACTCCTCTCGACAACTCTAATCACACCCTCATTCCTTCATTATCCAACTCCCCCCTCTCCTCATGGAGAATCCAAACAACAACGGCTTCCATTCCCCCCCACAGGAGGGCTCCAATGCTTCGATGACGACGGTCGTCCCAAACACACAGGTACTTTGTTTTTCCCTTAAGAGTGAAAAGAAAATTACCACTGACTTGTTATGAAAGACTTGGACGAACTACCATAAAGAATCACCCGTCTTCAAGATCAAATCAGGGAATAACACAACAAAGTTTGAGATACTCTCCACAGGAAAAAAGGAAATATTTTTCTATAAAACACGGTCAGTGAAAAAAGAAATTTATCTAGCCAGTTGCCTAGCCTAGCAATAAATTTCACGTCAACCCGATGTTGTGATCTCAGGGCAGTCAGTGAAATTATTACCTTTTTTATTCCTTGCTTGACTAAAGCAGCAATTCTCTTCTCTTTTACATTTTAAGGGAGTAAAATAAAATGGAGGTAAGACTGTCGTCTCGCGACGCGTCACTTCAGGGTGGCTCGTCTCCTCGTATGGGGCCCAACTTGTCGAACTGGGCGTCCTCTTTATTCTCTCCTCGCTCTCTTCTCTTCTCTCTCCCCTCCCCCGCACGCTTTCTCTCTCTTCTTCTCTCTCTCTCTCTCTCTTCTGTCGCTCAACTCTCTCTATTCCACCGAGCCTTCGGAGGTCCGACGAACCACCGCGCCGCCCTTCCGGCTCCGGTGTCGCCTGCGCTCGCGGCGGGGTCGCGTCCCTCTTCCTCGCTGGCAAGAACCTCTTCGGCTACATCCCTGCCGAGCTCGGCCTCCTCGACTGGCTCAGACGGCTCAACCTCGCCGGCAGTGACTTCTCCAAGCCCATCCCCTCCCGCCTCTTCACTTGGACCTGTCCTCCAACTCGCTCAATGGGTCGCTCCCCGAAGCGCTCGCGAAGCTCGGGAGCCTCTCCGGGACGCTGAACCTGTCATACAACGGGTTCTCTGGAGAGGTCCCGGCTGTGCGCTCTCTGTGTCCCTCCGAGTCACGACCGAGCCCTCGTCCAACGAACCACCGCGCGGCCTCCGCCTCCGCCGTCGCAAAGTTCGTCGGTCGGGCACGATGGTTCGTCGATCGGCCGGAGGCTCGGTGGGGGAAAGAGGGGGCGGTGATCACAGTCCTTCTGGTTTCTCACGTTGGCACACAAGATGCACTCAATATTTTCTTGGCTTGTGTGTGAGTGAATGCAGGGAATGTATGGACAGCGAGCGCTCACATAATCACAGCAGTGATCGGATCTGGAGGCTTGTCCCTGGCTTGGGCCATTGCGCAGCTCGGTTGGATTGTCGGCCCTACCATCATGCTGCTATTTGCCCTCGTCACTTACTACACCTCCACCCTCCTCACCACCTGTTACTGTTCCGGCGACCCCATCACTGGCAAGCGCAACTACACCTACATGGATGCTGTTAGTGCAAATCTTGGTATGTCACATTTGTATTCGTGCTCATGTTTATATTCACATACTAATGTCCGAGCCAAGTCCAATCATGTTGTGTTGGGACCTAAAATCTCCTCTTTGATTAAATTATCCAGGTAGCTTCAAAGTCAAGCTTTGTGAGCTGGTTCACTACGTGAACCTCTTTGGGGTTACCATCGGTTGCACGATTGCATCTTCCGCCAGCATGATGTGAGTATATTTGCGGTGAGAATTCTAGTGATTGCTATTTCGATGGTTTCAAAAGTCACGTGAGTTTGATTTTACTTTCTTCTGGTCATTGCAGGGCTATCAAGAGGTCCAATTGCTTCCACGAGAAAGGTGAGAAGGACCCGTGTCCCATCAACAGCAATCCTTACATGATTGCGTTTGGCATCGTTGAAATCATTTTATCTCAGATCCCCCATTTCGATCAGCTGTGGTGGCTGTCGATCGTCGCCGCCTTCATGTCCTTTACCTACTACACCATTGAACTTGGCCTGAGTATTACCAAAGTTGCAGGTACGTGAAATTTTTTCTTGCTAAACTGCTCTATTTATGTTTCTAAGCTATCTCCATTGGTAATAGAACCTAGTCGAATTATGAAGTTCTGATTTAGTGTTCTCTTGTGGTTTGTTTAATCTTCAGAGACAGGGAAAATTAGGGGAAGTCTCACTGGAATCAACGTTGGGGCCGTGACCTCAACGCAGAAAATATGGAGGAGCTTCCAGGCTCTTGGTGACATCGCTTTTGCCTATTCGTACTTCCTCATCCTCATTAAAGTTCAGGTGACCAGAGCTCTCTCAAATGCATGACACGAGAAAGTATTAGTGATGGTTAATAGTTCTAATGAATTGAAATCATTGACATGATAATGAATTGAAATCATTGACATGATAAGTTTATTTTTGTTTTAGGACACGATCCAGTCCTCTCCATCCGAAGCAAAGGCGTTGAAGAAGGCGAGTCTAGTCAGCATAGCTGCCACAACCTTTTTCTACATGATATGTGGGTGCATGGGCTACGCGGCCTTCGGCGATACGGCACCCAAAAACCTCCTCACTGGGTTTGGTTTCTACAACCCATACTGGATGGTTGACATCGCAAACGCCGCAATCGTGATCCACCTCGTCTGCATGTACCAATTCAACTGCCAACCCCTATTCGCCTACGTTGACAAGACCTTGGTTAAGAAATTTCCCAACAGCCAGTTCATCGCGAGGGAGATCAAAATCCCCATTCCTTGGTACAGCCCTTACAAGTTCAAGCTCTTCCCGTTTGTCTGGAGGACGGTCTTCGTGATCGGGACCACCTTGATCTCCATGCTCCTGCCGTTCAGCAACATTGTCAAGCTGCTCAGAGCACTGGGTTTTTGGCCCCTCACGGTCCTTTTCCCGGTCGAGATGTACATTAAGGAGAAGAAAATAACCAAGTGGAGCACCAAGTGGGTGTGCCTCCAGATTGTAAGTGTGGGTTGCCTTATCATCACCATTGCCACCGCTGCGGGCTCTATCGCCGATGTAATTCTCAACCTCAAGTCCTACAAGCCATTCAGTACCGACTGCTAAATATTGTGCTACTGATAGGCATGTCGCAAATAAGGAAAGGAAGGAGTGAAGGCGAGAGAGATTGTTTTCATGTTCATGTTCGCAGAAAGGTTTATGGCGTCTGTGAAATTTTCTGTGTGATAAGTTTGAGTCAAATTTCAGTTTCACTGTATACTCTATGTGGGGACGAAAGGACCATTTGAGTGTCAGCATATTGTGTCCATCGTCATAAGAATGTAACTCTTGTATTATTTATCAATGGAAATTGGAAGCTTAAAAAACAATGGAAGTTCAAGGTCTTCTCTTGCTCATATATGTTGATTTTGGGGGCTATACACAAGCCCTCGTGAAAAAAAGAAGCATATGACGACCGTTGAATGAAACCACGAGGTTGTAATCCCTACGCACGATCATGACAAGGACAAAACCGACGGAGCACGAACTCAGTCTAGTTGGATCTCAAAAGCAAAAAACACATTTTTTTGGTCCATCTCTCCCCAGATTCACCATTAATATATGAACTTGCAATATGGAATCGGCGATCATCCCACGGTCGTTATGCAGTTTCTGGTCATGCATAAAATCATATTTGCTTTTAGCAAAAATTAAAACCAACATGACAAGACTCGAACTTCTCTCTTATTTGAGCGCTATCTTACGGTTGAAGACACAAAGACTAGGGCATTGGAAAAAGTACAAGCAAATGGCCCCGTTCACACTTGTGTACAATAAAGCTGCCCGGCGTTGAATAAACGCTGAGCAACTTAGTCGTCGGAGCTTTTTTAAGGGACCCAAGAATAATCAAAGGGGGCGGTTGATGTTCCGTGCGTGCCGGGCAAGCTTGTATTATTTTTTTGTGTGGTTCATGCTCATAATTAGTAAATAAGAATCTTGATGAGCAAAAGCTGAGATTCTTTTGTGAGTAAGTGAGTAACGCGTACTCATTTTATTGGCACATTTTTGAGGAGGCAAGCTAAAAGGCAGGAGTCAGGGTAGGAGGCCGCCACCCTAGAGACTTTCAGCTGCTGGTGGTCAGTGGACTCTTCAAGGAATATCATTGGAACTTATTGCGAAGAGATTCGATACTTTTTTGCATTTTTCTATCTTTTCTAGGGAATCCTATTGGAAGGTCATGAGAATGGGAAACTTCAATCCAATTTACATTGTGGGTTGGGAAGGCACAGGATCTTGAACCTTGCTTTTTGTGATGGTGAAAGTCAAAATAGGTTAGAAAATTTGATATCAATCTAATCTCGCTGGCCAGGAGTTACATTTTGGGAGTGACCCATCATGGGGAGATGGCAGAGGTCATTTAATTTATTTTGTATTCGTTTTGACAAGAGAGGAAAAAAAGAAGTTAATTTCCCATTTATCTTAGCAATAATATCTTTAAAAAATCAAATAAATGGAACAAATATTTCATGCGAGGACTCATTAATTACATTATCAAATGAATGTATTGTCTAGTAATGTGGTCGTATTTCGTTTTTGCTTGTGGGGGTGAAATCGAAACCCCGGTAGGAGAGCTTCATCGTTCGGCCTTGCGTTCACCGCATCTGGGGATGTCGTACCTTCTTTCGCCCTATAC
Organism: Eucalyptus virginea; assembly: GCA_014182375.1. Taxonomy (NCBI): domain Eukaryota; kingdom Viridiplantae; phylum Streptophyta; class Magnoliopsida; order Myrtales; family Myrtaceae; genus Eucalyptus; species Eucalyptus virginea. Next base: position 52,856,425 of record CM024516.1, on the reverse strand, counting down.
TTAATTTCTCTCTTTCATCAGGGAAGGGACCCGCATTTGGAGTGCACTTATGAGGAATAAGGGCGAAGCATCTTTGCAACGCAACTTTAGTGGACGAGTGATTTGTGTTAAGTTCAAAGTCAAGAGGTTTAACTTTTTGCTTGTATCGGCTAAAGTTGAAGCAGGTATCGAGAGGTTTGACACGGCGGCAGTTGATGGAGACCTTGGTTTGACCGTGGTGGTGCCGACAGGCGAGATCAAAGTCAAGAGTTTTAACTTTTTGCTTGTATCGGCTAAAGTTGAACCAGGTATCGAGAGGTTTGACACGGCGGCAGTTGGTGGAGACCTTGGTTTGACCGTGGTGGTCCAGACAGGGACTTTGAACTTAACACAAATCATTCGTCCACTAAAGTTGCGTTACAAAGAAGCTTCGCCACGGCGAGAGAGGGTAGCCAGGTACGGTGAAATCACGCGGTCATTTCAAGGAATTCTCCCGCTCGTTTTCATAATATCGTGAAAGGACAATTTGTTTTTTTTATAAGGCACACCGTCAAAAGCCATGTTAACGAGTGATCTTGAAATTTCATTGAAAATCGATGTTTTACATTAATATCACAATTTTTCATCATGGACGATCACTTAAGCCATGACCGGACCTGGGAAAACAATCGTTTTTGGCCGCCCAACCCAACATGAGACAATTAACCTATTATTTTTTTCAAAAAATTAGAGCCAAATCCATCCGCTCTCTAATTAGTTCTCTTTTATATCCACCATCATGAATATAATTTTTATAAGGGAGTAAGATAAGTCCGATGATTGCGCAATATGCAATTATCTAACAAATTCCTCCCTACGTGCATCGCCACATAAGCTTTTTCCATCTAAATCTTTTAAACGAGTGGACTATGCATGGAATTTGTATTATCTGATGCCTCTGATGGATCGATTGCTTTCGCACCTAATACCACGACATTTCCAAAAATAATATTAAAAAAAAAGTACAAAAAAGATGGTTTTGTATTTTTTTTAGAGTGCTAATGCTTGAACTAGACATTAGACCAAACTAGTTTTCACACATCACGCATAGTTAATTTTCATTTCTCATGCAATAGAAGAAATTAACAATAAAGGTCATAATTTTAATTGCACTGAATATTAAAAATGATTGAGATTAGTTTTTTTTACCACTACTTGAATGATTTTCAAGAAAAGTAAACATTAAGTGGACATTTTTCCATACTAAACAAGGGAGATGGTTCGTGCGTGATCAATCGGATTTTCAATCCTCCTATGATCAGCCCAGTGTGTAATCATTATCAACCCCCTATACTGATTGTTCCACCACCTCCTCTAGTCAGTTTCATGGTAGTTTGAACCCCTGCGTTTCCCCATTCACCTAGGGAGTCATTCTTATATTTAGGCCTTTGTCTTATTTATCAAATCTATAACGGGGCAAGACACATTGCGCTACTATGTCAACAACGATTGAAGCACGCCTTCACCACCATTGATCTCTCAAACTCCATTTCGGCTTTGTTGGTAGGAGAGATTTTTTATCCAATGTGATATCTTGATAGCAAAGCATCGGCACACACGACCAATGACATTATAAAATCCTAAATCTTAAACCGTTTTACGATTTGACAAAAGTCTTAGTTGGTAATGGTCGTTTATTGCCTATTAAGCAAGTTGGTAAAGTCTTTTTACATATGAATAATGAAACAAGTTGTATCTAAATTTTAATTTAATGTGTACAGTCGTACATGAACTTTCAATTTGTTTAGTATGATCCTTGAACTTTAATCCAATATGCAATGTCGTTGCTAAACTTTTAATTTGTCCAATGTGATCTCTAAACTTTTGATACGTGTTCAATCTAATCCCTAAACTATATGAAAATGTGCAATATTATCATTGTCAAAGTTCATGGACCATTTGTGTATTTTTTCTTTTGCACGCTTGCTCTCGATCTTTGTCGTTATCTCATGTATCATGTCCCTATCTTGCTCGCAATCTCCTCTTAGTTACTCAACTTGGATGCAAAAGTTCTTATCCTATTGATTTTAATGGTTCATCCTTTACTTTGAAGGATCAATGAACAGAGAAAACTCTCCTCCAAGCTGACTTCTCTCATGATCTTTATCTGATTTCTAACTTATTGATGTCATTTCACTCGCATCCTATCATGGCTTCCTCTACTTCACTCACTCACTCACTAGCATGCTCGCCCTGGGCATCCTAATAGATAAGTTTTGAGTCATGTTTGCAATTCTAGTTCTAGATTAGTATCTTGCGAGTCCTGTCTTGTGGGGCAAATCTCATCAATTGCCTTTTGAGTTTGCTAGTCATCGGACATCTTTTCCATTGATTATAATTCATTTGATGTCTAGATGAGTGCAATTTTATCCATTTTCAGTTTCATATATTTTGTATTATTCATTGATGACTACTCTTAGTTTACTTGGGTCTTTCCTATGAAAATTAAATTTGTAGTGCATACACACTTTTATCGCTTCCATTGTTTTATTGAAAATTTGTGTAATACCAAAATTAAATTTTTACGAACTCATGACGGAGAGAACCATCTCAAAATGGCCCATCAGAACGTAAAACACTTAGTCGAAATATCTTGATCCTTATTAATCTATGCTCATATGCTTTCTTTGGATTGGGTTGATGCTCTTTGTTACTACTTACACTACTAATCGATTTCCCAATCCTATCATCTATGACATTTATTCTTTCCACTTTTTATTTGGGTTCTAGTTTAGTTAATTGTGTTTCTCACAAGTTAGCACCTTATTTTGTATCATGGGTATTTCTTGAGTACGTGTCGAATCACAAAAGCTATTGTTGTATTGATCAATCAAGTGGTCGTGCTTTTATCGGTCGTTATGCTGGGCTTGATTAGAGGATTTTTTCTTTTTATATAATCCTTCAACTCTTTGTCCTGTAACCCACTGTTTAGTATCAGCCCCTTCATTTTTTGTTTCATTCAATTAATTTATTCTTTCTTCTCGCTCCTCTGACGCTAGGGGTGTGCAACCGGACCAGGTTTATCTAGTTCCCGGTCCGGCCCACCCGGAAAACAGGGTCGGGAACCGGTTCCCAAAATTCAAACCCTGTTTAAACCGGTCCAGGAACCGGTTTCGAGGGATTACCCACCTGGGAACCGGATCGACCGGACCAGTTTGGGAACCAATTTGAGAACCAGTTTCTAAGGCAGCCCCAAATCAAAAACCCTAATTCATTTCTATCTTCTTTACCTCTCACACTCACACGGTCACGACTCACACCCGCAGACTTGCTTTTCCTTCGTCGCACCCCATCACTAGATCCGTCAGTGGGAGAATGCCACCGCCGGAGCCATCGCCGGGTTCGCCACTGTCGCCACCGCGCACCCCCTCGATGTCGTCCGCAGACTCCGCACCCGGTTCCAAGGTCTCTCTCTCTCTCTCTCTCTCTCTCTCTCTCTCTCTCTCTAGGGTGCTTCCGGCTTGTGTCGAGTTTTTGGAGTTTGCTTTGGGCTGATATGGATGATCCGTCAGTGGAGAACGCCACCGCCGGAGTCGTCGCCGGGTTCGCCACCATCGCCGCCGTGCACCCCCTCGACGTCGTCTGCAAACTCCGCACCTGGTTCCAAGGTCTCTCTCTCTCTCTCTCTCTCTCTCTCTCTCTCTCTCTCTCTCTCTCTCTCGGGTGCTTCCGGCTTGTGTCGAGTTTTTGAAGTTTGCTTTGGGCTTGTGTAGGAGTCCACTGTCTAGAACTAGGGCACGACAATGGCATCTTTCGCGAGCATTTTGGCAAGAACACGTTGATTCTTGTTATTGATGGTCGGCTTCTGCAGCTCGTTGATGTTGATATGTGCCGTGCATGACTTTGGAATTTAATTAACTGCTATGAGTCCTAGGACCATCTAAAAGCTGCTCTAGTGTCGGCTCATGGCCATGATTATTATTTTTTTCAAATTATACAATCGGTGAATCCGATGTTTAGGTTTAAAGGTTCAATTCTGTGGAATTCCATAAATTTAAAAATGATGCAGCACCACAGTGCTTCGGAATTGATATGATGCAGCTGCTAGTCAAGACTTTCAATTGTCGAATATTTTTTGGCTGTTGGACTGGTTTATAATGTGAACAGGGTTGCCTCTGCATATAAAATCAACTTCAGGAATGAGTTGACAAAGTTGTGCGTTATATTCGCCTAATTTTGCTTCTGAACATCTCATAAATATTAAGACTTATGCATTCTCTTGCATGACATAAATGTTCAAAAGGTTTGCTTCATTTCTTTCTATCCTGTGAAGCTAGATGGTTTTTTCTTTTTTTTTTTTTTTTTTTTTGGTCCGAAGTCTGCATATGGCTGAACTTTATCTTTGGCTTGGTATCTCGACTGTATAATGAGAGACCTATGATGATTCATTGCTGGGTTTCAGTGATTGAGAGATTTGATTTACTATGAAAACTAATATGTTTTTGTAGAATCCTAATATTATATAATTTGTTTTCAATTTTTAGTTAATAGATCAAGACAAAGACATATTAATGGAAGTGGGGGGACATAATGAAATGAGTCCGCTCATGGAATTGCCATTCCATGGAGCTGATGAAGTGGAATCTGTGACCATGGGCACAACAAACAAGGTGATGGTACCTAACTCTCATCCTCCTTCATGTAAAAAGCGAGCTAATCAATCAAATTGTTGGAATAATTTTTCGAGAATTATAAATGAGAAAACATAGAAAACAGTTAAGGTGAAGTGCATTCATTGCGGGATGAATTATGTGTATAATGTTGATCATGGAACCTCTACTATGTGGAAGCACTTGAGAAAATGCAAAAAGTATCCTCGTACAGATAAAAAGCAAATGTTGTTTGCATCACGTGACAAAGATGTGGTGGGCGAGGTAGGGGAAAATACTACTAGTGGTGGTAGTATCTTAACAACATGGAAATTTGATCAAAAATGTTGTAGGCATATGCTTGCTCGGATGATTATTGTTGATGAACAACCATTTTCCATGATTGAGCGTGTTGGTTTTCGTGATTTTGTTAATGAATTGCAACCTCTTTTCCATCATCTTTCACGATTTACAATGGCAAGAGATTGTATGAAGTTATATCTAAGTGAAAGGACTTGTTTGAAAGCTTACTTTGGTAAGCTTAAATCTATGATTGCACTCACAACGGATATGTGGAGTTCCATTTAAAATTTGAACTATTTGTGTCTTACTGCATATTATATTAATGAAAATTGGCAGTTGCAAAAAAGAATAATTAATTTTGTGGTGATGCATAGTCACAAGGGTAAGGAGATTGGGAAAATGTTGGAGAATTGCATTTATGATTGTGGAATAAAAAAGAAGGTGTCCACAATAACAGTGGATAATGCAAGTTCAAATGGTGTGGCCATTAGTTATTTGAAAGAAAAATTTTCAGAAAGAGGATTTTTGATTTTGAATGGCGATGCTTTACATATGAGATGCACTGCTTATATACTTAACTTGATAGTAAGAGATGGATTGAATGAGGTGCGTGATTCTATTGCACGCATCCGAAACATAGTTAGGTATGTGAGGAGTTCTCCGGCGAGAGCTAAGACATTCAAAGCTTGCATTGAGAGTGAGAGGATTGCATACAAGGGTTCGGTCTGTCTTGATGTTGCCACTAGATGGAACTCCACTTACATGATGTTAGATACCGCCATAAAGTTCAAGAAAGCTTTTAAAAGAATGGAAGATGAAGATTTATTTTTCTTAAGGGAAATTGACAATGATCCTCCTGAAGATGAAGATTGGGAAAATGCCATCATTCTTTCTAAATTTCTAAGATGGTTTTTATGATACAACCAAAAGGATGTTGGGTAGTTCATATGTTACTTTCAATAATTATTTTGAGGGGATAGCTATGTTGTATAAGTATTTGAATAATGTGACGAATTCTTTAGACCCAAAGCTTCAAGCTATGGGTTTAAAAATGAAAGAGAAGTTTGACAAGTATTATGAGAGTTTGGATAAAGTTAATATGATGGCATTGATTGTGGTTGCATTGGATCCTACAAAGAAGTTGAATTATGTAAAGTTTTGTTTTGAACAAACCTATGATGATGAAGCAAAAATTGATGAGATGCATGATAAATTGAAGGTCGCCTTGGAGAATTGATATAAATTTTATGAGCGATCTTTTGTTGGCTCTTCTAGTAAAGAAAAAATTGGTGATTCAAGTGTGAGTAATAGTAGTAGTGCTTCCAATGTTGATATTGATGACAATGATTGTGAAATCGATGCTTGGCACAAAAGCTTTCTCCATGCGAAGAAAAGAGTGTTGGATGAAAACAAATTTGAGCTTGACCGGTATTTTGAAGCTGAAAGTGAAGATATCCTTAATATTGATCTTTTGATGTGGTGGAAGAGTACTGGGTCAAAGTATAAAATCTTATCTTTGATTACTCGAGATATTTTGTCTATTCCCGTGACTACCGTTGCTTCAGAGTCGACTTTTAGTACATCGGGACATGTACTTGATGGCTTTCGAAGTTCTTTGACTCCTAGAGTGGTGAAAGGTTTAATTTGTACTCAAGATTGGTTGAGAGCTGTTCGCGTGCCAATTAATGTTGAAGAGTGCATCGAGAATGCAGAAAAGTTTGAGGCGGGTAAGTTATATATATTTCTTTATATCTTGTAATTCATTCGCATAACTATCTATTAAGTGAATGCCTTATTTAACCTGTCTCTTTTTTTTAATTTTTTTTTTTTTTTGTAGATTTGGATTGTCTTACCAAGGACATTATCATTGGAAAATAAACTTCATTTTGTGGAAACTCCAATTTTGTGGTAAGTAAATAGACTTTGTTAAATCATAACTTTTGCATGTCTCTAGAGTATAGTTTCTTGTTGATTTTTCTTTATATATGAATTTTAGGTTTTTGTTAGAGATTTTGTACCACGTGGAACGCAAGGCCGAAGAAAGAGAAGATCGAGCGCATCAAGGACAAGGTTGATATGTGATTAGTACAAAATTGTCCTACAACTTGTTAATTGGCTAAATTGCTTGACTGATGCAGGGTTGTTTTGTTCAACAGGAAATAAACGACGTTTTAACTACTACATGCTTAAGGCCTGATCAGGCTTTGATGTTTTTAAAGTGCTAAGTTGCTCTTGGATTTGTAATATTGGTCTAGAATATATGCAACTAGTTCAGTCGAGGAAGACATTTGATACTTTGATTAAACTATATTTGATGGGTTTGAGCAATTTGTTACAAGTATTATTTTCAGTAGCTGCAATTAGGCATAATCTGTTTGTTCACATCGTGTCGAGAACCTGTGAATGCATCTGCATTGTGTAGAGGAAAAAAGGCAAAACAAAGTTCATATCTGTGAAATCTGCAGGAACTAAAATGGTACTTGTTTTGTCCTTACTTGTATGTGTGGGTTACTGTCGGTGAGCATGTGTGTTTTGGGTGGAGGGAGAGGGTTATTTGTGTTTGATTTCTCTTTGGAATGTCGGTGAGAAAGGAACTTGCTGTCGTTGAGGCTCGTGTTATGCCACCACTAATGGTAAGCTGTTGCACATCTTTCTTGTGAGAAACCGAATGCCTCAAGTTGTTGCATTATGTTTTTTCTGGTTTCAGCAACTAATGTATGCCATTGTTGCAACTTAAATATCATGGAAGTGGTCGAGATGCGATGATTGGTCTGTTGATGGGGCAGTGGAATATGATCAACAAGGTGAGCAACTGATGTATGCCATTGTTGCCTTGTCTTGTTGATTTTCTTAATACTTACATGCGGAGATATTTATAAGCGTGTCTGTGTTGTTGGTCATGATCCTAAACATGTTGAGTCACCAATTGAGCCGAAATGGTCTCCAAAAGGTACTTTTGTCTTTTGGCTCAGATCAAAATTACTAAATGGTGCAAATTGATTTCTCATTCAATGGTACCAGTCCATTTGTCACCGGATGTTCTTTGATGCTGAAGAAATGTAAGATCTAGTATTACTTTGTTGTGAATGAACAAAAGAGGAGCCTGATCCTCGAAAATAATCATCGAATGTAAATGGCTTATTCCCAATTCTAGCTGATCTGCTTGAATAACAAATAAGGGTCACCTTGATGAATTTTTTTATTATGTTGCTTTCATGATGGTCTGAGCATGTTGGTCTCATTTTTAATGAGTTGAAAAAAATGACACTACAGTTTTTTCTATTGGTATTTTCATGTTATAATGTCTCTTAATCATGTATTATCCATGATATGTATATGGAGTCATCTGGTATGTCTCTTCTTACTCGTGAGGTGATTTATATCCAACATTTTTGCGAATTTTCTTCTGTCTCGCTTTGCTTGGATGATTGAGTCCGGCTTGCTAAAGCTATATTACATTAGAAGTTGTGGACATGTAATGTCTCAGTGAAAACGTTGAAAGAAATTTCATAGTGAAGTGGCTTGAAATTGTGCTAGACATCACATTGTGCTTTGAACACATGCATGTGAACTATTTTTCATTACAGATAGACATAATGGATTTTGGAATCTCTATAAGTGGGTAAGATCTTAACCCTGGGGCATTGTAGTTCATGCTTATCGACTTTGAATAGTCTAGATATTTTAGGTGCTTCATGTCATTGAAGATCTTTCCTAGCGATCACTTTTTTATGGTAACCATTCCAAAGCAAGTTTTCCACATGGTGATTTATACCGTAATTATGGTTGATCTCCATAATTTCCATATCAAACTCCATCCAGACTCAGAGAACATCAGTCATATAGTATGGCTTTTGGATGTCACACCGTGAAAATTATAAATGAGGATAAATTATTTAGTTGTAGATTTGCTACAGGTGATTGAATAATCGTTACATATGTGAGCTCTTTCAACTGCTACTTATACACTCATAGCAATATCAATGATGTGGTTGGAAAGGAACTGAATTGTATCTTTTATGTGCTTCATGATTCAACAGATTGAATCTATCAAATGAAGTCCTGCCTCTTTATCCGTCAAATGCTAAGTTTGCTAGGCCATTATGGGTTTTCGGTATGAACTCTTATGAAGTTATCCAGAGCAACAAACGAAGACCCGATTGCTTGCGCTACGGTGAGCTTTCTTCCATGTGATGATCTAAGGTGTTAACATTATCAAAATACAAATTATTGTATGATTCTCCATATCAATTATTTAGAATCTGCTTGCGAGAGGGGAAGGTCTCATCTTGCAATTATTGACGTTCTTGAGCTCATTATCATTACTTGACATTCCATTCACGACATACAAGACATAGTATGTTCAATACCTTCTTTGTGACGAATTGCTGTTACTAATTTTTTTAAGCTGATGGATTGGTATATTGTGCACATTCTTTTTTTGCAGACTTCAAGAAACAATTGCCTATAGGTTGAGGGAGCATCAGGAGTACTTCCAATATCTGTGGCTAAGGTGCTTGCAATACTTTACCGTAGTAATCTCCTCATATTTAGTGAAGTGTGGACTGTGCTGCAGTAATTAGTGTTTCTCATTGTTGTTATAATTTCCTTTTGTTTATTGTCTGCAGGTGACTTTTAATGACGAAAAGTCAGAAGTCATTGATTTTTGGATTATATGGTCCTCTTCATCGGACAGTTTGAAGTACCAGTCTTATTTCAGCTTGCCAAAGCTGATTAAATTTCCAACTGAAGTTCCTGGTCAAAATGCTTATGCATACTTCTATCTTCCATCTAATAATGTTTATCAAGCTAGTCAGGAAGAAAAGCCTCCATTGTTGTTAAAAAGCCATGGTACGTCAATAATTGCAGCTCAGTTCTTATCATATTTCAATTTTTATGCAAAACAGGTTCCAATATAAACAGGGTTAACCCTGTTCCCAGATCGGAAAAACAGGGTGGGTCGGGACCAGGGTCTAATGCAAATAGGGTCGGGTATAGGGTCCAAAAAAAGAAAACCGGTTATAACAGGGTCGGGTACAGGGTCCAAGTCTAGACCCTACCCACCCTGGACCCGATCACCCCTATCTGACGCTCTCTCCTCCTATCCTACTCAAACTCCTTGGCCTCTCTCCTCTTATCTAGCCTAACCTCCTAACCTCTCTCCGTCCTCTTTTTTGCCCACCAACTTGCTTTTATTTCTTTTTCCCCTTCGCCGCCTCTCCCTCTGACCCCAATTACCGTGTCCCAACCTAACTCCTCTCTCGATTGAATTCCTCCCACAATAGACCTGCAAATCCTCTTTACATCTATGTCAAGCTCCTATACTTATGTTTCTTTTCTTCCCACTCATTCTATTCAGATTCGTGACAAATCTAGAACTTCTAAACCCAATTTTTTTTTTATTCACTCTCACTCTTTCACTAAGGGACATCAATGTGCCACTCTATTGCCATTTTTGCTTGACCCACTATGAATTTTTGAATGCCTTGTTCGTCAACCATACATGGGATCTTATACAAACTAATCCTTCCAAAAGTTTAGTTGGTTCTAAATGGATTTTAAAGTTAAGGAAAAATTCAATGGAACTATCCAACGCTTCAAAACTCACCTCTTTGCACAAGGCGATATATTGAACATGTACATACAGTTCATAACTAAATTGAACATGTACTAAAGTTTAGGAACAACATCAAACAAATTAAAAGTTCATGAACAATATTTCATATTAAACTAAAGTTCCATGACCATATTGAGCAAACTTAAATTTCATGGATCACATTGTACATTAGATCAAAGTTCAGAAATCATTTGTATCATTTACCCTTACTTCTAATGTCGATTAGGAATTCTCTTTTACTTTATTGCCCAAAACCCAGCTAATGGGAGGACTCCTTCCCAATACAAGCCCAGAATTAGTGAAATAACCCTCACAAACCCAAGAGCCAGTAGGCCCAACCTTAAACCTAAATCATCGAACCCCAATGTCCAAAAGAAAGTCCCAAGCTAAATTACAAAGCCCAACACCCAGAAATCCCCTTGCAAAATGGCCTGATGGCTCGAGTCCCTTATTACATATCAGCTGAGGGGAAAAACTGATACTTCTACAAGAACAAGGAAACACAAAGCACAAAGGCTCGGATGACAATCTAATCTAGGATTCTCCATTTAAAATATAGATTGTTAACTTCATCATCCACTACTCTCCTTCCATCACTTATTAAAGCTTCAAAGGCAGGTCTGATCCATAAGCAAATTGCCTGCCAAAACCTTGTTTACATGGAGTGGTTTGCCCATGAAGAACCATATTTTGCTCCTTCCAAATGCTATATATAGTGGCATACCATGCTAGTTTTATCAAGACAATCTTTAAGCTTCTGCCCTTCAAGAATTGAAGAGCCCAAGAGAGCTCATATGGCCAATCCTCTACTTGCCTATTCAGATGCAACAAAACCATGACTCTATCCCAAACCTGCCTTAAAAAATGAAAATACAAATAAAAGAACAGATGATCACAAGATTCATCGTCTTGCTTACAGAGCAAACCTACACCATTAATAGAACTCCACTACTTCATTCTATCTTTTGTTTGTAGCTTGTTTAATATGACAAGCTATAAACGCCAAATTATGGGATATTAGGGTAGAACCAAATGAGCCTATGCCACTGAATTTTGGTCCCTTGAGGTTTTAGCAGCTTCCGAGCCTCCTTTTAGTTAGATCTTCCATGTTAGCGCCCAGGAAAATCACTTTTTCTTTTGCAGCTGGTGGAAGGACAACACAAACTGCGGCTTGGATTTCAAGCAATTCATTCGATCTTGGGGATGGTCATCTCCATTCATCCTCCTCTATTACTGCGGCAACCTCTGCATCTTTAATGAATGAAGCATCATAGATAATTCTTAATGAGTAAGTTGTGGTGTTTGGTAAAAAATTTTGAACCATTTTATCTCAAAGCTTGCATTAGCAAAAGCCCAAAGCTAAAGACAGACCATCCTTGCTTTGTCTTTACGACATTCTCCAAAAGCTCCTCTTAAGGATTAATGAATTTTTTCAGTTCCCTTTCTTATCCTCCGAAACTAAAATTTCGCTTTTACTCTTTGGTTTTGCATTATTCATAGTCTCTTACCTTTAGACCTAGGATTCATTGAGGTAGCTTGGAGGAGCAAGAGGAAGTCTGATGTGCGATTGCTTAGGTTCGGGTGGCACTAGTGTCACCTTGCCTAAGGTCGCACAACCTTGGTGGCCCATCGCCTAGGGCATACAACTTAAGTGGCCCTTGTGTGATGCTTGCATCTTGTCTAGATCTAGTTTGCCTAAAATTGTGCAACCTGTGCATTTTTTTGCTTGGGGTCACGTGACAAAAGGATTTGTTAGAGACTACGAGTGTAATAGGAGCATCCGTCGACAAAAGGATCACCCTAAGATGATCATCTCATGGCTATTGAGAATGAATCAAATCAGATGATTCTATTTCTAAATCTTTCTGACTTGCTCCTATGGAACTAAGGTCAATAAGATTGAAAAAAAAAAAAAAATCAACTCCGGCATCTTTGACATCAGTAAAGTCTTGCACTTTCGATTATATATATATATATATATATATGTCTATTAAAAATCTTAGTAGGTTTACCCTAAATAATATGTGACCAAGTTAGAGATAGGATTAGAGAAGAATACAGTGACTAAATACCTTATGATCTACTTTCATACAGAGAAATAGTCTCTTACGTTTGTAGATACTAGATAAGGAACACAAATGTGTAATGAAATCAAATTACAAAGACAACTCAAATAAGAACAATCTTTTAGAAGTTTAGGAGATTTCTATGCCCAATACGACCCTTCTTATAATGAATAGTCAAAATCAAAATGCAAAAGAACTTGTCCTTCTTAAAAAGCAAAAAAAAAAAAAAAAAAAAAAAAAACACTGTAACAAATCACAACTTCACAAAAATAAATGAAGACACCAAAATAGACCATAAACTAATAAGAAAATTTTTAAAGATCTTAAATGTTACTAACGTGGTAGAAAATGATATATTTCAAAACATTGTAGAATTAGTAAAAGATTAAATGAACTCTCATTAGATGATAATACTTTATACCAATTAAATAACATCCTTATAGAAACTGATGATACCTCTTATGATGAATTTCTTGAAGAAGAATGTCTTCAAATAAATGAAATAGAAATCTCTTCAAAATCATAATATGAAGATGCCTCTCTTAATAAATCTATTCCTGAAATAAATATGTTGACAAAAGAAAAAGAATTCCTCCTCAGCACTACTGATGAACCGGAAGCCAAAATAGAATACTTAGATAGATTTCAATTTTCAATGAATATTACTTCTAAACCTAATACTTCTTAAAATGTAAAAGCTGTTCTTAATAGAAATAATAAATAAATAAAAAACCAGTCCAGGCCAATAAATATTAATGATCTCCAAATTAAAATAAAACAACAAAAATTAGAAATACAAGCCTTGAAGGCTGCAAAAATAGAATTGAAACAAGAAATCTCTTATATAAAATCTCTCGTCACAAAGGGAAAATCAAAATTAGAAGATCAAAATGAAATCACTAATACTTCTAATCAAAACATTTTAATGCTATTAACAGAAATAACCTCTAAATGGATAATAAACATAACGATAAAAATCAATAATGAAGTTATTATTGAAACAACAATACTCTTTGATACAGGGGCAAATCTCAATTGTATCAAAGAAAGCCTTGTTCCAACAAAATACTTCGATAAAACATTTGAATCATTAAAATTAGCCTTAGGAGACAAGTTAAATATTAAATGTAAATTGTTAGAAGCCTTAATAATAATAAAAAAATCAAATGTCTTACAAAATTTCCTTTCTTTTAATTAAAAATATGATACAGGAAGTAATTCTAGAAACACCCTTCATACAATTAATTCAACATTTTACAAGTAACAAATGAAGGAATTGAAATTCATGCTTTAAATAGAAAAAGCACATTTGACTTTATAACAAAATCACAAATGAGAAACCTAAATATCTTATAAGAACATTCAATTTTAGAAATAAATTGTCTTATAAAAGATAAAGAAAACTAGCTAAAATTTTTAAAAGGTTCCAAAAACAAACATCAAAGATAAAATAGCATCCCTACAAAAACACGTAGAGAAAATTATATGTTCCATTACCTAATGCTTTTTGGGAAAGAAAAAAGCATATTGTAGATTTATCTCATGAATAAGATTTTTCTGAAAATAAAATACCTACAAAAGCTCGTCTTATACAAATGAATCAAGAAGTTTTAAAATTTTTCCAAATAGAAATACAAGATCTTTTGAACAAAAAAACTTATTAGGAAAAGTCAATCATCATGGAGTTGTTCTGTTTTCTATGTCAATAAAAATGTTGAATTAGAAAAATGTGTTCCCATTCCCAAGTTAGTTATTAATTATCAAACTTTGAATACAACCCTTAGATGAATAAGGTATCCAATACCCAACAAAAAGGATTTGTTAAACAGATTATGTAGATCAAAAATATTTTCAAAATTTGACATGAAATTAGGATTTTGGCAAATACAAATCAATAAAAAGGATCAATATAAAACAGCTTTTACTGCCCCTTTTGGTCAATATGAATTGAATGTTATGCCATTTAGTCTCAAGAATGCCCCTTCAGAATGTCAAATAATCATGAATGCAATTTTCAATCCTTATTTAGATTACATCCTGGTCTATATGGATGATGTATTAGTTTTCTCCCCCAATTTAGAACAACATTTCAAACATATATCTACCTTTATAAAAATAATCATACAAAATGATTTAATAGTATTTCCTACTAAAATTGTACTCTTCCAGACCAAAATTAGATTCCTAGGTCATTATATCTGTTTAGGCACCATAATTCCCATAAAAAAGATCAATCTCATTTACTGATAAATTATAGGATGAGATTAAAGACAAAATCCAATTGCAAAGATTCTTAGATAATCTCAATTATATTATAGATTTCTTCTCCAATATAAATATTCTTTATAAACCTTTACACTAAAGGTTACAAAAGGATTCTCCACCATGGACTTCAATCCATGCAAACATTGTCAAACAAATAAATATTCATGTTAAGGAAATACCATGCTTACACCTAGCTGATCCATCTACTTTCAAAATAGTTGAAACAAATGCTTCAAATATAGGATATAACAGTATTCTTAAATAGGTCAAGAATACTAAAGAACAAGTTGTCCATTTTGTCTTAAAACATTAGAACTCAACCCAGCAAAATTACTCAATAATCAAAAAGGAAATTAGTTTTGTCCATATCAGGAGGAAGATCGTGTTGGCATAGGGGATTCTGCTAGACATTCCAAGAGTTTTAAGGGACGATGGTGAGGTAGAGAGGAAGCTTGTGAGGCTTTGTGAGATTGCCCAATTGTTGGTGTGCATGGAGGTGTTGGAGGATACGCTTCAACACAAGCGAGGACAAGAGAAAGAAAGGTGGAAGAGAAAGAAGAAATAAATTCAAAAAAGGATCCCACATGGCCCCAACATTTGACCATGTGGAGTACAACATTTAAAGGAGGAAAAAGCGATGGGTAAGATGGACAATACACTATTAAAAAAAAGTGTTTGAGCTGGACAAGAAGTGGAAAAAGCGTGACTCATTGTCAAGTCACTTTTCTTAAACATAATTTTTCTCCCTTAAATCATGTCTATTTTGCTAATAATAATTATTATTAGAATGTAAGGTAACCTTCATTTAGGGAATCACCAACTTTTTTCTAGGTGCAAATTTCTAATGTGATGATTGCCCAACGATTTAAGTTTTGAAAAGAATGAACCAAGGTGCAATTTGGTGGTTCAATCCTGCATAATTCTACTTTCTTATATGCTCTTAGGTTGATTTTATGCTTTGTGGTCATAATTCCAAACTCAACAACCCTGCTAGATGTTCAATCATCGTCTAGTCTACAAGCTCTTTTGAAATCCAACACAAACAATGGGTGGAAGATGAAAAACAAACTCACATTGACATGATACTTGGTAGCTCCTGGTTTGCTGCAGATCTGACTCATTATGTGAAATCTTGATAAATCTGTCAAAAAATATGAAAAGAAGAAGGAGAAGAAAAGTCTTGATTTTAATTGACACCAAACATTCCAAATGGATATCCCGACCACTTGATTGATTTGCATGATGTCTCATTTGATTGATTTCACTCATAGTGGACATAACACTTGGGAACTCCTGTTTTGATGCAAATCTAACCTTTTTGGTGAACTTTGTAACAAAGAGGAGCTTTCCCTGATACTTTCCCGAAAAGAAGAGTGCTTATTTTACGAGACATAGAACACACGAACTCACATAGATACAACCTAGTTATGTTGGGCTCTTTAACGATTGTTGTAGCTCACTGTTGTTGGATTAAATTGGGCTGAACCAATTGAAGAAAGCAAGTCAACTGAGGGGTTGGAACACCGAAGCATGAATACCGAATAAGTGAGCCCTACGCTTCGATTGAATGAATTGGTCCCCAACAACCCTAAAGAAGACCACCCTGTGCTTTTCTTTATGATAGACATGAGAAAGAAGTTCATAATCTATCTACTTGCTAAAGCCTTTTTGTCATTAAAGCGGGATTTGGATCATGACTCAATTTTTTTCCTAGGATCACATAGATGAGTCTTTTTCCTAGAATCTAGCCAGGCTTGTTGCTTTAGGTGATCAACTCTTGACTAGCCACTTGCCTTTCTATTAAAATCACTCTTGTGTACAACGATGACGCCTAGTATTTTTCCCAGCCCAGACCCTTTTCTTTTCTTTATCTTTTCTTTAGGAGTCTCAAAAAATATAGGCGAAAAATTCATTGAACTTCCCCATCTTTAACCCTATATATGTATATGCCCAGTCCATCAACCATCTCAATAAACTTGTCATAGAGAGTGCAGAGGTAAAGAAAAGAGGAAGCGAAATCATGGAGATTCCTATTGTTAGAAGTAAGAAGGGTAAATGGGTCTTTACCACTTTTAGGGTTTATTTTGATGTGTGTGTATATATATAACTTTATTGAATAATATGATGTACGTTTTCCTCACATGGTATCAAAGCCTAGGGATTAACCCTAGTCGACGGAGCAGCCACTCGCCGCCGTCGACTCGCCGAAATAGTCGGCCGTCGCCACCGTGGTTTGTCACCGTCGAGTGTCTCATTCTTTCTCTCTTTCTTGCACTATTATTTCTTGGCCTTTTGTGCGGCTCCCTCGCACAGTTTGTGTGGCTCACGTGCCTCACACGACTCATGCGACCTGTGCGGCTCAAGCAGCTTGTGCGGCTCGCACAACTCCATCATGTGACCCACGTCGCTCGCGCAGCTGGTGCGGTACCCTCGCACAGTTGGTGCGGCACCATCTCGCGGCTCCATTGCTTGACCCACACCACTCGTTGGGTCGTTGATTTTGGTCGCACAGCTCCATCACATCTCATACGGCTTGCTAGGCAGATTTTGGTTGTTGACTTGCTTGATTTGCATGACGACAGACAACATATAATGGAGCGCAAAGCACAGGCACTAGTGCCCTCATGCAGGAAAGGATTCTGAGGTGTTTTCTTTGCGACTGAAAGGAGAAATTCTTTTTTGTCCCTTTACATTGATCTTTTGGAGTTTCTATGGTCTGTGTTGCTTCGTCTTTGATGGCTGGGAAGTTTACTGACCATTTTCAGATTATACATTTGTTAATTTGAGGGTCTGTGAATTGGTGGCTGTCTCTATTACTTTATGTGGGTTGTGGAGATCTTGTGTGGTAATATTGGGTTATTAAATTATTGAGGCTGAGTTGTTTGACGGAAGTTAAGGTCAGAGTTTGCTTATTATTATTTGGAAATTGGGTGATCACTCCAAGAGTACAATTGAAGTAGATCCTGAGAAGAATAATACTATGATGATTAAGGTGATTTCCTCTTCGTCTAATCGAATTATTGATAAGAAGCTCGCAGGTAGTGCTAACTTCCACCAATGGAAGAAAATCGTGAAGCTTACTTTGACAGGCAAGAATCAACATAGACACTTAATTGAGTTTAAGCCCAGAGATGATGTAACTTGGGATGGTGTTGATGCACGTATTCTTGGTGAAATGCTGAATTCTATGTAGAGTAATGTAGTTGACATGGTAACTCATATTGATACGGTTAGAGAACTATGGGAGTATTTGAATGTGTTGTATTCTGGCCAAGATAATTTGTCACGGATTTATGAGCTATCGTAGGAGTTTTATCAATTTGAAAGGAAGGGACGCTCTATTACCAAGTGCTTTGCAGACTTTAAGAGATTGTATGAGGAGTTAAATGCCGTTCTCCCTATTTCAACTGATGTTCAACAAATGCAACGTCAGAGGGAACAATTGGCTGTAATGGGATTCTTAGGAAGTCTTGGTTCTAAATATGAAACTGTTAAGTCTCAGATTCTTGGAAGAGAGAATATAGCGTCACTCACAGATACATTTGCTCGAGTTCTTCGAGTATCTCGTGAGTCTTCTCAGGATACTACATCTATAGTGGGGAGTTCAGCTCTTGTGTCCCAGACTCGAACTGGTAGTGGTAATAGGAGTGATGGAGGAAAC
This sequence comes from Eucalyptus virginea, assembly GCA_014182375.1. NCBI lineage: Eukaryota > Viridiplantae > Streptophyta > Magnoliopsida > Myrtales > Myrtaceae > Eucalyptus > Eucalyptus virginea. The sequence goes on along the minus strand of CM024516.1, from coordinate 52,837,906 downwards.
TGTGGCGGATATAGTGGGCATGGTGTCCGAGAAGGAGGCCGAGGCATAAGAATAGGGAAAGGTCAAGGTAATCAGCATCCTTATGGACAATTCCACATATCTACTGATAATTCGGGGACTACACGAGTTTGTCATTATTGTGGCAAACCTAGTCATATTCAAAAATTTTGCTACAAGCTACATGGGAGACCAGGGCAACAACACCAGTTTGCTAATACGGCGTCTAATATTGACTCTACTCCACAGTCATCTGAAGACAAGGTAGTGGTTATGTCTAGTGAGGAATATGCTCGGTACAAACAATCTCAAATCTCACAGCTTGTTTCTTCAACTGCTACTTTGGCACAGACATGTAATGCTACTGCATCTCGTCCTTGGATCATTGATTCAGGGGCTTCTGATCACATGTCAGGTATTTCAGGTATATTTTCCTCTCTTTCTCTGTCTTTGTCCATAGTCACTCTAGCCAATGGATCACCTACACATGTTAAGGGAATTGGCACAATTAACCCAACTCTTTCATTGCCGTTGTCATCAATGCTTTATCGTCCACAATTTTCATTTAACCTCATGTTTGTTAGTAAGTTAACCAAAAACTTTCAGTATTCAGTAACTTTCTATCCTTATTCTTGTATTTTCCAAGATCTGGCTACGAAGAAGACGATTGGTAGAGGACGTGAAGAAGGGGGGCTGTATGTACTTGAAGATGCTTCTTCAATTGCTTGCTCAAGTGTTGCGTCCCCACATCAAATCCATTGTCATCTTGGTTATTGTCACGCCCCGATCCTCGAACGCGTGCCCATCCATCACCTGGTCAATTAATAGCGACATCCCAGGACGCATCGCCAACCCATTCATTTTAATACGCATGCGGAAGCATAAGATAATCCCTAGACAACAAAACATTGGGATAGGAAAGTAGGCCACAATTTTCATAATGAAATTCACAACCTTACTTCTATACATAGCACAACCCATAATATTTTACAATACCATCAACATAGGTCTGACCTAATACCTGTCCACAGAAACACAAGGTTCACACAAAACAGGATGGGATCTCAGTCCTCATCCGGATCGTACTCAAGATCCTCCTTGTGGTCATTTTCTTCTTCAAAATCTTCATCCTCCTCAGGTTTCACTTTAGGGTTCTCCTCTTCAGATCCCTCCTCCCTAGGCTCCTCATCAGGGTCCTGAAATGGTTATTCAATATCTATTGAGACCATGTTTCAGCAAGTTCTACTCTCTAAGACTCGATTAGTAAACCAATACGCTAATCGGGCTGCTTATGCACGCACGGGTCGGAGGACTTACCTAGGCCTAAGATTCCACCTGCATATTAACACAGTTCAATAGGCACCCAAGCAATCACATCACAGATCGATATCTCGATCAATCGACCTAGTTGATTACATGTCAGTCGGACCATTCACCGGTCATTTCAATTCAATCAATCAGTTCACGATATTAGATCAAAGCAATGATCAATCGACCTAGTCGATTACATGTCATCTCGACCCTTTCTTGGTCGACTCATCTCATACTATCTATAAAGTCTATTCATATCAGGACTGCTCACTGCTAAGCTGATAAATAAATAGTATAGCTTGCTTGTGAAATAATTGGGTATATTGCTCTCTGCTAAGCTGCCATATCGCCCTTACGCTAATATAGTATACCAACAGTGCTCAATCTAAGCTGATAAAGTATACTGCTCTCTGCTAAGCTGCCATATCACCCGTAGGCTGCTATAGTATACCGACATATTCCATCAAAACTAATAAGGTATACTGCTCTCGGCTAAACTAACATATCGTTCGTAGGCTGATATAGTATACCGGTATACTGCTCTCTGCTAAGCTAACATATCGTCCGTAGGTCGATATAGTATACCATCCTAATCATACAACCAATTCCATCTTTTTATCATACCCAATAAAATATCGTGCGTGGGCACACGGCTGGTCTTAGCTAAAATATAATATTTTGCTTTCCATAACTCCCACATTTTCTATAGTCCACTCGAATATTTTTGGCATTATCAACTGATGCTCGGTTATATTTCAATTAATAACCAAAGATTATCCAATTAAAGAATAATTCCCACTTTCACAAATAATTCAATTCAGCACGAAATAAAGCTCAATTAAATAAACAGACTGCACCACAACAATCAGCATAAAATTCCGGTCGTCGACTTTTCCTGCCTAATTTCCGGAAAACAAATAATTTTGAAAATTAATAAATAAATACTAAAAATCCAATTTAGGCCCATAATGCCTTATTGAAGCCCGAAACAGGTCGAGAAAAATCCCGAGATGCATTCAATAAATAGAAGTACATCTCTACTTGCTAATTGCACAATTCAATTGCCTAACATGCATCATAATTATCTAATAATCACTAATCTACTCTAATCTAACTACCTAATTGCACTTAATTAAATCTAATCAACCCTTAAGTATAATTAGCAAACTAAGAAAGCGTTAGTGAGTAAAACTCACTTGATTAAAAGCGGAGACCGGATCATCACGACGACGGCGCGAGGACGGTCGAACTTGGGCTCGCAACGACACCAACGGGCTTGAACTAGGCCTAAACTTGGCCCAACAAATCTCAGCCCAAATTGAGATTTGTTATTGAGTTGGACTGGGCTTGCTTCGCGAGCTGTTGGGCTGACTTCAAGTGGGCCGAAGTTGGATGAAGCGGGCTTCAAAAACTGGACTACTGGACTTGAAACATTCATGTGGGCTGAACTCCAAAGCCAAAGATGGGATGCGGGCTTGACTGAAGATGGTTGCTAAAATCCACTGGGTTGGGCCTCGGCTTTGCTAGACACGAAACAAATTCGCTGGACCGAATTTGTGTGGGTCGGGTTGCGGGCGAACAGAACCGGCAAAGGAGCAGCGGTCTTCGTGCGTTGCTGCAGGGGAACGGGCGTACATGGAGTCAACGTTGGTGGGATGGAGCGGCTACGGTTGACTCGGTGGGCTGGCGTTGGGGCTTCGTGGGTGGAGGCTGGCACGCGGCAGCTTGGGGAATTGCTTCGTTGCTACTAGACTTCGATGGAGCTAAGGAGAACAAACCAAAATGGAGCAGCGAAGGGGTTCTTTCGGTCAACCTTGGGGAAGGGGTTTCATTGGTTTGACTAGGGGGAAAGACGTGGCAGCAAATGGCTTCTGTGGAGGGAGAAATATGTGAGGTTGTCGTGAGGAAAAATGGAGGGATTCAGCTGCTTGATGGACAAAGAAACATGAAGAAAAATGAAAAGGAAACAGAGCAGAGTTGGACACGGTGATGTAGGGACTTCGCACGAAGAAGAAGAGGGCAATCAGTCGGTGGCTTGGCTTGCGAGAGAAGCCGAAGAAGAGGGAAACAAAAGTCCAAAAACAAATATCTAAAACCATCATTAGATTGTCCAATTAGTGTTCAAGCTTATCCACTTGTTCCCCAATACTTTCTTGCTCATTTAATAACAAATAATCCAATTTGATGACAAATGTTGCACCCCTCCATGCCTAGCTCCGAATTTCCCTTAATTTTTTTGGACTTCACTTTCTTTGCCAATTCTCCAATTTGATGTCCAATTTTGCTAAGGAAAAAGTCCACGTAATTTCTATAAATCCCCATCACCAAATGACTCGGTAAGGAGGCCAAAAATCCATTCGATTTGGCCCATCCGAATTTCCGATGTTCTCCAAATCGTCCGAAACGATTTTCCGTAAAAATCCCGAACTCGATGGAATTTCTCCGAAAGACAAGACGATGTCCTATAAATAAACCGTGACATGCTCGAACGTCCGATTTTCAAAACCGAATTCAATTTCGTGGTTAAAATAGATCGAATGCGATTTTAGTCTGATCCGACCTACCGGGTAGCTTTTAGGGATTTTACCGCGGTTATATCCCTTAACGGCTTCACCCAATAGATTGGTTAACTCGTGACTAATCAGTTCAGAGAAAAAGGACCATAGGCGCGCTGACGAGATGCCAAGTTCATATATTCGGGATGGGTCGAAAATTCAGGATGTCACAACTCTTCCCCGCTTATAAAAATTTCGTCCTTGAAATTTAAACATTTACCAATCCTTAAACAAATAGGTGGGGGTATCGTTATCTCATCTAGTTTCACTTTTCCCGGTTGCTTCTTCAGTCTCGTGGCATTGTCAGACCACTTTGACGAAGGGGACTATCTTGGTTCACCGAATCCGAGCTTCTGATTTACGATCTGAATCGGGCTTTTCACATACGGCACTTAGTCGTCCACGTCTAATTCTTCCAGATTTAGCACGTGGGTCGGGTCAGGTTCATACGTCATCAACCTCGACACATGAAAGACGCCATGCACTTGTGCCTACCTCGGCAACAACGCAAGACGATATGTTAGGATCCTGATTCTTTCAAGAATCTCAAAGGAACCTACATACCTCGAATTCAATTTTCCCTTTCTTGACAAAGCATGAAGTACCCCTCACTGGTGACACCTCCAGAAAGATGTAATCACCAATTTGGAACTCTAAGGACCTTTAATACTCAACGATACAACTTTTCTGGTGGCTCTGAGCAGTCTATAATCTGATTCTGATCACAACAACTACAATCACTGACTGTTGAACTGACTCTAGGCTTGTGATCTTTCTTTCTCTGATCTCATCTCAACAAACTGAAGTTCTGCACACCATGCTCTGTTCTACCTCAAAAGGAACTATCTGACTGTTCTGTTGAAACTGGGAACCTCGGTTCTAGATCTGATATAAGTTCGTCACTGGTACTCCACGCAGACGAACTGTCTAACACACATACACTTCTGCATGCCCATTCCAATCAAGATCCTTCCATATGGCGATAAAATGGGCCGACTTCATCAGTTTGTCGACCACTACCCCAAATGTAATCATTACCCCTCTGATTCCTGGACAAGCCCATCACATGTTCCATCATAATATACTTCCACTTCCACTCAGGACTCTCGAGTGATTATACAAGTCCTCCCGATTTGCATTACTGAACTTTCACTTATTAACACATCTGACACTTGCAACTTGTCAGGCAATAACTATCTTCACATCGGTCTACCATTCGAGCTAACCTTGATGCTGACTTACCTCGCATTGTATGTCGAATACTGCAATTGCTACTGTGAATTCCTGACCACGTCTCTTCCTTGAGTGCTACATCATTAGGTACACTCAATCTCTCTTGGAACTTGAGTATTCCATCCTTATAATTTTGAAGGTCAGCCCCTCTCTTATCCGTGTCCTTTCACAGGACCTTCTGAACCTCCCGGTCAGTCAACTGAAGCATCTAACTCCAACTTGAATATCCAGTCCAATTTTTTTTTTTTTTAGGCCAGCCATAAAATTCAAAGGTGGCCCCACCTCAAATTTGAAAATCGAATTTCGACTTTCTCAAGTAAGGTCCATACTTTAACCAGCATATGCACAAATGAAGACTCTCAACTCAATGCATCAGTGACTTCTTTCATCCTTCTAGGGTGATACCAAATACTACCCTCTTATCCTTCAAAAGTTCTGATTCATAGCGTTATCTCATGTTCAATCCATTCTGAGAGAATAAATACTGGAGACTTTATTGGTCAGTGAAGATCCATAATCTTTCTTCACACAACTAACATCTCCAAGCTTTTAGTAAGAAAATTAATGTTGCGAGTTCCAAGTTACGCGCCAGATAGCTCAACTTATGGGGTATCAACTGATAGGACGTGTATGTAATACTCTACCACATTACATCTACACGCAACCCAATCCTATAAGCGACGTGTCACTAAAAATTTCGTATCCTCTCAAACCATAAGAAATGGTCAACACAAGTGCGGTAGTCAACTTCTACTTAAGCTCTTGGGAATTATCCTCACACTCATCTGTCCATATGAACTTTTCTCCTTTCTTTAGGAGTCAAGCTAATGGTGACACTGATGATGAGATTCCCTCCACGAACCTCCTATAGTGACTTGTCCAAATTAAACGGTTTCTGATCTCTAATACTGCTGTCAGTCTTGGTCCACTGATAACTGATTCGGTCTTGACCGGGTTCATGGAAATTCCTTCACCATTCTCAAACATCTCTCGTGCTCCTTAGCATCCCTCGAATACACCGGAATGTCATTACACGACACGATCACAACTGACTTAGACATTCTTTGAACACTCGATTTCTCAAATCCATGACCGCAGTTGGAACGTCCGTTAGACCCAATGGCATCACATTGCACTAACAAGGGCCATATCGAGTACGAAACACTATATTTGGTATAACCTCCTTCCTAGTTCTCCACTAATGATAACCTGACCTCAAGTCGATCTTTGAAAGTATCGACACTTTTTGTAACTGATCACATAATTCGTCGATCTTCGATAACTAGTCAAACCCAACTATAGCTAGTGTTTCCCCTTTCTTCCACTTTACTTCAACTAACTGAAATTCTACAAACGGAGTCCAAGGCTCTACTGCGCTACTCTAATAAAATCTCCCCATGAACATTCTTCTTCTGATTGGGGCAGGGTCGATTCTATTGTTGTCCCTTTCGCCATCCTAGTGGCGTCCTAGTTGCAGTAGCGGTGTCTATGCTACCTTAGACTTTCACCGACAGTCCCTCACCTGATGGCCATGCTAGTCATCATCACAACATGTTCTAGCTATACCCGGACACGGGATTTATCTATGCTCCATTCCATACGTTTGGCACCCATCTAGTGAGTCCTCTATCTCCGGTCAAGTGACAGCATGCACTCTTTCTGGTTGTCCCATCGGTCTGATAGGACCACTCTTGTCCAGATATCCCTTTCAGCTACACTCTAAACAATTTCTCATCCTAGGAAGGACATAAGATCGATCTTCGTCATCACGCTCGGAAACAACATGATACATTTGACTCGATGCTGACCCGACTATCCCACCCTTCCTGTTGGGTGGAATAGAATACTTTTCTCTCGACATCGGTCTTCTCCCTGACCGATTTCCATTTCTACCTGTAGTGAATCTTGACTAAAATACTAAAGTCTGATCCCTGACCACCAATCCAGGTTGGACCTCAACAGACACGGCAACAACAGCGGCTTAGTCCAGGGTATGCTGACTCAAACGGTTCCTAAGGAACACTAGTGCCTGAACAATCCCGTCAAACAAAGGATCGCTCGATGCTACTACATTAGTACTGACCTACAGCGGTACTCTTACACTAGTGCTGCTCTGAACCTGCACTTAAACTCAATCGCCTCGGGCACCGATCCTCATCGGTGTTCCACCCCAAGTCACAGAGGTTACAACCCTATTACCAGGAGTCCTTAGCTCCTGCTCGCTCATGATTCAGCCTTTACACTGAAACTTGTCTTCCAAATCCACACTGGATTAAAAGATAAGCGATTCACACACGACAAACAATTTTAGCATCCAGCTAACACAAACATGCACCAGCATGAATTTAAAGGTCTTGCTTATTACTATCCCAAGACCCATCGCTCCTTATTACTCCAATCTTGAACTTCGCTCCCATACCACTTAAACGGGATGTCACGCCTTGATCCTCAAACGCGTGCCCATCCATCACCTGGTCAATTAATAGTGACGTCCCAGGATGCATCGCTAACCCATTCATTTTAATACGCATGCAGAAGCATAAGATAATCCCCAGACAACAAAATATTGGGATAGAAAAGTAGGCCACAATTTTCATAATGAAATTCACAACCTTACTTCTATACATATCACAACCCATAGTATTTTACAATACCATCAACATAGGTCTGACCTAACACCTGTCCACAGAAACACAAGGTTCACACAAAACAGGAAGTGATCTCAGTTCTCATCCAGATCGTACTCAGGATCCTCCTTGTGGTCATCTTCTTCTTCAAAATCTTCCTCCTCCTCAGGTTTCACTTTAGGGTTCTCCTCTTCAGATCCCTCCTCCCTAAGCTCCTCATCAGGGTCCTGAAATGGTTATTCAATAACCATTGAGACCATGTCTCAGCAAGTTCTACCTCCCAAGACTCGATTAGTAAACCAATACGCTAACCGGGCTGCCTATGCATGCACGGGTCGGAGGACTTACCTTGGCATCAGATTCCACCTGCATATTAGCACAGTTCAATAGGCACCCAAGCAATCACATCACAAATTGATATCTCGATCAATCGACCTAGTTGATTACATGTCAGTCAGACCATTCACCGGTCATTTCAATTCAATCAATCAGTTCACAACATCAGTTCAAAGCAATGATCAATCGACCTAGTCGATTACATGTCATCTCGACCCTTTCTTGGTCAGCTCATCTCATACTATCTATGAAGTTCGTTCATATCAGAATTGCTCACTGCTAAGCTGATAAATAGATAGTATAGCTCGCTTTTGAGATGATCGGGTATATTGCTCTCTACTAAGCTGCCATATTGCCCTTAGGCTGATATAATATACCAATAGTGCTCAATCTAAGCTTATAAAGTATACTGCTCTCTGCTAACTGCTAAGCTGCCATATCGCCCGTAGGCTGATATAGTGTACCGACATATTCCATCAAAACTAATAAGGTATACTACTCTATGCTAAGCTGACATATCGCCCGTAGGCTGATATAGTATACCGGTATACTGCTCTCTGCTAAGCTGACATATCGCCCGTAGGTTGATATAATATACCATCTCAATCATACAACCAATTCCATCTTTTTATCATACCCAATAAAATATCGTGCGTAGGCACATGGCTGGCCTTAGCCAAAATATAATATTTTACTTTCCATAACTCCCACATTTTCTATAGTCCACTTAAATATTTTTGGCATTATCAACCAATGCCCGGTTATTTTTCAATTAATAACCAAAGATTATCCAATTAAAGAATAATTCCCACTTTCACAAATAATTCAATTCAACACGAAATAAAGCTCAATTAAATAAACGGACTGCGTCACAATAATCAGCATAAAATTCTGGTCGTCGACTTTCCCGGCCTAATTTCCGGAAAATAAATAATTTCGAAAATTAATAAATAAATACTAAAAATCCAATTTAGGCCTGTAGTGCATGATTAAAGCCCAAAACGGGTCGGGAAAAATCCCAAGATGCATTCAATAAATAGAAGTACGTCTCTACTTGCTAATTGCACAATTCAATTGCCTAACATGCATCACAATTATCTAATAATCACTAATCTACTCTAATCTAACCACCTAATTGCACTTAATTAAATCTAATCAACCCTTAAGCATAATTAGCAAACTAAGAAAGTATTAGTGAGTAAAACTCACTTGATTAAAAGCGGAGACCGGATCACCGCGACGACGGCGTGACGGCGGTCGAACTTGGGCTCGTGACGACACCAACGAGCTTGAACTAGGCCTAAACTTGGCCCAACAAATCTCAGCCCAAATTGAGATTTGTTATTGAGTTGGACCGGGCTTGCTTTGCAGGCTGTTGGGTTGACTTCAAGTGGGCCCAAGTTGGATGAAGCGGGCTTCAAAAACTAGACTACTGGACTTGAAACATTCACGTGGGCTGAACTCCAAAGCCAAAGATGGGCTGCAGGCTTGGCTGAAGATGGCTGCTAAAATCCACTGGGTTGGGCCTCGGCTTTGCTAGACACAAAACAAATTTGCTAGATTGAATTTATGTGGGCCTGGTTGCGCGCGAATAGATCGGCGAAGGAGCAGCGATCTTCGTGCGTTGCTGCAGGGGAACGGGCGTACATAGAGTCAACGTTGGTGGGTTGGAGCGGCTACGGTTGACTCAATGGGCTGGTGTTGGGGCTTCGTGGGTGGAGGCTGGCACGCGGCAGCTTGGGGAATTACTTTGGTGCTGCTGGACTTCGATGGAGCTGAGGATAACAAATCATAGTGGAGTAGCGAAGGGGTTCTTTCGGTCAACCATGGGGAAGGGGTTTCGTTGGTTTGACTAGGGGGAAAGACGTGGCAACAAATGGCTTATGTGGAGGGAGAAATATGTGAGGCTGTCGTGAGGAAAAATGGAGGGATTCAGTTGCTTGATGGACAAAGAAACATGAAGAAAAATGAAAAGGAAACAGGAGCAGAGCTAGACACGGTGATGTAGGGGCTTCGCACGAAGAAGAAGAGGGCAATCAGTCGGTGGCTTGGCTTGCGAGAGAAGCCGAAGAAGAGGGAAACAAAAGTCCAAAAACAAATATCTAAAACCATCATTAGATTGTCCAATTAGTCTTCAAGCTTATCCACTTGTTCCCCAATACTTTCTTGCTCATTTAATAACAAATAATCCAATTTGATGACAAATGTTGCACCACTTCATGCCTAGCTCCGAATTTCCCTTAATTTTTTTGGACTTCACTTTCTTCTCCAATTCTCCAATTTGATGTCCAATTTTGCTAAGGAAAAAGTCCATGCAATTTCTATAAATCCCCATCACCAATTGACTCGGTAAGGAGGCCAAAAACTCATTCGATTTGGCCCATCCGAATTTCTAATGTTCTGCGAATCGTCCGAAACGATTTTCCGTAAAAATCCTAAACTCAATGGAATTTTTTCGAAAGACAAGACGACGTCCTATAAATGAACCGTGGCATGCTCGAACGTCCGATTTCTGAAACTGAATTCAATTTCGTGGTTAAAATCGATCGAACGTGATTTTAGTCCGATCCGACCTACCGGGTAGCTTTTAGGGATTTTACCGCAGTTATATCCCTTAACGGCTTCACCCAATAGATTGGTTAACTCGTGAGTGATCAGCTCGGAGAAAAAGGACCATAGGCGCATTGACGAGATGCCCATTTCATAAATTCGGGACGGGTCGAAAATTCAGGATGTTACAGTCATCCTTCTCTACGTAGTCTTCAAAAGTTAGATTCTAGTTTTCAATCTCTTTCTAGTCTAGAGTGCGAGTCATGCCAACTTGGCAAATTACATCGTGTTAGTTACACACCTCGAGTCATTAAATGAACAGTATCTCCGTTTTTATTAGTTCATTCAGATATTTGGGGTCCATGTCATATGGTTTCTAATTCGGGTTTCAGATATTTTATTACTTTTGTTGATGACTATTACAGAGTTACTTGGTTATATTTAATGAAAGATCGTTCAGAATTATTTTCTATTTTTCGTGCATTTATATCTGAAATTTATACTCAATTTGGCATGTGTGTTAAAGTTCTGCGTTCTGATAATGCTAAGGAGTACTTTTCCACATCTTTTTTTGATTTTATGACTCAACATGGTATGATCCATGAATCTTCCTATCTTGATACTCCATAATAGAATGGTGTTGCTGAAAGGAAGAATAGGCATTTATTGGAAGTTACTAGATCCATGTTATTTGAAATGAAGGTCCCGAAAACCTTGGTTTGATGCTGTTCTAACTGCATGTTATCTCATTAATCGCATGCCTTCTTCTGTTCTACAAGGTGGTATTCCTTTTTCCACTTTGTTTCCTAATGAACCACTATTTGTCCTACCACCTCGTATCTTTGGTTGTGTCTGTTTTGTTCGTAATCATCGACCTGGAGTATCAAAATTTGATTCCAAGGCAATCAAGTGTATGTTTATGGGCACTCAAAAGGGATATCACTGTTATTCTCCATTACTGAGAAAATATTTTATAACAACTGATGCTTCATTTTTTGAATCCACTCCTTATCATAATGTTTCCATTGATGTGTCTGAGTTGGATGAAGACTTGTATGTGACCACCATTCGGTCTACTATTCCAACTGTATCACCAGTATCTATAGAGAAACCACCTCCTCTCCAGGTTTATACTCGACGTCCTCGTGTCACTACTACTACTCCCCTGGCTCTTCCCATCACTACTACGTCATCTTTTGCTCCAGATCCGCCATTAGCTGACCCTCCTCTTGTATCTGATCTTGATTTTCCTATTGCTCATTGCAAAGGTACACGTACTTGTACTCAACATTCTATTATAAATTTTATTTCACACTCTTTTGTCTCTCTACTTTACGAGCTTTTTTAACTACTGTTGAACAATATCCTGTCCCCAAGTCTGTCGCTGAGGCATTACAAAGTTCTGGCTGGAGGACAGCAATGGAAGAAGAATTAAAGACTCTCGAGATTAATCAAACTTGGGACTTAGTACCACTTCCTCTAGGCAAAACTGCTATTAGTTGTCAATGGGTGTATGCTGTAAAAGTCAACCCCGATGGTTCTCTTGCTTGTTTAAAAGCAATACTTGTTACCAAAGGGTGTGCTCATGTGTATAGGGTTGACTATCTAGACACATTTTCTCCTGTTTCCAAACTTACTTCTGTTCGTATTTTGATCTCTCATGCTACAACATATAACTAGCCTTTATTTTAGCTTGATGTTAAGAATGCTTTCTTGCATGGCACTCTTCATGAAGAAGTTTATATGGAGCAACCTTCGGGGTTTGTTGCTTAGGGGGGGTCTGGACTAGTTTGCAAATTGAAAAAGTCTTTATATGGTTTGAAACAATCTCCATGAGCATGGTTTGGAAGATTTTCTGAGGTTGTACTATCTTTTGGGCTATCAAGATGTGGAAATGATCATTCTTTCTTTTATAAACAATCAAGGGGAGACAAACTATTCTTGATTGTGTATGTTGATGATATTATCATCACGGGAGATAACTCGGTTGATATAGCTGAGCTAAAAACCTATCTTCAACAACAGTTTCAAACTAAGGACTTAGGAAAATTGAAATATTTCCTAGGAATTGAAGTGGCGCAATCACAGAAAGGTGTTGTTTTGTCACAGTGAAAATATGTCTTGGATTTGCTCACTAAGACAGGTATGTTGGGATCAAAGCCTCTTGATTCACCCATGGAACAAGGGGTTAAATTAGTTGCTGATGGAGGAGAAATTCTTAATTATTTTGAGAGATATAGAAGACTGGTAGGTAAGCTGAATTATCTTATAGTTACTCAACTGGACATTGCTTTTCTTGTTAGTGTAGTAAGCCATTTTTGTCTTCCCCTCGTACATCTCACTGGGATGCAGTTATTCAGATATTGAGGTATTTGAACAAAGCTCCAGGGAAAGGAATTGTCTACCAAAACCACGGTCATATTAGGGTTGAAGGTTTTGCTGATGCTAATTGGGTTGGGTCTCCAGATAATAGAAGATCAACTATTGGGTATTATACCTTAGTCGGAGGAAATTTGGTATCATGGAAAAGTAAGAAACAAAGTATTGTTGCCCGCTCCAAAGGCTTGAGTCGAATATAGAGCCATGGCACAAGTGACATGTGAATTAGTGTGGATTCGACAGTTATTGAATGAGTTAGGCTTTAAAGATTTAGTACCCATGACTCTATGGTGCGATAATAAAGCTACAGTGCATATAGCTTCCAATCTCGTGTTTCATGAGAGAACAAAACACATTGAGATTGATTGTCATTTTATCCGAGAGAAGTTGCAAAGTGGAGTAATTCTTCCCAGTCATATTTGAACCAGCGAACAACTTGCAGACATCTTCACTAAATCCTTGGGTAATGGGAGGATAGAACAACTTGCACCACCGCCTTCAGCGGCGCAGCTGGCTCAGGCTCTCTCCCCCTCACGAAGGGGAAGAGTTCGAATCCCAGAAGCGTCGTTAGAGATTTTTACCCGGAGTACTGTGGTGGTGGGTCTTGCAGTTGCTCCCCTAGGATTTGCTCGCCGGCTGTCGGCTTATAGGGTTCCCTGGGTTACCAAAATATATATATGCTCCAGCTTGAGGGGGAGTGTTAGAAGGAAGAATAGTAAATGGGCCTTTACCACTTTTAGGGTTTATTTTGATGTATATATATTAAACTTTATTGAATAATACGGTGTACGTTTTCCTCACACCTATGATAGATTTGAGTAAGCTTGGTGGTGAGAACAGGAGCAAAACAATGGCAATACTTCACCATGCTTGTGAGAAATGGGGTTGCTTCAAGGTAATGGTTTGTGATTCATCATCATCATCGAGGAACTTCAATCTTTTTTATCAACCCAATTCACTCTCTTATCTTAAGAAATGATTACGATGATGATGCTTTTCTTGCATATTAAGAGCCATGGGGTTGACCCTGAACTAATGGAGAAAGTGAAGTGTTTTGTCAACACCCACTATGAGGAGAATTTGAAGGCAAGTTTCTATGTGTCAAAAACTGCCAAATGCTTGGAACATGCCAATAGTACTACACCTGATCTAGACTGGGAATGGCCCTTCTTCATCTGGCACTGCCCGAAGTCGAACATCGAGGACTTCCCGAACCTCTCGAACGATTTTGGTGCATGAGAAAATTAGTCCCAATCGCAAGTTTACAGCTCCTGATCATTTGAGAACTTTCATTATCCAACCTTGCTGTAGTGACTAAGTAATCAAAGAGACTAGCCCGGTATACTTGAACCGATTTGAAAGGTGATTTGGCAAATTAACCGCTTAGAGTTCGTCATATCGCATTGGAGACCAATTTAGTCCACCTGCCTTAGTATCTATAATGTTTACCCGGTGACTGACTAATCCTCTGTGCAATATTCCTTTTGGGCGGTAATGGATGAGTACATCGCTCAGGTGATAAAGTTAGCAGAGAAGCTCTCAAAGCTCATCTGTGAGAACCTTGGCCTAGACAAGGACCACATAAAGAGAGCATTCTCGGAAGAAATGGGCCTTCCGTGGGGATGAAGGTGGCGAAATAGCCGGAATGCCCCTACACTGAGAGATTGTGGTAACACGCCGATGCAGGTGGGATCATAGTGATGCTTCAGGATGACCGAGTCTCGGGCCTTGAGTTCCTCCATGAGGGGCAATGGGTGCCGATCCTGCGGTCCAACTACGCCAGCATATGCGTCAACACCGGGGACCAACTCGAGGTGGTGAGCAACGGGTAGTACAAGAGCGTTTTGCACCGTGCCATGGCTGAGAAGAATGGGAGCCGGCTCTCTGTGGCCACGTTGTACAATCCCGCGGATGATGCCATCATCTCGCCAGCGACAAAGCTCCTGTACCCGGAGAAGTACGCCTTCGGGGACTACTTCCATGCAACCGCAAAGTTTCAAGGGAAAGAGCCAAGGCTTGAATCAATGAGGAAACTGATGGGCAATGGATGCAGTGGGGCTGCCTAGGATAGGAGCCGAGTTTTGTGGCTGTGACTAGTAAATAAGAGATGGTACTGAAGTCTCCTTGAGTAATTTCATAAGACTACTAGTTAGCTTGTGACGTCACTTGAGTATTCCTATTGGGGACTTGACAGTTGATCCTTGTAGAACTTACTGGGAAGTGAATGCCAATGATCTGAAAATCTTTTAGCCTCTTATTATCTATTAGAAATACCTAGAACCGACACAATATACGTACTACATAAATGACCCTTTTAATCAATAACACCAAAGTTGCCTTCTCTTCCTTCAAAATTTTCTCACCTACTAACTAGCAAAGTAGTAGGGAAAATTATCCAAAAAGTCATAAACATATTACTCTTTTATCATTCAATTGTGAACCTTTCATTTATGTTAAACGAGTTTTAACCATTTTCAAGTATTGTCAATTAAGCTCATGTAGTCAATTTTAACTAGAAATCACTAATGTGGATGCTTATGATGTCTCATTGGACAACCCATGCTGTGTTAACAATATTTTTATAATTTTTTTAAAAGATTGAATTTCTTTTTATTATTATTTTTATTTTCTTCTTTCTTTTCCCTTTTTATTTTCTCCAAGTCTGATGAGGGCTTCACATCGAGGGTTGGCCATGCGACCCTCGCTGGGCTTGGAGAAAAATGAAAAAAGAAAGAAAGAAGAAGAAGAAGAAGAAATAAATAAATTCGAAAAAATGCTAAAATATTATAAAAAAAAATTGACCATTGGATGTGCCATGTAAGATGGCCGAGGTTTATATTAGTGATTTTTAACTAAAATTAGCTAGATGGACTCAACTGGCAAACTATGAAAATATTAAGAACTCAATTAGTAAAATTAAAATGTTTATGACTAAATTGAAAAAAGTGTAATACATTTAGGATTTTTAGAAATATTTTTCTCAAAATAGTATTATTTCTTTTTGTTCGAAAGCAAAATAATGTTATGTTGAATGATATCTTATATAGTAGTTGAAGCAAACGTGTAATTTGATAGATATAACTAATTACTCTGTTAAATAGTACTCTGTTAAAATAATGCTAAATAGTACTCTGTTGAATGAATTATTGTCCTTGCATATTATCCAACTACTGGTCGAAATGTTAAGCATCATTTCACTTGTGCCAAAGGAAAGTTAAATTATTTACCAAGAAAAAGAAAAGTGAAATTAGATCTAAACTATTCTACTAAATCATCAAATTTTTATAGAAGTGTCAAAAAGAACAAAAGAACCATCCCATTAATTTTGCAGTCACAGTTGCAGCTTTTGTTGTCCTATACCATGTTTTTTTTTTTTTTTTTTTTTTTTTGACAATTGTCCTATACCATGTTCACTGATAACAAAAAATCTCAAGCATATATTTATGTAATATATTTACTCCCACTAAATTTTTGTTACTGAAAACTATTAAAAGATCTAACTACATGGACGCTGGAAAGCAAACAATATTGAATTGGCACCCATGTGGCTTAAATAAAATAAAAATAATGAGTTTAAGGTAAAATGAATAACAGTAGGCATAATTTGGGGTTTTTGATATCCAGGATGAGGTTAAAATACATCAGCATGAAAAGGTAATTATTATCCTACATATCTGAACTTGTGATGTCAAACATCAACTGAAGTTCATATTACTCAAAGAGCTGCAAGTTCAATTCCTGCCAACTCAAATTTCAACTTTTATTCCTTGCTGAAGTTGAGTTCTTACTATTATGCTCGGCTGCTGCCACGAACTTCAAGTCATTCTGTATTGCCTAATTTTATCTCGAGACTCTGTCAACTGTATTGTGGTACATGTGAGATCAATTAACACAACCATCTAACGAAGAACTGGCATTGATTTTCCTGTTTTGCCGATGCTATATGGTTCCGTTTGATTCATGGACTTAGGCAAAGTGCTATCGGTCTCACTTGAATGGGCCGGTGGCCCTGATGCTCTGTTTACAGAAAGGCCTGGCACTTGAAACCAACTTCCAAATCCATATGATAACTTACTCCAATCTTTGTAATTTTTTTGACAATTTTCTGAACTTTTCCAAATCAGTATTTGTTACCATCTTTCATTTTTCTTCACGTTGTCGCCTCCACTCGTAAAGGAAAAAAAAAACAACAAAAATGTAGTTGAAGCTTCTTCCTTTAGTTTTCTTTTTTGGTTTTAGTGTTAAATTGGTGTCTTGGCCAGTTTTTGTGCATTTCAATTGATCCACCACTCCAAGTGATATTAAAGGAGGCACTCCCAGACATCGGCCTACTGCACTCAGGATTTTACTTCTGGAGCACTTCCAATAAAATTTGAACCCAAGACCACAGAAATGAAGATTTCACTGACATATTATTTGAAAACTGAATCAAGGTTTGTATGCCAACATTGTGGAAATGTGTTATTTGTTTTCACCACCACAGGTGGATAAAATTAATGCGTGATCATTGAATTTGTCTGTGGAGCCTAAGATTGCGGAGTTGCGGTTTGTAACCTTTAAGTTGAATTCCAACCGCTTAGGAGAGTTTACGTCTTACAATAGGGTTATATAAGCCATGTTGAATTATTTGTACAAGGGATACAAGATCATCAGTACGAATTATGTGTCTTTTAATTTGTCGACTTAATTTTCTAGTTCCTGCATTTTAACTTTCCGGTTCTTGCATTTGCCTTCTTCTAGAGTAATTAGTTATGGTTCTTGGTCACACGTGCCACTTTCTATCCGAATTGCCACAGAACACGATTCGATAGAAAATCAAATATTATCTTTTGGTGAAAGGAATTTCATCGGGAGGATGGATTGATCACATGGGCTTAGTCTCCTCGTCGCCTAGAGAATAATGACGCTGACATAATTTTTTGGCATTAATCTAATGCAGCCGAAGTAATGTAGTCAGACGAACAACGACACATGATAGTCTTTGTCCTTTCGAAAAGAGTGATCAAATCACCAAGCATCTTTTGAAAGGGAAAAGCTGCAATCAAGCCTTTGTCATTCTTTAGCTCGCTTTCATACCTAATTAAACTTGATTTTGCTAGAAACTTACATCTCTGGGTGATACCATCGTCATCATTAGATGACTGCTGACATGCCTTTTTTTCCCATTAAAGGAACAAATTCTCTTCCCTTTTTTTATGAAAACCATTGAATTTTCTCCCATGTCGGGTCCACTCTTGCCATCATTGGTGGCTTCGTTTATTCTATGGTGTCGCTACCATTTTGCGCGTGTTTTGAAGTGCACACGGGAGATAGGACAAAACACTTCAGCTTCAGCATCTAGGGGCTTTTAAAAAAGTCATCTATGGTTGCCACATTGACTTTAAAATCGAGAGTCTCTTTCCCATCCCTCTGTACCTGGTTCGATATTAGCCGATATAAGCCAATAGGCAAACCTCTCGACTTTGGACTTTGAACTTTGGACTTTGGACTTTGAACTTTGAACTGATCGCTTGCTTTATCAAGAAGCTTCCCCTAATCTTCAGAAGTGCACCCCAAATGGTGATCTCTCCCCTGATAAAAGAGAGATATCAACCATAGGGCACGACATCCCCACATGCAGTGATCGCAAGGCCGGACAATGAAGCTACCCTGCCGGGGTTTCGATTTCACCCCACAAACAAAAATGAAATATCATCAAATTAACAGACGATACATTCATTTAATAATGTAATTAATAAGTTCTCGCAAGAAATGTTTCTTTCCTTTCATTTGATATTTTTTTAAGATGTTATTGCTAAGATAAATGAGAAATTAATTTTTTCTCCCTCTTGTCAAAACTGATACTAAGTAAATTAAAGGCCCTCCGCCTTGTCCCCATACTCTGTCACCACCACAAGGTAACGCTGCACCTAGAGGCTGGCCACCAGGAGGAGTAAATTGATCATCAAATTTCCTAATTGTGCCATTGATGATGACATTTTTTGACTTTCTCTATCGGAAAAAAGCAGGGTTGAACATCCGTGCCCTCCGAACACGCAACGTAGAATGGATTGAAATTTCCCTCTCTCACGTTTTACGAGGAAGCATGACCTAATGTTGACCTCCACCTTTATATTGTGAGCAACTCTGAATATAATATTTCATTAGACTAAATTAAAGGAGGAGATGTCGATGATGGATTCGTGATTCAAGGAGGAGGTGAACCTACAACGTAGATTGGATTGAAGTTTTCCGTCTTCATCTTTTTCCCGAGAAAGCATAGCCTAATGTTGGTTTCCGACTTCAAATTGCGAGCAAAGATGACATCAATGTAATGTTTTATTAGGCTAACTTAAAGAAGGAGATGTCGATGATGGACTCACGATTCAAGGAGGAGATGAACCCACGGCATAGATTGGATTGAACTCTCAATTTTTCAGTTGACAAGAAGTAAAAATGTTTAAAACTAAATTGGTAATGTTGAAAGTAAAAATGCAATATATTTAGGATTTTTTGGACAATTTTCCTGGGATGAGCACGCTTAATTAGAGTTTTTAGGCTCCATTTGGAAGTCTAAATGGAAAAAGAGAAGGGAAATCGACATAGTGAAGGGACATATGTTAATGTCATTGGCGGGATACTAATAACATGACCTCAAGAAATATTTGAATGGGGAAATATATCTAGGAATCGGCTTAAGAGGATGACTTTGCAAACGAAAACCCACGAAATCGGGGAGATGAGTCCGGAGTTCTACTTCCCTAGACTAGGTTAATTTACGCCCTCTGTCAGGAAAAAGGGGCAGGAAAATACAGAGCAATCCAAGCCTGAAGAACCCGGAAAGGGCCAAAGAAAATGCCCGACGCATTTTCATGCATCGACAAAGATGCATGAATGTGTCCTCGTATAATGCGGCAAGGATGATAGTGACACGACCCAAGGCTATCCACATATAATGCGGTAAGGATGATAGTGACACGACCCAAGGCTATCATGCGCCGCCCGCCAAGGTCACTATCATAATTGAAAAGCTTTCTCGATTTTGGTTTTTTTTTTTTTTCTCAGACAGAAGAGATAGAATTTAGTCTCAAGCACCATCGGTAAAATTTAAGGTCAAAGGCAAGGAAAAGCCCTAAATTAACTAGATTTGGGCAATCAGACACACTCTATCATGGATTTCATGGATAGGAAGCTTTTCTCTGACGAGGCGTGGAAATCAACCCTTTAAAGTTGGAGGGATACGATCTGATGGATCTCGTATAAAACAGGGACCCAGAGTTACTTGATCAGGATTATTCCATAGAGTCGTCGTGGGGCTGGAACATATAGTTGTCATTTGTCAAAGCGGGAAAGATATGCGGAAGCCGAATATTCAGGAGCTTTGGGATTTAATTGAAGCACTGGGTTGAAGTATAATGGAGAATTCCAAGAAAAGAGAAACTGGAACGAGGACTAGCTTGCATCAAAATTGAAGACGAAGATGAAGATGAAGATGAAGATGAAGTTGAATGAAAATGAAATCTTGTCAAGTCTCTATACAATTCCAAAAGAAGCAATGACTAATGGTAATGGTTCGCGAAACCTGTTGTCAATCAGAGGATGATGTGTCAAGATGTTACAAAGGCGAGGGAAGAGTATCAAAATAGTCCTAAACCTTTTATATTGGTGCAAATTCGGTCATCTCAATTTAATTTAAGATTTTCTTACGTGGCGCCACGTGGACAAATTTTATGATTATTTATAATTTTGTTCACATTTTTAAAATTATCTTTTTCTTTTTTTTTCCTTTTTTTGTCCTCTTTTTTTTTTTTTTTTTTTTTTTTATCTTTTCTCCTTACCCTTGGCCGGCGAGGTCGTCGGCCGGCCGGCCAACCATCGCCGGCCACTAGCTGGTCGAGGCGAGGGGCCCTGCACCCTTGCCGGCCACTGATGAGGGCCGAAACCCTCGCCCATTGGCCAACGAGGGCCTCGGCGCCCTCACCGGTCCACAAGCGAGGGCGCGGCGGCCCTCGCTCGTGGTGAGCGAGGGCACGGCGGCCCTCGCCCGGATCCGAGTGAGGGCCCTCGTGGGGGGGCAAAGTCTTCGAGCAGCGAGCGATGGAGAGAGATGCTACGAGGAGAAGCACTAAGCACGTACATGCCCTTGCTCAGATCTGGGCGAGGGCCACCGTGCCCTCGCCTGCCACGAGCGAGGGCTGCCGCGCCCTCGCTTGTGGTCGACGAGGGTGGCGAGGCCCTCGCTGGCCAACGGGCGAGGGTTTCGGCCCTCGCCTGGATTTGGGTGGGGGCCGACGCCCTCGCTTGTGGCCGGCAAGGGCGCGGGGCCCCTCGCCGGCCAAGGGTAAGGAGAAAATAAAAATAAAAATAAAAAAGAAAAGAGAAAAAAAGGAAAAAAATAATTTAAAAAATCTGAAAAAAAAAATTATAAAAAATCATAAAATTTTTCCATGTGGCACCACGTAAGATCGTTGGCGGCCATATTAGCAATTTCCAGCTTAAATTAGCCAGATGGACTGAATTTGTATCAATGTGAAAATGTTTAGGACTAAATTGGTTCAATTGAAAAGTTTCGAACTGAATTAGTACCAATACAAAATGTTTAGGACTATTTTGGTACTTTTCCCCAAATGCAAGGATAAAGTGGTTGTCAAAATGCGGAGTGTGAAGCATTCGAGTTATAATAGGCACCCATCCAAACTTTTAAGAGGTAATCATCCGTGCCTTTCAAATTTTTAAAATAACAAAAATGGGAGTATGTGTTTATACCAAAAAATAGCCAAATCTTTATAATCGACATGATCCTGATCCGAGCAAATATAACTTGGCATCAAATGTGGTGTGGCTATCGACAATTAGCCAATTACGGGAATTTTTTGTCTACTGCCATGCGCATTGATGACCCTGCCCTGTGTTGGCAACATGCCAAGCGGCCTCATCGCGAGGATCAGGCCCGGGGGAATTTTTCTCTATTTTGGTTAAATTTTACCCCTGGCGGTTTATCATTATCCTATTTTGCGTTTGGGGTTAACTCCAATAAATGGGACAGTTTAAGGACCTATCCAAGTCCAACCAGCTACCTTCATTTCCTTGTAAGGCGTCCTGGACCCTGCCCCGTGTTGGTGACATGCCAGGTGGCCTCATCGCGAGGATCAATCCCGGGGGAATTTTTCCAATTTTGGTTAAATTTTACCCTCGGCGGTTTATCATTACCCCATTTTACGTTTGGGATTGATTCCGATAAACGGGACAGTTTAAGGACCTGTCCAGGCATAGACACAATCATTGGTATACAGTGATGACTGATCAACGATCGAGATTTGTGTAAATTTAAATAAGTGTGGGGAACCAAAGCCGAGGAAGATGAAGATGCAGATTGATGGTTGAATGGAGTGAAGGCTTAAGAGTTATAAGCACTTGGAAGAGCAAGATAACAGCCAGAATTCCACAAGCCTGTATTAATTTAATTTGGCAAAAGGGTTGGCTTTTTATCAGGCTTAATATCATCCTCCCCTCCCCTCCACGAGGCGACTATTGTGGACATAGAATCGGATGAGGGTCAACTCCTCCCTCCACTCTTCGATTTTCTCTCTCCTTTTGCCTGCTTTAATTAATCATTCAGGAGCTTAATACGGTTTTATGATTGGCATATTCAGGCCGAGTTCAAAGCTTGAATAGACAGTCGTGGGGTACTTCGCTTTTCCCATGATTTATTAGCGCATCTGTCCACAACCCTTTTGCAGATCCAAAAGAGAATATAAGGATCGAAATCGATCAGTTTTAATTATATCGTGTTGTCAGCAACAATCAATTTGCAGTTTTATAGCATGTTTTTTTGGATGATCACATTTTGCTTATCTAGGAGATATGTGTGGCCATCGTTTTGATCAGCTTAAGAAGATGTTACCAATGATCTCTTGGGCCAACTCCAAAAGCTTGATCATCAGCTCCATTTTTATTGATATATGTCCGATTTTTAAAAGAATTATTCGATGGAAAACTTTTGTTTTATTTTATTTAATTTTATGTTGCCTAATACGTTGATCCCACGTAAAAAAGTTATATGAATGGGAGATTCATAAATGGAAAAAGAAAAGCAAGTACGGCCATGTAACGATATATACGTCTAATCACGGATTATTTAACAAGCAATCTTTTATTAGTAATAAATTTGTAAATAGAATAATGGGTCATTCTTCTTGTTTCTAGGTCGAAATCATATGAGTAGCTTCTATTTGACGGTAGCGGATGACTCACTACTTTGACGTCACACTTAAAACACCAAGTGCCTCCACTGGGTTTCGAACCCCTCACCTTTGGACAATGATCAATGGAGCTCTTATCCAGTGGAGCCACCTCGGCCGGTGGTAATATGAGTAGCTTCTATTTATCTTCAAATAAAGTCTCTTTACTAAGCATCTGGTCGTAGTAAGTCCCTTTTCGATTCCTTCCACCAAGAGTCATCTCCGGAGAAAAACAATATCTGCCATATACCAAGACGACAAAGCCATATTTCCATATTCCAACAATAATATCCAGAGAAAAAATTGAGAAAGCGATATTTCCGTGTACCGTGTACCAATAGTAATCTCCGGAGAAAAGATGAGAAAGCGATATTTCCGTGTACACACCAATAATAATCTCCATGTGCGTGAGCAAACTCCCACTTGTATTATCCATCTAGAGATGTGGTGATAACCTTTTAATCGGAATTTTTGGCTGACAAAATTTTTCAGGGCATTAATCCAATACGACAACGAGAGCGGAAGTAACGTAGCCGGATAAACAACTGACATATGATATGGTCTTTATCCCTTCCGATAAGAGGATCAAATCACCTACCATGTTTTGAAGGAGAAAAAAATGCGAACAAGCCTTCAATATTCTTCAACCAGCTACTATAGCTAATCAAATTTGATTTTGCTAGGAACTCAAGCATATGTGTGTAATGCCTATCAGGTTATCATTAGAGACTAGAAAGACCATTGTCATCTTATCATTAGGTGACCTATGACATGCTTTCTTTTTTAATTAACCAACCAAATTCTCTTCCCATATTGTGAAGACCCTCGAATGTTTCTCCCACGTCGGTTCCCCTCTTGCCATTATTGCTGGCTACGAGTGGCCTATGCTCTAGATTGATCATATTGATAGGATTCACTAGGAAAATAGAAAAACGCAAATAAGCATCGATCTTTTGGCAACGAGTTCGAATGACATTTTGCTGACTCCATGCCGACCTCACATCCTGTTTCTCTCTCCCACCTTTACATCCTTGCATGCATGTCGACTTTCCACGATACCCAATTTTTCTTCTTTACGTGCATTTAGATGCAAACAAGGCCGCTCATGTGCACTTGGATGAAACGAGACCTGTACTGGTTTCATTTGATTCCAAACCGCAAAATCATACTTTTAACATGTCTATGTTCCCACGAGTCTAGTTCCACAATACCACCCCTCTCTTCTGAATTTTTGCTGTATATAACTCCATCTACAGCCATCCCTCAGGCCTCCCTGCACCTCTCACTTCATTCTTCTCTTGGCCACTCTAACCACACCGACTCTAATTCCTTCTTCTCAATTCCATTATCCAACTCTCTCTCTCTCTCTCTCTCTCTCATGGAGAATCCAAACAACCAGATCGTCCATGCATCCATTGATGTCCCCCCGGAAGATGGCTCCGAATGCTTCGATGATGACCGTCGTCCCAAACGCACAGGTGACTTTATTTTTGTCTTCATTTCTTTCCCGAAAAGAGTGAAGTGAAAATTACCACGACTTGTTATGAAGGACTTGGGCGAGCTACCACAAAGAATCACCTGTCTTCGAGATCAATGGCATCATGTCAATACCGCCAACAAACCAGGGAATAAAGCAACAAAAGTATGAGATATTCTTCACAGGAAAAAAAAAAGGACTTTTCTATAAAACAGAGTCAGTGAAAAAGAAATTTATCTCGCCAGTAGCCTAGCCCCGCAAGCATTTCACGTCAACCCGTGTTGTGATCTCAGGAGAGTAGCTGAAATTACGACCTCTTTTTTGAAAAATGCTTAGAGATACTTTCCACGGTACCCTCCTAATTATACATCTCCAAGTATGTTGTCTGGCAGTATATTCTAATAATAGTAAATTTGAAGATGTGTGGTGAGGATGAGGTGAGGATAGTACACTTCTCTTGCTTTAGCTAAAGCAGCAATTCTCTTCTCTTTTCCATTTTAACGGAGTAAATTAAAATGGAAAGCTAGAATGTTTAGTGACATGTTACATTGGGTGCATCATGTGATGATCGACAAATGCGACACGTGTTCGATGGGCCCAACTTGTCTAGCTAGCAAACTTTAAGCTGAGCGTCCTCTTCCTCCCGCCCCGACCAAGAAAATATCCCCCCGCAAGCCCTCTCTCTCCTCTCCTCTCCTCTCTCTCTCTTCTGTCGCCCTAGTCTCTCTCTTCCGCCGAGCCTTTGGAGGACGACGAACCACCGCGCCGCCCCTCCGGCTCCGGCATCGCCTGCGCTCGCGGCCGGGTCGCGTCCCTCTTCCTCGCTGGCAAGAACCTCTTCGGCTGCATCCCCTTCGAGCTCGGCCTCCTCGGTTGGCTCAGACGGCTCAACCTCGCCGGCAGTGACTTCTCCGAGCCCATTTCCTCCCGCCTCTTCAATGTGACCTCACTCGTCTCTCTTCATCGATCGGCTGAAGGCTCGGTGGGGGAAAGAAGGGGGGGTGATCACAGTCCTTCTGGTTTGTCACGCTGGCACACAAGATGCACTGAATATTTTCTTGGCTTGTGTGTGAATAAATGCAGAGACGGTATGGACAGCGAGCGCTCTCATAATCACAGCACTGATCGGATCTGGAGGCCCGTCCCTGGCTTGGGCCATCGCGCAGCTCGGCTGGATTGCTGGCCCTACCATCGTGCTCCTATTTGCCTTTGTCACTTACTACACCTCCACCCTCCTCACCACCTGTTATCGCTCCGGCGACCCCGCCACCGGCGACCGTAACTATGCCTACATGGGTGCTGTCCGTGACAATCTTGGTATGTCACATTTGTATTTGTGTTCATGTTCATATTCACACGCTAATTTCTGAGTCAAGTCCAATCATGTTGTGTTGGGTGTTAAAAGCTTCTCTTTGATTAAATTCTCCAGGTAGCCTCAAAATCAAGCTTTTTGAGCTGGTTCTATACGTGAACCTATTTGGGGTTGCCATTGGTCACACCATCGCATCTTCCATCAGCATGATGTGAGTATATTTGCAGTGAGAATTCTAGTGACTGCTATTTCGATGGTGTCAAAAGTTATGTGAGTTTGATATTATCGGCTTCCATGGTCATTGCAGGGCTATCAAGAGGTCCAATTGCTTCCACGAGAAAGGTGAGGACCCACGTCACATCAACAGCAATCCTTACATGATTGCGTTTGGCTTCGTTGAAATCATTTTCTCTCAGATCCCCAATTTCAATCGGCTGTGGTGGCTGTCGATCGTCGCCGCCTTCATGTCGTTTGCCTACTCCACCATTGAACTTGGCCTCAGTATTGCCAAACTTGCAGGCACATGAAATTTTTTCTTGTTTCTAAGCTATCTCCATTGGTGATAGAACCTAGTCGAATTATGAAGTTCTGATTTAGTGTTCTCTTCTGGTTTGTTTTATCTTCAGAGAGAGGGAAAATTAAGGGAAGTCTCACCGGAATCAACATCGGGGCCTTGACCTCAACGCAGAAAATATGGAGGAACTTCCAGGCTCTTGGTAACATCGCCTTTGCCTATTCGTACTTCCTCATCCTCATTGAAGTTCAGGTGACCAGAGCTCTCTCAAATGCATGAAACAAGAAAGTACTAGTGATGGTTAATAGTTCTGATGAATTGAAATCATTGACGTGATGAGTTTATATTTGTTTTAGGACACCATCCGGTCCTCTCCATCTGATACAAAGATGACGAAGAAGGCCAGTCTTATCAGCATAGCAGCCACAACCCTTTTCTACATGATCTGTGGGTGCATGGGCTACGCAGCCTTTGGTGATATGGCACCCAAAAACCTCCTCACTGGGTTCGGCTTCTACAACCCATACTGGATGGTTGACATTGCAAACGCCGCAATCGTGATCCAACTCGTCTGCGCGTACCAATTCAACTGCCAACCGCTATTCGACCATGTTGAGAAGACCTTGGGTAAAAAATTTCCCAACAGCCAGTTTATCTCGAGGGAGATTGAAATCCCCGCCCCTTGGCGCAGATCTTACAAGCTCAAACTCTTGCGGTTAGTCTGGAGTACGGTCTTCGTGATCGGGACCATCTTCATCTCCATGCTCCTCCCATTCTTCAACGACATTGTTGGGCTGCTCGGAGCGCTAGGTTTTTGGCCCCTCACGGTCTTTTTCCCGGTCGAGCTGTACATTAAGCAGAAGAAAATACCCAAGTGGGGCACCAAGTGGGTGTGCCTCCAGATTGTAAGTGTGGCTTGCCTTATTATCACCATCGCTGCCGCCGCTGGCTCTGTCGCCAATGTATTTCTGGACCTCAAGTCCTTCAAGCCATTCAGTACCGACTACTAAATAACGTGCAACTGACAGGCATGTCGCACGTAAGGAAAGGAAAGAGTGAAGGCGAAAGAGATTTTTTTCGTGTTCATGTTCGCATAAAGGTTTATTGCGTCTGTGAAATTTGCTGTGTGATAAGTTTTAGGGTCAAATTTCAGTTTCACTGTATAATCTATGTTGGGACGGAAGGGTCATTTTAGTGTCTGCATGTTGTGTGCATCGTCATAAGAGTGTAATTCTTGTATTATTTATAGATAAAAATTGGAAGCTTCAAGAAAAAGGAAGTTCAAGGTCTTCTCTTGCTCATGTATTTTGATTTTAGGGGCTATACACAAGCAGAGTTCGTGAAAGAAAGAAGTATATGATGACTGGTGAATGCAACAATGAGGTTATAATCCGAGCGCATAGTCATGACAAGAACATAATCAACGGAGCAGTCTTTATCTCTTCCACAAAAAATGTCTAAAGCCTCTCCGAGAAAGGCATTTATTTGATTTAATTTCTCATGACCTCGATAGTGTGCAAATTCGATAGAGTACAAACTCAATCTAGTTAGATCTCGAAGCAAAGAAACGTGTTTTGGTGATTGTCCCACAATCATCATGCAGTTTCTGATCATGCATAAAATCTTATTTGCTTTTAGCAAAAATCAAAACAAACATAACAAGATGCGCATTCATCTCTTATCATGTTAAGGTTGAAGACACAAAGACTAGGGCATTGGAAAAAATAAAAGGAAATGGCTGTTCAAAATTCTTGCTAGTTGAGGCTAATTGAGGGCTGCATTCCCAATTGTGTACAATAAAGCTGCTCAGTGTTGAATCATCTATATCACCCGCTTCGGGCCGCCTTAGAGACTGTTGACACCTAACTTTTCTTTTCCTCAAATGCATAATTTAAAAGATATATATGTAAAAAAAAAAATCATTATTAATTAAAAAAACTGAGAGAGGCCGGGTCGGGCCGGATCGGACCTTGGCCCGGCCCGCCTCTCTTCTTTTTCTCCCTGCGCGGGTCCGGCCCGCCCCAGCCAGTCTTCCTTCTCCTTCCCTTCTCTGCGCGCAAGCCTGCAAAACAAAAAGAAAAGACAGGACAGCAGGTTAGGGGGGGAGGGGGCAGAGACAGGAGAGCAGGTGAGAGTGGACGTGTGAGAGAGAAAAAAGGAAAGGAAAAAAAGAAGAAGAAGAAGAACCAGAACAGGGTCTTCTTCTTCGGGGAGCCGGCTCGCCGCCCTCTTGAGCCCGGCGAGCTTCGAACGCCGACCCCCTGCACTCGCCGCCGCTGCTGTCGACGCCAGCAGCCGAAGCTCCGCCCGCCTCCGCCCAGCTCTGCCGCGCCCGTCGCCGCGCCTCTGCCCGACGCCTGCAACCCGCGTCGCCGCACCTCCGCGCTACCGCTGCTGCTGTCGCCCAGCTCGAAGCCGCGAGCGCCGCTGCTGCCGCGCCTCCGTCTCGACTCCATCCCCGACGCAGCCGTCCCTGTTGCGGCCCGACTCCGTCGGTGTCGCCTCCGAAAGCGGGAGGACGACGGCCGGTCAACGCGATCACGATCGTCCGACCTGGAGATTCGCCCCACCCCCTAACCTTTTCTAGACCTTTTTTAGACCTTTTGCGACGGGAGCCCTTTTGAGAACGCGCCGCGTGTAAATGGCCCCCGAAAAGCCCACAATCTCCGCCATTTCAGGCGGGTATCTAAAGAATCGTTCGAGATGAAGGTGGATAGCGGAGGTCGTGGGTCCTGCGGGGCCCATTTACACGCGGCGCGTTCTCAAGGGCGATCGTTGCGACAATTGTGATCGAAGATGGGTTCAAAGGTGGGCCTTTAATGAGTGGTGGGTTCCGATCTTTGTGGGACCCGAAGGCGGGCATCGTTGTTGGACGATCAATGCGTCAAGCACAAGCACAATTCCGTGCTTTTTCCTCTTAACTCCGAAGGGTCTCAAGTTCTTTTTTTTTTTTTTTTTTTTTTTTTTTTTTTAATTAATTCTTTGGAGGAACCGATTTTGCCGACAGCCACCACGTAAACCCCTGCGTGTCGCTAGTAGAGAAACCACCACTCGGACCGCGCCACGCTTAGTCACCACATGCGCCAGCCTCCTCCACGCTTCGCAGGGGCTTCGAACCTTGGCCTCCTCGGTGAAGGGTAAAGGATCTACCATCCACGCTGCAACGGCCGGTGGTGGGTCTCAAGTTCTTTAATCAGGAAGATTTGACAAAACGGCCATCACGTCGGAGCACCAACATTCTTTTGTCCCGTAGTTTTTACGTCAAAATGAAGAAATGGCGAAACACTCACATCTCATTCCCTAAGCTTTCATCGTGTGTGATCTCTAACCCTAATCACAATTTGCTCACTTTAGTATGGATTGAAGTGATCGTATGACTTAGATTATAATGGAATTCGTAGGTTACTTTTGAATTGGCTCGGTAAATAGTCATGCAATTATTGTATGTGTAACTACAACATGTGCAAAGAAAAAAAAAAAAAGACTACAGCACGTGCAGGACTCGTGATTCCTATAACTGTAAATCAACGTCAAGAGTAAGATTGCTCCACAACTAAAGTTTAAGAAGTAAGGCCTTAGCTTTCCATCATTGAAACTGTCGGGAAATATAGTCTACTTTTGGAGAACACAAATGCAATTTTCATAGCATATTTAAATGAAATAAGATTCTTCTTTTTCAATGAGCAAAAAGCTAAGATTCTTTTGTTATTAAAGCTCTATCATTTTTGTGGAATTTTCCTAAAAATAAATGCCAGTAACACTTAGAAAAATAAATCAATAAAAATGTATTTTTATCACTATAAGCAAATTCTGCAATAAGCAATAAAAATGTAATTGGCTTGTATTATTAATTAGAGAATGTGCGTTTAGCGGCGGATACCAACAAGACCTCTAGATACTGAAATCTTTAGCGGATGGACGCCACCAAGCTCTCTAGATACTAAAAGGCAAAATTCCAAATAAGGACCCAAAGTTGACCAATTTTCTCAAATTAGGACTCGAAATAAACTTTGTATCAGATAAAAGACCTAAAGTGGACCTAGTGTCTCAAATAAAGACCCAAAGTGGTTGAATCAATTCCAAATAAGAACCCGAGCTTGCTGGTCAACCAAATATTCACTGGCTATCAAGCATGTAACATTTTCGACGATCAGAGTTTGGGCAATTTTGTCCAAAAAAAATATAGGGAAAATTGATTAATCCTAAAATAGAAACAAAAAAAACCTTAAGTTTTTTACGGTCTCCCCGTTCCTTGTACCTATCCTCTGCAAAGTCAAAGACCGAAGTTCTCCCCATTCCTTGTACCCATCATCGGCAAAGTCGAAGACCCAAATTCTTCACCGGTTGAGGCACGAATTCCAAAACAAGAAGAAAACCAGGTGCTTCTTTCTTTGTTTTCGAAGTTCCAAATTCTCCACCAATTGAGCAAGGCGAGGAGCGATGAGAATCGAGTCGCAACGATGACCGGGCGTCGATTTGGTTGAGGAGCAACGGGGAGAAGAAAGAAGAAAACGTAAACATCTAAATGAATAACATAAACTTAATTAATTTAGAATTTTCCATTTTTTTTTCCAATTACAAACTTCTGACAAAATTGCCTCTATTTTAATCGTCGGAAAATGTCTACCAACAAGCTAAGGTCTTTAATAGAGATTAACTTGATCATTTCGGGTCTTTATTTGACACAAAATTCACTTCGAGTCCTTATTTGAAACAATTGGTCCACTACAGGTCCTTATATGACACAAAGTTCACTTTGGGTCCTTATTTGGAATTTTCCCATACTAAAATAACCGTGTTAATTATTGACCCACTTACGACGTCATTTTGACTTCAGCGTCCAAAATCGTACTTCCTGCATGTCGTCGTCCTCCACCAACATATGCACTCTTTGACATAAATCTCGCTCTTGCTTTTTTCTATGTACACCCCCTAACCATTCCTCAAGTCTCCTTGCATCTCTCACTTCATTTTTCTCTTGCCACTCTTACCAGCCCGACTCTCATTCCTTCTTCTCAATACCAATATCCATCTCTCTCTCTCTCTCTTGCTCTTTTCTATGTACACCCCCTAACCATTCCTCAAGTCTCCTGGCATCTCTCACTTCATTTTTCTCTTGCCACTCTTACCAGCCCGACTCTCATTCCTTCTTCTCAATACCAATATCCATCTCTCTCTCTCTCTCTCTCTCTCTCTTGCTCTTTTCTATGTACACCCCCTAACCATCCCTCAAGTCCCCTTGCATCTCTCACTTCATTTTTCTCTTGCCACTCTTACCAAACCGACTCTCATTCCTTCTTCTCAATACCAATATCCATCTCTCTCTCTCTCTCTCTCTCGTTCTTTTCTGTATACACCCCCTAACCATCCCTCAAGTCTCCTTGCATCTCTCACTTCATTTTTCTCTTGCCACTCTTACCAGCCCGACTCTCATTCCTTCTTCTCAATTCCAATATCCATCTCTCTCTCTCTCTCTCTCTCTCTCTCTCTCTCTCGCATGGAGAATCCAAACAACGAGGTCCTCCATGTACCCATTGATGTCGCCCCGGAAGATGGCCCCGAATGCTTCAATGATGACGATCGTCCCAAACGCACAGGTAACTTTGTTTTGTATTCATTTCTTTTCCGAAAAGAGTGAAGTGAAAATTACCACGACTTGTTATGAAAGATTTGGGTGAACTACCACAAAGAATCACTTGTGTTTGAATAATGGATCCTAGTGATGGCAATCGCTGACATGATCACGGCTGTGATCGGGTCTGGAAGCCTGTCCCTCGCTTGGGCCTTCGCGCAGCTCGGCTGGATTGCCGGCCCCACCACCATGCTCCTATTTGCCTTTGTCACTTACTCCACCTCCACCCTCCTCAGCATCTGTTACCGCTCTGGTGATCCCATCACCGGCTTGCGCAACTACACCTACATGGATGCTGTCAGTGCAAATCTTGGTATGCCACATTTGCTTTTGTGTTCATCTTCATATTCACATACTAATGTCCGATTTGAGTCCAATCATGTCGTGTTGGGAGCTAAAATGCTGTCTTTGATTAAATTCTCCAGGTAGCTTCAAAATCAAGCTTTTTGAGCTGTTTAAATACGTGAACCTCTTTGGGGTTGCCATTGCTTACACCATTTCATCTTCCATCAACATGATGTGAGTATATTTGCAGTGAGAATTCTAGTGATTGCTATTTCCATGGTGTCAAAAGTTATGAGTTTGATTTTATTGGCTTCCATGGTCACTGCAGGGCCATCAAGCGGTCCAATTGCTTCCATGAGAAAGGTGAGAAGGACCCGTGTCACATCAACCGCAATCCTTACATGATGGCGTTTGGCTTCGTTGAAATCATTTTCTCTCAGATCCCCGATTTCGATCAGCTGTGGTGGCTGTCAATGCCGGCCGCCTTCATGTCCTTTACCTACTCCATCATTGAACTTGCCCTTAGTATTGCCAAAGTTGTGCATAAGTGAAATTTTTTCTAGCTAAACTGCTCCATTTATCTTTCTAAGCTATCTCCTTTGGTGATAGAACCTAGTCGAATTATGAAGTTCTGATTTAGTGTTCTCTTCTGGTTTGTTTTATCTTCAGAGACAGGAAAAATTAGGGGAAGTCTCACTGGAATCAGCATCGGGGCCGTGACCTCAACGCAGAAAATACGGAGGAGCTTCCAGGCTCTTGGAGACATCGCCTTTGCCTACTCATACTTCCTCATCCCCCTTAAAGTTCAGGTGAGCAGAGCTTTCTCAAATGCATGACACAAGAAAGTACTAGTGATGGTTAATAGTTATAATGAATTGAAATCATTGACATGATAAGTTTATTTTTGTTTTACGACACCATCCATTCCTCTCCATCTGAATTAAAGATGATGAATATGGCAAGTCTTATCAGCATAGCAGCCACAACCCTTTTCTACATGATCTATGGGTGCATGGCACCCACAAACCTCCTCGCTGGGTTCGGCTTCTACAACCCATACTGGGTGGTAGACATTGCGAATGCTGCAATCGTGATCCACCTCGTCTGCACGTACCAATTCAACTGCCAACCGTTATTCGCCTATGTTGAGAAGACCTTGGTTGAGAAATTTCCCAACAGCCAGTTCATCACGAGGGAGATCGAAATCCCCATCCCCTCACGGTCTTTTTCCCGGTCGGGTACAGCCCTTACAAGCTCAAACCTTTCGTTTAATATATGCATGCGGAAGCATATAAATCCCCAGACAATAAAACAATGGGATAGGAAAATAGGATTTCAAATTTCCATCTTAAAAGCATCCACACTTATA
This sequence comes from Eucalyptus virginea, assembly GCA_014182375.1. Classification (NCBI taxonomy): domain Eukaryota; kingdom Viridiplantae; phylum Streptophyta; class Magnoliopsida; order Myrtales; family Myrtaceae; genus Eucalyptus; species Eucalyptus virginea. Next base: position 52,804,109 of record CM024516.1, on the reverse strand, counting down.
TACATTGCCAATCATAGTGCAAATATATACAAGTTGAATTGTTAATTTAGATTTAAACCACGAGTTTCTAAAACAGAGTCCGCAAAATGAAATCGACTTCTATCGAAAGAGAATTGCCCTATGACTAGCTAGTCCAATAGGATTGTCAATTCTTCAGGCTTCCCCTTTCATACTTCGGGTCTTCAGTCCTTCCTCCAATGTCATCTAAGTACCTGAAAATGGTTATTCAATAACTAGTGAGACAACGTCTTAGCAAGTTCTACCCCCTAAGACCTGATTAGTAAACCAATACGCTATACGGGTTACCTATGCGCGCACAGGTCAGAGGATTTACCTTGGCCTCAAATTCCATTTGCAAGTTAGTACAGTTCAATAGGCACTCAAACAATCACAACAAATCGAAACACCGATCAATCGATCTAGTCGATTACATGTCAAATGGACAATTCTTGGTCATTTCAATCAATACTGTCCATTCTCTAAAATAACTCATCGGGTTACCAAGCCAATATTTTATACGATTCATTCTCTGAAATGACATTATAAGTCACCAAGTATAATCATCATAACGTCCATTCTACAAAATGACTTGTTGAGTCATTGAGCCGTTATGGCATGTAGTCCATTCTACAAAATAACCTATAGGGTCATCGAGCCGACATTAAATACCGTCACCGAGCCGGTATTGTGTAACATGATACTTCGAACGTACAATCAATTTGTCCTTTTTATTCATTTCTGACAAAAGCATACGTGCGTGGGCACACGGTTGGCCTTAGCCAAAATATAATATTTTTCCTTTCCATAACTCCCACATTTTCTGTAGTCCACTCAAATCCTTTTGGCATTATCAACCGATGCCCGGTTATTTTTCAATTAATAACAAAAGATTATTCAATTAAAGAATAATTCCCAATTTCACAAATAATTCAATTCAACACAAAATAAAGCTCAATTAAATAAAAAGACTGTGCATGACAATCAACATAAAATTCCGGTCGTCGGCTATTCCTACCTAATTTCTGAAAAATAAATAAATAAATAAATAATTTCGAAAATTAATAAATAATTACTAAAAATCCAATTTAGGCTCGTAATGCCTAATTGAAGCCCAAGACGAGTCGGAAAAATCCTAAGACCGGATCACCTGCGACGGGTTGGGAAAAAACCCTTAAGCATAATTAGCAAACTAAGAAAGCATTAGTGAGTAAAACTCACTTGATTAAAAGCGGAGACTAGATCACCGTGATGGCGGCGCGACGGCGGCCGAATTCGAATTTTCGGCGACGTCGGCGGACACAGGGCCGGGCCTACAAGCCTTGCAAGCCCACAGCAAAAGCCGGGCTTGACTTCGGGCTTGGGCTTGGCTACGGACTGGGCCACCTTCGCGGGCCCAAGATGGGCTGAAATGCTGAGATTCACGGGCTTCGAATGGGCTGGACCCAAAGCTGAAACTCACGGGCCGAATTCGTCGCTGGTCTTTGAAATATTCACGTGGGCTGAAACCTAGGCTGGATCGCTGAGTTCACTGGACTGCTGGGCTACAATGCAAGCTGTGGCACCCCCAATCAGCTAAAGTCGCCATAGATACCTATTGTTGTATCTATTAGATACTTGTTACTTGTCTGTAGCATCCTAGAATTTCATAAAAATCCTAAATATGCCATAAGCCATGGATAGGCGATGGAAACACCGTTATTGTATTTTGTAGCCTTCTAATCCATGATTCGCTATGAGATGTATGGTCAAGTTTTTAATGGATGAATTTTGGGAAAGGAAGTTCTATCTTTGGCCATATGTATTATAAATTGGAACTTATGAATTTATAATTGCAAGTGTATAGTTATCTTAATTTGCAATTTAGTACTTTGATTTAATAGAGATTTAATTAGTTTTTAAAAGGGTCAATTTTAGATTAATTAAGCTTGGGTCTTAGGCCCAAGAGGGATGGGCCTAAGATGGGCCAAGCTGGTGGGCCCATAGAGCCCATGAAGGGCTGTCGACCATGCAAAGGAGGGGGGGATCCGGTTGCATGCCTCCCCCATTTGTCCCAAAGAAATTGCCAAGTGTCACCCATGCATACCTAATGATGACTAATGATTGAGGGGAAGAAACTAAGGGGGATGATGCCGGTTTAAGCGAGAATGAGAGGGAGAGAGAGAGGTTCAACCGAGAGAGAAAGAGAGGAGAGAAAGAGAAGAAAGAAAGGAAGAAAGGAAGAAGAGAAGAGGAAAGGAGGAGAGGCTGTGCGTCCGTCGTCCGTCGCCGCCGTGTCCAGTCGCCGTGTGCTCGCTGTTTGCTTGGTTTAGAGGCAAGTTGGGATCCTTAATCTACTCTTGCATGTTGTGCCTAGAGTGTGTGAGTGAGTGATGATAAATTTTGGATTGTTTAGAGTGTGAAAAACGGATGTTTTAAGAGTGGTATTCAAAAACTAGTAAGCTGTTCTTGAGAAAACAGCTTGACCTTGAATGTTTTAGTGGCTTGCATGTGATGTTCCAGTTGGATTTTGGCTTTGACTTCTAAATGAAAGTTGTTAATAACTTCTTGAAATATAACATACTCAAATTTGGGACAAAACGAACAAGTATAAGTGGGTGAAATCTTTATTTTTCGGAGAGACTGGACTGTAAGGCTATCTTTTTGTTGAAATTTCACTTCGATTTCTGAACAAAAGATGTAAAGGAAATCCTGAGATTTAACATATCAAAAATTTAGAGAAAACCAACAAGGATAGGTAGGTGAAATCGTGGTTTTTCGAAGGATGTTAAATCTGGAGATTTCGGTACTAGGAACAGAAGTTTTAACCGCCTATATTTAATTATCTAGGACGAATCTGACTTTGATTCCTTCATGAAAACTCTACCTTAAGGTCTTGACTACCACATAATCTGATTTCATAATTTTTGAAGGTCATTAGGGTATTTAATCGGAAATATTTCTAAAACCGTGTAATCTGACGCATTCGGACTTAGTCAGTTTCAATGTGTGAGCCATATCATTTTGTATGAAGTTCTTTCGGCAAAGTGTTCTTCATGAAGTATCTCTCTTTATGTCTTCCCTGAAACATATTCAAATTTCATAATTTTTGAAGTTCATTTGCCTATTTAACTGAAAATGTTTCGAAAACTTAAGTTAAGTGGTTATGATAATGGTGCTGTGATGTTCGGTCTATACCGCATGATATGAGGGTCTTTTGGTGCAGTGTTCTTCACAAAATGTCTACCTTTATGTCTTGACTATCACATGTTCGAATTTCATAATTTTTAAAGGTCATTTGGGTATTAAATGGAAATATTTTCTAAAACTGTGCAAGCTGGATTGTGCGGATTTCAAAGGCTGTAATGCATTGACTATTCTGTTTTGCATGAGCCCCATAAATTGTATTGTTGTAAGTGACTAAATCTTGCTGCACATGTGATGATATTTGGCATTACATATAGAATCAAAAGCTGAATTTGACTTTGTTGCCATCACATCATGTGCCATTTTGATTGTGAGACATAAATTGGTGAATAGGAATTGTGATGAATGAGGAGACTGTTGGAGGTGAGCCGACAATGCCCTGGAAGTGTCAGGATGCCCGAGATTGGGGGTGCCGGATGCCCGGTTGTATTACGATACATGCCCGGATTCCTCGGGAGTTTCGAGATGCCCGGAATGGTTGGGTGCCGGAAGCCTCGGAGGTTTGTGCCCGGGGGATGCCTCGTGATGCCAGTTGGGATACGAGATGCCCGGAATGTGGGGGTGCCGGATGCCCGGTGGTGTGTGCCGGAGGTTTCTCGCAATGCCAGGTTGGGGTGCGAGCGATAAAATGTGGGATGCAATTACTAGTCCCGGAAAAGAAAGATGTGGTGATCAAATTGAAAGATAAAATGTTGAAATTGAAGCATGCATGGTATGGTGACATGTATGCATGGTTGTATGATATGATGTGTATGAGTGCATGATGGTATGTGCACATGAGGCATGGATATGTATGAATACTTAGTGATGAGTGCATGATGGTGTATGCACATATGGTATGATGACATATGCATGGCTGCAAGGTAAGTTATGCTTGAATGCATGGATGATATGTATTCTACTATGATGTTATGATTGTATTGTGTGATGCATTGAGTAGTTTAATGGATCTTTTACCTGCTGAGTGGCTGTACTCACCCCTTCAGAGACCAACATTTCAGATTAGGAAGATGCCTCTCTCTCCGGTCACGCGGGGTACCTTTTACGGCCTTCCATCTGACGTGAAGGTCGAGTGTTCGGAGATTGATTGCGTTACCATCCCTGGTCTGACGTTTATACGGGTTCGCGTGCTGGTCATGTATGATGTGGGCCTGGTTGGGGGTCCGGTCATCCAGGAGTTCTTGTCGGTCTACCTCCGCCGAGATGAAGTGATTCGAGGGATGTTGCCGCCGCCACCGCCCAATGCGCCAGGATGGGTGTGATGGCCGCGTGAGGAGTGGAGAGCTGACACTTTTTGAGAGTAGCCGACACTTGTAGATGGGGGATGACACGTGATCGATATAGGGGTCGAGATATCTTTTGGGTTGTGGCCAAGTGTAGTTAAAAGTCTTGGCTTTTCTTTTTGGTTGTACCGACCCGAGAAATCCATCATGAAAATATATAAATAAAAATGGCTCGGCTTCATCTTTTCATATGATGTGTAGTTGGTGTGCATTGCATTATAGTTATTGAAGGGAGAGGTGGTGAGACTCGTTTATGCTTCCGCTAATAAGTTGCGCCGGGACCGTTTTCAAAAAAAAAAAAATGCCTAAGGACCTCGGTCCTTCTTTAAACCCCTTTATATCAAAGACAAGTAACGGGTATCCTATAGAGATAAAGTGATTGGCAGGCTGTGGCGACCTTAGGTGTTTAGGGGTGTCACATTGTCTTTGATATAAAAGGGGTTTAAAGAAGGACCGAGGTCCATAGGCATTTTTTTTTTAAAAAGAGTTTAGCGCAACTCATAGCGAAATTAAAGACGAGTCTCACCATCCCTCTACTCTCTTAATGATGGTACAATGCACACCAACTACATATCGAAGGAAAAACATAAAGCCGAGCCACTTTTATTTACATTTTTTTTAAGATGGACATCTTGGGTCGGTACAACCAAAAAGCCAAGACTTTTAGCTAAACTTGGCTACAACTCAAAAGAGAGATCTCGACCCCCTATATCGATCACGTATAACCCTCCATCTACAAGTGTCGGCTATCTCCAAAAAAACATTAGCTCGCACTCCTCACGCGAGCCATCACACCCATCCTGGTGCATCGGGCGGTGCCGGCGGCAACATCCCCCGCATCACTCCGTCACGGCAGACATGGACAGACAAGAACTCCTGGATGACCGGGCCCCCAGCCAGGCCCACATCATATATCACCAACACCCGAACCCATATGAACGTCAAACCAGGGATGGTGGCACAATCAAGCTCCATGCACTCGACCTCCACGTCAGATGGAAGGCCGTAAAAGGTACCCCGCGTGACCGGAGAGAGAGGCATATTTCTAATCAGAAATGTTAGTCCCCAAAGGAGTGAGTACAACCACTCAGCAGGTAAAAGATCCATTAAACTACTCAATGCATCAACCAAAACAATCATGACATCATAGTAGAGTACATATCATTCATGCATCCAAGCATAACTTACCTTGCAGCCATGCATATGTCATCATACCATATGTGTATACACCATCATGCACTCATCATCAAGCATTCATGCTTATACCATCATGCCATAGGTGCAAATACAACCATGCACTCATCATCAAGCATTCATGCCTATCCATGCCTTATGTGCACATACCACCATGCACTCATACACATCATATCATACAGCCATGCATACATGTCACCGTACCATGCATGATTCAATTTCAACTTTTTATCTTTCATTTTGGGTCACCATATTTTTTTTTCCCGGGACCAGTAATTGCGTCCCACATTTTATCGCTCGCACCCAACCTGACATCGCGAGGAATCTCCGGCACACACCTCCGGGCATCCGGCACCCCCACATTCCGAGCATCTCGTACCCCAACTGGCATCACGAGGTATCTGCCGACACACTTCCGAGGCTTCCGGCACCCCCACATTCTGGGCATCTCGAAGCTCCCGAGGACATTCGGCACACACACTCCGGGCATCCGGCACCCCCACATTCCGGGCATCCCGACACTCCCGGGGCATCGTCGGCTCACACCTCCGACGGTATCCTCATTTATCATAATTCATATTCACATTTGTGTCTCGATATCAACATAGCACATGATGTGATGGCAACAAGGTCAATTTCAGCTTTTGATTTTATATAAAATGCCAAATATCATCACATGTGCAGCAAGATTCAATAACTTAAAAACAATATAATTCATGGGGCAAACTCATGGATTATTGCTATTATTTTAGAAACGGAATGCGTTCTTTTAAATTTGCACTTCTTGAAGTTTAGTGATTGACCCTAATAATTTTTAAGAATTTAATACATCATAGACAAGCTCTAGAGGCATTTATCTCATGAAGAACACAACACCACCAGAATTTCATACAAACAGAATAGTCCATGCATTACAGCTTTTGAAATTCGCACAATCCAGCTTGCACAGTATTAGAAAACATTTTAATTAAATACCAAAATGACCTTCAAAAATTATGAAATTTGAACATGTGATAATCAAGACATAAAGGCAGATATTTAATGAAGAACACTACACCAAAATAGCCCCATATAATTCGGTATAGACCATACATCACAGCACTACTATTCTAACAGTTCAACTTGCACAGTTTTTGAAACATTTTTGGTTAAATAGGTAAATGAGTTTTAAAAATTACGAAATTTGAATATGTTGTAGGGAAGACATGAAGAGAGATATTTCATGCAGAACAAGTTTCCAAAATAATCTCATACAAAACGGTATAGTCCACGCATTGCAACTTACAAAGTCCGAACACACCAGATTGCACAATTTTAGAAACATTTCCGATTAAATACCCAAATGACCTTAAAAAATTATGAAATTCGACTATGTGATGGTAAAGACATAAAGGTAAATACTTCATGAAGACTTCAAAGTCAGATTCGTCCTAGGTAATTAAATATGGACGGTTGAAACCCCTGTTTCTAGTACCGAAATTTCCAGATCCAGTCTTTCCAAAGAATAATAATTTCACCCACTTATACTTGTTTATTTTGTCCCAAATTTTAGTATGTTATACTCCAAGAAGTTCTTAACAACTTTTATTTAGAAGTCAAAGCCAAAATCCAACTCGAACATCACATGCAAGTCACTAGAACATCCAAGGTCGAGTTGTTTTCTCAAGAACAGTACACTAGGCTAGAGCACCACCCTTATAACTTCAATTTTTCTCATTCTTAACCTCCGAAATTTTTATCATTCAATCAAACACACTAAGCATAGCATGCAAGAGTAGATCAAGGGATCCCACTTGCCTCTAGACCGATCAACGGCGAGCACAACGGCGGCGGGACACGGCGGCGACGGACGGTGACGCACGGCCTCTCCTCCTTCCTTCTTCCCTTCTTCCTTTCTTCCTTCTCTTTCTCTCCTCTCTCTCTCTCGGACGAACCCTCCTCTCTCTCTCCCTCTCTCTCGCTTAAACCGGCCATCATTTTCCCCTAATTTCCTTCCCATCATCATTAGCCATTATCACTTTTTGCATGGGTGACACTTAGCCATCTCCATGGGACAAATGGGGGAGGGCATGCAAACCGGATTCCCCCCCCCCCTCCTTCGTGCGACAACAGCCCTTCATGGGCTTGGGCCAGCCTTGGGTCGACGGCAGCTTCTCCTCCTTGGGCTTCGTGGGCCAGTCGAGAAAAGGATGGGGCTATGGGCTAGTTTGGTCTTTAAATGTCCAGCCCACCCTCATCCTAATAATCCACCTTAAACCTTAATTATATAATCACCTAATTGAAATTTATAATTCACAAAACTTTGTAACCTAATTTAATAAATTCCAACCCATAAATCACATGGCCAAAAATAGAATTTTCCTATCAAATAATTACCCACCAAAAGCTTGGCCAAAATCTCAATGCAAAACATGAATTAAAGCACCTCTAAGGATTGACAAGAAATTCTAGGATGCCACACAAGCGGCTGAATTTCACGGGCTCGCGGGCGTGAAGCTGCTGCAGGGAAACCTCGGCAAGCTGAAGACGCGTTGCTGGAGAAGACCGAAGATGCTGGGCTTCGCTGGGTTGAACGCTGCAAACCGAAGCAGAATCAGAGGAGCTGGCGTCGTGCGGCAAAGGAGAGAAGACACGGACGCTGTTGTTGGGAGAAGACCACGTGGCCATGAGAGGCGGAAAAGCGGCAACGTCTGCGAACTGAAAAGCTGGACGTTGGCCGCAGCTTTGATCGAAGGAGGGAGCGGCTGTGGACGCGTGGAGGGGCAAGCCGTTTCGGTGGAGGCTTGGGGTCAACAACGTGGGGGTTTCGTGCATGGGTTTGTTGACTATGGGGGACAACTTATAGTGGAGAGGGACGGTGGATTAATGGCTGGACTTGGTGGACGTTCGATGAAGAAAAAAATGAAAGGAAGGTGAGAGCTGGTTCGGTGGATTGCAAACAGAGAGAGAGAGATTGAGGGGATGAAAGCAAAACAAAGGCGGCAACGAAGATGGAGTCGGCAGAAGTGTTGGATGAGAGAGAGACCAAAAAGTCCACAATCTTTGCCAATAACTTAAATGCTTGGTCCCCCTTTTGTCCTCAAACTTATCTTAATGTCCCTTATTTATTTCTAGCTTGGAATTCCACAAATTAAACCAAATTGATGCCAAAAATCAGCCCTCAAGCCATAGCTCCGAATTTCTTAATTTTGGCTTCAATTTCTTCATGAAATTTCCCAAATCAACGTCCAATTTCGTCGAAGGAAAATCCCGAACAATTTACTATAAGTCCCCGACACTCAAAGGCTCGGCTTGAAAGTCCAAATTTCCTTTAATTTGGCCCGTCCGAATTTCCGCTAATTTTCCACAACGTCTGAATAAATTTTCCGTAAAAATCTCGGAATCTCCAAAAATTATTCGGAGGATGAGTCGACGTTCTTAAAATAGATCGCGATATCACAGAACTTTCAATTTCTGAAATTGGACTTGAATTCACGGTTAATCTCTATTCGGCGCGTTTTTGGCGTAACCTAGACTATCGAGTAGTTTTCAGAAGTTTTTACTGCAAATGACTTATGGTCGATTTTCTTCGAGCTACAATGAACCCACTCGACACAATGGCAACTCTCGGTTGTGATGCAAATCTCGAGGATTCAAGTACGGACACATGGTACTAAAACGATAAAAAAATCAAACTAGTGCCGGTCGATGAGAATTTTGCAATTTAGTGGGATCACCCACGTTTAACCACGCATCTCAGTCGAACTGACCTATCTCTGATTTCTAATTGATTTATATCGGTGTCGTAATGATCTCGGTAGATGAGCACGGTTGAACAGTCGATTCCTGGTCGAATTCTCAAGTCTATTGCATTAAAATTCCTTAATAGTTTCCCTGGATAGTCTAGTTATCTCGAGAGTGATAGCTCTATAGATGCGTTAATGAAATGCCCGATTTATTCAGTAGAAAATATGACTGAAAATCTGGGATGTCACAATAGTATTGGAAAAAATTATCTAGACCTTCTCCACAAATATCATTCTTTTTCCCAACAAGTGGTATTAGAGCAAGGTTGTTTTATATATATTGTTTTTCTATGCAGAATTAAATGAAGGAAAATTTTGGCAATATGATAAAATTGACGGCATTCAATTATGCAATCTGAAAACCAAAGATGGAGGATATGCTATACATTAAAGACCTTTGGAGGCCAATTGTGATACCGATGGAGGTACCAGTACCAACGTCGGATCCTGTAGCGGAAGCCAAATTGGCATCATCTTCTGGTGGCAAACCAATGACCATGTCCGAAAGTGAATGGATGGTGCTCAATCGAAAATGTGCCGCTCAAATCCGACAATGGATCGATAAGAGCATTTTTCAAAATTTTGCTAATGAACATGATGCTAGTGTTCTTTGGCAAAAATTAGAGAAAATGTATGCAAGAACACCAGCACAAAATAAAGCAAATCACATGCGACGGCTCATGAATCTGAAATACAAAGACGGGAGCAGTGTCTTGGAACACATGAGTGAGTTCCAAGGTATAGTAGACCAACTCAATTCTATGAAGATGACATTAGATGATGAATTGCATGCATTATTGCTACTTAGCTCTTTGCCAAATAGCTAGGACACACTTGTTGTGTTGGTCAGCAACTCGGCTCTTGATGGCAAGCTTACCATGGACGTGGTAAAAGATAGAATGTTGAATGAAGAATCCCGGCGAAAAGAGAGTGGAGTCAACCCTGAGTCCGAGGCTCTTGTCATTAACCGACAAGAAAATTAAGAACGGAGAGGGAGAAGCAAAAGTCAAAACTTCCGGAATCAGCAACGAGGAAGGTCCCAATCCAGCTTCAGACAAGACAAGAAGTGCCATCATTGTGGTAAATTGGGACACTTCATTTGAGAATGCCAAAAGCTAAAGGCAGAAAAATAAAAAAAAGTCATAACATCAACAAAGCTAACAAGAACCAGATGTATGACACTGCAAATATTGCAGATGAGGTGATCATTATTCAAAGTGATGATTTCATTAATCTTGCATCCCAAGATTCAACATGAGTAGTTGATACTGGCGCATCCTACCATGTCATTGGCTCGTCAAGATCTTTCACATCTTACACCACTAGCGATTTTGGACTCGTAAAGATGGGAAACGAAGGTACGTCCAAAATTATTGGTATGGGTAATATTAATTTGGAGACTAATGTTGGATGTAGGCTACTACTTAAAGATGTGAGACATGTTCCGAACAAACGTCTCAATCTTATATTTTCCGGTAAGCTTGATGATGAAGACTACAATAATTTCTTTAGCGATGGGAAATGGAAGCTCACTAAAGGTAATTTGGTGGTAGCCAAAGGTGAAAAGACTAACTCTCTATATCACACAATTCAAGCCGCGTAGAGGAGAGGTGAATGTAACCGGAAAAGGAGTCACCACCAAGTTATGGCATAAGCGACTTGGACACATGAGTGAGAAAGGACTTAATATTCTTACTAGAAAGCAGCTCCTACCCAGAATGAAAGGTACACCATTAAATACTTATGTCGACTGCATTATGGGAAAGCAACATAGAGTAGCATTTTGTAATTCCCCACCATCTAGAAAAGCTGAAATTTTAGATTTGATACATCCCGATGTATGCACAATGCAAACTAGGACACTTGGAGGTGCGCTTTATTTTGTAACATTTATTGATGACCACTCTAGAAAGGTGTGGACATTTTCCTTGAAAGCTAAAGATCAAGTGTAGAAAATTTTCAAGCAATTTCATATGAAGGTTGAAAGAGAAACAGGCAAGCGATTGAAGTGTGTATGCTCAAACAACGGTGGTGAATACTGAGGACCTTTTGAAGATTATTGCAGAAATCTTGGGATTAAATTAGAAAGATCCGTACCAAAAACACCTCAACATAACGGTGCCGCAGAGTGGATAAACAGAACCATATGTGAAAAAATTAGATGCATGCTCTCCAATGTAAAGCTGCCAAACCACTTTTGGGGTGAGACAATGAGGACGGCAGTTGATTTAATCAACCTATCACCTTTAGCTCCACTTGACGATGATGTACCACAAAGTGTCTGGATTGGCAAAGATGCTTCTTATGGCCACTTAAAGGTGTTCAGCTATAGAGCATTTATTCACATTCCCAGGGATGAAAGATCAAAGCTCGATGGAAAATCAAAGCAATGTAATTTTTTGGGGTATGCTCATGAAAAGTTCGGCTACAGACTCTGGGACCCTGTTAATCGAAAAATAGTCAGAAGTAGGGACGTGGTATTTCTTGAAGATCAGACAATTGAGGACTTCGAGAAGCACGAGAAATCTCCATCAATAGACGAATATCCAGTTGATCTTGGCCTAGTTACTCCTCCTACCGATTCTAATAACAAGCAAGTTGAATCTAAGATTGAAGGTGTTGGTAACACTACTTCAACTGAACTTGAATCAATTGTTGAACAAGTCCCATCAAAACCTCAATTAAGGAGATCAACCCGTGAACAAAATCTAGTCGTAGATATTCTCCCAATGAGTACGTGATGCTCACTGACAGAGGAGAACCAGAGAACTACCAAGAAGCTTTATTTCACGAGCACAAAAAGGAGTGGTTAAAAGCTATGTAAGAGGAGATGAAATTCTTAGACGAAAATCATACTTATGATTTAGTCTAGTTGCCACAAGGACAAAAAGCTCTCAAAAACAAGTGGGTGTTCAGACTAAAGACTGAAGAAGGTAACACAAAACCATGATACAAAGTAAAGTTGATTGTGAAGGGATTTGCTCAGAAGAAAGATATCGACTTCGGTGAGGTATTTTCTCCTGTAGTTAAAATGTCCTCTATCCGAGTTGTCATTGGCTTGACAACAAGCTTGAATTTGGAGGTCGAGCAACTTGACATGAAGACTGTGTTTTTACATGGAGATCTAAATGAGGAAATCTACATGGATCAACCAGAAGGTTGCAAAATCAAAGGCAAAGAAAAACTTGTGTGTAGACTAAGAAAGAGTCTTTATGGGCTCAAGCAGGCACCAAGATAGTGGTATTAAAAATTCAATTCGTTCATGGAAGAAAATGGGTTCAACAAAACCACTGTTGATCACTGCGTGTTCGTCAAGAAATTTACTGATGGTAATTTCCTTGTTCTTTTACTTTACGTTGATGACATGCTAATCTTTGGCCAGGATAAAAGCAAGATCAACAACTTAAAGAAGGAATCAAGCAAGTCCTTTGCGATGAAGGATTTGGGACCCGCAAAACAAATTCTTGGGATGGAAATCTTGCGAGACAGGCAAAACCATAAACTTTGGTTATCTCAAGAATGATATGTTAATAAAGTTCTTGAAAGATTTAATATGAATAAATCCAAAGCAGTTTGTTCTCTACTCACAAATCATTTTAAACTCAGCTTAGAGCAATGCCCAAAAAGTAAGATAAAAAAGAAGGAAATGGAAAAAGTTCCTTATGCATCGGTGGTTGGTAGTCTAATGTACGCGATAGTATACACGAGGCCTGATATTGCCTATGCAGTTGGTGTGGTAAGCAGATTTCTATCTAATACCGGTAAGGAACATTGGGCAACAGTCAAATAGATATTCAAATATTTTCAAGGTACTTCTAATAACTACATATGCTTTGGTGATGGTAAAACTATGTTAGAAGGTTTTTCGGATTCAAACCTTGGCAAGGGATGTGGACTCTAGAAAGTCTACATCGGGATACCTAATGACTTTTGAAGGGAGAGTAGTTTCTTGGCAATCTCAACCACAAAAATGTGTTGCCCTATCTACTGCAGAAGCAGAGTATATTGCGATAATGGAAGCATGTAAAGAACTCTTGTGGATGAAGAAGTTCCTGCAAGAAGTAGGCCACAACCAAGAGAAGTATATCTTGTATTCAAATAGTCAAAGCGCAATACACCTCAGCAAAAATGCAGCTTTCCACTCCATATCCAAACACATTGACATCAGATTTTCCACTCCAGATCCAAACACATTGACATCAGATATTATTGGATACGTGATGTGTTGGAAGAAAAAGCCCTACAGGTAAAGAAAATACACACTGATAACAACGGCTCAGATAGGATGACAAAATCTCTATCTACAATGAAGATGCAAGCTTGTCGAACTTTTGCAAGTTTGACACCCTCTCTAAATTGCTCGTGAGGGGGAGATTTGTTGAGTAAGTCACTTCCACTTGGAGAGGCCAACGTAATTATGTATATCTGTAGTAGATTATGTATGGTAGTGAGTGTGTAAAAGTTAAAAAAAAAATCAGGAGAGATCAAGAGATAAATCAACATGATCTTCCACATCCAGAAAATCAAGGGAGTTTGGGAAACAAATCAAAGTAATCTTCTCAGATCTACAAAATTACGAGAGATTAGAAAATAAATTTACGTGATTTTTATATCGTACAATTCCAATTGGGATTGCATTTACTCCTATAAATAGGATTCCTCCTCAATGGAGAAGTATATACAAAAAGCAAGAATATTAGAGCAGCGTAGTGGAAGAAATAGTTTTCTTCTTTCAAGTGAGAGTTACTTTTTAGTGAGTTATCCAATTTGTGAGAGGTTTCACCTTGGAGGGTGTTCCACGTTAAAATTCTGGTGTTATTTACTATTCATCTTTATTGTTTTCGTTCAATATTTTGTCCTATTTAATTTTCACAGAAATAATAGTAGGAAAAATTATCTAGGCCACCCAACCATGGGCAGTTGCATTGGTTGAAAGTCTCTCCTTCATCGCTGAGGTCAAGGGTTTGAAACACATAGTTGCTTATGCGTTGTAAGTGGGGGGCCATGGTATTGGGGTCCTATGCTAGTCTCCCTCGAGGTATAGTCGCTGTAAGACCTTCATCGTGAAGGACCATGAGACCCCGAATAGTGCAAGCGAAAGGAGACCCCAGTGGATCCTCGGTTACCAAAAAAAAAAAAAAATTGTTAGGGCCTTCTCCACAAATATCATTCTTTTTCCCAACACCACTTGTGTCTACAATAAAGCTACTCAGTGTTAATCATCTATGCTGCCCGCTTAGTTGCCTGGGCAGGGGAAGAAAAGGAAGAAGATGGCTTTTCATGGTGTTGAGTTTCCCATGTAAGGACTAGGGAGAGGAGAGTAAGTGGACGATGAGAAAAAGTGGGGAGGAAAAAGCAAAGAAAGTATTTTTCTTAGACGTCTAGGCAGCACGAAATTGGGCCTGCCTTAGAAACAGCCTTTCTCGGAGCTTTAAACCAATAATAAACAAGCTTTGTGGGGGGAGATGCCAAGTTTCGTGCGTGCCGGGAATGCGCGTTTTTTTTTTTTTTTTTTTTTTTTTTTTTTGCAGTTCATGCTCATAATTAGTGAATAAGATTCTTCTTTTTCGATTAGCAAAATCTAAGATTCTTTTGTGATTAAGTGAGTAACACAAACTCATTTCGTTTTGGCACATTTTTTAGGAGGCAAGCTAAAAGGCAGGAGTCGAGGCAGAAGGCCGCCATCGCCGGAGACTTTTAGGCGCTAGTTGTTAGCAGAATCTCCAAGGAATATCATTGGAACTTATTGCGAAAATATCGATACTTATTTGCATTTTTCTATCTTTTCTAGCGAATCCTATCAATATGATCATTGGAAGGTCATGAGAAAGGAAAACTTCAATCCAATCTACATTGTGGGTTAAGAAGGCACAAGATCTCGAACCTTGCTTTTTCCAACGGTGAAAGTCAAAAATAGGTTAGAAAATTTGATATCAATCTAACCTTGCTAGCCGGGAGTTACATTTTGGGAGTGACCCATCATGGGGAGATGGTGGAGGTCATTTAATTTATTTTGTATTAGTTTTGACAAGAGAGGAAAAAAAGTGTTAGAAAACTCCTTAACTGTTTTGAAACTGAGAAAACATTTCCAAAAGTCTAGTTTGAAGACTTGCAAACTTAAGTGTTATAGTCTAAAGAAATCCAGACTCTATTGTCAAAAGTCTAAAGATCGCGAGACTTTAATCTCAAAGTCTGACCTCATTGACAGTTTTCAGACCGACGAGTGAAGACTTATCCAGATGCGAGTTTATCTTCAAGGTTTCAGTTTGTGTGGTTTGTGGAAGATCTTACGGCTGAATATAACACCTTATAATCAATTATTCTAATTGGAATCAATTCGGATGATCAAATCTTTTGAAAGGCGAAGTATACTTAAAAGGTTCTACTTATGGAAACCTAAATCCCAAATGTATGAGCGAGCAGGATTGATGGGCTATCATCACATTCCTTAAACGATTCGAGATCTCCTTGATTGATTCTGTCTAATGGGTAAATTGGAAGAACTCCTTTGAAAAATGCCAACGGTTGTAAGGCATGGAAAAGTATATAAGGAAGACTCTTAAGTTGTTCGAGTGTGTGCGTGAAAGAAAATTTTCAAAATCTGAAACTTCTTAGTTTTTTACTATTTCAATTATTGAGCTTAACTTGTACTCAAAAAGAGAGAGCAAACACTTGTGAGACTTTGGAAGAGTGTAGTAGAGTTTCTACACCGTGAAGTCAAAGACATGAGACTGTAAAATCTCTTTTGATTCATAGTGAGATTCAGCCAGTGGGCTGTCAGTGTGAAAGAGTGGACGTAAGCTTGATCTAAGCTGAACCACTATAAACCTTGTGTTTCTATTTTCTTTCCATGAACCTTTCATTTTAATTCGTAACTTTATATATTTGCTCATAGCTAATTACTTCTTCAGTCTATTATCTTCTAGAGGTGATTGACTTTCATTAAGTTTTGCGAAAATTTCTTTTTACACCTATTCACCCCCCACTAGATGTCTTTACTAGCCCTTTCAAAAAGAACTTAATTTCTCATTTATCTTAGCAATAATATCTTTAAAAAATCAAATAAATGGAACAAATATTTCATGCGAGGACTCATTAATTACATTATCAAATGAATGTATTGTATAGTAATGTGGTCGTATTTCGTTTTTGCTTGTGGGGGTGAAATCGAAACCCGGTAGGGGAGTTTCATCGTTCGGCCTTGCGTTCACCGCATCTGGGGATGTCGTACCTTCTTTCGCCCTATACTTAATTTCTCTCTTTCATCAGGGAAGGGACCCGCATTTGGAGTGCACTTATGAGGAATAAGGGCGAAGCATCTTTGCAACGCAACTTTAGTGGACGAGTGATTTGTGTTAAGTTCAAAGTCAAGAGGTTTAACTTTTTGCTTGTATCGGCTAAAGTTGAAGCAGGTATCGAGAGGTTTGACACGGCGGCAGTTGATGGAGACCTTGGTTTGACCGTGGTGGTGCCGACAGGCGAGATCAAAGTCAAGAGTTTTAACTTTTTGCTTGTATCGGCTAAAGTTGAACCAGGTATCGAGAGGTTTGACACGGCGGCAGTTGGTGGAGACCTTGGTTTGACCGTGGTGGTGCAGACAGGGACTTTGAACTTAACACAAATCATTCGTCCACTAAAGTTGCGATACAAAGAAGCTTCGCCACGGCGAGAGAGGGTAGCCAGGTACGGTGAAATCACGCGATCATTTCAAGGAATTCTCCGCTCGTTTTCATAATATCGTGAAAGGACGATTTGTTTTTTTATGACGCACATCGTCGCAAGCCATGTTAACGAGTGACCTTGAAATTTCATTGAAAATCGATGTTTTACATTAATATCACAATTTTTCATCATTGACGATCACTTAAGCCATGACCGGACCTGGGAAAAAAATCGTTTTTGGCCGCCCAACCCAACATGAGACAATTAATCCATTATTTTTTTTTTCAAAAGGTTAGAGCCAAATCCATCCGCTCTCTAATTAGTTCTCTCTCTCTCTTTTTTTTTTTTTTTTTTGTGACTGAGGATTCGCTGAGCCTGCCCTTGTCGGCTTACGCCGATTTTGGGTCTCACAGGCCTTCGCAGTGGAGGCTCAATATCGACTATACTTTAGGGAAAACTGGCCTAACAACCACCCCGCTTTAATCTCTAATAACGCAGAGTTTCAAACCCTTAACCTCCTTCGTTAGAGAAGAGATCTCAACCAACTATGCTGTCCACGGGTGGGTTATTAGTTCTCTTTTATATCCACCATCATGAATATAATTTTTACAAGGGAGGAAGACAAGTCCGATGATTGCGCAATATGCAATTATCTAACAAATTCCTCCCTACGTGCATCGCCACATAAGCTTTTTCCATCTAAATCTTTTAAACGAGTGGGCTATGCATGGAGTATCGGATGCCTCTGATGGATCGATTGCTTTCGTACCTAATACCACGACATTTCCAAAAAAAAAAAAAAGTACAAAAAAGATGGTTTTGTATTTTTTTTAGAGTGTTAATGCTTGAACTAGACATTAGACCAAACTAGTTTTCACACATCACGCATGGTTAATTTTCATTTCTCATGCAATAGAAGAAATTAACAATAAAGGTCATAATTTTAATTGCACTGAATATTAAAAATGATTGAGATTATTTCTTTACCACTATTTGAATGATTTTTAAGAAAATCAAACATGAAATGGACATTTTTCCATACTAAACAAGGGAGATGGTTCGTGCGTGATCAATCGGATTTTCAATCCTCCTATAATCAGCCCAGTCTATAATCATTATCAGCCCCTAGTCAGTCTCATGGTAGTTTGAACCCCTGTGTTTCCCCATTCACCTTGGGAGTCATTCTTAGATTTAGACCTTGTCTTATTTATCAAATCTATAACGGGGCAAGACACATCGCGCTACTATGTCAACAACGATTGAACCACGCCTTCACCACCATTGATCTCTTAAACTCCATCTTGGCTTTGTTGGTAGGAGAGATTTTTTATCCAATGTGATATCTTGATAGCAAAGCATCGGCACACACCACCAGTGACATTATAAAATCCTAAATCTTAAATTGTTTTACGATTTGACAAAAGTCTTAGTTGGTAATGGCCGTTTATTGCCTATTAAGCAAGTTGGTAAAGTCTTTTTACATATGAATAATGAAACAAGGTGTATCTAAACTTTACTTTAATGTGTAATGTCATACATGAACTTTCAATTTGTTCAGTATGATCCCTAAACTTTAATCTAATATGCAATGTCGTCGCTGAACTTTTAATTTGTCCAATGTGATCTCTAAACTTTTGATACATGTTCAATCCAATCCCTAAACTATATGAAAATGTGCAATATTATCATTGTCAAAGTTCATGGACCATTTGTGTATTTTTCGTTTTGCACGCTTGCTCTCGATCTTTGTCGTTATCTCATGTATCGTGTCCCTATCTTGCTCGTAATCTCCTCTTAGTTACTCAACTTTGATGCAAAAGTTCTTATGCTATTGATTTTAGTGGTTCATCTTTTACTTTGAAGGATCAATGAACTGAGAAAACTCTCCTCCAAGCTCACTTCTCTCATGGTCTTTATCTAATTTCTAACTTATTGATGTCATTTCACTCACATCCTATCATGGCTTCCTCTACTTCACTCACTCACTCACTAGCATGCTCGTCTTGGGCATCCTAATAGATAAGTTTTGAGTCATGTTTGCAATTCTACTTCTAGATTAGTATCTTGTGAGTCCTGTCTCATGGGGCAAATCTCGTCAATTGCCTCTTGAGTTTGCTAGTCATTGCACATCTTTTCCTTTGATTATAATTCATTTGATGTCTAGATGAGTGCAATTTTATCTATCTTTAGTTTCATATATTTTGTATTATTCATCGATGACTACTCTCAATTTACTTGGGTCTTTCCTATGAAAATTAAATTTGTAGTGCATACGCACTTTTATTGCTTCCATTGTTTGTGTAACGCCAAAATTAAATTTTACAAACTCATGATGGAGGGAACCATCTAAAATGGCTCATTAGAACACAAAACACTTAGTCGAAATGTCTTGATCCTTATTAATCTATGCTCAAATGCTTTCTTCAGATTGGGTTGATGCTCTTTGTTACTACTTACACTATTAATTGATTTCCCAATCCTGTCATCTATGACATTTATTCTTTCCACTTTTTATTTGGGTTCTAGTTTAATTAATTGTGTTTCTCACAAGTTAACACCTCATTTTGTGCCATGGGTATTTCTTGAGTACTCGTTCAATCACAAAAGCTATTGTTGCATTGATCGATCAAGTGGTCGTGCTTTTATCGGTTGTTATGCTTGGCTTGATTAGAGGAATTTTTCCTTTTTATATAATCCTTCAACTCTTTGTCTTGTAACCCACCGTTTAGGATCAGCCCCTTCATTTTTTGTTTCATTCAATCAATTTATTCTTCCTTCTCGCTCCTCTTACGCTCTCTCCTCCTATCCTACTCAAACTCCTTGGCCTCTCTCCTCTTCTCTATCCTCACCTCCTAACCCCCCTTCCCTCCTCTCTTTTGCCCACCAACTTGCTTCCATTTCTTTTTCCCCTTCACCGCCTCTCCCTCGACCCGAGAAAATATTCAGTGGTTAGTGCGCGCCACATCATCCGCTGACCTGGTGCGCACTAACCAATGCAATACCGGCACGTGTCCCCGAGCGGGACCCGCTGAAAAAGGAAGGCGCTGGTTTTTGATCTCGGCTCGGCTCGGCTCCACCGACGGTCAGCTTATTCCTCCCGCTCAAAAAATTTTCTCTCTCCTCACTCGAATTTGTAGGGTTTTTCTCTGTCTCCTCTCTCGCCTTTCTCACTCTTCCCTCCCCCTCTCTCTCTCTCCGACGAACGGACGCGACCTCCGAGTCTCTCCCGTGCCACCTCTCTCCGCCTCCGCCTCCGCCTCCGGACCTCCGCCTTCGCCTCGGTTCCTTTCCTTCTCCGCGCATCCCACCTCTCTCCGCCTCCGGACCTCCGCCTCCGCCCGGGTCGCTGGTCATCTCGCCTCTCCGGCATCTCGGTCTCGTTCCCGAGCGGCACTGGCCCCCCCCGCCGACCGGCGCCGTCCCGACGCCGCACGCTCCGTCGCGAGGGAGATCTCGGCGGACTTGGGCGGGGTCGACGGCGCGGCGAAGAAGGAGAGGCCCGCTTGCATTGTCCCTCTCTTTCTCGGTGATTTCGGGCTCGACGTCGAAGCGGAGAAGGAGGAAGAACAAGAACGAGATGAAGGAGCGAAGGAGAAGATGGGTCCTTGCTTTTCTCGCTTCGGGTTTATCTCTTGAAGTTCCCTTCTACCATTTTCCGTCGGGTAGAGGAAAGCCGCCGTTTTCCATCTTTTTTCGTCCCTTTTTGGTTCGTTGGTTTTTGATGGGAGGGACGGTGTTCGTTTCTCAATTCTGTGAATTTTTTTATGTTTGGAGAGGTTGGGTGTTATGAGTTGCTTGTTTGGCGGTTGTTTTAGCGATGATCACTCACCGGTTGTTGGGTTTTATGATTTGGAGGGATGCTTTGCGTTGGTTTGGATCGATCACCGTTGCTCGGCTCTCGGGTTGTGTCTGTCGAAGGCGGGGCATCTTCTCACGATGTTCAGTCCCTCCTGTCTTCTCCAGACAGGGACTTCCTCGTCCGGAACAATGGCGATCAGGTGAAACTCAGTTCTCTTCTTTCACTCTTGCTCTTTCACTGGATGAGGTGAAAGAAAAAGAATTATGGGTCGGCGTCCTTGTCCAAGTTCTCGTGGCCTTCGTCTTCGTGTGGGGTTGTTTCGCTTTGATCGGTTCTTGAATTTCGAACTGGGAGTCTCGTGTTGACGAAGCCGTCGGTTTGTGATGGCTAAGGTAGCGAATTTAGTTCAAGAGAAGCTAGAGTTGGTCGATCTAGGATCGTCATTTTTCGAGTGCTGTCCATTTGGTTCCTTGAAACTGGATGATTGGTAGTTGATGCATTACTTTTTAGAGAAAGACATGTTACTTGGAGTTGGATCGGGTGGGAGCAAAGTGTATATGGATCCGATATTGCTAGAAGTAATGCTCTTTAGTGTAAATGCTCACACCTTCGGTGTGGTATACTTGTTTTGGTGGAGAAGACTGCTGATTTGCTAACTATTTAATGAGCAAAGTGCGTAAGGGAAGTGCTTCGCGGTTGGCATTTGGATGTGTATCTTGAGCATTTTCAGGATTTTTGTGTGGTGGTCAAGTGATCTAGTGTGCCTTGCTCGGCGATTACCGTATGAAAGAACTCAAATTAGGAATCTTTTTGTTCTATATCGGGTTAAGGTCGATAGCTTGAAGGGGAAGAAGATTGGCTTGTACTTCTCCGCATCGTGGTGCGGTCCGTGCCACTGGTTCACCCCGATTCAGCGGAGGTGTACGATGAACTTTCCCCAAAAGGTGATCGGAGATCATTTTTATCTCGCAGATAAGGATGAAGGGTCCTTCAAAGGATACTTTTCCAAGATGCCGTGGCTTGCAATCCCCTTTTCCGACTTGGACAAGCGCAACGGCTTGGATGAATTGTTTAAGGTGAGGGGGATACCCCACCTTGTCATTCTCGATGGTACAGTACGGTCTTAACGAGATAGCGGAGTTGCGATTGTCCGTGAGTATGGAGTGGAAGGTCACCCTTTCATCCAAAGAGTTGAAAGACCAGAAGAAGCTCGCTAGGATAAATCAATCGGTGACCTCTCTTTTGGTCCATGGATCTCGTAACCGTAGTTTCGTCCAATGGGAATCGGGTAAACCTAAAAAAGATCTTCGATGCATTTGAAACCGATGGTCGCATGTGCTTATGATTCGGTTTTCCATCCTCCTTTTACTAATAGTTATGTGGCTAAACTAGGTTCCATTCTGCATCGAGCTTGAAGGGAAAACGTGGGTCTCGTACTTCTCGTTGTCCGTGCACGGGGCATGCGTCGATTTCACCCCTAAGTTACTTTGGAGGTTTATGAGAAATTGAAGGCCGAGAGAGAGAGAGAGTTTTGAGATCGTTCAGATACCTCTTGATGATGATGAAGCGTCATTCAACCAATCCTCTGGAAGCATGCCATGGCTTTCATTACCATTCAAAGACAAGAAATGCGAGAAGTTGGTGAGGTACTTTAAGCTGTCGACCCTACCCACTCTGGTCATTATCGGTCAGGATGGGAAGACTGTCCATCCCAACGTTGCCGAAACCGTCGAAGAGCATGGCATCACAGCTTACCCCTTCACTCCCGAGAAAAGTTTGCGGAGCTTGCGGAGATAGAGAAGAAAAGGGAAGAATCTCGGACCTTGGAGTTGATCTTGGTTTCGGGGATCCGGATTTCGTCATTGGAAAGGATGGAACCAAGGTAAATTTGTTTTTTCCCCTAGAAGCTAATGACTAGGGAAATTTTTAATGTCTACAATGAGGTCCTAAATATTGTTGTCCCCGGGTTACTTGACCTCGAGGAAAGATTGAAACCGGTCCATAACTAGGAAAATTCTTTCCATATATGCAGGTTTTCACATGCCTTCTCCATTGATTGGCGGTTCATCTAAAAGGTCGTTTCTTAACTTTGATTGCGGATTCCAAAGATCGGACTTGGTAGGGAAGACTGTCCTCCTTTACTTCTCGGCACCGGTGCCCTCCTTGCCGAGCATTCCCGCCGGTGCTTACGGAGGCATATGAAAAGATCAAGGCCACGACGATGCCTTTGAGGTGATCTTCATCTCCGGCGACAAGGACCAAACGCCTCGACGATTATTTTGCTCGGATGCCATGGCTGGCGCTCCCCTTTGGTGTTGAGAGGAAGAATTTCTTGAGTCACGAATTCAAGGTCAAGGGGATCCCCATACTTGTAGCCATAGGCCCAACGGGCCGACGGTGAGTAAAAAAGCAAGGGATCTTATAATGGACCACGGGGCTGATGCTTATCCTTTTACCGCCGATCATCTCAAGGAAAAGTTCCAAGGAAAGTATAAAAGGCTGGCCAGAGGAGTTGAAGCATCCTTTGCATGAAAAGCACGAACTCGTTTCTGCTCAGAGGAGAAGGTACATATGTGATGGCTGCGGTAAGGCAGGGGAGGGGTGGTCGTATTATTGCAAGGAGTGTGACTTTGATCTCCACCCAAAATGCGCTGTTAAAGAAGAGAAAACGACTAAAAACGAGTTAGATGAAGACGATGAAGCAGCTGGGGAGGAAGCAGAGGAAGGAGGAGATGCCAAAGAGGGATGAATCTGTGATGGTGAGGTCTCATTTATAAGGCCTAGAAGTTCTTGTCTAGTAGTTTCGTTATATATGACTTCTTTGAAGCGGTTCTTTTTTTTTTTTTTTTTTTTCTGGGTGGATGTTTCCGAGCTTGATCTGCAA
Source organism: Eucalyptus virginea (assembly GCA_014182375.1). Classification (NCBI taxonomy): domain Eukaryota; kingdom Viridiplantae; phylum Streptophyta; class Magnoliopsida; order Myrtales; family Myrtaceae; genus Eucalyptus; species Eucalyptus virginea. The sequence continues at coordinate 52,780,319 of CM024516.1, read as the reverse complement.
AGGGTTGTATGTGAGATATATGGCGTGTATTATGACTTTGACAATTTGCTGTCGTAATATAATGTTCATCGTCGAGTAGCCGTGTGCCAAACAGAGTGGTAGGCTTGAATAGTCCGTTTGTCATGCAAGTGTCTCCGTCTCTCCTTTTGATGATGCAGCTTCGAGATTTGCATGCACACTGGACTTAACAGAACATGTTTAATCAGTACGCTTTGTATGGATCTTTCCTCAAGTCCTGGTGGTTAGTTCTTGTTCAGTTTATGGTTATGGTAATAGGTCCTCTGTTACATCAGCAGATGGTGACTCTACATCTGGATATGCTGATATAATTTGTGGCAATGAAAAGTTAATCATCCCGCATTAATTCTCCAAAGTCTTGCTTGATGATCCCATGCTCCCGGAATGCATATTGCTAGTCTTCTTAAGGAAGAGCGATCGTAAGAAACAAGACAGAAGAAGTGCTGCAAAAGTAGTTCCTTGCTGATACTCAATAGTGATACTACATGCTTATAGAAGCAGTTCGGTTTGCAAGAACTGTCGGCTTTTCTAGGCCGAATTGTGCAGCTCTCGTTCACGAAATAGCATCTGTGAGCAATGTCTAGTTGTTGGGGAAAGAAGATGGATTAATTCAACTCCCCTTATATCAAACTCAAATGTAAATGTCAGGAGCATGAGACTTGATGTTCATAAATCTTCCACTTCGTCAAAGAGGTAAAATTTGCAGATTGAACCGGTACATTTGACTTCGATTGTGCCTTCCTTCTTTAGCAGAAAATGGAACTTGGTACATTCAAAGACACTGTATGCTTTCAATTTCAACATTTCCACACTTCTTTTTCTCTTTCTCTGGTAAGAACAAAGAAATGTTGGCATTAACTGCGTTTCAAGACTAAACCTAAATCTATAGATTTTGATTGAGTCTAGAATGTCGAGAAATGTTTGGAGTCCCATGTGATTTACCGTGGCTGAATCATAATCAAGAAAATGAACCAGTGGTTGAAGTTTATCCTTTTGAAGACATGACTCCATCACAATTTTAAAAATTGGTCATGTGTAAGGTTTTACTTTTCTTTGTACGGTAAGTGCACTTGAAATCTTAAATAACATTTAAATTAAGAAATCAAATTTGGATAAAAATAACACCTTTTAGCTTTATCATTTTTGTATTGACTACGTTAGCTCCATGTGAGAGAAAAAAATAGTAAAAAAGCTATTCTGTAGTCGAGGGCCAAAAAGAACTTGAACACAGCATTTTGATATTTGAATAACAAAGTTTTCAAGATATCTTCTAACAATACAAAGAGTGAGAATTAAGAACCACCTTATTCTTTATAACAATAATTACAAATTCAATATTATTCTGATTTGCAAAACTAACTGAAAGTTAAGTAATGTCGATTTTGATTGTATATCTACACACTCAAAAGCTGCAGAAATTCTTTAGATCCTCTTTCTTGGCATATCAGCTTGGTATTAATCTTCGAAATGTGAGGATACAGATCCTTGGAGTTCCTAATCGTCCCCTCGGTGACTCCAGTAGCAAGTGATATATCTGCACAAACATTCGATTATTTATATGCATGTGCTGTCTCAAATGCCATTTACATATGCACCAATACGTAATTAGTTGTTTAAATTGAATAGAATTGGGAAAACTAATACCTTGGGCAACCAGGCTTGATGGTGCATGGGTCCTCTCCTGGGGACAGATCTGGCTTACCTTCCGATGGCTGAACTTCAGGTGTTACAACAGAATTCCCTCCACTCAAAGACCTCTTGCTTGGAAAATGGGAGCCACCAAGCATTCGAATACATATCCCAACCTGAGGGCTACGTGAAACCCAATACATATCCCCATCGAAATCCCCACCAGCTATTTCATCGGCCAAGGAGCGCAGTCCACTAGTAGGGAAAAATATAGCATACTTTGAATTTCCAACTTTTGTTTCAAGAGCTTCCACATATGTAGCGTTCAAAACAAGAATATCCCCGAAGTGCAAACCAGATTGCGATACTAATACCTTCCCTGAAATTTGTCCACTGTCACTGCATTGATGATTCAAGCAAACTATTAAATAGTAAAGACACCCGAAACAGCATTATAACATCAAAGCCCAATAGGTAATTACACATTTTCCCCAAAGTTGTGAATATCAAACTCAAACGTGGGTTAACAAGAATGTAACCGAGAGATGGGATGTCATCAAAGCAATATAACACCACCGATGTCTAAATCCAAGGACCCGAGATATGGAGGCATGTAACTAAATTAAACATCTAAGCCCCAGACAAGCATAGCTACGGTTATTCTTTAGCACTTTTAAGAATTCTGTGGGATCGGCTGTCCCCATTAGATAGTAAGAATGCGGAATAGGAATCCTTCCTCCTTTCAAACTCTTCTTTTCATCATTCATCGGGATGGACGAGACGATTCTATAGGTATGTTTCGTCCCAGAGGAATCCCCGGATAAGATCATTCTAGCTGCAGTCAAACCATCCTTCTTGGCATGATTCACCTAAACTGTTCATACGGTAAAAGAACAAAAGGAAAACACAAGGGAAAATGTTTACACATCAAATAGCAATTGAAGGAAATATGCACCCGTGGGAAGTAAAAGCAGCAAAGATGAATAGAGATGCATTTTTACTTATGCATATTTCGAATCAAGAAAAAAAAAAAAAAAAAAAAAGAAGCACATCCAAGTATAGAAAAAAAAAATTGGAGAGAAATCTCTTTTTGGACTGTTTTAAGAATAGACATTATTTCAACGGTCAAATGTTCGAAGAATACTACCTCTTAGAGTGCTCGTTTACTAGAGATGACACTATTTGCATCTCCCAGAGCATTCTCCACCATGTCCAAAAGAAATTCATTAGGGACCCCGCCATAGCTTAAAAGTGCAATCAAAATCTTTGAAAGATATGCAGGCTTTGGTTTATTATTTGCATCAATGAGGACCAAGGTCCGATCGTTCTTCCGAAAAGGTAAAATTTGATGGCGAAAAAGCTCCAAACAAAAAGCAATGGGATTTAGTAATTCACAAGAAAAACAGGGGCTTTGCTTAAGCAACGAAAAAGAAGGCAAGGCATATATGCCTTGGCATGGACATACAACACCACCGGCAACTAATGACAGCACAATTGTTTTTCCTCTAACCACAAACAGCACGATTTTTGAATCATATAAAAATCTATTGAACAACTACAAGAAAACATATTTTTACTAAATCCAATAGACACAAGGATGGAATGGGTGCCCTTATGGCTTCAATACATCCATGACAAGTCTTGCTGAAAGAAAAGCAGTTCTCAAGACACCTTGAAGGCCCCTTTCCGAAATCCGAGGACAATCTTCCACCACAAGCAACTCTAACTTTTGTGATCCCACAAGTGGCTTCAGGCCATCATCGGTGACTCTTAGGCCCTTTACCAATCGCAAGGTCCGCAAAGAAGGAAAGTGGATAACATGCTTTGCCTCGTCACTTACCTCTTGGCATCGACAAACCGCAAGAACTCCAAATGCGAGCGAGCACGGTGCCTACGAGCTTGCTTTTCTTCTTATCCATGTTTCTACCACCCCACTCAACAGTTTCTTTAAGTGTTCCCCATTCCTTGAGCAGCTTTAGGACACCCGACAGCCCTAAACCCACTTTGCGGCTTCATGAATTGTCTCATCCAGAACAACTTCCTCCTCACCCTCATTAACGGGACCTTCATCATTACCAAATTCTTTAAATTCTGTCAGCGTCCGGGCTCATCTTATACTTCATTATCTGCTTCGTCTTCATCCATGAAGACATCTTAAATGTCGGGTTTTGAGAATGCTGAACGAGGGTAATGGCACAATTTCAAAGTAACTCACTTGATAAGAAAATAACATCACATATTCTTTCGGACACCAAAGACCATATCAAGCAATTGGTGGATATAACACCGATTTGAAGAGGAAGTAACTTCAATTACATGAATGAAATCTCAAAATTGCAATGCAAGCCCAATATGCATGTCCCTCTCCCTTTCTCAGTAGAACCAACATCATTCTTAGCCAGCATATAATGCTGTTTCGGGTGTCCACTGATTGATTTATCCTAGCAGCTTCTTCCTGGTCTTTCAACTCTTTGGATGAAAGGGTGACCTTCCACTCCATACTCACAGACAATCGCAACTCCGCTATCTGTTAAGACCGTACCTGTACCATCGAGAATGACAAGGTGGGGTATCCCCCTCACCTTAAACAATTCATCCAAGCTGTTGCGCTTGTCCAAGTCGGAAAAGGGGATTGCAAGCCACGGCATCTTGGAAAAGTATCCACTTGAAGGACCCTTCATCCTTATCTCGCGAGATAAAAATGATCTCCGAGATCACCTTTTGGGGAAAGTTCATCGTACACCTCCGCCAGAATCAGGGTGAACCGGTGGCACGTACCGCACCACGATGCGGAGAAGTACAAGCCAATCTTCTTCCCCTTCAAGCTATCGACCTTAACCTGATATAGAACAAAAGATTCCTAATTTGAGTTCTTTCATACGGTAATCGGCGAGCAAGGCACACTAGATCACTTGACCACCACACAAAAATCCACGAAAATGCTCAAGATACACATCCAAATGCCAACCTGAAAGCACTTCCCTTACGCACTTTGCTCATTAAATAGTTAGCAAATCAGCAGTCTTCTCCACCAAAACAAGTATACCACACCGAAGGTGTGAGCATTTACACTAAAGAGCATTACTTCTAGCAATATCGGATCCATATACACTTTGCTCCCACCCGATCCAACTCCAAGTAACATGTCTTTCTCTAAAAAGTAATGCATCAACTACCAATCATCCAGGTTTAAAGGAACCAAATGGACAGCACTCGAAAAATGACGATCCTAGATCGAGACCAACTCTAGCTTCTCTTGAACTAAATTCGCTACCTTAGCCATCACAAACCGACGGCTTCGTCAACACAGACTCCCCCAGTTCGAAATTCAAGAACCGATCAGCGAAACAACCCCACACGAAGACGAAGGCCACGAGAACTTGGACAAGGACGCCGACCCATAATTCTTTTTCTTTCACCTCATCCAGTGAAAGAGCAAGAGTGAAAGAAGAGAACTGAGTTTCACCGATCGCCATTGTTCCGACGAGGAAGTCCCATGTCAGGAGAAGACAGGGAGGGGACCGAACATCGTGAGAAGATGCCCCGCCTTCGACGGACACAACCCGAGAGCCGAGCAACGGTGATCGATCCAAACCAACGCAAAGCATCCCTCCAAATCATAAAACCCAACAACCGGTGAGTGATCATCGCTAAAACAACCGCCAAACAAGCAACTCATAACACCCAACCTCTCCAAACATAAAAAAATTCACGAGAATTGAGAAACGAACACCGTCCCTCCCATCAAAAACCAACGAACCAAAAAGGGACGAAAAAAGATGGAAAAACGGCGCTTTCCTCTACCCGACGGAAAATGGTAGAAGGGAACTTCAAGAGATAAACCCGAAGCGAGAAAAGCAAGGACCCATCTTCTCCTTCGCTCCTTCATCTCGTTCTTGTTCTTCCTCCTTCTCTCGCTTCGACGTCGAGCCCGAAATCACCGAGAAAGAGAGGGACAATGCGGCGAGGCCTCTCCTTCTTCGCCGCGCCGTCGACCCCGCCCAAGTCCGCCGAGATCTCTCTCGCGACAGAGCGTGCCAGCGTCGGGGCGCGCGCCGGTCGGCGGCGGGGGCTGGTGCCGCTCGGGAACGAGACCGAGATGCCGAGGCGGATGACCGGCCGACCCGGGCGGAGGCGGAGGTCCGGAGGCGGAGAGAGGTGGGATGCGCGGAGAAGGAAAGGAACCGAGGCGAAGGCGGAGGTCCGGAGGCGGAGGCGGAGGCGGAGAGAGGTGGCACGAGAGACTCGGAGGTCGCGTCTGTTCGTCGGAGAGAGAGAGGGGGAGGGAAGAGTGAGAAAGGCGAGAGAGGAGACAGAGAAAAACCCTACAAATTCGAGTGAGGAGAGAGAAAATTTTTGAGCGGGAGGAATAAGCCGACCGTCGGTGGGCCGAGCCGAGCCGAGATCAAAAACCAGCGCCTTCCTTTTTCAGCGGGTCCCGCTCGGGGACACGTGCCGGTATTGCATTGGTTAGTGCGCACCAGGTCAGCGGATGATGTGGCGCGCACTAACCACTGAATATTTTCTCCTCTGACCCCAATTACCGTGTCCCAACCTAACTCCTCTCTCGATTGAATTCCTCCCACAACAGACCTGCAAATCCTCTTTACATCTATGTCAAGTCCTATACTTATGTTTCTTTTCTTCCCACTCATCCTATTCAGATTCGAGACAAATCTAGAACTTCTAAACCCAATTTTTTTTTTTTATTCACTCTCACTCTTTCACCAAGGGACATCCATGTGCTACTCTATGGCCATTTTCGCTTGACCCACTATGAATTTTTTAATGCCTTGTTCGTCAACCATACATGGGATCTTATAGAAACTAATCCTTCTAAAAGTTTAGTTGGTTGTAAATGGGTTTTAAAGTTAAGGAAAAATTCAATGGAACTATCCAATGCTTCAAAACTCACGTCTTTGCACAAGGCGATATATTGAACATGTACATATATTTCATAACTAAATTGAACATGTACGAAAGTTCAGGAACAACATTAAACAAATTAAAAGTTCATGAACAATATTTCATATTAGACTAAAGTTCAATGACCATTTTGAGCAAACTTAAATTTCATGGATCACATTGTACATTAGATCAAACTTCAGAAATCATTTGTATCATTTACCCTTACTTCTAATGTCGATCAGGAATTCACTTTTACTTTATTGTCCAAAACCCAGATAATGGGAGGACTCCTTCCCAATACAAGCCCAGAATTAGTTAGATAACCCTCACAAGCCCAAGAGCCAGTAGGCCCAACCTTTAACCTAAATCATTGAACCCCAATGTCCAAAAGAAAGTCCCAAGCTAAATTACAAAGCCCAACGCCCAGAAATCCCCTCGCAAAATGGCTTGATGGCCCGAGTCCCTTATTACATATCAGCCGAGGGGAAAAACTGATACTTCTACAAGAACAAGGAAACACAAAGCACAAAGGCTCGGATGACAATCTAATCCAGGATTCTCCATTTAAAATATAGATTGTTTACTTCATCATCCACTACTCTCCTTCCATCACATATTAAAGCTTCAAAGGCAGGTCTGATCCATAAGAAAATTGCCTACCAAAACCTTGTTTACATGGAGTGGTTTGCCCATGAAGAACCATATTTTGCTCCTTCCAAATGCTATATACAGTGGCATACCATGCTAGTTTTATCAGGACAATCTTTAAGCTTCTGCCCTTCAAGAATTGAAGAGCCCAAGAGAGCTCATATGGCCAATCCTCTGCTTGCCTATTCAGATGCAGCAAAACCATGACTCTATTCCAAAGCTGCCTTGAAAAATGAAAATACACATAAAAGAACAGATGATCAAGAGATTCATCATCTTGCTTATAGAGCAAACCTACATCATTAATAGAACTCCACTACTTCATTCTACCTTTTGTTTGTAGCTTGTTTAATATGACAAGCTATAAATGCAAAATTATGGGATATTAGGGCAGAACCAAATGAGCCCATGCCACTGAATTTTGGTCCCGTGAGGTTTTAGCAGCTTCCGAGCCTCCTTTTGGTTAGATCTTCCATGTTAGCATCCAGGAAAATCACTTTTTCTTTTGCAGTTGGTGGAAGGACAACACAAACTGCGGCTTGGATTTCAAGCAATTCATTTGATCTTGGGGATGGTCATCTCCATTCATCCTCCTCTATTACTGCGGCAACCTCTGCATCTTTAATGAATGAAGCATCAGAGATGATTCTTAATGAGTAAGTTGTGGTGTTTGGTAAAAAATAGAACCATTTTATCTTAAAGCTAGCATTAGCAAAAGCCCAAAGCTAAAGACAAACCATCCTTGCTTTGTCTTTACAACATTCTCCAAAAGCTCCTCTTAAGGATTAATGAATTTTTTCAGTTCCCTTTCTTATCCTCAGAAACTAAAGTTTCGCTTTTACTCTTTGGTTTTGCTTTATTTATAGTCTCTTACCTTCAGACCTAGGATTCATTGAGGTAGCTCAGAGGAGCAAGAGGAACTCTAATGTGCGATTGCTTAGGTTCGGGTGGCACCAGTGTCACCTTGCCTAGGGTCGCACAACCTTGGTGGCCCATCGCCTAGGGCATACAACTTAAGTGGCCCTTGTGCGATGCTTGCATCTTGTCTAGATCTAGTTTGCTTGAAATTGTTCAACCTGTGCATTTTCTTGCTTGGGGTCACGTGACAAAAGGATCCGTCAGAGACTACGAGTGTAATAGAAGCATCTGTCGACAAAAGGGTTACCCTAAGATGATCATCTCATGGCTATTGAGAACAAATCAAATCAGATGGTTCTATGTCTAAATCTTTCTGACTTGCTCCTACAGAACCAAGGTCGAAAAGATTGAAAAAAAATCAACTCCAGCATCTTTGACGTCAGTAAAGTCATGCACTTTCGATTATATGTATGTATGTATGTATGTATGTATGTATGTATGTATGTATGTATGTATGTATTAAAATTCTTAATAGGTTTACCCTAAATAATATGTGACCAAGTTAGAGATAGGATTAGAGAAGAATATAGTGACTAAATACCTTATGATCTACTTTCATACGGAGAAATAGTCTCTTACGTTTGTAGATAAGGAACACAAATGTGTAATGAAATCAAATTACAAAGACAACTCAAAGAAGAACAATCTCTTAGAAGTTTAGGAGATTTCTATGCCCAATACCCTTCTTATAATGAAAAGTTAAAATCAAAATGCAAAAGAACTTGTCCTTTTGAAAAGAAAAAAAGAAAACACCGTAACAAATCACAATTTCACAAAAATAAATGAAGACACCAAAATAGACCATAAACTAATAAGAAAATTTTTAAAGATCTTAAATGTTACTAATGTGGTAGAAAAGGATATATTTCAAAACATTGTAGAATTAGTAAAAGATTAAATGAACTCTCATTAGATGATAATACTTTATACCAATTAAATAACATCCTTATAGAAACCGATGATACCTCTTATGATGAATTTCTTGAAGAATAATGTCTTCAAATAAATGAAATAAAAACCTCTTCAAAATCATAATACGAAGATGCCTCTCTTGATAAATATATTCCTGAAATAAATATGTTGACAAAAGAAAAAGAATTCCTCATCAACATTGTGATGAACCGAAGCCAAAATATAATACTTAGATAGATTTTAATTTTTAATGAATATTACTTCTAAACCTAATACTTCTTATAATCTAAAAGATATTCTTAATAGAAATTAAAAAAAAAAAAAAAAAAACTAGTCTGGCCCAATAAATATTAATGATCTCCAAAGTAAAATAAAACAACAAAAATTAGAAATACAAGCCTTGAAGGCTGCACAAATAGAATTGAAACAAGAAATCTCCGATATAAAATCTCTCGTCACAAAGGGAAAAGCAAAATTAGAAGATCAAAATGAAATCACTAATACTTCTAATACTTCTAATCAAAACTTTTTAATGCTATTAACAGAAATAACCTCTAAATGGATAATAAACATAACGATAAAAATCAATAATGAAGTTATTATTGAAACAACAGTACTCTTTGATACAGGGGCAGATCTCAATTGTATTAAAGAAAGCCTTGTTCCAACAAGATACTTCGATAAAACATCTGAATCATTAAAATCAGCCTTAGGAGACAAGTTAAATATTAAATGTAAATTGCTAGAAGCCTTAATAATAAAAAAAGTCAAATGTCTTACAAAATTTCATTTCTTTTAATTAAAAATATGATACAGAATTAATTCTAGAAACACCCTTCATACAATTAATTCAACATTTTACGATAACAAATGAAGGAATTGAAATTCATGCTTTAAATAGAAAAATCACATTTGACTTTATAACAAAATCACAAATGAGAAGCCTAATTATCTTATAAGAACATTCAATTTTAGGAATAAATTGTCTTATAAAAGATAAAGAAAACTAGCTTGAATTTTTTAAAAGAAGACTCATAATTAAAAAAAAAAAAATAGAAGAAAATCCTTAAAAACAGACATCAAAGATAAAATAGCATCCCTACAAAAACACATAGAAAAATTATATGTTCTACCTTACCTAATTCTTTTGGGAAAGAAAAAAGCATGTTGTAGATTTATCTCATAAATAAGATTTTTCTGAAAATAAAATACCTACAAAAGCTCGTCCTACAAAAATGAATCAAGAAGTTTTAAATCTTTTCCAAATAGAAATACAAGATCTTTTGAACAAAAAACTCATTAGGAAAAGTCAATCACCATAGAGCTATTCTGTTTTCTAGGTCAATAAAAATGTTGAATTAGAAAAATGTGTTCCCAAGTTAGTTATGAATTATAAAACTTTGAATACAACCCTTAGATGAATAAGGTATCCAATACCCAACAAAAAGGACTTGTTAAACATATTATATAGATTAAAAATATTTTCAAAATTTGACATGAAATTAGGATTTTGGCAAATACAAATCAATAAAAAGGATCAATATAAAACAGCTTTTACTGTCCCTTTTGGTCGATATGAATGGAATGTTATGCCATTTAGTCTCAAGAATACCCCTTCGAAATTCAAATAATTATGAATGAAATTTTCAATCCTTATTCAGATTATATCTGGTCTACATGGATGATGTATTGGTTTTCTCCCCCAATTTAGAACAACATTTCAAACATATATCTACCTTTATAAAAATAATCATATAAAATGATTTAGTAGTATTTCTTACTAAAATTGCACTCTTCCAGGACCAAAATTAGATTCCTAGGTCATTATATCCGTTTAGGCACCGTAATTCCCATAAAAAAGATCAGTCTCATTTACTGATAAATTCCAGGATGAGATTAAAGATAAAATCCAATTGCAAAGATTCTTAGATAGTCTCAATTATATAATAGATTTCTTTAGTCTTAATTATATTATAGATTTCTTCTCCAATATAAATATTCTCCACCATGAACTTCAGTCCATGCAAACATTGTCAAACAAATAAATATTCATGTTAAGGAAATACCATGCTTACACCTAGCTAATCCATCTACTTTCAAAATAGTTGAAACGGATGCTTCATATATAGGATTTGACGTTATTCTTAAACAGGTCAAGAATACTAAAGAATAAGTTGTCCATTTTGTCTTAAAACATTAGAACTCAACCCAGCAAAATTACTCAACAATCAAAAAGGTAATTAGTTTTATCCATATCAAAATTCCAATGAGATTTGTTAAACTAAAAATTTCTCTTGAGAATTGATTACAAATCAACCAAAGATGTTTTACAAAAAGACATCTTGAATATTGCATCAAAACAGATTTTTGCAAGATGGTAAGCCATACTTAGAGTATTCGATTTTGATATTAAATTTATAAATAGTTCTTCAAATTCATTACCTGATTTTCTCATAAGAGAATTTTTACATGAGAGACAATCATGCCAAAACCCAAAAAATACAAAGACAAAGGCAAAACCATTATCGAAGCCACCAATACACCACTAAAGCCAAAAGGCTTGACACTAATCAAGTCATAAGCTCGAGCACCTTGATCATTATATTCCGAATCTAAAAAATTATCACAATATCAAAAGATCAACATAGAGAATTATATCAAGAGGAAGATCGTGTTGGCATAGGGGGATTCTGCTAGACATTCCAAGAGCTTTAAGGGACAATGGTGAGGTAGAGAGGAAGCTTGTGAGGCTTTGTGAGATTGCCAATTGTTGGTGTGCATGGAGATGTTGGAGGATATGCTTCAACACTAGCGAGGACAAGAAAAAGAAAGGTGGAAGAGAAAGAAGAAATAAATTCAAAAAAGGATCCCACATGGCCCCTATATTTGACTATATGTGGAGTACAACATTTAAAGGAGGAAAAAGCAATGGGTAAGATGGACAATACACTATAAAACAAAAAAAAAAAAAAGTGTTTGAGCGGGATGAGAAGTGGAAAAAGTGCGGCTCATTGTCAAGTCACTTTTCTTAAACATAATTTTTCTCCCTTAAATCATGTCTATTATGCTATACGTGTGAAATCAACCGACACAACCATCTAACGAAGAACTGGCATTGATTTTCCTGTTTTGCCGATGCTATATGGTTCCGTTTGATTCATGGACTTAGGCAAAGTGCTATCGGTCTCACTTGAATGGGCCGGTGGCCCTGGTGCTCTGTTTACAGAAAGGCCTGGCACTTGAAACCAACTTCCAAATCCATATGATAACTTACAATTTCGTAAACTTTTCCAAATCAGTTTTTGTTACCATCTTTCTTATTTCTTCACGTTGTCGCCTCCACTCGTCAAGAAAAAAAAACAAAAATGTAGTTGAAGCTTCTTCTTTTAGTTTTCTTTTTCGGCTTTAGTGTTAAATTTGTGTCCTAGCCAGTGTATATGCATTTCAGTTGATCCACCACTCCAAGTGATATTAAAGGAGGCACTCCAGACATCGGCCTACTGTGCTCAGGATTTTAATTCTGGAGCGCTTCCAATAAGATTTGAACCCAAGACCACAAAGATGAAGATTTCATTGACATAATATTTGAAAATTGAATCAAGTTTTGTATGCCAACATTGTGGAAGTGTGTTATTTGATTTCATCACCGCATATGGATAAGGTAAATGCGCGATCATTGAATTTGTCCATGGAGCCTAAGATCACGGAGTTGTGATTTATAACCTTTAAGTTGAATATCGACCGCTTAGGACCGTCTACGTCTTGCAATAGGGTTATATAAGCCATGTTGAATTATTTGTACAAGGGATACAAGATCATCAGTACGAATTATGTATCTTTTAAATTATCGACTTGATTTTCTAGTTCCTGCATTTTAACTTTCCGGTTCTTGCATTTGCTTTCTTCTAGAGTAATTAATTATAGTTCTTGATTACACATGCCACTTCCTGTCCAAATCGGCACGGAACACGATTCGATAGAAAACCAAATATTATCTTTTGGTGAAAGGAATTTCGTCAGGAGGAGAGATTGATCACATGGACTTGGCCTCCACATCGCCTAGAGAATAATGACACTGACATAATTTTTCGGCATTAATCTAATGCAGCCGAAGTTGTGTAGTCAAACGAACAACAACACATGATAGTCTTTGTCCTTTCGAAAAGAGTGATCAAATCACCAACCGACTTTTGAAAAGGAAAAAGCTGCAATCAAGCCTTTGTCATTCTTTAGCTCGCTTTCATACCTAATTAAACTTGATTTTGCTAGAAACTTAGATCTCTGGATGATACCATCGTCATCATTAGATGACTGATGACATGATTTTTTTCGGGAACAAATTCTCTCCCCTTTTTATGAAAACCATTGAATTTTCTCCCCTGTCGGGTCCACTCTTGCCATCATCGGTGGCTTCGTTTATTCTATGGTGTCGCTCCCCTGTCGGGTCCTCTCTCAAGATTGTGCCATCTCGCCGCCCTCTTTTTTGATTACCTTACTTTGTTCTGATGCTTTAGCTGCTGGTTGTGCCACTTGTACTTACTCTCTTTTATGATAATCTAAGTCCTCCTTTTGACCAAAAAAAAAAAGTCATCTGTGGTTGCCACATTGGCTTTAAAATTGAGAGTCTCTTTCCCACCTCTCTGTACCTGGTTCGATATTAGCCGATATAAGTCAATAGTGAAACCTCTCGACTTTGAACTTTGAACTAATCGCTTGCTTTATAAAGAAGCTTCCCCTAATCCTCAGAAGTGCACCCCAAATTGTGATCTCTTCCCTGATAATAGAGAGATATCAACTATAGGGCGAAAGAAGGCACAACATCCCCACATGCAGCGAACGCAAGGCTGGACGATGAAGCTACTCTACCGGGGTTTCGATTTCAACCCACAAGCAAAAATGAAATATTTGTTATGAAATACATGAATGAATGAAATACATGAATGAATATTCATTATATTCATCTTATCTAATATAGTTATTATGGTACATTTGTATCATACATTTTAAGTACATCTCCCTATACAATGAACGTTCATCTCTCCTATCAAGTATATGTATCATTCAATATATTGATATTAATGATAAGTACATTATTGTTATTCTATAAATAGGAGTTTAGTTTTGATGTATAATAGAACAACGATCACAACAAAAACACAACAGTGAGATACTAGAAATAAAACTCTCTCCTCTTGCTTGCTCTACTATTTCTGGTGTTCACTTGCTTTCTCTTCTCAATCTCTTCTCTATTATATATTCACAATGCAATATTTTACAACACGTTATCAGCACGAAGATCTATCGACTGAGTAAGTAATTTCTGCAAGCACCTGCAACCACGAAGATCTACCGACTGAGTAAGTAATTTTTGCAAGGTGGGTATTCTTTTTATTAATCAACTTATACTTCATCTTCTTCTATCAATTCTTCATTTTTATTTTTTTTTTACTCGAAGCCAAATTTTAAATCTAAAAGTATCCTTCTGCTCCTAAAGTAGCGGTGGATATTTGGAAATCCTTTTAATTAATTTAAGGATTTATTTTTGCAAGGATTATGGCAAATATTGAAAAACCCAAATTCCACATCCTGGAAGTGAGTAGAAAGAATTATCTATCCTGGTATCTTGACATGGAAATGCATCTCCAAGGGTAAGGTCTCGCTAATACAATTACAGAGAATGGAATCTCAAATGAAAATGATAAAGCAAATGCGCTGATTTTTATTCGTCGTCATTTGCATAAGAGCCTACAGACTCAATATTTATCCGTTCGAGACCCTAATATCTTGTGGAGAAGGTTGAAGGATATGTATGATCATACCAAAACTATTATCCTTCCTCAAGCACAATATGACTAACAAAATTTCATACTGCAAGATTTTAAATCAGTGTCTAACTATAATTCCGCTTTATTTGATATCGTTTCCTAGCTTGAGTTATGCGGTGTTAAACTCGCTGATGCGGAATTGTTAGAGAAAACCTTCTTCACCTTCCATGCTTCAAATATTGTATTGCAACAGTAATACCGACAGTGTCAGTTTGCCACATACTTTGAATTAATTTCTGTGCTTCTTACTGTCGAGCAAACTAATGAATTGCTGCTCAAAAATCATGATCTTAGACATGCTAGCTCAAAAGCATTGCTTGAAGCACATGCTAATTTTGAGAAAAATACTTGCCATTTTAAGGGCTATAAGTGTAGGCAAGAACATAATCCTAGAAGGGATGGCAAGAAATTTAACCACCATAGGAAATCAAACTTTGACTTGAATCATGGCAAAGAAAAAAAGCCAAAGAAAGTGATTAATGAAAGTATTTGTCATTGCTATGGCATGACTGGTCACGTACATGTCGTACGCCAAAACATTTTGTTAATATATACCAAGCATCTTTAAAGAATATGGGCAAGCGTAGTGAATCTCATGCCATTGAAATCAATCATACTACCATAACCATTATTGAGACCAACAATATTTCCATTGGCGAGACTCCTCTTGCTCCTGAAGCAACAAATGTGAGGATCTCTGATTACTTTGATGAGGCATCAGATTGGTGGATGATAATTTGAACTTCGAATTTTATGATTCTAATAATTTCTTTTTAGTTGTTTCTCTTTAAATGTATTACTTTTTATTGTTCTTTAATGTTTATGAATCTCATATAATATTTATTTGACTCTATAACTAAGATGCAAGATTGATTAATCCCAGAAGTGGTTATATGGTTCAATTGAGAGGGAGATATTATGAACTATGCATTGCGGCATTGATATGCGGCGAGTTCACAAGATGCAAGATTGATTAGCCTCATTAGTGGTTATATATACATTGCACTCTTTTTCTTTTTGTCCGGTTTTTTCCCACAAGGTTTTTCCGGCTTAAAGTTTTTAATGAGACAATTGATGCATCTATAAAAGGGAGAGATCATAACATTTGTGCTCTGCACTTTTTTTCCCTTTTGTCCAGTTTTTATCCCACTGGGTTTTTCCGACTTAAGGTTTTTAATGAGGCAGTATCATTCGATGCACATTCATAATGAATACAATGAATATTCAAGGGGGAATGTTATGAAATACATTTTTTTTTTTTGTCGGTCCTACTCTAATCCTATTCTAACACTCACAAAGGTGATGATTAAGCAGTTGTCAAAATGCAGAGTACGAAGCATCGGAGATATAATACGCATCCATCCAACTTTTGAGAGGTAATCTTTCGTGCCTTTCGAATGTTTAAAAGAATAGAAGAGGGAGTATATGGTTATACCAAAAAATAGCCAAGTCTTTGTAATCAACATGAAGCTGATCCGAGTAAATATAACTTGGCATCGAATATGGTGTGGCTATCGACAATTTGCCAATTATGGGAATTTTTTGTCGATGACCATGTGCATCGATGACCATGAGCACAGTCGTCGGTATATAGTGATGGCTGATCAATGATTGATTGAGACTTGTGTAAATTTAAGTAAGTGTGGAGTACCAAAACTGAGGAAGATGAAGATGCCGATTGATGGTTGAATGGAGTGAAGGCTTTAGAGTTATAAGCACTTTTTTTTTTTTTTTTGGTCAGTCCTACTCTATTCCTACTCTACACTCACTCGCAGACTTGTGCCCCGCCTCTTGCGGGCGTGGGAGTCGCAACCCACTCTCGAAACTTACGCGTCCCTACCCCCATCCCCCGAGGAGGTGGGGATTTGAACCCCTCACCTCCCCCTTCCATGTTGGAAGGGTGGCCACTAGGGCGAACCCCCAGTGGTTGAGTTATAAGCACTTGAAGAGCAAGATAACAGCCAGAATTCCACTAGCCTGTATTAATTTAAGTTGGCAAAAGGGTTGGCTTTTTATCGGGCTTAATATCATTTCCTCCTTTACCCTCCACGAAGCGACTACATAGAAATGATAGAATCAGATGAGGGTCAACTCCTTCCACTCTTCGATTTTCTCTCTCCTTTTGCCTGCTTTAATTAATCTTTCAGGAGCTTAATATGGTTTTATGATTGGCATAATCAGGCCAAGTTCAAAGCTTGATTAGACAGTCGGGGCATACTTCGATTTTATCTATCCACAACCCTTTTTCAGATCCGAAAGAGAATATAAGGATCGAAATCGGTCGGTTTTAATTATATCGAGTTGTCGACAACAATCAATTTGCAGTTTCACGGCATGTTTTTTGGATGATGACATTTTGCTTATAAAGGAGATATGTATGGCCATCGTTTTGATTAGCTTAAGAAGATGTTACCAATGATCTATTGGGCCAACTCCAAAAGCTCGATCATCAGCTCCATATTTATTGATATATGTCCGATTTTCAAAAGAATTATTCGAAGGAAAACTTTTGTTCTATTTTATTTAATTTTGTGTTGCCCAATATGTCAATCCCACGTACAAAAGATATATGAATGCGAGATTCATAAATGGAAAAAGAAAAGCAAGTAGAAGACAGCCATGGAAAATATTTGGGTTACTATCCTGAAAAACCTTAAACTGGTACACATGTGGCAAATTTACTTCAAACTAATTTTTTTACCATTGAAAACCCTAATTTGGTACACATTTGACAAATTTACCCCAAACTAGTACACTTATGACAAATTTACCCTTTGTTATTATTATTTTTTTTTTGTGACCCAAGGAAACCCCGTACGCGGCGGCCAGGGGACAAACCACAGGGCTGCACGAGGGAACCACCAACCCATGACAGCGGTTAAGGTGCCAAGCGCCTCCATTGGGTTTCGAACCCTTCACCTTTGAGGAAAGGATCAGCAGGGCCTTATCCAACGGAGCCACCGCGGCGGGTAGTGTTTTCATTAAATTTTACTGTCAAATTATTAAATTAAATACCATGTGACAACTGACTGGTTTATCGATTTGGGATTTTATTCTCTATTTGTCACAGTTTACAATTTTTGTGATTTTATTGTGATATTAATCCAATTTAACATGAGGTATATTTGTTATAAATGTACCAGTTTGAGATTTTTGGCGATCGATTAAATTAGTTTGGGGTAAATTTGTCATAAATATATCAGTTTAAGGTTTTTTTTATGGTCAGTCAGGATAAATTTGTCACAAGTGTACCAGTTTCGGGTTTTTCATGGTCAAAAAAATAGTTTTTGGTAAATTTGTCACACATGTACCGGTTTAGGGTTTTTTAGGGTATTAATCCAAAATATTTATGTCTAATCATGGATTATTTAACAAGCAATCTTTTATTAGGAATAAATTTGTAAATAGAATAATTGGTCATTCTTCTTGTTTCTAGGTTGAATCATATGAGTTGCTTCTATTTATCTTCAAATAAATTCTCTTTACTAAGCGTCTGATCAGAGTAAGTCTCTTTTCGATTTCTTCGGATCATTTAAAATGTACCTCGGGGAGACTAGAACTATGGAGATTAGTCGAGTCCACTACCCAACCGAAGGGTTACAACCGGTTATGGATAAAGTTAACGTGTGATGATGGAATTTGTACTGGAGCCTCAAATAGTGGAGATGGCAGTGGTAATCTTTTAATCGGAATATTTGGCTGCGTTGGTGCGGTTGCGAGCAATTGTAAACTCTGATTCTCCGATTATAGTGGATTATTTGTTACTGGCTCTTCCCATGCACGTAAGTACCGATACTCGGACTGAATCACGTAATTGCAAAATCTTTTCGTTTCCACGTATTATATTCCACCACACCTATGGACTTCTGTCATCGCAAAAAGAAAGGTTTGAGATCCTCTGCCTTCCTAACCCTAGATGTAGATTGGATTGAAGTTTTCCTTTCTCACGGCCTTCTGATGATCATATTGATAGGATTCACAAATAAAAAATAGAAAAAACGCAAATGAGTATTGATCTTTTCGAAACGAGTTTCAATGATATTCCTCGGAGAGTCCACCGATCACTAGCGGCTGAAAGTTTCCGGCGGTGGCGTCCTCCTACCCGCACTCCCACCTTTTTAGCTCACCTCATCAAAACGTACCAATGACACGAGTTCGTTTTTACTCACTTAATCACAAAAAGATCTTAGCTTTTACTCATCGAAAAAGAAGAATATTATTCAATAATTAGGAACCACTAAAGAGAGAGTGAAGAAAATAAGGAAAACGCGTGCCCGCACACACGCACTTGCTTTGCATTCCCACCGGCGGTTGACCATGTGACATGAGCCGTCCCGTTTATTTATTATTGAGTCCCATTAAACGCTCCGAGGAAGGTTGTACGCAGGTACAGTGGGCAGGCCCGAATCCGTGCTGCTCAGGTGACGAAGTGGGCGACTTAGAAGTAGAAGATGGACATCGAGCAGCTTTTGAGCAGCCCTTTTTTTTTTCTTTTTTTTCCAATGCCCTAGTATTTGTGTATTCAACCTTAAGATAGCCTCAAATAAGAGAGGATTTCGCGCCTTCTTATGTTGGGTTTTGATTTTTCTTAAAAGCAAATGAGATTTTATGCATGACCAGAAATTGCATAACGACCATGGGATAATCACCGACTCCATTGCACCTGAATCTAGGGAAAGATTAGCAAATGCAATCGATTTCGTTGTCAGAAAATTGTTAATGCCTCATTGCCTTCTAACAATTGTCAGAACCGAACCCCACCTAGGGGTTCTAACAAGGGTTCTCACAATTGTGAGAACACCACCAGTCGGGTTCTATTAATTGTTAACCCCACCTTGGGGCTCTGACATGAGTTTTAGAATCTTTGGGGCTAGGATAAGGTCGGCTTCTAGGCCATGTCAGGACAAGGTTCTGAAGATTTTCTAGACAATCTTTTCCTACTTTCGAAAGTCGAAACCGGGTTTCTACTTTAGGAGCGGGAGTTCTTTTCTTCGTGCACATGGAAAGTTCGCTTTTTCCTCTTTCCTCGGGCCCCATTTTCTCCTCCCAAAAGAGATATCGTGAAACACTCAAATCTTATTCCCTATGCTTTCCTCGTATATGATCGAAGTAATCATTTGACCTAGATTATAATGGGATTCGCAGGTTACTTTTGAACTGGCTTGGTGAATAATCATGCACTTATTGTATGTGTAACTACAACACGTGCACAAAATACACACACACATACACACACAACAAGTGCTAAAAAAAACAACTCGTGATTCCTATAATTGTAAATCAATGTCAAGAGTAAAATTGCTCCAAAATTAAAGTTTAAGTAGTAAGGCATTACCTTTCCAACGTTGAAAATGTCGGGAAATATAGTCTACTTTTGGAGAACACAAATGCAATTTTCATAGCATATTTGAATGAAATAAGATTCTTCTTTTTCAATGAGCAAAAGCCAATATTCTTTTGTTATTAAAGTTCCATCATTTTTGTGGAAAACAATTGATTTGGAAAATATTTTTCTAAAAATAATAGCGAGTAATGCTTACAAAAATAAATCAAAAAAAATGTATTTTTATCACTATAAGCAAATTCTGCAATAAGCAATAAAAAAGTAATTGGCTGGTATTATTAATTACAGAATGTGCATTTAGCGGATGGATGCCAACAAGACCTTCTAGATACTGAAATGAACGTGTTAATTATTGACCCACTTCACCGTATACAGCTATATATACCTCATACAGCTGGTCATGGAGAATCCAAACAGCCAGGCCTCCAATGTATCCAATGATGGCCCCCCAGAAGGTGGCTCCGGATGCTTTGATGACGACGGTCGTCCCAAACGCACAGGTACTTTGTTTCTCTCTTCATTTCTTTTCCGGAAAGAGTGAAGTGAAAATTACCACGACTTGTTACGAGAGACTTGGACGAACTACCATAAAGAATCACCCGTCTTCAAGATCATTGTCAATGGGTGTCAATGGGTCAGCTCAAGTTGGGTTTTCGTGATACCCAACCTGACCCGAAACCATAGATGTGCGCTTGACCCGACCTGACCCGACTTAACCCGAAATATCATATAACGGGTCAGGTTGGGCCGGGCCAGTGCCATCACTAATCATTAGGTATTTCGTCTATGAAAAAACCAGTGTTGACACTGATCAGCTAGGTGTTTCGTTCGTGAAAAAACCAATGTCGACCCAACTTGGCGTGACCTGACCCGACCTAACTCAAATAATACCAACACCTAAAAAGGCCTGACCCCAAAATTCCCTAATTTTAGGGTTGGGCCAGGTCAGGTCGGTCAAGTCTGGCTAACATGGGTTTTATCGACACCCTTAATATTTGCCATGCCATAATGTCGATACCGCCACCAAACTTGGGAATAACACGGCAAAGTTTGAGATATTCTTCACAAGGAAAAAGGAAATCTTTTTCTATAAAACACAGTTAGTGAAAAAAGAAATATACCTCGCAAGTAGCCTGACCTAGCAATCATGAGAAAATATTAGGTGCCCAAGTGTAGACATGTCTGTACTAATCCACTCGATGCCGCCACGTGTCAATTCGGGATCCACTTGTCAGATACCCTCGCGTCCCCTCTCTCTACAATTATTGTTTTTACCGTCTTCTTTTTTTTCCTTTTTTCCTCTTTTTTCTTCTTCTTTCTACTTTCACTTCGTGCATCCCCTCTCTTTTTCTTCAATTAATGTTTTTACTTTTTTTCTTCTTTTCTTTTTTCCTCCTTTCTTCTTCTTTTTCCTCCTTTCAGCGTTTCACTCCGTCGAAGACAACAACAATTTACGTCAACGAGCAAACTCTAAAGAAATAAACAAAAATAATAAAGACACCAGAAATTTATGTGGTTCGATCCGAATATCAATATCTATGTCCACAGGGAGAGCGAGCAGCAAATAATCAACTATAATCGGAAAATCGAAATTTACAATCGTTCATACACTCGAGTGTTTCTCACACCTAGATTTAACCCAACACTCAAAGTATTTATATATAAACAACTCACTTAGATATAAACTCACTATACAAAATTACCACATATTTAAGCACAAAGTAAACGTTCAATGTACGTCAAAATTAAGAACTCCAACATTAGTCTTTAGTCCGCATTATTACCACTTCACATTCCGATTCAAAACTTAACACGGCTGAACGTCTTTCTTGTGTGGCTTCTTGAATCTTGTGGCTCCTGCGTGCAGCTCACTTCTCCACGTAAAAGAAACCATGTGCCCAGAGTCAAAGTTTTGACTATGGACCCACCTTGGTTTTTTTTTCTTCAATATGAATTAGGTTTCTCATGAAAAGTGAAACCTTTTTTTTTTTCCTTTTATTTTATATTATTTTATTTATTTTTATAAATCTTCATGTAGTCCAACGAAGCTTCTTTCTTGACCGAAGACATCCAAGACCCAAAAAATATTTCGAATTTCTTTTTTTTTTTTTTTTTTTTGCATAATCTTGAATATTATCTTTATCAGAAAAATATCTTCACAATTAAATAATAAAAAATTTTATCCAAGTGGATCGCATTTTGCAAACATTCAAACTCGAGACAAAAATTAACAGAGAGAGGATGAAGAAGAATAAGGAAAAATGATAAAAGAAAAAAAGTAAAAACATTAACCGAAGAGAGAGGGGGCGCGAGGGTATCTGACAAGTTTTGGCAAATAAAGTTTAGATTTTGGGCATGTCCCACGACATAAATCCACCTTCCCTAGCAATAATCATCATCATTAAGACAACACGTTTATCAGGCTTAATATCATTTCCTCGAAGCGACTATTATAGACATGGAATCGGATGCGCGTCCTCCCTCCCCTCTTCGATGTTCTCTCTCCAATCTGGCCAAATTAAAAGCATGACTAGACGGTCGTGGAGTACTTCACTCGTCCCGGGATTCAAAAGCGCGTCTTTCCACAACCCTGACCCGAAAGACAATGTAAGGATTGAAATCGATTGGTTTTAATTATACCGTTTTGTCAGCAACAATCAATTTACAGATCCATTTCTGGACGGGGACATTTTGCTTATCTTGGAGATATGCATGGCCATCGCTTTGATAAGCTTAAGAAGATGTTACCAATGATCTCTTGGGCCAACTCCAAAAGCTTGATCATCAGCTCCATTTTTATTGATATATGTCCGATTTTTAAAACACTTATTCGATGGAAAGCTTTTGTTTTATTTTATTAAATTTTGTGTTGCCCAATATGCCGATCCCACGTAAGAAAGATATATGAATGCGAGATTCATAAATGGAAAAAGAAAAAGCAGAATACAAGACAGCCGTGTAAAGAAATACGTCTAATCACGGATTATTTAACAAGCAATCTTTTATTAGTAATACATTTGTAAATAGAATAATTGATCATTCTTCTTGTTTCTAGGTCGAATCATATGAGTTGCTTTTTTTTTTTTTTTTTTTTTTAGTGCTTTGGAGGAACCACTTTGACCGACAGCCGCCACGTAAACCCCTAAGTGTCGCTAGCGGGAAAGTCTCTTTACTAATCACCTCGGCACCATGCTTCAATCACCTAATAGCCCGCCAGTCTCCTTGCAATTTGCGTTGCAAGGGCTTCGAACTCCTGACCTTCCCTCAAATGACTGAAGCCTACCCAGCGAAGCCACCACGGTCGGTCGTTTGAGTTGCTTCTATTTATCTTCAAATAAAGTCTCTTTACTAAGCATCTGGTCAGAGTAAGTCTCTTTTCGATTCCTTCGAGTAATTTAAAATGTACCCCAAGGAGACTGGAATTATGGAGACTAGTCAGGTCCACTACACATCCGAAGAGGTCCAACCGCTTATGGATGAAGTCAATGTGCGATCATGGAAATTGTTTAATGGGAGTGGCGGATAGTGGAGAAAAGAGGAGAAAGCAATATTTCCATGTGCGTGAGCAAACTCCCTCTTGTATTATCCATCTAGAGATGTGGTGGTAACCTTTTAATCGGAATATTTGGCCGACAAAATTTTTCAGGGCATTAATCCGATGCAACACCGAGAGTGGAAGTAACGTAGCTGGATAAACAAACAACATATGATATAGTCTTTGTCCCTTCTGATAAGAGGATCAAACCAACTACCATGTTTTGAGGGGGGAAAATGCAAGCAAGCCTTTGTTATTCTTCAACTCGCTACTATAGCTAATCAAACTTGATTTTGCTAGGAACTCAAAAATATGTGTGTAATACCTATCAGGTTATTATTAGACACTTGAAAGACCATTGTCACTTTATCATTAGGTGACCTATGACATGCTTTCTTTTTTAATTAACCAACCAAATTCTCTTCCCATTTTGTAAAGACCCTCGAATGTTTCTCCCATGTCGGTTCCCCTCTTGCCATTATTGCTGCCTACGAGCGGTCTATGCTCTAGATTGATCATATTTATAGGATTCACTAGGAAAATAGAAAAACGCAAATAAGCATCGATCTTTTGGCAATGAGTCCCAATGACATTCCCTACCGAGTCCGGACACCACTAGGGGCTGACCATTGGAATCCGACCCCCATGCTGACCCCAGCCTTTTTTACTTGCATGCAGGTCGACTTTCCACGATTCCTAATTTCCCCTTTACGATACCTTTCCGCATATACATGCAAACAAGACAAGACCTAACGTGCATTTAATACTGGTTGCATTTGATTCGACGCCGCAAAATCGTAATTTTAGCATGTCTTTGTCTCTGTTCCTACGGGTCCTACAGTCCTACAGTCTTCTATGCTATGCTATATAACTCCAGCTCCAGCCACCCTCAGGCCTCGCTGCACCTCTCCGATTCTCATTCCTTCGTTCTTCTCTTGGCAACTCTAATCACTCCGACTCTCATTCCTTCTTCTCAATTCCATTATCCAGCTCTCTCTCTCTCTCTCTCTCTCTCTCTCTCATGAAAAATCCAAACAACCAGGTCGTCCATGCATCCAATGATGTCCCCCGAGAAAATGGCTCCGAATGCTTCGACCGTGGTCCTCTATGCACAGGTAACTTTATTGTTTTCTTCATTTCTTTTCCGGAAAGAGTGAAGTGAAAATTAACCCGACTTGTTTATGAGAGACTTGGACGAACTACCATAAAGAGTCACCTGTCTTCAAGATCATTGCCAATGGGTGTCAATGGGTCGGGTCAGGTTGGTTTTTCATGATACCCGACCCAACCCCGAAACCATAGATGTGCGCTTGACCCAACCTGACCCAATACCCGATACCCAAAATATCATATAATGGATTAGGTCAGGCTAGGCTGATGCCAGCACTGATCAACTAGGTGTTTTGTCTGTGAAAAAATCAGTGCCGACTCGGCTAGAACCCAACCATAATGCAAATAATAACAACGCCTAAAAAGACCAGACCCTAAAATACCCTAATTTTAAGGTCGGGCTACGCTGGGCAGGGCCGGTCCGGTCCGGTCCAGTCCGGTCCGTTCGGCACGGATTTTTTTGACACCCCTAATATTTGCCGTGCCATAAAACACACTCAGTGAAAAAAGAAATATATCTCGCAAGTAGCCTAGCCTGGCAATCATTTCACGTTAACCCGATGTTGTGATCTCAGGACGGTCAGAACCTCTTCGGTTACATCCCCTCCGAGCTCGGCCTCCTCGGCTTGCTCAGACGGCTCAACCTCGCCGGCAGTGACTTCTCCAAGCCCATCCCCTCCCGCCTCTTCAATGCGACCTCACTCGTCTCTCTCGAACTCTCCCTAAACTCGCTCTCCGGTCCGATCCCGACCCAGATCAAGAACCTCCGCAACCTCGCCCACTTGGACCTGTCCTCCAACTCGCTCAGTGGGTCGCTCTCCCAAGCGCTCGTGAAGCTCAGGAGCCTCTTGGGGACGCTGAACCTGTCATACAACGGGTTCTCCGGAGAGGTCCCGGCTGTACCCTTTCTCTCTCTCTTTCTCTCTCTGCCCCTCCGAGTCACGACCGAGCCCTCGTACAACGAACCACCGCGCAGCCTCCGCCTCCGCCGTCGCGAAGTTTGTCGGTCGAGCGCGATGGTTCGTCGATCGGCCGAAGGCTCGGTGGGGGGAAAGAGGGGGCGGTGATCACAGTCCTTCTGGTTTGTCACTTTGGCACACAAGAAGCACTGAATATTTTCTTGGCTTGTGTGTGAATGAATGCAGGGACGGTATGGACAGCGAGCGCTCTCATAATCACAGCACTGATCGGATCTGGAGGGCCGTCCCTGGCTTGGGCCATCGCGCAGCTCGGCTGGGTTGCCGGCCCCACCATCATGCTCCTATTTGCTTTTGTCACTTACTACACCTCCACCCTCCTCACCACCTGTTATCGCTCCGGCGACCCTGCCACCGGCAACCGTAACTACGCCTACATGGGTGCTGTCCGTGACAATCTTGGTATGTCACATTTGTATTTGTCTCCGTGTTCATATTCACATACTAATGTCCGAGTCAAGTCCAATCATGTTGTGTTGGGTGCTAAAATCTTCTCTTTGATTAAATTCTCCAGGTAGCTTCAAAATCAAGCTTTTTGAACTGGTTCTATACGTGAACCTATTTGGGGTTGCCATTGGTTACACCCTTGCATCTTCCACCAGCATGATGTGAGTATATTTGCAGTGAGAATTCTAGTAATTGCTATTTCGATGGTGTCAAAAGTTATGTGAGTTTGATTTTATTGGCTTCCATGGTCATTGCAGGGCTATCAAGAGGTCCAATTGCTTCCACGAGAAAGGTGGGAAGGACCCACGTCACATCAACAGCAATCCTTACATGATTGCGTTTGGCTTCGTTGAAATCATTTTCTCTCAGATCCCCAATTTCGATCGGCTGTGGTGGCTGTCGATCGGCGCCGCCTTCATGTCCTTTACCTACACCATCATTGAACTTGGCCTCAGTATTGCCAAACTTGCAGGCACATGAAATTTTTTCTTGCTAGACTGCTCTATTTATGTTTCTAAGCTATCTCCATTGGTGATAGAACCGAGTCGAGTTATGAAGTTCTGATTTAGTGTTCTCTTCTGGTTTGTTTTATCTTCAGAGACAGGGAAAATTAAGGGAAGTCTCACTGGAATCAACATCGGGGCCTTGACCTCAACGCAGAATATATGGAGGAACTTCCAGGCTCTTGGTGACATCGCCTTTGCCTATTCGTACTTCCTCATCCTCGTTGAAGTTCAGGTGACCAGAGCTCTCTCAAATGCATGACACAAGAAAGTACTAGTGATGGTTAATAGTTCTGATGAATTGAAGTCATTGACATGATGAGTTTGTATTTGTTTTAGGACACCATCCGGTCCTCTCCATCTGAATCAAAGACGACGAAGAAGGCGAGTCTTATCAGCATAGCAGCCACAACCCTTTTCTACATGATCTGTGGGTGCACGGGCTACGCAGCCTTTGGCGATGTGGCACCCAAAAACCTGCTCACTGGGTTCGGCTTCTACAACCCATACTGGATGGTCGACATTGCAAACGCCGCAATCGTGATCCTCCTCCTCTGCGCGTACCAATTCAACTGCCAACCCCTATTCGCCTATGTTGAGAAGACCTTGGATGAGAAATTTCCCAACAGCCAGTTCATCGAGAGGAAGATCAAAATCGGCATCCCCGGGTGCAGCCCTTACAAGCTCAAACCCTTCCAGTTGGTCTGGAGGACGGTCTTCGTGATCGGGACCACCTTCATCTCCATGCTCCTCCCATTCTTCAACGACATTGTTGGGCTGCTCGGAGCGCTAGGTTTTTGGCCCCTCACGGTCTTTTTCCCAGTCGAGATGTATATTAAGCAGAAGAAAATACCCAAGTGGAGCACCAAGTGGGTGTTCCTCCAGATTGTAAGTGTGGCTTGCCTTATCATCACCATTGCTGCAGCCGCTGGTTCTGTCGCCCATGTATTTCTCGACCTCAAGTCCTTCAAGCCATTCAGTACCAACTACTAAACATCATGCTACTGATAGGCATGTCGCAAGTAAGGAAAGGACCGAGTGAAGGCGCAAGAGATTATTTTTCGTGTTCATGTTCGCAGAAAGTTTATTGTGTTTGTGGAATTTGCTGTGTGATAAGTTTTAGGGTCATGTTTCAGTTTCACTGTATAATCTATGTAGGGATAGGAAGGGCTATGTTAGATTTCATTTATTAAAAAAAAAAAAAAAAGTATATGATGACCGTTGAATCATGGCAAGGACAAAACCGACGGAGTTTTATTCCTATCTTTACCACCAAAATGTCGAAAGCCTCTCTGAGAAAGGCATTCGTTTGATTTAATTTCTCATGATCTTGATAGTGCGAATTCGATGGAGCACGAACTCAGTCTAGTTAGATCTTGAAAGCAAAGAAACGTGTTTTTTTTTTTGGGTCCATCCTGCCCAAATCACCATTAATTCATCAACTTACAGTATGGAATCGGTGATTATCCGACAGTCGTTATGCAGTTTCTGGTCATGCATAAAATCTCATTTGCTTTTAGCAAAAATCAAAACCAACATAACAAGACTTGAACTCCTCTCTTATTTGAGGCTATCCCAAGGTTGAAGACACAAAGACTAGGGCATTGGAAAAAGTAAAAGGAAATGGCCCCGTTCACACTAGTGTTCAAAAAGCTGCTCGGTGTTGAATAAGCGCTGAGCGGCTTAGTCGTCGGAGCTTTTTTAAGGGGAGCGGTTGATGCTCCGTGCGAGCCGGGCATGCGTGGATTTTTTTTTTATATTTTTTTTTAATGGGGGTTCATGCTCATAATTAGTGAATAAGATTCTTCTTTTCCGATTAGCAAAAACTAAGATTCTAGTGCGAACTCATTTCGTTGGCACCTTTTTGAGGAGGCAAGCTAAAGGCAGGAGGGCAGTAGGAGGCCGCCACCGCCGGGGACTTTCAGCTGCTAATGAATGGCGGGACTCTCCAAACAATATCATTGGAACTTAGACTTTCAGCTGCTAATGATGGCGGGACTCTCCAAACAATATCATTGGAACTTAGACTTTCAGCTGCTAATGATGGCGGACTCTCCAAACAATACCATTGCAACCTATTGAGAAAAGATCGGTACTCATATGCGTTTTTCTATCTTGTCTAGCGAATTCTATCAATATGATCGTCGGAAGGTCATGTGAAAGGGAACTCCAATCCAATTTACGTTGTGGGTTAAGAAGGCATAGGATGTCGAACCTTGCTTTTTCCGATGGTGAAAGTCTAGTAGGTCATCAACGGCACTGTTAAAAATTTGATATCAATCTAATCCTGGTGGCCAGGAGTTACATTTTGGGAGTGACCTATCATGGGGAGATGGCACAGGTCATTTAATTTATTTTGTATCAGTTTTGACGAGAGAGGAAAAAAGAAGAAGTTAATATCTCATTTATCTTAGCAAAAATATCTTTAAAAAAATCAAATAAAAGGAAGAATATTTCATGCGAGAACTCAATATTACATTATCAAATGAATGTATTGTTTAGTAAATGAATGTATTGTTTAGTAATTTGATTGTATTTCGTTTTGGCTTGTGGGGGTGAAATCGAAACCCTGGCAGAGGAGCTTCATCGTCCGGCCTTGCGCTCGCAGCATATGGGGATGCCGTACCTTCTTTCGCCCTATATTTAACATCACTCTTTTATCGGGGAAGAGACACCATTTGGAGTGCACTTCTGAGGAACAGGGGAAGCTTCTTTATAAGGCAAGCGATTAGGTTTAAGTTCAAAGTCGAGAGGCTTGACTATATGTTTGTATGGGCTAATGTTGAGTCTGGTATTGAGGGGCGTGAAAAGAGTCTTTCGATTATTAAATGCCAGACGGTATGCAGCAACCGCGGAATGACTTTTTTAAAAGCCCTAGAAACCGAAGCGTTCACTAGAAAACAAAAGACTGGAGTGTGAACTACTAAAAGCCGCATGCAACCTCAAAACTAAAACTAGGGTGTGCAAAATATCCGGGAACCACTTGGATCGCCCGGAATCGGCAGTTCTTGAGGGAACCGGTCTGGTTCCTGGTTCCATGGGCAGATCTGCCCGCCCACCCACCAGGACCAGACTGAAACCTTTTTAAATATTAAAAAAAAAAATACTAAAAGAAACCATATATCTCATCTCACTCCCTTCTAGGGATGTGCAAAATACCCGGGAACCGCCCGAACCATATTTGTAAATTCGCTACGTTTACTTCTCCCGCTGTCCGCATCTCTACGTACTTAAATTTGGTTTTTTTCTTTGGCTATTTTGATGTCACATAATCGTTCTATGTTGAAAACCAAAATTGTTTCGCGTCAAGATCGGTTCCATGGATCCACCCGGGAACCGAACCGGACCAGCGGTCCGGTTCCCGGGTGGATCCATGCAACAAATAGGTGGATCCCGGTTCCAATTTTTTGGAACCGGTCCTTAATGGGCGGTTCCCGGTTCTAGGTCGGGAACCACCCGTCCGGACCATGCACACCCCTAACTAGAACAAAGCCACTACTCAAAGCCATGTGCAACTTCAAAACTAGAGCACAAACGAAGCCACCAATAATGGCAAGAGTGGACCGCACGGGAGAAAATTCATTAGTCTTCATCAAAAGGGTGGAGAATCTGGTTGGATAATCCAAAAAGCATGTCATCAATCACCTAATGATATGGTGACAATTAACAATAGCCAATAGGTATTACAAAGAGATTCAAGTGCCTAGCAAAAATCAAGTTTAATTAGGTAAAAAGCGAGTTGAAGAATAAGAACGGCTTGACGGCATCCCTCTTAATGGAAGGGACGAAGACTACACCAATATGTCATTGTTCGTCTGGCTACGTTATTTCGGCTCTAGTTGTTGCATTAGATTAATGCCAAAAAATTATGTCAGCATCATCCTTCATTTGGCTACATGGAGGCCACGCCCACGTGATTAATCCATCCTCTCAATGAAATACCTTCACCAAAACATGATATTTGGTTTTCTATCGGATCGAGTTCCGTGGCAATTCGGACGGGAAGTAGCACGTGTCACAAAAAACTAGAACTAATTACTCTAGAAGAAAGTAAATGCATGAACCGAAGAGTTGAATTGATAAATCGAAACATACATAATTTGTATTGATGATCATGTATCCCTTTTACAATAATTCAACACGGCTTATATAACATATTACAAGACATTACTGCTCCTCAGAGGTCAATATTCAAATCAAAGGTCACAACCGCATCTCCACAATCTTAGGCTCCATGAACAAATTCCACGATTGCATATTGACTTCATCTGTAAGCAGTTGTAACTCTTTAGTTGTGCCATGGACTCAACTGATCTCCATAATTCCAGTCTCAATAATTGCACGTTATCTTGCTCTTTGAACTCTTATAACTCTTAAGCTTTCACTCGATTCAACCATCAATCAGCATTATCATTGTCCTCAAATTCTGTACTTGACACTTACTTAAATTTACACCAGTCTCAATCATTGATCAGTCATCACTATATACCAACAATTGTGTTCATGGTCATCAATGCACATGACCGTCAACAAAAATTCCCGTAATGACCAATTGTTTTTGGATTAAAAATGTACCAATATCTTTAACTTATTCTCTCAAGAGATTTTTATATCATTCTAGAAAATCCAACTCAGGAATTTAAAAGAATCAGTTTTTTTGGGGAAAAAAAACCTACAAGCATGTCATAAAATTGGATGTAGTCATTTGACTGGATATTTTGTCAATTTAGGAACCCAAATTCTTTTCGGGGAAGACGTGGACGCTTATCTAGGAATTTTATTTCGAGACGTCATTTTAGGATTAGCAAGTATAAAATCGATGAATTTCTGCTAACGGGTTAAGCAGGCGGGTGGTTAAGGAACATGAGGAGAATGTTGAAGACTTCTTGATGGGAAAAAAATGCAAAGAATTATGGACGATGGGCGGCAACTAATTGGGACTTTATAAGTTCTCGACTTTTATCCAGCTAATTAGGGTTTTGAATCTTTTATCAAATGAATATGCAAGTAACTGCAAATTAAGAATATTCTTACATCAATTTATGACAATATCTCTTCGAACATTTATTAAATAATATGACAAAAATGGTACAAATTTAGCGAAAAGTTCTTTGAGGTAAACCATACCTAGATGAGTTTCCTTCGTCACGAAGCACCTTAGCTATTTGTACGCTTGTCACGTCACTTATGATGTTGATTCCAAATATAAAGTGATCATGTTGGAACCATCTGGCCCTAACGCGGTTGTGCGATTAGTCCCAAGTTGACAAGTATTTAGTCTCTTGTGTTTACTATTTTAGCAAGGACCAGTCCCCCGCCCATTACGGCAGTCGGTGGAGACCTTGGTTTGACCCACGCCACGAGCAGAAGTAGGTGGCCCGCTCGTTTTTATAATATCGTGACGATAATATAGCTTCATCCTCTTATCAAAATCCTATTCAGTTATGGAGGAAGATTTGGCATATGAAAACTGCTCCTAAGATTCGTGTTTTTATGTGGTTAGCTTGTAAAAATGTCATTGCTACTAAAGCAAACCTCTATCAAAGACATATTTCCCCCAACCCCTACTGCACCCTTTGCAACCACAACATTCCAGAAACAATCGAACACCTGTTTTTCTTCTACACTTGGACAAGAGATATATGGACTCACGATAAGATCAAGGTGTCGATTTCACCTACCTCTGTGCGTTGTCTTGACGAGTGGGTTGCAGCCAGAGCCATCGTTCCTAAGGCTTTCCCTAATTTTGAAGTGCTTGCCAGTTTGCTGTGGGAGATTTGGCAATAGCGGAATAATGCAGTCTTCAGGCAGCAGACCCCGGATCTTATCCAAGCTGTGGAAAACGCCCTAGCCCAGAGTCGAATATTCACGCTTCTAGACCCCTCTGCACATCGGACTCAAAAATCAATCGTCAGCCCAAATCGAAGATGGAAACCTCCAGAAAAAGGTAGCCTCAAATGCAATATTGATGGGGCTTTTTTTACCAGGGAACGAGGAAGGATCGGTAGCATGTATTTACAGAAATTTTAAAGGAGCACTTATTGATGTGTTTACATGAAGCGTTCCAGCTCATTCGGCCTTCCAAGCTGAGATCTACGCTCTTATTATGGCCATCCAACATCTGATCCAACAGGGGCTTCATCTCGAACGCGTAGTGGTCGAGTCTGACTGCCTATTGCTGTTGGAGATCATTCTGGAGAAGCAGTAGCCGCCATGGATGGAGCGCCACCTCTTTGTTGTTCTTCACGATCTGCTTTCTCGATGCCCTAATCTCTCTCTCCAGCATGTCTGCCGAGAAGCAAACCTAGCAGCTGACTGGGCTGCCAAAGCCCACCGGGATCACGGCCCGGTCCGAAATTGGCTTATTTTCCCTCCCTTTATCTTACAGGATATTGTATCTAGCGAAGCTTTAGCATCAGGTTGTACCTCCTGTTTGATCTAATATAT
This sequence comes from Eucalyptus virginea, assembly GCA_014182375.1. Taxonomy (NCBI): domain Eukaryota; kingdom Viridiplantae; phylum Streptophyta; class Magnoliopsida; order Myrtales; family Myrtaceae; genus Eucalyptus; species Eucalyptus virginea. The sequence continues at coordinate 52,747,098 of CM024516.1, read as the reverse complement.
GGGTAGTTTCGACCAAAAAAAAAAAAAAAAAAAAGAATGGACGTTTTCCTTTTTACTACGCACATCGTCACGTGACATGTTAACAAGCGATCTTTAAATTTCATTGAAAATCTGATGTTTCATATTAATTTCACAATTTTTCATCATGGACGATCACTTAAGCCATGACCGAACCTGGGAAAAAAAAATGGTTTTTGGCCGCCCAGCCTAACACGAGACAATTAATCTATTATTATTTTTTTCAAAAGGTTAGAGCCAAATCTATCCGCTCTCTAATTAGTTCTCTTTTATATCCACCATCGTGAATGTAATTTTTACAAGGGAGTAAGATAAGTCCGATGACTGCGCAATATGCAGTTATCTAAAAAAATTCTTCCCTACGTGCATCGCCGCATAAGCTTTTTCCATCTAAATCTTTTAAACGAGTGGGCTATGCATGGAGTTTGTATTATCTAATCCCTCTGATGGATCGATTGCTTGCGTACCTAATACCACGACATTTCCCAAAAATAAAGTACGACAAAGATGGTTTTGTATTTTTTTGGAGTGCTGATGCTTGAACTAGACATTAGACTAAACTAGTTTTCATGCGTCATGCGTGGTTAATTTTCATTTCTCATGCAATATAAGAAATTAACAATGAAGGTCATAATTTCAGTTGCACTGAATATTAAAAATGATTGAGATTAGTTTTTTTTTTTTTTTACCACTATTCGAATGATTTTCAATAAAAGGAAACATTAAATGGACATTATTCCATGCTAAACAAGGTAGATGGTTCATGCGTGATCAATCGGATTTTCAATCCTCCTAGGATCAGCCCAACCTGTAATCATTATCAGCCCCCTATACTGATTGTTCCACCACCTCCTCTAGTCAGTCTCATGGTAGTTTGAACCCCTGTGTTTCCCCATTCACCTTGGGAGTCATTCTTAGATTTAGGCCTTTGTCTTATTTATCAAATCTATAACGGGGCAAGACACATTGCGCTACTATGTCGACAACGATTGAAGCACGCCTTCACCACCATTGATCTCTCAAACTCCATCTCGGCTTTGTTGGTAGGAGAGATTTTTTATCCAATGTGATATCTTGATAGCAAAGCATCGGCACACACAACCAATGACATTATAAAATCCTAAATCTTAAACTGTTTTACGATTTGACAAAAGTCTTAGTTGGTAATGATCGTTTATTGCCTATTAAGCAAGTTGGTAAAGTCTTTTTACATATGAATAATGAAACAGGTTGTATCTAAATTTTAATTTAATGTGTACGGTCGTACATGAACTTTCAATTTGTTTAGTATGATTCTTGAACTTTAATCCAATATGCAATGTCGTTGCTAAGCTTTTAATTTGTCCAATGTGATCTCTAAACTTTTGATACGTGTTCAACCTAATCCCTAAACTATATGAAAATATGCAATATTGTCATTGTCAAAGTTCATGGACCATTTGTGTCTTTTTCCTTTTGCACGCTTGCTCTCGATCTTTGTCGTTATCTCATGTATCGTGTCCCTATCTTGCTCGCAATCTCCTCTTAGTTACTCAACTTGGATGCAAAAGTTCTTATGCTATTGATTTTAATGGTTCATCCTTTACTTTGAAGGATCAATGAACTGAGAAAACTCTCCTCCAAGCTGACTTCTCTCATGGTCTTTATCTAATTTCTAACTTATTGATGTCATTTCACTCACATCCTATCATGCTTCCTCTACTTCACTCACTCACTAGCATGCTTGTCTTGGGCATCCTAATAGATAAGTTTCTACTTCTAGATTAGTATCTTGTGAGTCCTGTCTCGTGGGGCAAATCTCGTCAATTGCCTTCTGAGTTTGCTAGTCATCGCACATCTTTTCCTTTGACTATAATTCATTTGATGTCTAGATGAGTGCAATTTTATCTATTTTTAGTTTAATATATTTTGTATTATTCATCAATGACTACTCTCAGTTTACTTGGGTCTTTCCTATGAAAATTAAATTTGTAGTGCATACACACTTTTATTGCTTCCATTGTTTTATTGAAAATTTGTGTAATGCCAAAATTAAATTTTTACAAACTCATGATGGAGGGAACCATCTAAAATGGCCCATTAGAACGCAAAACACTTAGTCGAAATGTCTTGATCCTTATTAATCTATGCTCATATGCTTTCTTCAAATTGGGTTGATGCTCTTTGTTACTACTTACACTATTAATTGATTTCCCAATCCTGTCATCTATGACATTTATTCTTTCCACTTTTTATTTGGGTTCTAGTTTAATTAATTGTGTTTCTCACAAGTTAACACTTCATTTTGTGCCATGGGTATTTCTTGAGTACGCGTCCAATCACAAAAGCTATTGTTGCATTGATTGATCAAGTGGTCGTGCTTTTATCGGTTGTTATGCTTGGCTTGATTAGAGGAATTTTTCCTTTTTATATAATCCTTCAACTCTTTGTCTTGTAACCCACCGTTTAGGATCAGCCCTTTCATTTTTTGTTTCATTCAATCAATTTATTCTTCCTTCTCGCTCCTCTTACGCTCTCTCCTCCATTCTTCCTTCTCACTCCTCTTACGCTCTCTCCTCCTATCCTACTCAAACTCCTTGGCCTCTCTCATCTTCTCTATCCTAACTTCCTAACCCCCTCCCTCCTCTCTTTTGCCCACCAACTTACTTCCATTTCTTTTTCCCCTTCACCGCCTCTCCCTCTGACCCTAATTACCGTGTCCCAACCTAACTCCTCTCTCGATTGAATTCCTCCCACAACAGACCTGCAAATCATCTTTACATCTATGTCAAGCTCCTATACTTATGTTTCTTTTCTTCTTTTCTTCCCGCTCATCCTATTCAGATTTGTGACAAATCTAGAACTTTTAAACCCAATTTTTTTTATTCACTCTCACTCTTTCACAAAGGGACATCAATGTGCTACTCTCTGGCCATTTTTGCTTGACCCACTATGAAATTTTTAATGCCTTGTTCGTCAACCATACATGGGATCTTATACAAACTAATCCTTCTAAGTTTAGTTGGGTGTAAATGGGTTTTAAAGTTAAGGAAAAATTCAATGAAACTATCCAACGCTTCAAAACTCGCCTCTTTGCACCAGGCGATATATTGAACATGTACATACGGTTCATAACTAAATTGAACATGTACTAAAGTTTAGGAACAACATTAAACTAATTAAAAGTTCATAAACAATATTTCATATTAAATTAAAGTTCAATGACCATATTGAGCAAACTTAAACTTCATGGATCACATTGTACATTAGATCAAAGTTAAGAAATCATTTGTATCATTTACCCTTACTTCTAATGTCGATAAGGAATTCTCTTTTACTTTATTGCCCAAAACCTCGATAATGGGAGGACTCCTTCCCAATACAAGCCCAGAATTAGTCAGATAAGCCTCACAAACCCAAGAGCCAGTAGGCCCAACCTTAAACCTAAATCATCGAACCTCAATGTCCCAAAGAAAGTCCCAAGCTAAATTACAAAGCCCAACGCCCAAAAATCCCCTTGTAAAATGGCTTGATGGCCCGAGTCCCTTATTACATATCAGCTGAGGGGAAAAACTGATACTTCTACAAGAACAAGGAAACACAAAGCGCAAAGGCTTGGATGACAATCTAATCCAAGATTCTCCATTTAAAATATAGATTGTTAACTTCATCATCCACTACTCTCCTTCCATCACTTATTAAAGCTTCAAAGGCAGGTCTGATCCATAAGCAAATTGCCTGCCAAAACCTGGTTTACATGGAGTAGTTTGCCCATGAAGAACCATATTTTGCTCCTTCCAAATGCTGTAGATAGTGGCATAATATTCGTAAAATTCTAAACGCAAGTGCACATGTCGAACAAATAATATAATGATGAGAAAAAGTATTGTCCCATGGAGATCGATGATTAATAAACCAATTAAATACTAAAATTGACTAATTCAAAAATTTATCTAACAGATCAAAATATAATTAAGAATAAATTAAAAAAATGAAATCTGTAGACTAAATGCAATAAATCGATAAGATAAATATGTTAGAGCATCCGATTTCACCATAACCATTAGATATGAATTTTAGATTATTATGAATACAAGAACGATATCAAACATGTGATAGCGGAATTTCCTAATCTATTTACTATCCTATCTCTAGATATAATAAACCTACTCAGCTTATTAATCCACTATATCTCTATGTGAATTAAAATAAGCATAAGTGCATTAAAAACTATGAATATTCCCGGCTTACAATGAGTCTTTTGGATCACTTTATCACCGAAAGCTACACAAATAACGCGGTATATTTCTATCCACGTTTAATTCATGGTTATACATTATAATGAGCAATTGCATATTATCACTTCTCAGTCTCAAACATGCACATCAAATCATTTAAGTGGTGGCCAGTCACTCAAAAGCATTAAACACAATAATATATAACTCACATGAATGAAATCAATTGAAAAACATAAAAATCATGAAATTCACATCATCATGGTTAGGCCACATCATAGCCCTAACAAAAGAAAATTAGAACATAGTAGAAGAAAAAATAAAAATATAGATCAAACCCAGCATCTTGAATCAAAGGACAAGAATTCTATCACCACTTTTGTCTTCTCTTCAAAATACTTGAAAAACTCTCAGAAGAATGAAAAAACGATCTAACTCTCACCCTAGCTGCTCTCTCTGTCTCTATTTATAGGATATATCCAAGATATCTATCTCCCAATGCTTGCAGATAACATTAGGGAACAAAATCAAGAATTTCCTGATTTGATATCCATCTTCCACTGCTGCTTTTATTTGAATTCTTGATAGTTGACATTCTTTTCCTTATCCTCTCCATATCTCATTATTTTGCATAAACAAGGAAAATTCAAATAATCGGAAGGAAATCCAAATATTTTCTCATAGATAATGCATTAATTACTGCCTAAAATAGGTAAAATAACTCTATTTTTATAGAGTTATCACATACCATGCTAGTTTTATCAGGACAATCTTTAAGCTTTTGCCCTTCAAGAATTGAAGAGCCCAAGAGAGCTTATATGGCCAATCCTCTGCTTGCCTATTCAGATGCAACAAAACCATGACTCTATCCCAAAGCTACCTCGAAAAATGAAAATACACATAAAAGAACAGATGATCACAAGATTCATCGTCTTGCTTACAAAGCAAACCTACACCATTAATAGAACTCCACTACTTCATTCTACCTTTTGTTTGTAGCTTGTTTAATATGACAAGCTATAAACGCAAAATTATGGGATATTAGGGCACAACCATATGAGCCTATGCCATTGAATTTTGGTCCCCTGAGGTTTAGCAGCTTCTGAGCCTCCTTTTGGTTAGATCTTCCATGTTAGCGCCCAGGAAAATCACTTTTTCTTTTGCAGGTGGTGGAAGGACAACACAAATTGCGGCTTGGATTTCAAGCAATTCATTTGATCTTGGGGATGGTCATCTCCATTCATCCTCCTCTATTACTGCGGCAACCTCTGCATCTTTAATGAATGAAGCATCATAGATGATTTTTAATGAGTAAGTTGTGGTGTTTGGTAAAAAATATTGAACCATTTTATCTCAAAGCTAGCATTAGCAAAAGCCCAAAGCTAAAGACAAACCATCCTTGCTTTGTCTTTACAACATTCTCCAAAAGCTCCTCTTAAGGATTAATGAATTTTTTCAGTTCCCTTTCTTATCCTCATAAACTAAATTTTTGCTTTTACTCTTTGGTTTTGCATTATTCATAGTCTCTTACCTTTAGACCTAGGATTCATTGAGGTAGCTCGAAGGAGCAAGAGGAACTCTGATGTGCGATTGCTTAGGTTCGGGTGGCACCAGCATCCCCTTGCGTAGGGTCACACAACCTTGGTGGCCCATCGCCTAGGGCATACAACTTAAGTGGCCCTTGTGCGATGCTTGCATCTTTCTAGATCTAGTTTGCCTGAAATTGTGCAACCTGTGCATTTTCTTGCTTGGGGTCACATGACAAAAGGATTTGTCAGAGACTACAAGTGTAATAAGAGCATCCGTCGACAAAAGGATCACCCTAAGACGATCATCTCATGGCTATTGAGAACAAATCAAATCAGATGGTTCTATTTCTAAATCTTTTTGACTTGCTCCTACAGAACTAAGGTCGAAAAGATTGAAAAAAAAAAGAAAAATTGACTCCAGCATCTTTAACGTCAATAAAGTCATGCACTTTCGATTATATGTAATCAGATGGTTCTATTTCTAAATCTTTTTGACTTGCTCCTACAGAACTAAGGTCGAAAGTGTGTGTGTGTGTGTGTGTGTGCGCACGTGTGTGTGTGTTTGTATTAAAAATTCTTAGTAGGTTTACCCTAAATAATATGTGACCAAGTTAGAGATAGGATTAGAGAAGAATACAATGACTAAATACGTTATGATCTACTTTCATACGAAGAAATAGTCTCTTACGTTTGTAGATAAGGAACACAAATGTGTAATGAAATCAAATTACGAAGACAACTCAAAGAAGAACAATCTCTTAGAAGTTTAGGAGATTTCTATGCCCAATACGACCCTTATTATAATGAAAAGTTAAAATCAAAATGCAAAAGAACTTGTCCTTCTTAAAAAGAAAAAAGAAAACAGTGTAACAAATCACAACTTCACAAAAATAAATGAAGACACCAAAATAGACCATAAACTAATAAGAAAAATTTTAAAGATCTTAAATGTTACTAATGTGGTAGAAAAGGATATATTTCAAAACATTATAGAATTAGTAAAAGATTAAATGAACTCTCATTAGATGATAATACTTTATACCAATTAAATAACATCCTTATAGAAACTGATGGTACCTCTTACGATGAATTTCTTGAAGAAGAATGTCTTCATATAAATGAAATAAAACCTCTTCAAAATCATAATATGAAGATGCCTCTCTTGATAAATCTATTCCTGAAATAAATATGTTGACAAAAGAAAAGAATTCCTCCTCAACATTACTAATGAACCAAGCCAAAATAGAATACTTATATAGATTTCAATTTTCAATGAATATTACTTCTAAACCTAATACTTCTTATAATCTAAAAGATATTCTTAATAGAAAAAAGAAGAAGAAAAAACTAGTCTAGGCTAAAAAATATTAATGATCTCCAAAGTAAAATAAAACAATAAAAAATAGAAATACAAGCCTTGAAGGCTGCACAAATAGAATTGAAACAAGAAATCTCCGATATAAAATCTCTTGTCACAAAGGGAAAAGCAAAATTAGAAGATCAAAATGAAATCACTAATACTTCTAATACTTCTAATCAAAACTTTTAATGCTATTAATAGAAATAACCTCTAAATGGATAATAAACATATCAATAAAAATCAATAATGAAGTTATTATTGAAACAACAGTACTCTTTGATATAGGGGCAGATCTTAATTGTATCAAAGAAAGCCTTGTTCCAACAAAATACTTCGATAAAACATCTGAATCATTAAAATCAGCCTCAGGAGACAAGTTAAATATTAAATGTAAATTGCTAGAAGCCTTAATAATAATAAAAAGTCAAATGTTTTACAAAATTTCCTTTCTTTTAATTAAAAATATGATACAGGAAGTAATTCTAGAAACACCCTTCATACAATTAATTCAACATTTTACAAGAACAAATGAAGGAATTGAAATTCATGATTTAAATAGAAAAATCACATTTGACTTTATAACAAAATCACAAATGAAAAGCCTAATTATCTTATAAGAACATTCAATTTTAGGAATAAATTGTCTTATAAATGATAAAGAAAACCAGCTTGAATTTTCAAAAGAAGACTCATAATTTAAAAAAAAAAAATAGAAGAAAATCCTTAAAAACAAACATCAAAGATAAAATAACATCCCTACAAAAACACATAGAGAAAATTATATGTTCTACCTTTCCTAATACTTTTTGGGAAAGAAAAAAGCATATTGTAGATTTATCTCATGAACAAGATTTTTCTGAAAATAAATACCTACAAAAGCTCATCCTACACAAATGAATTAAAAAGTTTCAAAATTTTGCCAAATAGAAATACAAGATCTTTTGAACAAAAAAACTCATTAAGAAAAGTCAATCACCATAGAGCTGTTACGTTTTCTATGTCAATAAAAATACTGAATTAGAAAAATGTGTTCCCAAGTTCGTTATTAATTATAAAACTTTGAATACAACCCTTAGATGGATAAGGTATCCAATACCCAACAAAAAGGTCTTGTTAAACAGATTATGTAGATCAAAAGTATTTTCAAAATTTGACATGAAATTAGGATTTTGGCAAATACAAATCAATAAAAAGGATCAATATAAAATAGCTTTTACTGTCCCTTTTGGTCAATATGAATGGAATGTTATGCTATTTAGTCTCAAGAATACCCCTTTAGAATTTCAAATAATCATGAATGAAATTTTCAATCCTTATTCAGATTACATCCTGGTCTATATGGATGTTGTATTGGTTTTCTCCCCCAATTTAGAACAACATTTCAAACATATATCTACCTTTATAAAAATAATCATACAAAATGATTTAGTAGTATTTCCTACTAAAATTGCACTCTTCCGCACAAAATTAGATTCCTAGGTCATTATATCCGTTTAGGCACCATAATTCCCATAAAAAAAAAAGATCAATCTCATTTACTGATAAATTCCAAGATGAGATTAAAGACAAAATCTAATAGCAAAGATTCTTAGATAGTCTCAATTATATTATATATTTATTCTCCAATATAAATATTCTTTGTAAACCTTTACATTAAAGGTTACAAAAGGATTCTCCACCATGGACTTCAGTCCATGCAACATTGTCAAACGAATAAATATTCATGTTAAGGAAATACCATGCTTACACCTAACTGATCCATCTACTTTCAAAATAGTTGAAACAGATGCTTCATACATAGGATATGACGGTATTCTTAAATCGGTCAAGAATACTGAAGAACAAGTTGTCCATTTTGTCTTAAAACATTAGAACTCAACCCAGCAAAATTACTCAACAATCAAAAAGGAAATTAGTTTTATCCATATCAAAATTACAATGAGATTTATTTAACTAAAAATTTCTCTTGAGAATTGATTACAAATCAGCCAAAGATGTTTTACAAAAATACGTCTTGAATATTGCATCAAAGCAGATTTTTGCAAGATGGTAAGCCATACTTTCAGTATTTGGTTTTGATATTGAATTTATAAATAGTTTTTCAAATTCATTACTTGATTTTCTCATAAGAGAATTTTTACACGAGATACAATCATGCCAAAACCCAAAAAAGACAAAGACAAAGGCAAAACCATTACCGAAGCCTCCAATACACCACTAAAGCCAAAAGGCTTGACACTAATCAAATCATGTGCTCAAGCACCTTGATCATTCTATTCCGAATATAAAAAATTATCGCAATAATCAAAAGATCAACATAGAGAATTATATCAAGAGGAATATCATTCCGGCATAGGGGGATTCTGCCAGACATTCCAAGAGTTTTAAGGGACGATGGTGAGGTAGAAAGGAAGCTTGTGAGGCTGTGAGATTGCCCAATTGTTGGTGTGCATAGAGGTGTTGGAGGATACGCTTCAACACAAGTGAGGACAAGAAAAAGAAAGGTGGAAGAGAAAGAAGAAATAAAGTCAAAAAAGCATCCCATGTGGCCCCTACATTTGACTATGTGGAGTACAACATTTAAAGGAGGAAAAAGCGATGGGTAAGATGGACAATCCACTATAAAAAAAAAAAAAAAAAAAAAAAGTGTTTGAGCTGGATGAGAAGTGGAAAAAGCACAACTCATTGTCAAGTCACTTTTCTTAAACATAATTTTTCTCCCTTAAATCATGTCTATTTTGCTAATAATAATTATTATTAGAATGAACAGTAACCTTCATTTAGGGAATCACCAACTTTTTTCCGAGCACAAATTTCTAATGTGTGGATTGCCCAACGATTTAAGTTTTGAAAAGAATGAACCAAGGTGCAAGTTGGTGGTTCAATCCTACATAATTCTACTTTCCCATATGCTCTTAGGTTTTTTTTTTTTTGGTCGAAATATGCTCTTAGGTTGATTTTACGCTTTGTGGTCATAATTCCAAACTCAACAACCTTGCTAGATGTTCAATCATTGTCTAGTCTACAAGCTCTTTTGAAATCCAACACAAACAATGGGTGGAAGATGAAAAACAAACTCACATTGACATGACACTTGGTAGCTCCTGATTTGCTGCAAATCTGACTCATTATGTGAAATCCCGATAAATCTATCAGAATATATGAAAAGAAGAAGGAGAAGAAAAGTCTTGATTTTAATTGACACTAAACATTCCAAACGGATATCCCAACCACTTGATTGATTTGCACGAGGTCCCATTTGATTGATTTCACTCATAGTGGACATAACACTTGGGAACTTCTGTTTTGATGCAAATCTGACCTTCTTGGTAAACTTTGTAATAGAGTGGAGCTTTCTCTGATACTTTCCTGAAAAGAAGAGTGCTTGTTTTACGAGACATAGAACACACGAACTCACATAGATAACCAACTAGAGTCTAAGAAAGGGGCATATCCGATATCCTAATAATTCATCAATTGAGGGGTTGGAACACCGAAGCATGAATACCGAATAAGTGAGCCCTAATGCTTCAATTGAATGAACCGGTCCCCAACAACCCTAAAGAAGACCACCCTGTGCTTTTCTTTATGATAGACATGAGAAATAAGTTCATAATCTATCTATTTGCTAAAGTCTTATTGTCATTATAGCGAGATTTGGATCATGACTCAATTTTTTTCCTTAGGATCACTTAGATGAGTCTTTTTCCCAGAATCCAACCAGGCATGTTGCTTTAAGTGATCAGCTCTTGACTAGCCACCTGCCTTTCTATCAAAATCACTCTTGTGTATGACGATGACGCCCAGTAATTTTTCTAGCCCAGACCCTTTTCTTTACCTTATCTTTCCCATAGAAGTCTCAAAAAATGTAGGCGAAAAATTCATTGAACTTCCCCCATCTCTAACCCTATATATGTATATGCCCGGTCCATCAACCATCTCAATAAACTTGTCACAAAGAGTTCAGAGGTAAAGAAAAGAGGAAGCGAAATCATGGAGATTCCTATGATAGATTTGAGTGAGCTTGGTGGTGAGAACAGAAGCAAAACAATGGCAATACTTCACCATGCTTGTGAGAAATGGGGTTGCTTCAAGGTAAAATGAAGAGCAGTGGGTATAATTTGGGATTTTTGATATCTAGGATGAGGTTAAAATACATCAGCATGAAAGGTAATTATTATCCTGCATATCCGAACTTGTGATGTCAAACATTAACTGAAGTTCATATTACTCAGAGCTACAAGCTCTCAATTCTTGCTAACTCAAAATTTCAACATTTATTCCATGATGAAGTTGAGTTCTTACAATTATGCTCAGCTGCTGTAACGAATTTCAAGTCATTCTGTACTGTATTGCCTAAATTTATCTCGAGACTCTATTAGCATCGCGGTTCATGTGAGATCAACCAACACAACCATCTAACGAAGAAATGGCGTTGACTGTTCTGTTTTGCCGATGCTATATGGTTCCGTTTGATTCATGGACTTAGGCAAAGTGCTATCGGTCTCACTTGAATGGGCCGGTGGCCCTGGTGCTCTGTTTACAGAAAGGCCTGGCACTTGAAACCAACTTCCAAATCCATATGATAACTTACTCCAATCTTTGTAAATTTTTTGACAATTTTCTAAACTTTTCCAAATCAGTTTTTGTTACCATCTTTCATTTTTCTTCACGTTGTCGCCTCCATTCGTAAAGGGGACAAAAAAAACAAAAACAAACATGTAGTTGGAGCTTCTTCTTTTAGTTTTCTTTTTCGGTTTTAGTGTTAAATTGGTGTCCTAGCCAGTTTTTCTGCATTTCAATTAATCCACCACTCCAAGTGATATTAAAGGAGGCACTCTAGACATCGGCCTACTGCACTCAGGATTTTACTTCTGGAGCGCTTCCAATAAGATTTGAACCCAAGATCACAAAGATGAAGATTTCATTGACATATTATTTGAAAACTGAATCAAGTTTTGTATGCCAACATTGTGGAAGTGTGTTATTTGATTTCACCACCGCATATGGATAAAGTAAATGCGCGATCATTGAATTTGTCCATGAAGCCAAAGATCACGGAGTTGCGGTCCTTTAAGTTGAATATCGACCGCTTAGGAGCATCTACATCTTGCAATAGGGTTATATAAGCCATGTTGAATTATTTGTACAAGGGATACAAGATCATCAGTACGAATTACGTATCTTTTAATTTATCGACTTAATTTTCAAGTTCCTGCATTTTAACCTTCCGGTTCTTGCATTTGCTTTCTTCTAGAGTAATTAGTTATAGTTCTTGGTTACATGCGCCACTTCCTGTCCGAATTGGCATGGAACACGATTCGATAGAAAACCAAATATTATCTTTTGGTGAAATGAATTTCGTTGGGAGGGTAGATTGATCACATGGACTTGATCTCCACATCGCCTAGAGAATAATGACACTGACATAATTTTTCGGCATTAATTTAATGCAGCCGAAGTATTGTGTCAAACGAACAACGAAACATGATAGTCTTTGTCCTTTCGAAAAGAGTGATCAAATCACCAACCATCTTTTGAAAAGGAAAAGCTGCAATCAAGCCTTTGTCATTCTTTAGCTCGCTTTCATACCTAATTGAACTTGATTTTCTAGAAACTTAGATCTCTGGTTGATACCATCGTCACCATTAGATGACTGATGCCATGATTTTTTTCCCCTTAATATGAAAACCATTGAATTTTCTCCCTTGTCGGGTCCACTCTTGCCATCATCGGTGGCTTCGTTTATTCTATGGTGTCGCTCCTATTTTGCGCGTGTTTTGAAGTGCACACCGGAGATAGGACAAAACACTTCAGCTTCAGCATGTAGGGCTTTTGAAAAGGTCATCTGTGGTTGCCACATTGGCTTTAAAATCGAGTCTCTTTCCCACCCCTGTACCTGGTTCGATATTAGCCGATATGAGCCAATAGTCAAACCTCTCGACTTTGAACTTTGAACTGGTCGCTTGCTTTATAAAGAAGCTTCCCCTAATCCTCAGAAGTGCACCACAAATGGTGATCTCTTCCCTGATAAAAGAGAGATATCAACCATAGGGCGAAAGAAGGCACGACATCCCCACAAGCAGCAAACGCAAGGCCGGACGATGAAGCTACTCTGCCGGGGTTTCGATTTCACCCCACAAGCAAAAATGAAATATCATCAAAATACCAGACGATACATTCATTTGATAATGTAATTAATAAGTTCTCGCATGAAATGTTTCTTTCCTTTCATATGATATTTTTAAAGATTTTTTTTTTTTTTTTTGGTTCTGGAGGAACCGGCTTGCAGCCAACAGCCGCGCCGTAACCCTCCAGGTGACACGTAAGCAGGAGGATCCACCACCCCTATGTCACACTTAATACACCTATCGCCTCCCCTGGGTTCCAAGTGACACGTAAGCAGGAGGACCCACTACCCCTGATATCACACTTAATACACCTAGCACCTCCCCTGGGTTTTGAGAATCAGCAGAGCCTTATCCAGTGGAGCCACCGCGGCCGGTGGTTATTTTTAAAGATATTATTGCTAAGATAAATGAGAAATTAATTTTTTCTCCCTCTTGTCAAAACTGATACTAAGTAAATTAAAGGCCCTCCGCCTTGTCCCCATAATGTCTCACCACCACAAGGTAACGCTGCACCTACCGGCTGGCCACCAGGAGGAGTAAGTCGATATCGAATTTTCTAATAGTGCGGTTCATGATGACATTTTTTTACTTTCTCTATCGGAAAAAAGGCAGGGTTGAAGATTCCGCCCTCCGAACACGCAACGTAGATTGGATTGAAACTTCCCTTTCTCATGATTTTACGTGGAAGCATGACCCAATGTTGGCCTCCACCTTTAAATTGTGATCAACTCCGAACATAATAATTCATTAGGCTAACTTAAAAGGAGGAGACATCGACGATGGATTCGCGATTCCAGGAGGAAACAAACCTACAAAGTAGATTGGATTGAAGTTTTCCGTTTTCCCCACTATCCCGAGAGAGCATAACCTAATGTGGGTTCCGCCTTCAAATTGCGAGCAAAGATGACTCAACGTAATATTTTATTTGGCTAACTTAAAGGAAGAGACGTCGATGATGGACTCGTGATTCAAGGAGGAGACGAACCCACAGCGTGGACTGGATTGAACTCTCACTTTCTCAATTGGCAATAAGTGAAAATCTTTAGGACTGAATTGGCAATATTGAAAAATTTATGACTAAATTAGCAAAAGTGCAATACATTTAAAACTTTTTGGATAATTTTCTTGGGATGAATACACTTAACTAGAGTTTGCAGGCTCCATTTGGACTTCCAAATGGAAAAAGAGAAGGGAAATCAACAGAGTGAAGGGGACATATATTAATGTCATCGGGGAGATACTAATAAAATGACTTCTAGAAATATTTGATTGGGGAATATATCTTGGAATCGGCTTGAGAGAATGACTTTGCAAACGAAAACCCGCGAAATCGGGGAGATGAGTCCGGAGTTCTACTTCCCTAGACTAGGTTAATTTACAATCTCTGTCAGGAAGAAGGTGCAAGAAAATGCGGAGCAATCCAAGCCTGAAGAACCCAAAAAGGGCCAAAGAAAATGCCCAACACATTTTCACGCATCGACAAAGATGCATGAGTGTGGATTCCCTGTATAATGCGGCAAGGATGAGACGACCCAGGGCTATCGATGCGCCTCCAGCCAACGAATATGCTATATCGACAAAGTCTTCTGAAACCTTGAGTGATGGGTGGTAAAAGATGTATTTAGAAAGCCAGAATAACAAAAAGGGAATTTGACTGGGTCCTCTATCGGTGTCATGGAAAAAATTGGTTAGAAAGGTGCCATAGGAAAGACATCATCTTCGACTTGCTGAAGTATTTGAATTGGGAAGTTTTCGAAATCCCTAACATATATCCCATATGGACAAACGCCAGTAATGCCAAACAAGTCTGAAAGGGTGATCGGCATCGACCCGGAAGGGAAGAAAAAGCAGTTTGTCGACAGGGACCAAAAATTAATTACAGCACCTAAGTGACCTGAATCTATGCAAAAGTCCAAACAAGATAATTGAAAAGATTTGTCGATTTTGGTTTTTTTTCTCAGACAGAAGAGATAGGATTTAGTCTCAAGTACCGTCGGTAAAATTTAAAGGTCAAAGGCAAGAAAAAGCCCTAAAGATCATGGAAATTTCATGGATAGGGAGCTTTTCTCTAACGAGGCGCGGAAATCAACCCTTTAGCAATGGAGGGATACGATATGATGGATCTCGAATAAAATAGGGACTCAGAGTTACCTGATTAGGATTATTCCACGAAACGACCGCGTGATTTCACCATACCTGACTGCCCTCTCTCGCCTGTCTGTAGCACCACCTCCATCCTTTTCACCATACCTGACTCAGAGTTACCTGATTAGGATTATTCCACGAAACGACCGCGTGATTTCACCATACCTGACTGCCCTCTCTCGCCTGTCTGTAGCACCACCTCCATCCTTTTCAGCATACCTGACTCAGAGTTACCTGATTAGGATTATTCCACGAAACGACCGCGTGATTTCACCATACCTGACTGCCCTCTCTCGCCTGTCTGTAGCACCACCTCCATCCTTTTCACCATACCTGACTCAGAGTTACCTGATTAGGATTATTCCACGAAACGACCGCGTGATTTCACCATACCTGACTGCCCTCTCTCGCCTGTCTGTAGCACCACCTCCATCCTTTTCGTGGCGTGGGTGAAACCAAGGTCTCCACCCACTGCCGCCGTGCTCGGTGGTCCTTGCTAAAATAATCGTCCATAGAGACTGAATATCTATCAACTTGGAACTAATCATACAACTTAGTGCGTGGCGGTCCCCCCATGACACTATTGTATTTGAAATCAACATCGACGCGACATGATAAAATATTAAAATAGTTAAAAGGTACTTCGCAGCGAAGAAACTTATCTAGGTATGATTTACTTTAAAGAACTCGTCGATAAATTTGTACCATTCTTATCATATGATTTAATAAGTGTTCCAAGACACATTTTCGTAAATTGATGTGAGACTATTCTTAATTTGCAGTTACTTGCATATTCATTTGATAAAAGATGGAAAACCCTTATTAGATGGATAAAAGTTGCGAACTTATAAAATCCGAATTAGTTGCCGCCCAATCGTCTATAATTTTTATTTTTTTGCATTTTTTCATCAAAAAGTCTTCAGCATTCTTCTCATGTTCCTTAACCTCTGCCTGCTTAAACCGTCAGCAGAAATTCATCGATTTTATATTCGCTAATCCTAAAATAACGTCTTGAAATTAAATTCCTAGCTAAGCATCCACATCTTCCGCATAAAAAAATTTGGGTTCTTCAATTGACAAAATATCAAGTCAACGATTACATCCAATTTTATGGCATGCTTGTAACTTTTCGAGAGATAAGTGCTGGTAGCCATGGCTTCAATCGATTAGTTAGGACCTTCAAGATTATTTTGTAAATATAGTTGCAAAGACTAATCGGTCTATATTGGTCCAATCTTTCAGGGTGAGAAGTTTTTTGTATCAATGTAATGAGAGTCCTGTTAATATCAAGATCCAGCACGCCAGAAGTAAAGAATTCTTTAACCGAGCTGATAATGTCTGTTTTTAAAATGTCCCAGTGAGTTTGATAGAACTAACCGTTTAATCCGTCTGGGCCAGGTGCCTTTGAAGCTCCTAGTTGAAAAGTTGCTCTTTGGACTTCCTCAGGAGTCACTTCACCTGTTAGAGCGTTGTTCATGGTGTTTGTAACCACAGCTGGGCATTGAGCCAATAGTGGGCCATAATCTCGTTGTCCCACCGAGTATAGACTCTGAAAGAAACCCTATGTCATGTCCTGTAATGATTTTTGGTCTTGGACCCAATGCTGGTCTTCATTTTGCAACATGCTAATCCTGTTACGTTGACGCCTCTGGATGGTAGTCACATGAAAGAATTTAGAATTCTTGTCTCCCCACTTTAGCCAGTTAACTCGAGAATGCATTGCCCAGTATTGTTCTTCTTGTTGCCATAAGCGTTGAATTTCATTTTTCAAGTCATCCATCCTTGACTTATCGAGCTGAGAGTTTGTTTTGTCGGTCAAGAGTTGGAGTTGATGTTGTAGCTCATTAATTTGATGTTTGCCATTTGAAAATTTGGACCTACTCCAATTGGTAAGGGCTGCCGAGATCTTTGTCAACTTCTGGGGTAAGGTTAAAGTTTGAGTCTGAGTAGATGTCCAAGCATCTGAGATTACTAAACGACAATCTGGATCTTGCAGCCAAAAGGATTCGAAAGTAAAAGCCCTCCGACGTCTAGGTTGGATGGCTGTGGTCGTCAAAAGCAGCGGGCTGTGGTCTAAACCGATGGTTGGAAGGGCGAAAACTTCAGCAGCCGGAAAGGTAAGTCGCCATTTCATATTGCAAAGGGCTCTATCCAGCTTTTCTCTGACCCGATCCTCCCCTTCTCTGTTATTACACCATGTAAAAGAGCACCCCTTGCTCTCTAAATCCATTAGTAAACAACCACTCAAAATTTCTCTAAAAGAATACATGTGCTGTGTAGTGGCTAGCCATTTACCTTCTTTTTCCCAAGGATACATAATTTCATTATAATCGCCAATGCAAAGCCAAGGTAAGGTATTTTGGGGAGAGGCATTTCGTCGAGAGGGTCGATTCCCGGACCAATCACATGGGCCTAGACTCCAAATACTAGTCATGAGCTATATAGTACTGTGTTGAATGAGTTATTATTGTCTTATTATCCAACTACTAGTCAAATTGTTTTAACATCATTTCACTTGTCCCAAAGAAAAGTTAAATTAGATCTACATTATCTTCTACATTGTTTTCCTTCCAACAATCAAATATATAGAGAGGTGTACTAAAATTCAATCCCAATTGTAATAAAAAATAAACCATCAATTTTTACTGGAGCCCATAATCTACCACTAGTAGCCATCCATCTAAGATTTTTCTTAACAATTGAGAGATGGAAAACTCCCGAGCCTGAGATGTTCGAGTGTCCTGA
This sequence comes from Eucalyptus virginea, assembly GCA_014182375.1. Taxonomy (NCBI): domain Eukaryota; kingdom Viridiplantae; phylum Streptophyta; class Magnoliopsida; order Myrtales; family Myrtaceae; genus Eucalyptus; species Eucalyptus virginea. The sequence continues at coordinate 52,728,956 of CM024516.1, read as the reverse complement.
GCCGAATATCTCGAGTGTGAGCTCTCCAACCACAAGAGATGGAAGACTCTTGAGCATGAGAAATGAAAAACTGAGCGCAAAATAGAAGATCACTAAGTGAGAAGGAAGAAAAACTCTAAACAATTGAAAAAAGCCAACCCCAAGTACTCTAGTTTTTATCCAAATTTTAGATCCAATAAGACGTCGTTCAGGCTAATATGGAAGTTAATCTCAAGAAGATGTTTTATTGAATATGTAATTTAGGGAAAAAAAAAAAAACCTAGAGTAATGACAAGAAAAAAGCCACTCACTAAGGGCAATATTTGATGAAGGGCTAACGAAAGCAAATATCACTCTATGTTCGGAGTTACGTTATCTCAAAAATTAGGTTGGAGGAATTATTTTACATGAATATTCAAGCTGAAGGTATTAGAGTGGGTCCCAATTTTTGGGGTGATGCAGAGGACTTGGCGTCTCTCTTTTTATGGAATTAACGTTGGAACCTAACGAATTTTAAGGATGTTAGGGGCGAATCGATGGAGGACGACCATCGTTATCCATGTCCGAAAGTGGGAGGACGACGCCCGGTCAACGCGATCACGACCGTACGACCTCGAGATTCGCCCCACCGCCATACTTTTTTACACCTTTCGCGGCGGGAGTCAAACGCGCCGCGTGTAAAGGGCCCCCCGAAAGCCCACAATCTCCGCGATTTCAGGCGGGTTTCTAAAAGAATCGGTCAAGACGAGATGAAATGGATCATCGTTCCAGATGAAGGTGGATAGCGGCCATTCACACGCGGCGCTCAAGGGCGATCGTGCGACAATTGTGATCGAAGACGGGTTCAAGGTGGGCCTTTAATGAGTGGTCGGTTCCGATCTTTGCGGGACCCGAAGACGGACAATGTTGGACGATCAATGCGTCAAGTACAAGCACAACCGTACGTTTGTTGGCCTTATCGGCTCATCGATGAATAAAAAAGGGAGTTCGCTTTTTCCACTTAACTCCGAAGGGTCTCAAGTCGTTTAATCAGGAAGATTTGACAAAACGACCATCATGTCGGAGCACCACCATTCTTGTCCCGTAGTTTTTTTATGTCCAAAAGAAGAAATCGCGAAACACTCACATCTTATTCCCTATGCTTTCATCGTGTATGATCTCAAACCCTAATGACAATTTGCTTTCTTTAATATGGATCGAAGTAATCATATGGCCTAGATTATAATGGGATTCACAGGTTACTTTTGAACTGGCTTGGTGAATAATCATGCACTTTTTGTATGTGTAACTACAACACGTGCACAAAAAATAAAATAAAAAAATACAAGTGCTGAAAAAAACCAACAACACGCGCAGGACTCGTGATTCCTATAATTGTAAATCAATGTCAAGAGTAAAATTGCTCAAAATTTAAAGTTTAAGAAGTAAGGCATTAGCTTTCCATTGTTGAAATTGTCGGGAAATATAGTCTACTTTGGAGAACACAAATGCAATTTTCATAGCATATTTGAATGAAATAAGATTCTTTTTTTTCAATGAGCAAAGGCCAAGATTCTTTTGTTATTAAAGCTCGATCATTTTTTTTTTTTTTTTTTGGAAAACGATTGATTTGGAAAGCATTTTTCTAAAAAATAATTGTGAGTAATGCTTACAAAATAAATCAATAAAAATGTATTTTTATCACTATAAGCAAATTCTGCAATAAGCAATAAAAATGTAATTGGCTTGTATTATTAATTACAGAATGTGCATTTAGCGGATGGATGCCAACAAGACCTTCTAGATACTGAACTGAACGTCCCCTCTCTCTTCAATTATTGTGCTTTTGAGCTCAGCTTGACCTTGAATCAACGGATTTGAGTTCGACCAGGTTGGCGTAGGCAATAGAGAAGGCGAAGGCAGAGGTATGGTTCGTTGACGCGGCGGAGGGCCTTGAGTTCATGGCCAACGCAGGTGTCGATACTGAGGGCGCGAGAGTAGTTGGACAAGACCTGGCGACGCTGGAGGTCGGAGAAGAAGTGGGCGAAGATTGAGGCGGAGATGGAAGCGGATTGCGAAGGCAGCGGGCGAGAGGGCATTTTGAAAAAAAAACAGAGTGGGTGTGTATCCACAAAAGAGAGCGGGGAGAGAGAGAGTGAGAGGAGGAAGAAGAAGAGGGAAAAAGGAAGATAAAAGCAAAAACATTAACTGAAGAGAGGGGACGCGAGGGTATTTGACAAGTTTTGACAGATAAAGTTCAGATTTTGGGAACCACCGGGGGGGTTCGCCCCAGTGGCCACCCTTCCAACTTGGAAGGGGGGGTGGGGGTTTCAAATCCCCACATTCTCAGGGGAGATTGGAGTGGGGACGATTTCATTTCAAGAGTGGATTTCGACTCCTATGCTGCTGACACCATGCTGACCTCATCCTGTTTCCTTCTCGCGTCATTGCGTCCTTGCATGCATGTTGACTTCCCACGATACCTAATTTTTCTTCTTTACGTGCATTTAGATGGAAATGAATCTAGATGCAAACAAGACCGCTCACGTGAACTTGGATGCAAGCGAGACCTCTACTATTTTCATTTGATTCCACACCGCAAAATCGCACTTTTAACATGTCTGTTTTCCACGAGTCCTTCTTCCACAGTACCTCTCTCTTCTGAATTTTTGCTGTATATAATCAGCTACACCAGCCCACAGGGACCTCACTTCAATTCTCTCTTGCCAACTCTAACCACGCCGACTCTCATTCCTTCTTATCATCCAGCTCTTTCTCTCTCTCTCTCTCTCTCTCTCATGGAGAATCCGAACAACCAGATCCATGCATCCGTTGATGTCCCCTTAGAAGATGGCTCCGAATGTCTCAAAAACGACCGTCGTCCCAAACGCACAGGTGACTTTATTTTCTTCGTTTCTTCCCCGAAAAGAAAACTACCGCCAACCCTGGTCGAACTCAAATCCGTTGATTCGAGGTCAAGCTGCGCTCTAAAGCACAAATCTAGGGCAATAGAGAAGGCGAAGGCAGAGGTATGGTTCGTCGACGCGGCGGATGAGACCGTGGGACCCTAAGAGACCCACCCTAGGAGGAGACCCCAGGAGGATGAGACCCCTACATGTTTTCTCTCTCCTCTCCTCTCCTCTCCTCTCCTCTCTCTCTTCTGTCGGCCAACTCTCTCCCTTCCACCGAGCCTTCGGTCGACCGACGAACTACCGCACCGCCCCTCCGGCTCCGGCATCGCCGGGTCGCGTCCCTCTTCCTAGCTGGCAAGAATCTCTTCGGCTGCATCCCCTTCGAGCTCGGCCTCCTCGGCTGGCTCAGACGGTTCAACCTCGCTGGCAGTGACTTCTCCGAGCCCATTTCCTCCCGCCTCTTCCATGTGACCTCTTTAGTCTCTCTTCATCGATCGGCCGAAGACTTCGTGGGGGAAAGAGGGGGGGTGATCACAGTCCTGGTTTGTCACGCTGGCACACAAGATCAAAATGCACTCAATATTTTCTTGGCTTGTGTGTGATTGAATGCAGGGACGGTATGGACAGCGAGCGCTCTCATAATCACAGCACTGATTGGATCTGGAGGCCCGTCCCTGGCTTGGGCCATCGCCCAGCTCGGCTGGATTGCGGGCCCCACCATCATGCTCCTATTTGCCTTTGTCACTTACTACACCTCCACCCTCCTCACCACCTGTTATCGCTCCGGCAACCCCGCCACCGGCAACCGTAACTACGCCTACGTGGGTGCTGTCCGTGACAATCTTGGTACGTCACATTTGTGTTTGTGTTCATGTTCATATTCACATAGTAAAATCTTCTCTTTGATTAAATTCTCCAGGTAGCTCCAAAATCAAGCTTTTCGAGCTGGTTCTATACGTGAACCTATTTGGAATTGCCATTGCTTACACCATTGCATCTTCCACAAGCATGATGTGAGCATATTTGCAGTGAGAATTCAAGTGATTGCTATTTCGATAGTGTCAAAAGTTATGTGAGTTTGATTTTATGGGCTTCCATGGTCATTGCAGGGCTATCGAGAGGTCCAATTGCTTCCACGAGAAGGGTGAGAAGGGCCCGTGTCACATCAACAGAAATCTTTACATGATTGCGTTTGGCTTCGTCGAAATCATTTTCTCTCAGATCCCCGATTTCGATCAGCTGTGGTGGCTGTCGATCGTCGCCGCCTTCATGTCCTTTACCTACACCATCATTGAACTTGGCCTTAGTATTGCCAAACTTGCAGGCACATGAAATTTTTTCTTGCTAAACTTCTCTATTTATGTTTCTAAGCTATCTCCATTGGTGATAGAACCTAGTCGAATTATGAAGTTCTGATTTAGTGTTCTCTTCTGGTTTGTTTTATCTTCAGAGACGGGGAAAATTAAGGGAAGTCTCACTGGAATCAACATCGGGGCCTTGACCTCAACGCAGAAAATATGGAGGAACTTCCAGGCTCTTGGTGACATAGCCTTTGCCTTTTCGTACTTCCTTATCCTTTTTGAAGTTCAGGTGGGCAGAGATCTCTCAAATGCATGACACAAGAAACTACTAGTTATGGTTGATAGTTTTGATGAATTGAAATCACTGACATGATGAGTTTATATTTGTTGTAGGACACCATCCGGTCCTCTCCATCTGAATCAAAGACGATGAAGAAGGCGAGTCTTATCAGCATAGCAGCCACAACCCTTTTCTACATGATGTGTGGTTGCACGGGCTACGCAGCCTTAGGCGATATGGCACCCAAAAACCTCCTCACTGGGTTCGGCTTCTACAACCCATACTGGATGGTCGACATTGCAAATGCCGCAATCGTGATCCAAATCGTCTGCGCGTACCAATTCAACTGCCAACCGCTATTCAACCATGTTGAGAAGACCTTGGGTAAAAAATTTCTCAACAGCCAGTTTATCTCGAGGGAGATTGAAATCCCCGCCCCTTGGCGCAGATCTTACAAGCTAAAACTCTTGCGGTTGGTCTGGAGTACGGTCTTCGTGATCGGCACCATCTTCATCTCCATGCTCCTCCCATTCTTCAACGACATTGTTGGGCTGCTCGGAGCGCTAGGTTTTTGGCCCCTCACAGTCTTTTTCCCGGTCGAGCTGTACATTAAGCAGAAGAAAATACCCAAGTGGGACACCAAGTGGGTGTGCCTCCAGATTGTAAGTGTGGCTTGCCTCATTATCACCATTGCTGCCGCCGCTGGCTCTGTCGCCAATGTATTTCTCGACCTCAAGTCCTTCAAGCCATTCAGTACCAACTACTAAATATTGCGCTTCCGACAGGCATGTCGCAAGTAAGGAAAGGACCGAGTGAAGGCAAGAAAGATTGTCTTTGTGTTCATGTTCGTAGATTGTGTGTATGGAATTTGCTGCGTGATAAGTTTGAGGGTCATATTTTAGTTTCATTGTATAATCTATGAGGGACGGGAAGGGCTATATTAGCGTCTGCATGTTGTGTCCATCGTCAGAAGGATGTGACTCTTGCATAATTTATCAATAAATTTGGAAGCTTCAAGAAAGAGGAAGTTCGAGGTCTTCTCTTGCTCGTATATTTTGATTTTGGGGGCTATACACAAGCAGATTTCATGAAAAAAAGAAGTATATGATGACCGTTGAATGCAACAATGAGGTTGCAATCCGAGCGCACAATCATGACGAGGACCAAACTAACGGAGCTTTAGTCCTGTCTTTACCACCAAAGTGTCGAAAGCCTCTCTATGAAAGGCATTCGTGTGATTTCATTTCTCATGATCTTGATAGTGTGCGAATTCGATAGAGCACGAACCCAGTCTAGTTAGATCTCGAAAGCAAAGAAAAGTGTTTTTTTCGGTCCATCTCTCCCCAATTTCACCATTAATTCATGAACTTACAGTATGGAATCGGTGATTATCCCACAGTCATTATGCAGTTTCTGGTCATGCATAAAATCCGATTTGCTTTTAGCAAAAATCCAAACCAACATAACAAGGCTCGAACTTCTTTCTAACTTGAGGCTATCTTAAGGTTGAAGACACAAAGACTAGGTCATTGGAAAAAATAAAAGGAAATGGCTTTTCAAAATTCTTGCTATCTTAAGGTTGAGGGCCGTGTTCCCACTTGTGTCTACAATAAAGTTGCCTGGGTAGGGGAAGAAAAGGAAGAAGGTGGCTTTCCATGGTGGTGAGTTTCCCGTGTAAGGACTAGGGAGAGCAGAGTCGGTGGACGATGAGAAAAAGTGGGGAGGAAAAAGCAAAGAGTATTTTTCTTAGACGTCTGGGCAGCACGAAATCGGCCCTGCCTTAGATACGACCTTTCTCGGGGCTTTTTAACCAATAATAAACGAGCTTTGTGGGGGAGATGCCAAACTCCGCGAGAATTCTTCCGTGCGTGTCGAAAGCGTGTTTTTTCTTCTTCATTTTTTGGTGCGGTTCACGCTCATAATTAGTCAATAAGATTTTTTTTATTTTTTGATTAGCAAAAGCTAAGATTCTTTTGTGATTAAGTGAGTAAAACAAAACTCGTTTCGTTGGCACGTTTTTTGAGGAGGCAACCTAAAAGGCAGGAGTCAGGGACTTTCAGGCGCTAGTTGTCAGCAGAATCTCCAAGGAATATCATTGGAACTTATTGCGAAAAGATCGATACTTATTTGCATTTTTCTATCTTTTCTAGCGAATCCTATCAATATGATCATCGGAAGGTCATGAGAATGGGAAACTTCAATCCAATCTACATTGTGGGTTAGGAAGGCACAGGATTTCGAATCTTACTCTTTCTGAAAGTCAAAAATAGGTTAGAAAATTTGATATCAATCTAATCTTGCTGGCCAGGAGTTACATTTTGGGAGTGACCCATCATGGGGAGATGGCAGAGATCATTTAATTTATTTTGTATTAGTTTTGACAAGAGAGGAAAAAAAGAAGTTAATTTCCCATTTATCTTAGCAATAATATCTTTAAAAAAATCAAATAAATGGAACAAATATTTCATGCGAGGACTCATTAATTACATTATCAAATGAATGTATTGTCTAGTAATGTGGTCATATTTCGTTTTTGCTTGTGGGGGTGAAATCGAAACCCCGGTAGGGGAGCTTCATCGTTCGGCCTTGCGTTCACCGCATCTGGGGATGTCGTACCTTCTTTCGCCCTATACTTAATGTTGGGAATGTCGAATTCCCAAAAACCGGATTCGATACTAAATCGAACCCCTAAAACGAATGCAGAAGACAAGCCCGGGAAAATCACGTATCACCGATCCTAAAGCACACCACGGATTCGAGCGTACCTTGTTAGCCACAGATTAAACACCAATGCTGAAGATCGAGGAAGAAATTCTGATCCCTTTAGATCCGATGATGTCAATTCGCCTTGAAGGGAAAACGGCGTCGCCTTAAACGCTTGTTTTTCTTTTGGAGGGAGAGAGGGAGAGGAAACGTACGCACAAATGCCAAAGGGTGTGTTCGTCTCTCTCTTTTCTCCCTTATATACGTTCCCTCAAAAATAGAAACGTACCCCTTCATCCATGGGCCCTAATCCCGTGGGCCGGGCTTTTAGGCCCAACATGGGCGGACGGGCCTTAAGCCCATCACATAAAACCATCATCTCCCACTCGCACATGGTGGGCTGAACAGGATTCTCTTTACCTCTCTTCAACATTCATACCGGTGAATAATCCGTGCGACCAGCATACTTTGAGAGCTCGTTGCCATACATCTGTTAGGAATATATAGCAGCTCATAATGGGCATCACATCCTGAGTAGATTTAGTATGCAGTACCCTAGATCGATCGATCACATTTATATCTCTCTTGATCTCTTTCAAACAATGATATATATATATTGTATTCACAATTATGATTATCCCAAAGACAGTCATAATTGGTTAACCGGTGAATACAAAACTACAATGTGATTCTCAGTTCGATCTTCCTCTTTCCTTCAAACTCTCAATTTCAGTTCAGCTTGCTTTTCTAGAAATGCCCCATTAGATCGAATCAACTCATGACCATTAGCAACATCCTAAGATAGCAAACACTAAATAGAAATCTTGAGAATAAGTAAGAGTCATGAGGGGACTAAGAATTAAGGAACTCTTTTCCTCAAGAGTCTCACACGACATAAAAGTTGAGATCAAACTTTTGCCACTCTTATTGGTCGTCTCATGCATACGTAGTATGAAATACGTATTACGGTATTAACTCCGTTCCCATGGAGCGTATGTCTACATCTTTTATACCGTACAGATGATAGTTCAGACATACCCAATGTCTAACTTGAGTTCACGTATCTACTCATTCACAAAATTCATCAGAACTCACATCTGGCATCTTAGACAGATAAAGTAAAATATGTGGGGTATTTTACTTTCGGACACAGTAAGTGTTATGTCCTCATCTTAACACCCAGTTAAGGCGACATACGTATTTTAAGCTTGAGCTCTCGATTATCACCTAGATAATAAGCTTAAAAACAGTCTCATCTCTATTTATCACACAAGAAATAGAGGCGATTACCCGTGTGAGTGGGCTAATCTTATATCTGTCCGACATACTTTCTTAACTTAAAGTAATGCACTGAGCATTAAGATGCATAAAGATCAAACAAAGATTCATAGGCATTAATGATGAAAAACACAAATTCATCAAATGTGAACACTTAGGGAAATTACAATATTCAGTACATCAGCCTCTACGTAGTCCTAGAGATTTCATATGGCCACAAAACACATCTCTAGATATTAGCTTTGTCATAGGATCTGCTACCATTCTATGCGTAATATGTACTGTAAGTTCACTTCCTTTCGTGCAACCATATCTTTGACAAAATTATACTTGGTATCTATATGTTTGGTCTTGCCATGATATTTTGAATCTTTGGTGTACGCTCTCGCTGCTTGGCTATCACAGTTAACCAATAACAAATCTACAACACTTCCAATAACACATAAATGATCCAATAATCTCTTAAGCCAAACATCTTCTTATACTGCTGCTGATAATGCCACGAACTCATTTTCCATCGTGGACAAGGTTATACACTTTTGTTTCTTACTGCTCCAACATATGGTGCCATTATTCGGTAAGAAAACAAACTTAGAGGTAGATTTTCTTTCATCTAAATCTCCTCCCCAATCAGCATCAAAATAGCCTTAGAGTCGCAGATCCTTTCCTTAATAACTCAGCGTATAATCAGCAGTCCCTTTTAGATACCTCAGTATTCTCTTAACGGCTTTCCATTGTGCTGGACCTGGATTGGATTGGTATCTACTCACCATTCCAACTGCAAAACATATGCCAGGTCTTGTACACATCATAGCGTACATCAAGCTCCCAACAGCACTAGCATAAATAACATATTTCGTTTGTTCCTTCTCTTGTGGAGTCCTTGGGCACAGTCTATGGCTCAATCTTTCACCTTTTGCAATAGGAGTGTCTATGGGTTTACAATCTTGCATACGAAATCGTTCAAGAACTTTATTTATATATGTTTCTTGGGAAAGAGATAACGATCTCTTCATACGATCTCTTGAAACCTTAACTCCAAGAATGTATGCAACCTGACCCATATCCTTCATCTCAAAGTTGGAAGACAACCAACTCTTGACAGTATTAACAAACTCCATATTGCTTCTGGCAATTAGTATATCATCAATATATAATGATATGATCACAAATTGATCCTTGGATCTTTTGATATATACACAATGATCATCATCAATCATTGTAAAATCATATGCCATTATGGTATTATAAAAACGTATATATCATTGTCTCGATGACTGCTTAAGGCTGTATATCGATCTCAAAAATCGACATACCTTTTCTTCTTGGCCTTTTATTATGAAACCAGCAAGTTGTTTCATATATTTCTTCCTCTAATTCTCCATTGAGGAAAGCAGTCATTACATCCATTTGATGTAATTCAAGATCCATACTTGCCACTATTGCCAGAATAATGCGAATCGAGGTAAATCTCACTACATGAGAAAATAATCCTTCATAATCAATTCCTTCCTGTTGATTATACCCCTTCGCCACAAGGCGAGCTTTATGCCTTTCTATCGAGCAATCAGCATTTCGCTTTATTTTGAGAACCCACTTGTTCCCAATAGCTTTGTGTCCTTTTGGAAGTTCAACCAGTTCCCAGACTTGGTTTGATTTCATTGACTCAATTTCCTCTTTCATTGCATGAATCCATTTTTCCTTACTAGGGCAATTCAGAGCCTCATTAATATTTCTTGGCTCATCCTCATCTTGTGGAGCAATCATAAAAGTTTTCCCTTCAATGTCAAAACGTCAACGGGGAATACTTTGGCGACTTGTTCACCGTATGGGAGATTGTACACTTAGCACATCATTCCCCATTATGCTCCCACTTGGATTAGATAATGATGATGTCGTCTCATCATGTGGTTGTAATTGAGAATGAGTTGAATTCAATTCATCACTTCTCATATTACTCCCACTTGGACGAACTCCACTAATATCATTATCTTGATCCAAGGTTTCAAATAGAGAGTAATCTACCCATATTTCGCCCTTCTTAGGAAATTCATCCTCTAAGAATGTGACATCCCGTGATTCAAATTCAGTTATACTCCCACTTTCCTGCTCACTTATGAACACATACCCTTTCGAGTGTTCCGAGTATCTTATGAAAATACTATTCTTTCCTCTCATACCCAATTTCCCAAAATTGTGAGAGGACTCATGAGTATAGGCAGCACAACCCCATGGCTTGAGAAAACTTAAGTCCGATTTTCTACCTGTCCATAACTCATATGGGGTGGAAGTAACTGATTTGGAAGGCATCCGATTAACTACATAGACAGCAGTTAACAACGCATCACTCCAAAAAGTAATAGGTAAGTTAGCATGTGCCATCATGGACCTAACCATTTCCAGTAGGATTCTGTTTCTTCTCTCTGCAACACCATTTTGTTGAGGAGTATATGGAATAGACAACTGTCTTTCTATTCCTTTTTCATCACATAATTTTCTGAACTCATCAGATAAATATTCTCGACCTCGATCGGATCTCAATGCTTTTATTTTCTTGTCTAATTGATTTTCTTCCAAGTTCATAAACCTTTTGAAACAATTTATTGCTTCAGACTTATGAGAAATCAAATAGACATATCCGAATCGAGTATAATCATCTATAAAAGTGATGAAATAAACAGCTCCATGCCTTCCTCTCACATTCATTGAACCACAGACGTCAGAATGGATTAAATGCGGAGGAAATTCAGCTCTTTTACCCTTTCCAAATGGTTTCCATGTCATTTTCCCTACTAGGCAATGCTAACATATAGGCAAATCGACCTTTTCAATGTTGCCCAACAAGCCCTCTCTGGCTAGTCTCTTCATAAGTTGTTGGCCAATATGACCAAGTCTAGCATGCTACACATTCACATCATTATCATATGAAGTAGAAGACGTGAAACAAGGGAATAACAAATATGGACATCACCACAGTCAACATTTAGTACAATAAA